>OZ022559.1:2056386-2741848 GCA_963991005.1 Barypeithes pellucidus
GAGGAGTTTCTAACTGGTTGCTTCTGGTTGCTTTGTCTCTACGAACACGTGCAATTGCCAAACCATCAACTTCATATCTCAGACTGACTTCTTAACTTAACCTACAAATATTCTTATTTCTGCTTCGTTTAAGCTCCTCTTTCGTTTTAGAATGGATATTTAAAGAATAATGGAACGTAAGATTCACCAAAACAAGTATGTCAAAACTAATGAAAATAAATGAATCAGGGGTCTTCCCTTCTTTTTTGAAACTAGCAAAGGTTGTACCTTCGTACAAGGGAAGTGATCCCGAATCTGCTTCAAATTTCAGACCTATATCTCTGTTGCCCACTCTGGCTAAAATAGTGAAAAAATTGGCAAAACGACCACTGCAGTCTTTCTTAAACAAACATAACATTCTTTGTGCAGAGCAGTTTGGTTTTCGTGAGTCGAAAGGTACAAATGATGCGATTTTTGCATTTCTCGAAGGATTGCATTTGGGTATCAATGATGGAGAGCTGGCTGCAGCGGTGTTCTGTGATTTGTCAAAGGCATTCGACTGAGTCAATCATGGGATACTGCTGTGGAAGCTGGAGAAGTATGGGGTAAGGGGGAGCTCCTTGGAATGGTTTAATTCTTACTTAACGGCGCGTTTTCAGAAGGTCCATTTTAATAACCGTTGTTCTGAACAATTGGAAATTCGATCTGGGGTGCCACAAGAATCTGTCCTCGGCCCTTTGCTTTTCCTAATTTATATTAATGATCTGACCAATGTTGATATAAGGGGTAAATTTACGCTTTTTGCTGACGATTCTAACATACTTTCGAAGAGTAAAAATACAAATGAACTCGAGGTCCATATTCACAATGATCTTGCTAAAGTGAAGGAATCGATTGATGCACTTAATATTTCTAAAACAAATATAATTACTTTTAAGTGTTCTTTAAATGAAATTAGTGTAGGGAATCAGGTTGTAGGCAGTGAAACTGTAAAAAATTTTTTGGCTGTATATATAGATAATAAGTTGAAATTTGAGGCCCATATAAATTACTTGGCTAAAAAACTGGCATCTGATTGTTTTGCAATTAGGGTAATGGCAGATTGTTTAGACTTACAAACTATTAAAAATGATTACTATTCACTAATATAATCTCATCTGAGATATGGTATACCCTTCTGGGGAATTTGTTCTCAGTATTTATTTAATATGTTGTTTATTCTGCAAAACGAGCCATAAAATATATGTTTAAGGCCAATTTTAGAGACTCAAGTAAGCCACTATTTTTCTCGAATAAAATTTTAACACTGCCATGTTTATTTTTGTTGGAGACGTCTTGTCTGGTTCACAAAAAATTCCAAGGAGCAATTAATTCCGTTTCATTGTACAATACACGCCAAACATACAATGTAGATCTGCCTATACCTGTTTCTACTCAAACTAAGAATTTCTATTATACAAGAGTAAGAAAATATTTAATAAGTTCCCATTGAATATTCGCCAAATTGATAATTACAAAAAATTTAGAGAAGAAGTACAATTTTTACTACTTTCGAATGCTTACCTCTCAGTAGATGAATTTTTCCATGATAAATTTTGATGGACTTTTGGTGATTGGTGATATATTATGTATATTTGGTATTGTGTGTAATATTGTATTTATTATTATTGTGTATTATATTTTTATGTCACTTTGTATTGTACTGGTGATTCATATCAATTTTTTTTTATGTTTCTTATTTTCGTAGTATATTTAGGACTCACAGCTTTGTTTATGGGAATATCTTCTTTTAAACAATAAAGCATATTTTGACTTGACTTTGACTTAAAACGAATCGTTAAGCAATCGCAAACAATAAGTTAAAAAGTAAACCAACAGCCAATGGAGCAAATGCGCAAGATCCAAACCCCCAATTACGTACGAGTACGCGGTCACATTTTACTTCTGTGACCACTTTAAACAACTGCGCATGCAAACGAACCTAATATTCGATGGCGAATTCACGGTTATCCCCTCTAGCGGGAACCTATTGAAGCAATGAAAATACATTCGAAAAGTGAACATAGCAAACAAGGAATCACCAAAAATACATTACTTACACACCTAGAATTTAGCAATCACCGAAACTCGAAGATCGTGACTGCTAAATAGATATTCAAAGCCATATAATATTATAAATTTAGAAGATTTTTACACCCGTAATAAAAAATTAAAGAAAATGATACCGGATATAGGATTATGCTTTTGCATGAAGTAGAGTAGGCACGAAACGTCTAGTTTCGAAATTTCCTAGTCTGCTATTTAAACTTTTTGATCAGCCCTTAATTATTATCTTATAAGCGGAGAATAGCTATCAGGATAAAATTTTATTTCTATGTTGGTTTAGTAACTGAAAATAAGGAAACAGCAAAAATAACAATCGATGACTTTACACCCTACAGGGTGTAACGACTTACAATAAAGTAGCATTTTTGGCATAAGAGCACCTGTCGTGTCGACGGACGATGCCGCCGGCATAGTGGCTTATCTTCTTCTTCCAGCCTGTTCCGGCGCCCTTTTTTCACGAAAGGGCATGAAAAATAACGGCTTGGCTGCTGCTAAGGGCATTATCAACATCTGACTAAACATTGTTAGAAATTCAGCGCCTAAATACCCCGGACAAATTATTTTATTAGACGGTGACGGGATTTTATCGCTTGCACAGAAAGTCCTATCCTTAATTTCCGGGCTAAGACGATTTGGCGATGACACTGAGTGAGTATTCCACAAATATACAGGGTGTTATGGAAATGGGTTAACAAATTTAAATGGGTGATTCATATCGTGCTTTTTAAATTGACCGTCAAGGAACTAAAACTTTTAAAATCACCCACATGCGACGGCTCATTGACTGGTGTTTACTTAACAACTGTAATACAGGTTAATCATGCCAATGTATTGAGATTGAGATTTCCTCTATAAAAATGGTGTAAAATTATTTCTTTTCAACAACACAGATAAAAAAAATCTAACCGCGTCGTCACAACATATTTATGATAGAAGTTCGATGGCTTCTATTTCAAATGTGTTGATTTTGCTTGTAGAAATAAATACTTTGTTTTGTCATCTTCATGGAAATTGTTGAGGTCGAAACGAGTGTGAGACTTATTATAGCATAATTTTCGTTTCTTTTGAACCCACGGGAAAAATACACTTGACAACATCGCTGACGACTGAGATCTCTGGACTAATCATTTAGGTTTGTTTACCAATTTTCAGTAGTGCACGAGCTTTTTTTATGAAAATGACATAAGGTGATTTTTCTCTTATTAACTTACGTCAATTATGGTAATTTGTCTGAAATTTGTTTTAATCTCTTAATAATGGCGGGATTAATACCTCTATAGAGCGTAGGTTTGACCAAATTGTTCCCTTGGATTTAGTTAATAGATTGCTCATTTTTTATTCCGACCTTCTTAGATATTCATGAATTTTGTTTCGAAATCCATGTTGTGTCTCGTAAAATTTCCAGCCAACAGCAACTATCTCCTTAAAAAGGTTCCCGTATGGTTTCCAGCAAGTTTCATGTTTGTTAGAGGCAAACAATGCAATCATAGCATCAGATATAGCAGTAATAAGAACTTGTTATCTCACTTTTATGTTTTTAAATGAGAATCATTTTGAAGTACTACAGTTTAAGTTTACCATAAATGGGATTCATAAATTATGACATAGATCGACAGTTATATATATACATATTCTACCACAATTGCTGTAACTCGAACAGTGATTATTTAAATTTATATCATGGAAAAAAAGTTAGATTTCAAAGGGAGCTCAAAAAGTTCTTAAACAATAATTTTACTAACCAGACAACTTTGATTGTGACATTAATGTCAGAGAACTATAAGGAAAACGGATAGATATGACTCATTCATATATGAAAAACGGGCATGCTCGAATGGTCAAATTAAGTGAAAATTAACAACTGTGAATAATACTAAATAAATTTGAAACATCGAATCAGATATTGATTACTTGACGGTTACTATAGGCTGAAGGCATAATACCAATATATAATATAATCACTAAATTTACTTACCTGTAGATATTCTTATCTAATAACAGTTTCTTCGATATTACTTTCTTAAGTTTCTCGTGTGTAACTTACCTGAAAAAGGAGAGAAGAGTATTAGTATACATAATTAAAAATTATACACTCAAAGTTAATTATACACTCAAAGTTAAATGTCTTTGATCTGAAATAATGGTTTGAGCAGGAAGATATTTTTGATTTATCTATTTGGCAAAGGACCGGACTAAAGTCCATTTACAGTTATATTCATTGAAAAGAGGGACACTAAATTTGTTATAATGTAAATCGGTCTTCATTTATTTTTCCTCAAAAGTATGTCTTGTCAGAATTTGCAAAATGCCTCGCCATTTAACAAAACTTGAAAAAGTTCATATAGTAGCCAGAATTGCAGATGGGTTGTCAATACGGGCACCAGCAATCGTGCTGGAATTAATTCTGATATTTACAGGAACATCCTCAATGGTACCTGACGTTGATATAGTCAGTAGCAAAGCAGTGGGCGATATTTTTGCTGAATAAGATTTATAATCGCATATGTCCTACAAATATTTAGACAAGCCGTCTAGCACTTGTTCAAATACAGTTCCGAGCTAATTCTAGAAACTTCCAGAGACCGGCGTCCATGTAACAACGAGAAGGCTCGTAAATGAAGGCACATGTGTATAGGCGGCACCATAAAGATCACGGCACATTATCATAAAATATAAACCCATAAAAATCTGCTTGACAAACTGCTCTATAAAATCCTTCTCCGGGGCCGGATAAGTACACGTAAGTACGCTTTTATTGAATTCTCCTAAAGATTTTTGTTGTTTTCATGGCAGTTTTTGTCACGAGCTTCTTTGCCAGGACGGTAACAATTTTGCCTGTTGCCAAGTTAAGTTTGGTGTGAGTTCTAGTGAGAAGTATATTTTCTTTTGTGGGACATTGGAGATTTAGAAAGTTGACTTGGCATTTTACATTCAAATGCATGTATAAGTTTCGCAAATCCATTCGACCCCAATATTGTGTAGTACATAATAAGACTTATACAAACTCATTAAGAATAGTAGGTCTACCCGTCACAAGTGTACCTAAAATCATGTATATCTTCGATACCCTGAAGAAGGTAGGAACAGGCGGATATTCAGAGGAATAGGGGAAGTGCCACTTTCTCTCGCCTTTGGCGTGATTTATATTGACGCATAACGATAGTGTATGTATTTAAGAACATTTTTGCTTGGCCCTTCCTCTATATTTTCGCCTGCGAGCCGCCACTGACAAAACCATCGGAACTGCGCCCAAGCAATAATAATATGTTCGAATAATTTGAAGAATTTACTAAACTGGCAACGTTGTGTATCTTTTGTGACGGACCTGTCCTAGATGATAATGTTCTCGTCACCCCCTGGAAAACATTATAACGATGTAGTTTGCAGGTCGTTGGGGCCTTTTTTTATTCGGCTGTTAGGCTGTAACTTTAATGGCCTCTCCATACTTGCGAGAAACAATAATAAAATAAATAGTGCTTGTCTACCTATACACATTTATACCGAACTCGAAAAAGTCGGGCAGGGTGTTCTATAAAGGGCTAATGTGGAAAGGCTGGGAACTTTTAGGTATCCTTAAGGGCTATTTGGATAAATTATGGCCGGGGTATGTTCGTGGCCTCCAGGGAGCTCGAAAATAAGATACGTAAAATTTAGTGTTATTTTATGTTTATAGCATCGTCTGAAAATCTAATAATCTTCTTCTGGACCACAACAATAGAAATAAAATATTCTATTAACTCTTTTTGGGGGTATGTCAGAATTTTTTAAGATTCTAATTGAATGTTCTTTTCTATATAGAATTTAATCATCAAAATCTTTTCCTATGAGAAACATTAGTTCCGAATTTGATTTATTTTCTATAAGCAGTATTAAATATTACTGAGAATCTCACATATTTCAATGTGACATCCTGTATATTAACTGATTTTCCAATTTCACGTTAAATTCTGAACATATACCACTTTGTTATATTAACGTCTAAAATAATATCTTCTTCATCGGAAGAAGATGACAACGCACAGTCCAAGTTTATATATCGATGTCGAGAGACAAACTGATCGACAGGCAAGGCAATGAGCTAGGCTCAGTGCGCCGTTGTGGACACTACCGTGTGGTGTGGTTGTTATACAGGATGTCACATTAAAAAATATGTTTAAACAGGGTCGTAATTAATTAATTTAAAAAAAAATGGTATTCTGGACTAATTTTTAACATTTTAATTGTTATTTTAAATAGTGTTGTCCTACATAAAATCCAAGTAATGATATAATCAAAAATATCTATATGCATGTTTATATCGCAGCATGTTCAACAACTTATTTTTCTTAAAAAATTTTTTTGTTGCAATCTGACATGTAACCTATAATTAAAAATTTTCATTTTGAAATTAAATATGTCTTTTATCTGAATTTCAGATACTTTGAGATAAAGTATCGGTATCTGATTTGACGCTATCTGAAGTATCGGTATCTGAGAAGCCCAAGCCTATTAAATATTGTATATTTAGCAATAAACAATTACGTTTTTAAATAACCTATAACAACCAGTGCTGGGAACCGGAAGTGTTTAATGTCTCATTGGTAAGGAAAAACATTTTATCTCTAAGCACTTTGTTTCTATGAAAATATTCTGAAATTCGCAAGAGTGAAGAGTATTCATAAAACGTAAAATTATTTTTTAACTATGTCTGCCTATTTTTCTCCTAATATCATAATTTCAAAATTACTGGCTGGTCTATGATGACCAGTGTAAATACATCAAACGCCATTACAGAAGCCTAACTAAAATTAGAACTTTGAGCTGTCGCATTATATGCGGTTAAAAATAAAATATGAAAGAAGCCCGGCTACAAAATTCGCCTCCAAGTAATCGAAACGCACGGACGGGGGGATGAAAGGGAGATAGGGGGGGGGGGGGATAAAAGGCAGAGAGATCTCTTTGATCAAAGCTATGTGTGTTCGTCGCGAACACAGTTGATGGGATTGGGTTGATAATTCGGTGTTGGGCCAAACGTAAACCACTACTTCGCCATGTTTACAATATTCTAGATCACTGATTCGAAGCTAAATCTACATCAAATATAGCGGCGTTCCCTCACTCGGTGAATCTCTCAAGCATGCCTTGCCATGCTTGAGATTAATTACACAGAAAAATTCAATTTGTTTTTTCGTCCACGTCGGTTAAAATGTGAAATATTGGGGAAGGGCTTATGGGCAACGTATTTTATATTATCGCGCCCTTATTACATGGATTTTTGACATAAAAATATAAAAAAAGAAGAAATGCAAGCCAATAAATTAAAAAAAAAGAAAAAACATAGAGTTCGGAAGAGGATAACTTTTTTATTTGTAGATTTAGAAGAAAAAGTCATTCTTCATAAAAATGTCTCCTTGTGTCGAAACTACAATTTCTAATACCAAATTTACGATTACTATACAGGGTGAGTCAGAAATAACATTTTTAATTTTTTGGATTTTGTTTGAAACAGATTTACGTTTACGTAAAAACAAACAACTATTGTTGCTTTCTTATTAAAATGTAATTTTATATCTGGCCGAATAACAATTTTGTTGTAAGAAAACTATTTTTTATTTGTATTTTTATTATTACATGTCATATCTCTTTAATTCATTCAATTATAAGTTATAAAATATTAAAATAAATAAAATTCTATTCAAACGTGGTGCCACCGAGTTCAGCGCATAGTTCATTCCCGATAACAGTTCCTAATTTGCTGTATTGGGATATTTACCATTACTGCTCTTATTTTTTCTTTCAAGAAATCCAAGTTATTATTGAAATTGTTTTTATACACATGTTGCTTCAGATATCCCCACAACTGAAAGTCCATAATTGTGAGATCGGGACTCCTAGGTGGCCACTCATTTGGACCATACCTTCCAATCCATTTATTCCCAAACTGATGATTTAGCCAATCACGAACAATTATCGTGGAATGAGCAGGATAGCCGGCTTGTTGAAAGTGTAATTTTATTCGATCAGCTAAAGGTCCGATTATTACATTGTAAGAAATAGCACACAACACGTTAACTTTTTTTTGAATACTGTCTTCTAGAGCGAATAGGAAAATTAAGGTTGTCACGGCTCCAATAGCGACAGTTTTGCCAACTGACTACCCCGTTTGTGTTAAAAGTGGCCTCGTCCGAGAAAATAATATTATTAACAAAACTTCTTTGTCTAAGGATATTTTCCCCTATCCACAAACAAAAATCCAAAGGGTTCATGTCGTCATTTTCTTCCAGAAAATGAATAAATTTAGGTTTGTACGGTTGAATTTTAATATCTCTTCTACTAGAGATTTACTAACATTACCAATTTGAGAAGATCTTTTTCTTAAAGACAGTTTGGGGACATTTCTAACCGAATCCATTATCATTACAGTTACAGCATCATCTTCATCATACTTTTTCATCTCTCTTTTTTTATTCAAAACACTACCAGTTCTCATGAATTTCTTCACAATTTTTTTTAATCCCACGTCCGTGAGAGGAACATCAGGTCATATCTCATGGAATTGTCGGAGAACTGCCATATAGCTTTTTTCATGTCCTAAACCATATCGTCGGACAATATAAATTCTTTGTTCTAACGTAAGCATTTTTTCTTTTCACTATTATGCAGATTTATGAGAAAAGTATGACACAACTGTCAATAATTTGAAACATACAAAGAAACTAAACATTTCATTTATTTAGAACAGGCTACTTGATATTTTATTATTTTAGTATTAGCTGTGAAATTAACCACTTTGAAAAAATGTTTATTAGTTTTTTGCACAATTGGTGGTTTTGCACAATTGGTTAAATATGTTATTTCTGACTAACCTTGTATAGTAATCGTAAATTTGGTATTAGAAATTTGTAGTTTCGACACAAGCAGACGTTTTTATGAAAAATGACTTTTGCTTCTAAATCTACAAATAAAAAAGTTTTTCCTCTTTCCGAACTCTATCCGCAGACACATTGTATGTTAGAGAAATTTGCATGAACTTGGTGTACTTTTCCGGACCTCCAAAACTTTTGAAACTCTACAAAGTCCTGAGTCATCCATCACTAGAATACTGCTCTCATGTCTGGACATCTGCACCCAAACATACTCTTCAGCTACTGAATTCTGATCGGAGACCACGAGCTGACAAAGAACCTCGACGGCATGTTAACGCCACCTCTGCCATCTAACAAGAAAATACACTCGAGAAGTGATCACATATTAAGAGAAATTACCAAAAAATACAGCACACGTAACACATACAACGTAAGCTTATCTCGAATAACATAACCCTAATTTTGGGAAGGATTTCCCATTATTTTATTTTATATTTATAAAGAGGGAATATTGTAAAAACAAACTGAACTTTGTCGGCATACTTCATAATATTAAATCCCAAACATTAACCTCATCCACGTAACATCCCACTTTGCATATAACCCAAAAATTAGTTTATCAAACAACCTGTACACTTTCCCATATAAAATTTCCTACCTTCAGCCGGAGGCAAAGATCACGTGTGGAAATACACGTAAAAACAACAAATTAAATGTTTCGGGGTAATTATTTTTCGGGCAGGCCATTCGAGGTGGGAAAATTTTTAACTAAATTGAGCGTATTTCATAATGAAATATTGTTTTCAGTAAGTAAAGTCTTTGAAACCGTTTTACACATGCGCACGACCATATAAAAGACCGATTCTCTGCTTTTAATATGAGAATTTCACAAGTCCGAAATGAACAATGACAGGAGGAACAAAGAACTAATTTACTGATTAAAATATAAATATATTTAAATAAAAATTATTTAGTGCTTGCTTTAATTAGAAGGTATAATGATGTTTTGATGATTATACAGCACAATAAATAGTGGACTTATGTAAAATTTATTCTTTAATTTATAATCAACTTGGACTTGTGCAAAATTCATGAAAGAAAAGCTTCACAAATTTTAAACTAGTAACAATATTTTAGTTCCTAACTAATCTAAAAAGAACTTTTTGATTAATAGAAAAAATGTTTTGAAATATGCATAATTCCGAATACTAGATAAAATAAAATGGTATGAAAATTGCACAACCATTCCAAATAAAACGCGGTTCACGGAGTCATATTGTACATTATTTTTTTTAAATGATCAAACACAAGCACTATAGGAAAAATCCTTTAGGGCACTCTGGGAGTGGTGCGTGTGCACAAACAGCGATTCACGTTGGTTTTGAATCGTTGGAGGTTATATTCGTTGGGAAAAACGACCTCGGGAAGGTCGTTCCATAAGTTCGAGGAGTACTAAGCTTAACAACATATGGATGGGCGGCAGTGGTGCACTTTCCATGAAAATATCTGTAAAAGAGCGTCAAATCCTCAACCTGTCTTCGATATGGCCCTCCTTTCGATGGAATCCATTAGCCGAAGAGTATGTTTGGGCGCAGAGCTCCAGACATGAGAGCAGTGCTCTAGTGATGGTCGAATCTGGGCTTTGTATAGTATGTAACGATTTAATATAACAATCACTTGTAGCCTTCCCTTTGCGTTATTTTTAACAAATTTTTATAAAACATGAATGAAAACTAAGCGAAGTTGTTTTACAAACACGACACCGCATTTGGCGCTGTGTAGCTTAATAGATATGTAGATTAATAGGACTTATGCAATATTCATGGACTTTTCAAATTTGTAGCAATTTTGATAAGCTAAAATATTAGCTTATAGCTTCGGCCACTGTCTACCAGATTTCGCAAAAATCGGAAATTTGATGAATTTGGACTTATGCATTTTTCATATTAGGCGACGCTGTATGAAATGAGATCACGAAATAACCAGATTATAGAACTGCTTTATTCTTACAAGAAAATTAATTCCGTTCAAAGTTTAATAGAGGAACCATTCAGTAATTGATTTTCCACCGATAAATCCGAAATAAAAAGACTTATTGGGCGACTTTTCCGAATTTAAATTACAGTAAGTACGATCCGTGTCTAGGAAAAACGAACTTTTAACAGGCCATTTAATCCGACGATTTGTAATAAAAATACGTGAATTTGTGGTCGCGAAATACCAAAGCTTTGTTGCTCTTGCTTGTTATTTGCAGGATCAGCTTAGTGTACGAATCGTCCTTGATCTCGATTCGAGTATCAGGACTTTCTATCAGTCGTCATCTTAAACGGCTTTTAGAGGTTAAAAGTTTATGTATGGATATATTTGTTGTTCTGGCTGACCTAAAATGAAACATTCTAGCCCTCATAATAGGTCCTGAAGTGTAACTTTATCACCCCTAGGCAATAAAGCAATCTTTACGGCCCTAGGACTCTAAAGAGAGTAGCTTTATAGCCATAGTGTGATAAACTACACTCTTTATGATCTTCAAGAAGAGTGTTATCATTTTAAGTGTTCCTTATTAGTTATGAGAACGACATTATTATTAGTAATTTGAAGGGCATACTGCTTTATTAAAAATAAGTCCAAGTTCCATGATTGCCGCCGCTAGATGGCGTGATCCTGGATTTAGCTTAGAACTGATTTATTATAATTTGAGGTCTCACTCTTATTTGAATTTTTCAGGTTATGACTGTTTGTTTAGTTCCTATAAAGCCGAGTTCAGATCACTGGTGTACTTGGCCTATGTTTGTACTGATGTATATTTACCAAGTATCATGTAAATAGTATAATTTTTCAATTATTCTACTATTCTACAAGTAAACCATTTACACGACGTGCCAAGTATGCACCAATAACAAATATTGTCCAAGTACAACAGCCGTTTGAGCCTGGCTTAAAAATTAAACAATTAACATGGTCTACCTGGCCCGGTGAATGTCCAGGTGCCCGCTATACTTTTCGCTACCTAGAAAATTGTATTTTCAGATTTGGAAATGAAGATTAAAAAAACATTACTTAATGTAATGTTATTTTAAATCTCATTAATATTATTTTAAATAAAACAATCCAACCTATTTTAAATTTTAGTTCCGTTTTCGCATATTACCTAAAATAATTTTATCAAACAAAAATCTCTTTCTCATATAGAATTTCCAGGTCGCCCTGCGGCTGGGATCGCGTGCGCACCTACGTGAAAATAAGAAAATGAAAATTTTTGGTTAATTACGTTTTTGCCTTTATATAAGGTGCTTCAAATTGTGTGCTTCTACAACTGTTTAATTAAATTTTAAATCATATAGTCACCTTAAAATATAGAATAACGTAAGTCATCCTTAACACAAGTTTGACAGTACAATAAAGTTCTCTTTAACTCTCATCGAAAGGAATATATCTTTAAGGACGTGGTAATTTTGGACTTAACGAGTCAATTGACCCTCAAATTAATTAATTAAAACCTTAACGTTAAGGCTACCTTAGCTAAGATCTAACTTAAGGTGACATTCAAATATCGGCTCTAAATACACGTTTTAATCTGTAGATTTCTAAAAAAATAATCATGAGGTTTTTTTCGTAATAAACCTTAACAATATAACGTTAACTTCAGCCATGATCCATGTAACATAATCCGGTTTTCGTAAACATCCTAAAATAAGTTTAGAGAACTGGATACTTTCTCGTTATAGAATTTCCATGGCGCCTAAGGGAAGGACTATGTACAGAAATATAAAAAAAAACAAGGTACATGATGAACATTATTATATAATATATTTACTTCTTGTTAAAACAACAATTTGATAAGTAAAAATTTTGAATTTTATTTACTATTATATAAATATGCAAATAATTTCTAATTTCCTGCAATACGGAATGCACAAATAATGCTCCGATCCTATCGCCTCGTCGAGAATAATTTTTTAAATCAAATCACTAATTGAGAATAAATGAACGAAAAAAAAACACTATAGTAAAATTATTATAGTATTGTACGATTTTCTATAGAATTAATTTAATTTTTTATTAACAATCCTTACCAAAATAATATTGTAGACATTAGTTAGTTAGTTTTATTAGTTTTATAGTAAATTTAACTAAGGTTTTCTTTCCGTATGGTACTACCAAGAAAAGGACACTTGCAGGCTGTCACCACATGCATATTAGTTTCGAACTCTTCCATTCTGATCAGAACACGATAGGTATGCATACCTTACCATCAGGGGACCTTCTAATCTTCACGATATCGCCAAGCATAGTGGGTAGCATGCAACTTTCAGCATTCCATAGGGTCTATATTTGCTTAAATCCTTCACTTCAGATAAATATATTTTTTAAACACAGAATAAATTAATAAAAGAAAAATACCCAAAGATGGTCTTATATTTCAGAGTAAGATGACCCTTACATTCGTAATAAATAAAAATAGGTTGCTTATTCTCATTATTTGTTTTATCTGCCTAAAGCTATATGATCTTGTACACAAAAAACAACAAAATAATAATAAGTAGCTCCACGAGTTTCATGTAAGACTTCTATCTTATTAACTGATTCAAGTAAATTTTTTTCTTATGACATAATAAATAATAAATAAAATCTTTCCTGTTTCTATATATTGATACTTTGTGCCACGTGTTTGTATGGCGAAAACAATTTTTTATGGTTTAATCTTTTCCATATTCTTTGTTTAAAACAGTCCAGCTATAACTTTTTAGCGATATTATGAAAGCATTAGGAAAGCTTTCCAAAAAATTCATGTTGCATGAATTTTGGGTTTCAGGGAAAGAGAATTAGATTTCGATGGTTTTAAAAAGAAAGAAGCGCAATAAGATTAAATAAAATAACGACATAGCTTAAAATATTACCTTTATTAGTAAAAATATCTTATATTTATAGCTCCAGTAAATTATTTTTGCACAAAGTAACCAACTAAAACCTTGAAAAAAATTATGAAATTTTAAGTGTTTAACCGACTCTAAAAAAGAAGGAGGCTTTCAAGGCTTTTAAGGCCTGTCATTGGCTTATTAAAGCCCTTAATAAAAATGTGACTGTTATAAATTATTATTAAAAATTCTTTTCATGAAACCTTAAAAGAAAAAGTTTTAGATTCATCCGAGGTGTCAAGTTCCGCTCACTGATTTTACATTATAAAATGTAAAAAACAAAGGTAAACGCGTCCATGCGTTATTGATCTCGTTGTCAAGGTGGCAAAAATGAGTCGACATTTTCGCCATTTCGGTGATAAGACAGCTGTCAGATGCACGCTTGAACTAGCTGCAAATAATTGTGACATATAGAGGGATGGCAGAAAGTATCGACCCCAACATTAGAACATGGACGAAAAATATTATTGCATGCACTAATAATAATAATATGTCTTTATTTTTGTACATAATATACTCCTGGACAAAACTAACGCAACATCATAAATTTACCATATTTTTGATACCATTTTTTTCCTGAATTTATGATCCGATTTGAATGATTTTTTTTTGCATTGTAGGTTGGTTCCTTTCGCTGTTTATGATAAAATTTTCGATTTATACTGTGTTGTATATTAGCAACCGGAGAATATTGCAGTTGACATTAAACGGTAAGTCCATCTTTCCCCAATATTTTCTTTTTTGGTTCGCTTTATTATCTCTGTTATTAAAGGAGATACACCGTTTTTAGCGTAACATGTTTTTATAGACTTTAATATTCAACACATTCATTGTTAAATATTTTCAAGTAGGTTCCAAGATTAAAATACTCGTCGGGCAACTGGGCATACGAAACGAACGTTTAATAAGCAGTTTCGAAACAGTTTTTATCAGTATTGCGAATTTTATTTGACCTTCGTAACTTTAAAACACAACATCTGCTGACACATCGCTTGCAATGTCAGAAAAAGTCCATAGTCTACTTGAAAATATTTAGCAATGAATGTGTTGAATATTAAAGTCTATAAAAACATGTTACGCTATAAAACGGTGTATCTCTTTTAATAACAGAGATAATGAAGTAAACCAAAAAAGAAAATGTTGGGGAAAGACAGACCTTCCGTTTAATGTCAACTGCAATATGTTTCGCTTGCGAATATACTCCACAGGGTGATGCGAATTTTCGGAAAAAAAAATTTTTTAGTACACCCAGCATAAATCGAAAATTAAATTTTTATCATAAACAGCGAAAACTATGACATTGTCAAGGAACAAACCTACAATGAAAAAAAAATCATTCAAATCGGATCATAAATTCAGAAAAAAAAATGGCATCAAAAGTATGACAAATTTATTATTATATTTATGTAACAAAAATCGGCTATTCTACTCAACCTTTTTAATTTACTAAATAGTATTTTTCCAGCAAACTACAGATAATAAATTTTTTTTACATAATTCTGCACTGATTTTAGTAAGAAAAAGTTGTTTTTCCAAAAGAATGGGCTACCCACGATAGGTCACGGAACTTGGAGCGGCTGTTACAGGTACAGTAAAAATGTAATGTAATATAAACAGCGTAACAGTTCTAATAATAAGGCGATGACTTATCGGTACGATATCGATCTACGAATATATTTTCCCATCCCTATCTATGTGTAGGACGACCAAGGCACACTGCGAATAATACGAGGTGTCACAAGGCATAAAAATATCCCGTCGGAATGTAATGTGACTATATGAAATTTTTATGATACTGGATTTTTTCGCATGTGTTTCTGCGGAATGGAAACACCGTGGCTCGAGGACGAATGAAAAATGATTCGATACAGGGAGTCTACAAATGCGGCATAAGATTTGCGATTGCTTAAACAAATTGAAATCAGGAAAAAATTCCCTCGCGGGTCGTAATTTTGCACGCGATAGCCAATTCAACGAGGATATTAATGTCACGTTAAAAGTAATAATGGAATAGAGTTACCGTGGCTGCACAAATGTCGCAATGACATTAAAGTTAAAGAAGAGTGTATCCAATAATCGTAATTATTTAATTTCATTGTTACGGAGGACTCTTTTAGTGTGAACTAGTAGTGCTATTTTAATTTTAAAATATGTATAGTCAACGTAGAATAGAGTCCCGAACAATCTGGACCCTAGATTTTCCCCATTGACGAAGGCAATATATAAATATCTACCGTAACTAACTAGAACTTTTCAAATTTAAATTGTGTTCTGACCCTTTCTGCCACTTGTCAAAAGCTAGGTAAGGAAACAAAAAGTTATCAAACCTGTTTGGCACTCTCTTCAACCTAACTAAATGGATATAATATTAGTTTTGTTTATAGGCAGCAAGCTGGAAAAATATCTGATTTTCATTCACATGACAACCAACTCGTAAGACTGTGAGAATTGTAACTGTAGGAGGTAATTTATTCGTGGCTAAGTAACAGACCTTTACTGTAATAATTTATTACAAAATAATCGACGTCAAAGGAAAAATCACTAGTAAAGTACACTAGTGTATTTTCTCATAAGAGAATTAAAGGCTCGGGTTACATTTTTTAGCTATTCTTTCACGTCCTAGTTCCTTGTATATAGCTAAAACAGCTACAGTAGCTAAAACTGTCTTGTCTATTTTTGGAAGACGAGACCCCGGTATCTATTAGGTTAATTAGAGGGGAAAATAATTCTGTATTTTTTTTAAATAAACCCTTACTGGTCAACGCTCCTTATTTTATTTTTTAACGGATATATTTTTGCTGTTCCGCGACTCAATCTTTTGTTTGACATAACGAACTTTATCATCTTCTTCACCAGAATGGACCCATTAAAATATTAGGAGGATCCGACCGCATAAAATTCACCTGTTTTTGTTAAAAATATGTTAAATAATTTTGAATGTGATAGTTCAACTGACGCATTCGATTTGAACTTATAGTTAATATTCTGATTTTCCCTGATTTACATACATTATAATTCTTTAAATTGTATTTTTAGTTACAATACAATCGACTTCTTGCAAACCAACCATCCAAATACCGAGATTGCTATCCTTGGCGACTTTAACGTCCACAATGTCAACTGGCTTAAATATTCAAATACAGATGATGAGCAAGACCGCGAGGCCGAATCCTTTGGATCAGTTCTGGTCTAACTCAACTCGTAGAAGAACAAGCGAGGATTCCAGACCGAGCTGGAGATTTTGCTAGTCTTCTCTTGACATCAAATCCAGATCCATATACCGTCACCGTACATCCTCCGTTAGGATCTTCCGATTACAATCTCATTTCAACTCTAAGCGAACTACCAATTATTTCGGAACATCCACCTAAACCTCGCAAGATAATATGGCATTACACTTCGGCCAAGTGGGAAGACCTGAAAGACTATTTTCGCACTTTTCCTTGGATGAGCGTATGCTTCTCTTCTAATGATCCATCAATCTGTGCTGTGGAGGTCTCTGACGTCATTCAAACTAGCGTGGAAGCATTTATCCCCTGGTTTAGCAAAGATTGTGAGCGTGCTGTCAGATCAAAAAATCTGGCTTACCGATAGTGGCGTAAAAACCCTACCACTGAGGATCGTACCATCTTTATTACCGCTCAAAACCAATGTAAGCTAACAATAGATCAAAGCAAAGAAGCCCATAACGTCAGGATCAAAAAGAAACTTCTTGACAGTCCTAGCGGATCAAGGTCCTTTTGGTCAGTCGCTAAGGCCGTCAGGCAAAATTTGACCAAATCAACTATTCCATCTCTAACACGTTCCGATGGTACAATAGCATCCACAGCCGGAGACAAAGCAAACTTACTTGCTGAACTATTTTCTTCGCATTTTACTGTAGATTTCCAGGGAAGAACACTACCCAACATTCCTGCAATTCAGTCCGAAATGACCGAAATCGTATTCCGTCAGCGTTCCGTCAAACGAATTCTGAAAGGGCTCGACGTCAAGAAAACTTCTGGTCCATTGCGCTTTAATGTTTTTTGTTCTGTATATGCTTTTTTAATTTTATATTTTAAAAATTTTTCAACGAGGGTGGTTGTGTGAGCAGCCTAGTAGGATACCGCCACCATCTTTATATAATTCTTTTCTGTTACATTTTCAACTATTAAATAAAGGCATTTATTATTATTATTATTAAATCGAGTACAAATATTTTCCCTTTGTTGAGTAGGGACTGTTGTTTTATGCCATACGATGTGAACAAGCGATAGAAAAAGACCTATATTTATGACATAGTAATGACAAGACGACAAAGACGACAAGTAGACATTTCGGTCGAACGCTCATAATAAATTAAATAAACCGTAATCTTATTCCCTCTTTTTTACCGTTGTTTCTACCGTTGTTCTATTCTCATTCTTAAAGACATAATTTTTAAATTTGCACTTGCGTGCCGTTACGTCCTGAATAGCGTTTACGGGCTCTCCTTCGGGTCGTATTAAATTTCTGGTAAAAAAGTCCAGGGCTAGATACAAACACGAACTCGTGCTACTTGATGCTCTCCACAGGGAGACCTTCTGATAATTTATTCTTCCATGGGATAAGCGCATTTGGGTTTTTTTTATTGGGGTTATGCATAATGCTATAAATTCGGCTTTCTTTATGTATTAGAACGGCTTAAAGGTCAATTGGACATAATACTTTTTTTACGTTTATTTAATAGATAATGGTTTCTTTTATATGTAAAGGGAGGGTTTTAGCAAAAGCCTCTTGGACAAGAATCGAAATTTCAATGGGTTCGAGGGTTGAATAATATTTTATATTTAGATTTAGAATTTGTCCGTTCCACCCAACCTTTACTGCTACTCCAAATCAAAAAGATCCAATATAATAAATTTCATAATATTAATTTATGAAATGAAGTTTAAATTGAAGCGCATGCTCGTGTTCTCAAATGGCGTGAGCGAGTTGGAATGAACGGACTGAATTCCAGGAGTATATTATAAAATTGAAATTAATGTAAAGAGCTCATAGGTCTTCATCCGATCTCCAATTGTTCTCAAGATGTAGCGCAATTAAAAATAGACAAGGTTTCATACATTAACATTTTTTCGTCTCAGAAAAACCAACTCTAAACATGCGAAATTAATTTCCAGCATTACTTTCTCTGAGCTTTCTGAATAGTGTTCCATTTCTATTTCGCCAATGCATCCACCTCTATTTAAAAAATCGATTTCTCGATTTAAATGTTAAACCTCTGGATCGAGTATTTTTTCAAGCATGAGAACCTAAAACCAACAAAACGAAAATTATCAAACGAACGGAGGATCCCCTTTCACGTTAAAGGGCCTGGACAGTAGCGTCCACAGAAGAAAGGAAAGCCATATTTTTTTACTAGGATTTCGGTTTTATACAGCATGGGGAGGATACTCTTCGTTCATTTCTAGTTGAATTACATAATTTACTCTACAATGTAAGAAAAACTCTATAAGTTCCAATAAGAAATCCATTAATCTATTAATCTTTTCTCCAAAGTCATATGTAATAGACGAAGGAACTTTTGGTCAATCAAGACGTATGAAATCTCAAACAAAATAACCATTCCCCTGGCACTGGCCCAGTAGTTTCACACTTTTACAGATGTATTCATTAAAAGTTTTTAAATTGTATCCTATATTAATTTAATAACAACGGATATACCATAAGAAGTGAAAGAACTAGTCAAACTAAGTTCCATGGTACAAATGAAGTTATTGAGAAAAGGAATTGTCTAGGTATTGCTCTCGTGTACCGCCTCTGGTAAAAGGGTCAGGAAATGTTTAGAGATAAAATCGATAGAATTCCTTGGGATACAAAAACTCTTTACACCGAAATAGCTTGCACCAGCTGGATCTTTGTGAAGGTGATGGAATTCGAATAATTAAAGTAACAAAACAAGATTGGTAAAATAGTTTTGAGGGTATAAAGGTGGTAATTAGGCACCCCGGTATATTATTACGAACAAACAATAAAATGTATATTTATCTTAATATCTTTCATCTTCAAACTTTAAGCCATTACTATTAAGATTGATAGATGAAGATATCTTAAATACGATCAAGATTGTTCGGGTGTGTTCGACAAACGACCGAACAAACTCCTTTTGTCCCATTTAAAGTTTCCTATGCATTCAAACAAGTATTTAAAGAGACCATGCCGGAAAGAAAAGCGGATTCACACTTGAAAATTCTTTTATTGTAGCTGAGTGCATAGAAGCAAATCTATTGTGTTTCCGTCGGATGCTTCTTATTCGCACGAATTTATACTTCATTTATTTTGGTCCCCACGAGGTGACCTATTTTGCTTGCCCGATAGAAAGAAAATTCAGGAATTTACTAAATATGCAGAGAGTTGCAAGGAGGATTGGTATTTTGGGGGGAACTACAGACATATTTGTATATATCAAAAAGCTGCGCATTCGTGTTTCTTGATACCAGACAATTTAAACGACATGAGAAAAAGTTCCAGTTTGCGTTCATTTGACAAGATAACATATTTGTTAAATTATTTTTTGCAGGAATATTATTTTCCTATTTATGTTATTTATTTGTTAATGATCAAACACAAGCACTATCGGAGAAATCCTTTAGGGCACTCTGGGAGTGGTGCGGGTGCGCAAAAAGCGATTCACGTTGGCTTTGAATCGTTGAAGGTTATATTCGTTGGGAAAAACGACCTCGGGAAGGTCATCTCATAAGGATGAAGTTCTCCAGATGAAAGAATTCTTAAATAATGAAGTTCGAGGAGTACTAAGCTTAACCACTTATGGATGGGCGGCAGTAGTTCATCGTGTATTTCTGATATTCGTCGCTCTGGGCGGAATTAAGAGGGCAAGGTCAGCCGAGCACTTTCCATGAAAATATCTGTAAAAGAGAGTCAAATCCCCAACCTGTGGTCGATGTTCTAGGCTGTCCAGGTTCTTCGTCAGCTCTTGGTCTCCAATCAGACGAATAGCCCTCCTTTCGATGGAATCCAGTAGCCGAAGAGTATGTTTGGGTGCAGAGCTTCAGACATGAAAGCAGTATTCTAGTGATGGTCGAATCTGGGCTTTGTATAGTGTCAAAAGTTGTTGAGGTGTGTACAACTTTCCGGTTCGGAAGAGTACACCAAGTTTCTGAGAAGCTTTCTTGGCGATTGCCATAACGAGGTTATGCTAGGATATATTTCCTCCCAGATTGACGCCCAGCAAATTAATAGATGAAGCCAATGGGATTGCGTGTCCGTCCATGACTATATCCGGTTCTGTAATGTTAATCTTTTTAGAGAAAACTGCTGCCTGGGTTTTTAGCGTTAAATTCGACTTGGTTACTGTCACCCCAAGCCAAAATTTCTTCCAGGTCTTTGTTGAGGCGTGACACTTCATGCTGTCTGCGAAGATGTGCGTCGGTAGCCGATGTTTGTGCATTCAAAGAGAAAGATGAGATAAGTGTGCTATCAACTCCGTCGTGTATTTGTCGCTCTGGGTAGAATTAAGCCGGGCAGTATCAGTAGAACATTTGCCATCGAAATATCTATAAAAGAGAGTTAAATCACCAACCTGTTGTCGATGTTCTAGGCCTCTCCCTTCGATAGGCTAAGCGTATTCTTCGTATATGCTTACTATTGCTTACTATTGAAACCTCGTAATTTGAATAAATAAACATAGTTAAGGTAAAAAATTTATTTCTTACTGAAATTAATTTAATATTCAAGCAAAAATAACAACGACTCTAGAAACCGGAATATATATAGAAATAATGATATTCTATGGTTTACGTTTGAAATAATAATAAAAAAGGCGTGAAAATAAAATAATCAGAAACTTCATATAATAAAATAGGTCAGGTTTAACAGGAATTCTTTACAATGTAGACTAAAATAAAGTACCCAAAGCTTTTACTCAAATCAAATAGATTTAATTAAAATTGTAATTAGAGAATTTCATTTCCTCTTTTCGGCTGATCTTTCGGCGTTTGTTTTATAAAAAACTGTTTAACGGTGATGAAAATTCTTTACTTATTAATTCCGCATTCAAATTAAAGTGTTAATTAAATCTGTGTCGAATTTTCTTTCCTGTTTTCACAAATTGGCCCACGACACGTTCTAAATTCAATAGTTGATTAAATTTGAATCCCTTTAAGAGAGGGCTTTAGCAGAAATTATATTTTCTTGCGGGGCTAGCATTTTGATAATAATAACAATAAAGTTAATTTAATTCTTAGACGGTTAGACTCCTCACTCTAATAATTGCAAATACTGTAACTCTGCAATAGCTATTTGTGATAGTGCAAAAGTTGTTGTTAAGTTTAGTTATCGCAGTGTTTTGATTATTTTTTAACTCCTATGTACACTGTTACGAGTGGCGGCTCGTGACCTATGATAGAGGGGGTTCACAAGTATGGTGAAATTATTTTTAAAATTTTATTTTTATGTAACGACCAAACAATTACTTTTTAGGCGTTTTAAATGTAGAAAGAAAAAGTAATAAGAAAATGCGTTAGGTAAAACATATTTGTATTTATTTTTTAATTTTACAAAAGGAAATACAACTTTTAATTATTTTATTAAATCCTTAAATAAAATGGTTTAAAATCATATCGAGTATCATTTATCGAAATACACAACATTTATCGACCCTACACAATAGTGCTTAAACGTAAAGTCCATTCTTCGGTTCTTAATTGTAGAAAATTGATCAATAATAGCCTCATTAAGTTTGGAATACCCTATATAAATTTTTTTTCATATATTTCATTTTTAAACTTTCTAATAAGTCTCTAGATTTACACTTTGTGGTCTGCGTTAAATTAATTTCGGGTTTAGGTGTTCCCGCATTCTTCACTTCATTTTTTTGCTCCAAACTCAAAGAGCTAAAGTAATTTCTTAAATAGTCCACCGTCAACTATTCATTTTAACTTAATAAATATATAATATTATAATATTAAAATATTAAAACTTACACGCTCGAATTTCTAACTAGATGCACGAACAGACAACAGCGGGGTGCATACAACAACTGTGCGCCTTTTCCATGTTAAATCGCCATAGCCCCGCTATCCCCCCCGCTGCCACCCGCCACCTGTTACTACAGAGAAACTGCACTACTTAATCGCACGTGCGAGCAAGTCTCGTCATAATCGTCATTTACCTCGACCGACTGTTACTCTACTATTAGCCTTATTGTGTGAATTTGAACTTTAACTGCTATATTAACGAATGAATGAA
Organism: Barypeithes pellucidus; assembly: GCA_963991005.1. NCBI lineage: Eukaryota > Metazoa > Arthropoda > Insecta > Coleoptera > Curculionidae > Barypeithes > Barypeithes pellucidus. Next base: position 2,079,461 of record OZ022559.1, read on the forward strand.
TATTAATAATTGTTTATTTATTGATTATTTAGTGTTATAATTTAAAAGTTTAAAGATAATAGTAAATCACGTAACTTATCGGTTGCGAGGTTCCAAGGACTCTAATAGGAAATTTTTGCCCAAGGATCGTTAACGGTATGAACAATTTAAGTAAACAGAACAGTCAATTAGGTTTTTTCAAAAAAGTAAGTATCGAGGTATACATTTTTGTACAAATTGCTTTCAACAGTTCTTAACAGGTATAGTTATTCTTCTCTAAACGTTGACACATTCATATTGAAAAAGTAAAATAGAGTTTCTCTATTCGTATTTTAAAATGTAATAACCTCGCATTCCGAAGCCGTCTAAAATATAATGTCAAATGTATTTTAAAGCATATCATTTTCTCGTAGGGAATTCTATTACTTTTGTCACATTGAAAAATGACGTGTAGAACATGAGGTATAGGTGAAAATTGTTAAAATGTTACAATGATAAATTCTACATAATAACTGAAGTATGTATAAAGGTGTTGTAATGCATACTAAACATTTTACGACAAACTGAGCCTGGTTTTCAGCGTATCATCTTTAAAATAAATAAATATGTATTCTTAATTCATATAAACTCTAGGACGAGAATTCGTAGGTTCAGACCCCATGGCCGGTAAATCGATTCGCACTGGGTGGATTTTAGTGCTAAAAGTCATGGCAAACCCGAACCACCGGAGTCTGTTTATGGGTTTTTTATAATAATTGCCCTATATTTTATTTTATTGGGAATTAGTAGGAAAAAAGTTATTATTTTTATCATTGAAATTTAATACTTATTTATACTTTTTAAATGCCTTTTGTTATTTATAAAGAAGTCATTTATTTTTTTCATAAGCATACGTTTGTCTGACATCTATTTATAAATTTTCTGAAGTGACATTCTTTATTATACTGATGTATATATTAGTTTAATATAAGAAATAAAAATAAATATATCTAAGACCAGAGAACTATAATAAACCTAACGATATAATAATATATGAAGGAACCATCTTGCATCTTGCAATAAAAATACAACACTTGGAAACAAGAGATATAAACCTTTAATACCAGTATAATAACGAACTAAAAATATCGCGCGCATCTTATTGGGAACGCAATATTCTGCGATATTAAACTCTGAAAACGTCTCTTAACAAACGAGAAAATATTCAGAATTGTTGACTTGAAAGAGTACATCCGAGATTACAATAAAAGGTTTCCGTATTTACATTTTAGATTGCTATAAGCTCTCATTTTAAAAGCGTGTATTTAATGTCAGATAGTATTTGTAACGCATCGTTATATTATTCTGTTGCGCTAAAATATCTATTTTTGACGCCTTCGATGTTGACAATTTTTTTTTGCCAGCCGCTCATTGATCCGACAGGTATCTAATTCGTTTCACGAATGATTGCAAATTGAGATTTTTCCTGTGGAATTTCATTACAAATGTCATATTATACGATCCAAAATTAAAAATGGATTTTTCAAGCAGGCAATTAAAAATTCAAATAAAATCGGCCTGCTGTAACAGAATAATTTGTTCTCATCCGGGCAAAAACACTTAACAAGAAAAGAAAATCCTCAAAGAAGAAAAATGGTAACGAATCATACGACAAGACGGCACGGGACACAAAGTTTAATAAATACCTTGTGAAACGAGAGAGACTACGATTTCCACAGTACAAGTTAAAAGTAATTTATTTTATGCATGACAGCAACAAAATTTTTGAATAACGTCGAGAGTCTCACTTTGAAGTATTTTCTTTGAAGCCGGAGAGTAGTAAAAAGATTTAATCTTTCTTTATGGAAAAATGTAAGGGCTCTAAGCTAGTTACAATATAAATGGTCCGACGTAATCAAATTTTAATATGGAAGGAACCGATTGGGTTTTCGACGTTCTGTTCGGATTTCGGGACGGCCAAATTTCGCCTCTCTTTTATATCAATACTTTTACAAGAATTATTCAATGATATAATTTTATGCCTCCTACACGGTCGTCTGAAAGAACGTATCTTATACTGGGTGTTCCTTGATCCCTGATACGTGTACGCCACTGACATTTTTTCATGTGGATATTGTTTTTTATTAGCCTGGTCAAGTCTCTATCGTCATTCGCACCAGTTCTTGATTAAAACAATTAAGTGAAAATTGAATCTAATTATTATCAACATGGATAATGAGAAATTTTGGTTCTTGTAAAACAAAATCGTACATGGAAAAGACTATAGGAAAATTATTATAGCCAGGCCAAGTGTGAAGACCTGAAAGACAATTTTCGCACTTTTCCTTGGATGAGTGTATGCTTCTCTTCTGATGATCCATCCATCTGTGCTGGGGAGGTCTCCGACGTGATTCTAACTAGCATGGAAGCATTTATCCCCTCATCCAAAATACGCCCTTCCAACGAATCCTGAAAGGTCTCGACGTCAAGAAAGCTTCTGGTACAGACGAAATTCCTGTTATAGTTCTCAAGAGATGCACCGATGAACTAACACCAGTATTTTGTAGACTTTTTAACTTATCCTACAAACAAGGAATATTTCCATCGTGCTGGAAAACGGCGCGAGTCCAGCCTATACCAAAGAAAGGTAAGAGAGCCCTGCCTTGCAACTTGCTTTCAGTTATATCAAAAGTAATGGAGAAAGCTATTAACCAACATCTTCTAAAGTACCTGGAAGGCTTCAACATTATCAGCGATCATCAATATGGTTTTCGGAAGTCCAGATCAACTGGAGATCTTCTAGCCTATGTCACCCATCTTTGGAACAACGCAATCGAACATCATGGGGAGTCTCGGGTTCGTGTTTGGCATGAGGGACTTCTAAGTAAACTGCGATCCTATGGTATGCCCAGTCGATTCTGTGCATGGTTGTCTAGCTTTCTTAAGGACTGCTCTCTGCAAGTGGCGATTGAAGGATTTCTCTCAGATACCTTCACCATCAATGCCAGTGTTCCTCAAGGGTCCATATTGTCTCCCACTCTCCTCTTACTCTACATTAACGACCTTCTACGAAAACTCCGATATTTAGTTTTGCTGACGATAGCACACTTATCTCATCGTTCTCTTTGAGTGCACAACATCGGCTGCCGACGCACATCTTCGCAGACAGCATGAAATATCACGCCTCAACAAAGACCTGGAAGAAATTTTGGCTTGGGGTGACAGTAACCAAGTCGAATTTAACGCTAAAAAAACCCAGGCAGCAGTTTTCTCCTACAAGGTTAACATTATAGAACCGGATATAGTCATGCATGGACGGACACGCAATCCCAGTGGCTTTATTTATGAATTTGCTGGGCGTCAATCTGGGAGGAAATATAATATAATAATATAACAATCCACACTCAACGGTGAGGTAAAAAAAAATATCTTCTAGCGGCCCATGCTGTCATTAAACTTGGGTAATTCGATAGATCACATAGAAAAATACTTGTAATTTTATACTAAGTAATAAATAAGTTTCATCTTCATCCGCATCGCAAAAATTACACATCAAGACATAAAATTTCATATTAAATTTCTATCCTCGAATAGGCAGAAAAGCTCTATTCTTTTTTAAACCACCAGTTGCTGGCACCGCTGGCAGCACTCTTGGCCCTGTTGCTTCCAAAAACTATTTCTGGCTGGCGTGATTTACCGCCCGCCAATAAGCCGTAGCGAAAGGCACAATTGAACGTTTAATCGATTAACGCGGAATAAGAAATGAATCGGTTTCCTTAGAAATGATTCAAATGAATCGTTTTCCTTTTTCCATTGTTAGGGAAATGCTATACAATGTGTTGCCGGGCGTATCATAAATCATTTCGTTTTTGCGGCGCGCTCGACGGGATTTCGCCCCGAATATTTGTGTAGGTTCAAGTGTGACAGTCACAAATTTTACTATCATTTTAGGTGCCATGTTGCCAGCTCTCTCGAGCAACCCAACTTTTTTTTCTTTATGAAGATTGTATGAAATTGTTACAGTAAATATTTTGAGCTTCTAACTGTGCATATTTAAAAAAGGTATAATTTGGTAATAGCGTAATATTGTAGCTACAGTGAAACCTCTCTTAGGCGGACACCTACGGGACTGTCTAAATGTGGCCGTCTAATAGAGGTGTTTGTAAACTTGTTATTAGGTAATATGTAAATGTATTATTACTATGTATACAGGGTGTAACTAAATAAGTGTAAAACATTTAAGGGGGTGATTCCTCATCGAAAAAAAGATAGGATCTTTCATATAAAGAAACTTCATTGGAGCATCCCTTGTTAAGATACAGCCCCTTAAAGGGGGTACATAAAATGTGTTTAACAATTTTTTTCACAAGCACTAAAAAAGTTACAATATTGAAATTAACCTGACATTTTCTACTACCAAAAAGACACTTAGCCAGTAATTTATTTGGTTTACCCCATGGTTGTAAGGGTGGAAAACGCAAACAAGGGATGCTCCAATGAAGTTTCTTTATATGAAAGATCCTATCTTTTTTTCGATGAGGAATCACCCCCTTAAATGTTTTACACTTATTCCCTGTATGTGTGTAGAAATATACATAACATAACAAATACACACTAGTTTTAGTTAGGATGTAGTAGGTACTAAAAAAATCTAATAAATAACGTAGTTTGACGAGTTTGCGTTTTATACTTGCAAGCTAGACAATGTAATTCCAAGTCGATAACAATTCCATTGCTGTAGAGTCACCTCTATTCTTTGCATACTCTTATAATTCCTTTAACATACTAATGGCTTGTTGATAATTGGTGATATTTGTTTGATTACTGCATTCAACTTCTTCATCAGAGTCGTCAGATAGTGATGCGGTTTCAGTTTGGACTACATAATCGGTAGGAATGCGGTCACTATCATGTTCTAATAGCATATTGCTATCAATGTTAATGAACTCGCCCAAATCATTATTATCAAATTAAAAACTTCCACAACATCAATATTCTCTTTCAAACTCAAAAGGCGACATTTTTCTGCCATTGTTTACGATTTTAACCTTACAACTCACAAATAAACGGCGACTCCTGTCGAGGAATCACACATACTTTCATTCGGCGAAGTCCTTTCGCTCTGTCACGCATACGCGATGGGTTGCCGGTCTGTCTGCCGTTTTCCAAATACTTTTTAAAAATTTTGTCCGTTAAAGGAGGGTTATCGCACTCTTTGTATTAAAACAGCATGTCCGAGTCCGCCCAAAGGAGAGTCCGCCCAAAAGAGGATTTTCATGGCATTTCATGTACCCAGATCCGGACAAAATGTCTGCTTAATAGAGATGTCCGTTTATCAGAGGTGTCCGGTATGAGAGGTTTCACTGTATTTAATTATAAAAATAAGAAGGTGTCACAGAAGACCTTTATACAACAAATTTGAAAAGTCGGAAGCTTTTATACAACTGTTATAAAACAAAAATCACTCTTAACTAAATTGTTAAGTGAAGTCTGCTCATTAGATACTTACAAAACGTTGTCGGAGGCGATCGGAATTATTCAAAATTATTAAAACCACATAACAGGGTCCAAGATAGACCTAGTGAATCTGAGGAAGTAAAATTTACCTTGGATCTTTCAGTTCTGCATTTTTAACTCAGTTTGCAGAAGAACCGGTAATAAATAGGCTTCTATCGCTCAATGATAACAAAATCTGAATTACCGCAATAGCGGTATTTTTAGCACCACTTGACAACGCTTAAAATTGTGACAGTCATACCCCAGACGCTCGACGCGATTGTGCCCGAGGATTTGTAACGGCTCAAGCAGGGCCTTAATCGTACGCACGCCTTGACTTTGCTGCCGGTAAACCGCCGCGTGACTTTATTTGTCCTGCCTCTTCGTTATTGACTAATTTTTGTGATTTATGAGGATCGTCTTGTTATTTGTTTGGCTTAATTAGGAAACGGTGTAATGTGTATATTAAGATGACTAAGATTTAACTTTGATTAGCAATAATTCAAATTTTTCCATAATAATTTCATTATTGTTGTTGGTGGAATTAAAATAAAACTTTTGATGGATAAATAAAAGATTATCAAGATGCAGAAATTAGTGTTGCAATTAGGATTTAACTTCAAATTCATTTAGAAACAGACTTCTACCAGCTTTTACTTAAATTATTTAAAACAAAAATTTTAACTGGAGCCTCAATACTTTGTATTGCCTGCTCTACCCCTTATTACTACTTATACACGTCCGTTTTTACCATCATCGAACCTCCTTCTAGTCAAAGATGAAACAATTTGATTATCCTTGTACAATATGTTGAATATCCAATGTTTTGTAATGGCCGTTTTTTTGCACGTAAAAGCAATAGGTATTTTATAAATATTACTACTATTAGATATTAAAGACGATGTCCATATTTTAAACATGCCCATGGTCTTTGTTGTGTGAAAAGGCACCAACAAACTAATGTATGCCTAATTTGTTTATATATACATCCCGGAAATTTTATGATTACTCTATCCAGTTTTCCTATATCTGCTTAAAACCAACATTATGAAGGTTAAAATTAGTTTTACTGGACCCGACGAATTTATGTGCTGAAGCAACTATTAAATATTGTGTTTTAGGGAAAATCCTGATAACACAATTTAACTGAACTTTAACTGAAATAAAAACTACAATCTAATACCAATGTACGGAAAAATTATTATTTCCCAGACAACACGATGATACCTTATACAATAAGGGCGTATTTTTTTTCTGCACAGTAGCATTTTAAAATACAAAATACTATTTCAAATTGAACGGTACTTTCAAGAAAAGGAAGTCTTTTCCATTGATAGGATGTTACCATCTACAGACCGGTTTCGAACTCTTTTGTTCTCGTCAGTACAGGGTAGGTGTATATACCTATCATCAGAGAAGAGCTGTATTATCAACGGTAGTCGAGAAAATACAATGCAATCTCTTAGCAGTCCCACACAAATCTGAACAGACGTTATTTGAATAAAAACTACAAGTTTAGGTCAATGAAATATCTAATATGTATGATAAAATTAGCTCCAGGAGTCACTGATCAGTGAAACAGCCGTTACTGTATTATTTGTACAAGTTTCACAAACATCTATTGTAGTAATATGACATGGGAAAACATTAACGAAATACATTTCTGTAAATATTTTTTATTTCGTGACAGTACGAAAATGTATTTTACTGCTATAAAGTTACCTACTTTTAAAATATGATGTAAAAAGTTCTTTGCAAAGCCTACATAACTAAAAATTCCGTAAGGCCCGCCGTCCTTATTGGACACCTGCCAATTACTCTGTTGCATGCAACTTTTATATTTTCTTTAGGCGTCGTCACCGTCACGGCCCCGACGGCCACCAGTTGCTGAGAACGGTGCATCCAAAAAGCCTGTTGCTTGTGCAGAATATTATTAAATAGAGATTCTAATGTACATCAACCTTAATAAATTTGTTTAATTGAGCTAACATTTTAAAACTAACAATAGCAATAATTATTTAAGGTTCCATAATAATTTTCTTTTTTAGTGAAAAATACTAAATAATGCTGAATCCTCATTTTCCCAAATGCTGCCGTGTATTTTATGTTACACCTCATTATAAACTTTCCTGAAGTTAATTTTATTTGAGGCCCTTCATCCTGTGGATCCCCAAACATCGGCAGGGCCTCAGGTTTGGAAAATTCCTGAGTGAAACAAGGAGCAAGCACACAGAAGCAAATTAATATTAACGCAGGGCCATGGCCCGGTCCGCCTGCCGAACGGGCTTTATATTCTTAATTGGCTTAGTTATAAGTGATTCTACATAAACTGAGAACTTGGGCGTGATAAAGGGTCAACCTAAAGTTTCGGAAATAAGTGAATATTTGGGGATAATTTTTTGGGCACGTATTATTTGGTAATAATTTTTCTTTGAGAATTTGATTCACTAGTCAATATCAAGATTTGTAGTAATAAAATACGTGCAAGTTTTGCATCACTCTGATTTTGGCATGTTAAGATAATTTCAGGAATGAATTTTTTTTTAAATGTATATTTTTGATTATCAGTTAAAACGATACCATTTTTTGTAGCAAAAAAAATATTATCAAGACATTTATTCAAGATAACATTTTCAGTGTTGTATTTTGTTGGCGCTGGCCAGTTACATTTTTCAGTTCAGTGTGTAAAAATGAATTGCCGAGTAATATCTGAAATTGATCGTGCAAGAATAGTAGCTTTAGTTGAAGAAGGTCATTCCCAAAGATTTGTTGCTGAAAGAATAAGAGTTTTTCAAAGTGATGTCTCTCGCATATGGAATCGCTATCTGGAGACCAATTCGGCGCGAGACAGACCACGAAGTGGTAGAAGGCGTGTTACTAACGAACAGCAGGACTGTTATATTACGTTAACAATTCGCAGAAATAGTACTATGCCAGTCTCACAACTTCAGAGAGATGTTAGGCATGCAATAGAAGTTCGCGTATCGGTCTCCACACTAAGAAGACGAATTCTTGAATCCGGTTTAAGATGTCGGCGACCAGTAAGAGTTCCCCAACTACAAATATGACCGCCGACTCCGTCGACTGAAGTGGGCTGAATCGCACGTTCGCTTACTCTGAGAATTTTGGAATTCTGTCCTATTTTCCGATGAGACCAGGATTTGTCTGGTAAACGATAGTCGCCGGATTCGTGGTTGGAGAGAATCAACAAGAGCCGCTCAACTTACCCATGCTCGCCCCTTGCCACCATTCGCGGGAGGAAACGCCATGTTTTGGGCAGATTATTTTGTACGACGGGCGTACTGAGTTAGTCCACGTTCAAGGCACAATGACTGACGACAGGTACATTAGGGATATTCTATATCCTTATGTTATAACGTGGAGAGGGGCTGTTGATAAAAATTATGTTTATGGACGACAATGCCCGGACCCATCGTGCTAAAGCTGTAGATGAATATCTAAAATGTGAGGGAATCAATCGCTTGGAGTGGCCTGCTTTGTCCCCTGACATGAACCCGATAGAACATGCTTATGACATGCTCTTTAGGGCAGTTTGCGTTAGAAGAAATCCCCCTAAAACTCTCCAAGAGCTTGTCGTCGCTGGTACCGAGGAATGGCAGGCTATTCCACAAGAACGGATTACTAACCTTACGCACCACATGCGGCGTCGTCTTCAAGCTTGCATTGAGGCCAGAGGAGGAAATACACTTTATTAGAAGCTATATTTTTTTAAATTTCACAAATTATAGAATATAAATAAATTTTACTTCTGTTAAGTTTTTTTTTGAAGGTTTAAAATGTTGTGGTAAAATAGAAACTTTTAAAACTCATTGATTTTTATTCCAAACTTATCAATGAACTCATATTTAGTCTATTTTCACCATGATGTAATTTCTTATACGAGAATCAGAGTGATGCAAAACTCTTGAATCTATGTGAATCTTTTATTTATTATGATTATGTGAATTATCAACTTTAAAATTTTAAAAACTAAGATGATATAGACTATAGATATGGGGGCACGTTCACACACTGAGTAATACGCATAAAGCGTCTTGATTATACTTGTAACAGAACATTAATTATTTGAGGTCTACTTATTTCTATGTCCTCATTAACTATATGATAAGTATAGGGGTGTTTGAAAAATTCTTCAAACCTCGCTCCCTTTGAACACGAGACGCTTGGTGTCTTGTGACGGAACCGCTCTAATCATGTTACATCTCATTGTCGTCTTGAGTGAGGAGTGAAGTAAGGGAATAATTAAATTAGAAGTGCGTTGCGTTGTCTTAAAACAATGAATCCCTAAGCATTGGTGTTGTGTAAAAGGCCTATCTTGTATTCACACGAACAGAAGGGGTGGCGAAGTTTCGAATTAAATTTAAGGGTTTATTAAGTAAAACTTCTTGATTTTGTTTTAAAACAATTATATTTGTTTGGCAAGACTGTTTCATAGTAATGGTGGAAAGTGCGCCCTCTCCTCGCACAGGTTCACCGTTCTAAACTTTAAGTTAATATTATGTTGTTGTTTTTTTTATGATCAAACACAAGCACTATAGGAAAAATCCTTTAGGGCACTCTGGGAGTTGCGCGTGTACGCAAAAACGATTCACGTTGGATTTGAATCGTTGCAGGTTATACTCGTTGGGAAATGTAATATCCCTTTCGGCTTTAATTCATATATGCACTGAAAATAATCAATCCGGCTGAAAACTACTAAAGTAAGTGTTTCAGACATAAAGTTAGCACTGTAACTTTAATATAAAATTAAGCAACTATTAGAGTTAATTATAACATAAATCCATGACAACAGTTTGTAAAGTTTGGAACAACTCGACTCGAAACTTCTCGAAGAATCTCTGGTATGACGTGAATAGATTTGATGACAAACCAAATAGACTCTGGATTTCTGACAAGGTAAGGTTTGGAATTCGGTCGCTGTTGCCAAAATTTAATAAGGGATTCTCTGTTCACGAAAATACGTCAATTTAATTTCGATAATATGAATGTTAAATTGGGGTCAGAATAATATTGACCTGAGGTAGCGTCGTGTTGTCTTCTAGACTGAATGGATTTCAGTATTGGTGAGCAATTTGGAGTAAATTAATACTTATTTTTAACAAAAATGCCAATGACTATGATAATTCTTGGTAAATACCAAATATATTCGTAAACATGTCATCGCTGGTAAGAATTATAACCCATTTTATAATACAGGGTGTGCGGATAATGCATGAGGGTACTTGCCATCAGGATAAATGCCAGAATTAAAGTTTAATTTCAGGTAAGGTGACTTCTGGTGACACCGTAGAGAAATACTGTTATGACAGAATGATAGAAATCGTTATGTGTAGTCCATATACCAAATTTCAACTTGATAGTTTAAAAACTAACCAAAATGTGTTAAAAATATTAATTTAATAAAATTGATTGATTTAGCCGATACTTGATGGAAATCCATTATAAATTTGAACAGAAACAAAAAGTTATAAAATTTCCACAATTTTTATTTAGAAAAAACCCATAACATGTTTCGGCACACGGTGCCTTCTTCTGACGGAATAAATATAAATGTGGTAAAATTTGATTTAAATATCTTAGTAGGTACAAGATGGAGCGAACAATTTTATGGTATGGGGTTTACACTAATCTTAATAATTATACCCAACAGAAGGGTAATATTTATGCTAATGTTACAAATAGGTGTAAATTCCTAATCTTATTGTGTAGATTTATATAAACTCAGTAAAGGTGAATAATTAGTGTCTAATTGTTCATTCAATAATAAACCCGACCTTTTCTTTTTGTTAATCTCCATACTTTCCAAATAGTTTAATTTCTTTGATTTTCTCTCAGTATCTAAATTTTTAAAATCTTTGGAAAAATTGTGTTTCTCTGATTTAAATGTAAGGCGTAATGTGAAAGATTATTGTTTTTTAGGAAACTAGATTCGTGTTCTTTGATTCTTGTTTTGAAAGATCTGCCTGTTTGTCCAATGTACATTTTAGGACACGAACCACATTCTAGCAAATATACTCCTGATTTAGTTAGTTTATTTGGTTTCGATTTGTTGTTTTTAATTAGTTTACCTAGATTATTATTGGTTCTAAAAGCGGATTTTATTTTGTTTTTGGAGAGAGTTTTGGAAATCTTTTTCGTAATATTGCCTGTATATGTGATAGATTTAAATTTCTGGTCGAGTGTATTATTGGTTGTTGGATATACTAAGTTTATTGCTTTCTTATATGCTTTTTTCTTATCTAAATCATCCACCATACCCGCATTATATCCGTTATTTACCGCAACCTGTTTGATGATATTTAAATAATAAATAATTTAATTTAATAGGCTGTAACTGGAAAAGTATTCAGTTTTTGACTTTTTGTTATCGAACTTACTACCTTTATTTTAACATGTATCGTCACTTTTCCAAGTATCCTGATTATCCCAACACCCTGTATATTGATTCCTTTTTCAAACTTACCCCAAAATTTGCTATAAAAAATCATTAGATAATTTACCTTGTTTAGTAATATTATTTACTATTGTACTTCATTAATGAGATAAATTAACTCTGCATTTCCAAGTTAAAATCTGATTGGATTTGTATCTTGTTCCAATTATTATTATCAAGTTTCTACGCCTCAAGGAAAATGTCACACAAAATCTCGTTATTTATTTAACGGATCAGTTATTCCCTATGTCGTTTAAGTTCTATTATAAGAAACACGAGCTCCTAAACTAATCATAAGACACCGATTGTGTTCAATTTAGTTTGTTATGTATGTACGTAATGAGACTAATGACGTATAATTTGTTTTGTTTATCTTCTCGTATTTTTATTCAAATTATTCGAGTAATGATGGTAGTTCTGAGTATACCTTTAATTTCTTGACTGAGGACATTAAGTAGCTTAATGTATCTGGATGATGGAATGATGTAGGTATGGAATTAAGGGCGAAAGGCATATAATTATTCTAAGGTCTCTTGTCATTGTACCTGACAGATTAGGCAGGAAACACACTGTGACCGTCCACGGTCGACTGGGTACGATAAAATTTCCAACACTTGAACAAAATGAGAGAAATGAGCAAGCATAAGAATTCTTGTAGGTTAAGTTAAGAAGTCAATTTTTAGAGTTGTTGAAGGTTTGGCTTTTGTACCCTTTCACAGGGACAAAAAGTAGCAACCAGTTAGAAACCGCAACCGAACATGCACATAACAAAATTGGGAACGAGTTGGAAATTTTGCTCTGCGAACCTATATACATTTTTTATTATTGGTCCAATTAGGCTTAGGCAAATAGTTTAGATCGGTCAATAGTATGTTTATTAAAAAAATAATATTCTATAATTATTATATTTTAGTTAAATTAAAACATGTCGAAATAGTTCAGGTGTATAATGATTATTTCTAATTTAATCGAATTTAATCACTTTATCGCCACATCAAATTAATTCGTATTATAAATAAAATTGCATTAACGAAATAGTGAAACATTTTCTAATTCTATTGGTTTTAATCAACAAAATTACTCTATTATTTGCTTTAACCGGAAAACAGCATATGCGTTAAATTTATTAAAGGTTCTGCATGAGATACATAGCACAATAATTATTTTAAACAGCGCCGTGTTTAGTTTGGCTGTTAAATATTTGTTGAATAAATATCGAGAAATTAGCAAAACTATCAGCTGTAAAGCACCGTTTAATATCGGCATTTTAAAATTAATAGAACAAAGCAGTAATTTTCATTGATATTTTTAAAATATTACTATAAAAAATTGTTTTCTGCTGACAATCGGTATAAGCGGTTTCTACCCGGTCCCCTATTAATGGCAGCAATTTAACCGGTTTCGAGACTAGTTCGCACAGGTTTTTCGTCTCGGGTGTTCCATCGGGAACCGCCTCGATATACATAAGTTTAAATAATCATCGTTTGTATAATTTAAGCGCCCCGGCATGATTATTAACAATTTGCAAATGGTACTAAATGAAAAATCTATTAAAGCAGATCAGAGAGAAAGAGAACATCTTCTAAAGTACCTGGAAGGCTCCGACATTATCAGCGATCATCAATATGGTTTTCGGAAGTCCAGATCAACTGGAGATCTTCTAGCTTATGTCACCCATATTTGGAACAACGCAATCGAACATCATGGGGAGTCTCGGGCTGTTGCACTGGATATTTCTAAAGCCTTTGATCGTGTTTGGCATGAGGGACTTCTAAGTAAACTGCGATCCTATGGTATGTCCAGTCGATTCTGTGCATGGTTGTCTAGCTTTCTTAGGACCGCTCTCTGCAAGTGGCGATTGACGGATTTCTCTCAGACACCTTCACCATCAATGCCGGTATTCCTCAAGGGTCCATATTGTCTCCCACTCTCTTCTTACTCTACATTAACGACCTTCTAGTGAAAACTAAAAATCCGATATTTAGTTTCGCTGATGACAGATAGCACACTTATCTCATCTTTCTCTTTGAATGCGCAAACATCGCACATCTTCGTAGACAGCATGAAGTATCACGCCTCAACAAAGACCTGGAAAAAATTTTGGCTTGGGGTGACAGTAACCAAGTCGAATTTAACGCCAAAAAACCCAGGCAGTACTTTTCTCTAAGAACGTTAACATTACAGAGCCGGAAATAGTCATGGCCGGACACTCAATCCCACTGGCTTCATCTATTAATTTGCTGGGCGTCAATCTGGGAGGAAATATGTCTTGGCATAACCACGTTGTGGCAATCGCCAAGATAGCTTCTCAGAAGCTTGGGGTACTCTTTCGAACCAGAAAGTTGTACACACCTCAACGACTTTTGACACTATACAATGCCCAGATTCGACCATCACTAGAGTACTGCTCTCATGTCTGGAGCTCTGCACCCAAACATACTCTTCGGCTACTGGATTCTTTTTATCTCATATGTTAAGTTCTGTATTAAACATTAAAAATATAATAATATGATTATCCAGGGTGCACTAAAAATATTGAGAGAACGATTACAGATATTTTTTTAAATTTCCATTCATTGAAGATAGATATGGTTATGGTTGGTTACTAGTAGAGCTAATAATGTTCCTAACCAAAATTTCAAAAATTCATTCTACACCCTGTATAATCCATTGTTATATATATTATTTAAAGTTATTAAGCTTTTAGGAATAAATGAAGTTTTTCAAAAATTTGGTAATTTTTTTTATCCAGTATAAGGTTCCTATTTATTACGTTAGTTACCTAAAAACGTAAACTTTAACTTTATCAAGTCAAGAATGTTGCTACAGCAGGAGCAACAATTAGTTGTGACAAGTCAAAGCAATACTTATGACAGCAATTTATGCAGCACACACACAGCAGCAAAATTGTTTAGTAACGACAACAAGCTCAATCGACTTATGTGGATGCTACTTGTGATAAGTCAGATGGACCAGCATTTTTATTTTTGTAACCACAGCAACTGTGCTCATCTGTCCCCTAAGTTATTACGATTTCTAGCTGTGGCAAGTCAATTTTCCGTAACAATTTTCCTCAGATATATATTTGCTATTTATCAACATAATAGATTTCCAAAGATTCATTGTTGTTTAAGATTTATTAGATTTTAATCAGTAACAACGTTAAAAATCGTTAGCTTAAGCAGTTTTTTTTTGATCCCAACCCTGTTTGGAACCAATGCAACACCAATTATTTTCTAAGAAGTTCGTCGTCTCTGTGTATTCGCCATCGCGGAAATTGCTATTGATCGATACGAAATATTGCCGATGTTTGATCAGTGTAGAGAGGTGCTTTTCCGCGAACCGCCTTAATATATCGGTTAGGTAGGGCGCCTTTGAAGTTACTTTATATAATTTAGTCTCAAGGGCTTCTTTATTAGATGTTGATGAGAGGTTTTCAGGTTGTTATATGCTATACCAAGTTTAATATGTTTCCAATAACAAGTCAAAAGCAGAAACTGATTGGAGAAAATTGTAATTAAGCGGTAAGAAGTTTTCAAGAAATTGCAATGACAAAATAAAATATGTAATAGGAATTTATAGAGTTGAAGCAGGGAACGAATGAACCTGTAACGATATCGTTCAAATCGAGGTTATGTAGATGACAAAGACACGTCGCCAGCTAATGGACGTAATGAACATTATGAAATATAGGCAGACAAATTTTGACATTGACTTCAGACAGTTGACAATTATGGGGGGGGAACACGTAAGAAGACCTTGGAAGTAATGCTAAGCCTACTCGGCTCCATACGCTCACAAGTAACGTACTTTTATCTATCTGTTTCACTTAGCGTCAAGTGTCAATATCAGACCTACGTAGAGTTAATATGAAATGCCAACAAGTGATTGTTTATGCAGGCGACTTGATCCTGGTCATATTTGTCTCACTTTACTGAATTAGGGAAGGTTGCTGCAGACAGAGAGAGGCATAGAATGCGAACAGCACGAATTGTTAAACAAGCTAACTTCCTTCGTCTGGCGGGAATGAAAATCAAGCAACATCTGATGTGATTTAAAATGGTGGAGAAGAGAAAAGAATTTTTAATTTTCTAATCTTTTCACGAAAAACGTCGTTTCCTTTTTGGTGCAAGTGAGTAATTTGTAATTGGAATATTCATTTAGTCATCTTTACTGAGAGTAAGCATCAATAATAATTTCTTTTTCCTAAATCATATGGGGCCCAAAAATATGCTTGGACTTGCAGCTTGAAATATTTGCTAGGACCCAGAGCCCAGTTGAAGATGGTAAAATATTTTATGTAAATTATGATTTACTTCCTATTTTTTAATAAAACTACTTACAAGCTTATTTCTGAAGTTTAGTTTTTCATTTGTAGTTACGTTACTAGTTCAAAAAATGATATAAGAGTGTGTAAGGATTATTTTAAAGTGATATTTACAGCTTAAAATATGTCAGAATCCTAATATTGATTTTCACCACTTAATAAATCAAATAAAAGGGTTTTGAATGTTTTTTGTTGGTAAAATGTCATTTTAAAATATTCACAGTAATAAACATTTGGACAAAAGTGACAATTGAAAGCACGTGCGTTTGTCAGCTGATGCCAGACATAATGGATGCCGGGTTTGTTCGTTTGTTGTTACTTGCTTCGATTTGTTAACACGGCTGTTTGTCTTCTTTCTGTTTATAAGTATTCGTTGGTTGATAAGCCGGGAAATTTAAATTACTAGTAATTGAAATTTTCTGTACTAATTACATTCCCTGGTGGCCATTTTAGCAATCGCGAATAATATTCTATTCGCTTGTATAACATGAAAGATATTTTTCACTTCGTAAAGATATTTATATGAATATTACATGTTGACAGTGTGCGTTTATTACCGAAATGTCGAGAAGCAAATAAAAAATTTGGAAGAAAAAGCCTGTATCGAATTTATGTTATGATTTAAAGATCGGCATGAATTTTTAATGCAGCTGACAGGCTCACTTGAGCGTAGAAGCTTTACATGTTTTTTCTACTAAGAATATTTGTTTAAAAGGAAAATAACTATACAGGGTGTTCGGCAGGCACCTCCTATTTTCTCGGGAGCACACGAGATCGAAATTGATTTTTTGAATACTTTTCCAGATATACCGATTTTTATGCGAACCGCTTAAAAGTTACTAATGCCAAAAATCACGTCGAGAATTTATACGAGTAATTTATTTATTGTTTGTTTTTATTTTTACCTGTTTGTGTTTAGCATTAGAAACTGCGTTTCGCATAAAAACCGATTTATCTCGAAAACCGCAAGTTGAGAGTCCTTTTTTTTAAAGAAGAATGACACCGGTCAAAATTTTGGCCCAACGAGTGTGGTGGCAATACCCTTAGATATTCACATCAAAATGGAGGCTAACTGTAGTGCCTCAAGGATCATCACAAATGGGGAATGGACCCCGTAAAAATTGGACACACAAGAGCCACGGATCTAATCAACGATGAGCTCTTGGATATGCAAACTGATCGTATGAGAGCAACATACGCTTTCACAAAGCCTTTCAAGATTGACTTGAACTTTGATAAATGGACGAACAGCGCACCCCCGTCATTTGACAAGGGTCTAGTTTGGTACACCGATTGATCAAAAACCGCCAACGGTGTGGACGCAGGTATATTTGGGGAAATACCCAGGATAAACATAAGCAATCCTCTGGGGAACTACGCCACAGTATACCAAGCGAAAGTTCATGTCATTCCAGCAATCGTACTACAAAAGGGCTACCACAACCAAAAGATTTATATCCTGTCGGAC
Organism: Barypeithes pellucidus; assembly: GCA_963991005.1. NCBI lineage: Eukaryota > Metazoa > Arthropoda > Insecta > Coleoptera > Curculionidae > Barypeithes > Barypeithes pellucidus. The sequence continues at coordinate 2,097,164 of OZ022559.1, forward strand.
AGCAAAGCTGCTCTTAAGGCTCTGAACTCCAATCGGTTTACGTCGAAACTTAACTGGAGGGCCATACCAACCTAAAAGTACTGGCGGCCAGTGAGAGCAAGGTAGAGCTCTTGTGGGTCCCTGGTTACTCTGGAATATTAGGTAATGAAAATCGGATGGCAAAGGTGACCTGGTTAAATACACGCACGGGCCGTAATTGGAAAACCATCGGAAATACTATCGAATGGGATGCTAATCCTGATATGGCCCCAGTTGAAACAAGTGATGGCCACTGTCACTTGCGAAAACACCTTCAATGGATAGGTATAAACAACGGATAGATTGAATGCAGACTCTGCGGCGAAGAGGATGAAACCGGCTCACACATAATATACCGCTGCCTAGCGCTGTCTCGTAGAAGATAAAATATCTTCGTGATATACAACGTGGTGCAACCTCCCACATGACAAGCTTGGTAGAAGGTTACTGGACCTCATAGAAGGAACAAACATCTTTTAACAAGATCGGGGTACACAATAAGCCGAAAGGCTGCAGTGATAGAAGTTCGTGCCTCTAAACCGACCCCCTCCTTTAGCCAACCAACCAACCATGGTTTAACGACTCTTTATAGCTTCTATAAAATATTAAAATTTCATTAAATTATACCGGTCGGTTCAAAAGTTAGAGCCAAAAAAGTAAGTCGTCTCTATCTCTGTTACGGTGCACTTTAGGAATTTTTTTTTCTATGACAACTTAGGATTTTGACCTACTCTGTATGCTCCCGACAGATTAGGACTCCCTGTATGGTATTACCACCTGACAAGCAAAGCGGAATTGCATTTTTACGAAACTTGAATCCTATAGATCTTTAAACAAAGGCCGCTTTAAATTATAACAATTGAACGACAATTATTTCGACACTCAAAAGAGGTTTATGTAACGTAATAATAGTAATGAACTACATAAAGCTGCCTGGTTATAAATTTTCCAAATGGTTATTAGTTTTAAATTAAATTGCAGACTAAGGATTTACGCCCTCGGGCATGTATTTACTTTATTATTGAGTTATTAAACCTAATTAGTCTATTTAGGGACGATATAAACATAACCAAACAGTATTGATGATGTTCTGAATACAATGTTATTTGGTTTATAGGCGGGTCCGAATACAAGGAAAATCCTTTTTAAATAATAATTAATGTTGGGGCTTGAGACAAGAAGGAGCAAACGGACTGTATTATAACTCTGGTTGGGGAGAAAAGAAAATAGATCATTGATAAATGTAAATTTAAATGGAAAATGCGGCGACAGAGTGACACGAGAACAAAATACCTTACCTTTGGTTGAGTCTAATCGTTTCCTCGGTGGCCATCACTCGATCCTGGAGAAAGAAACCTTGCACTTTGGGATAGTTTTATTGCTAAACTATGTGGTTTGTTCGCATACCGAGAAGCAGTACATTTAATGACCAACATTTTCTGGCGTAACGCAATTAGAATAAATAAAAATTAAAATAATTAATAAGAAAGTAATGGAACTAAAACAATTAATGACCTAAGATCTGTATCTTTTTTCTACAACACTTTTGGTTCCTTATTATTGATTCTCTATAAATTACCAAGGTGGCTCACAAATTTGATAGATCTCGAATTTCCAAAATTTTTCTTTTTTTTTTTGTATGATCAAACACAAGCACTATGGGAAGTTTGAAGGTTATATTCGTTGGGAAAAACGACCTCGGGAAGGTCGTTCCATAAGGATGAAGTCCTCCAGATGAAAGAATTCTTAAATAATGAAGTTCGAGGAGTCCTAAACTTAACCACCTATGGATGGGAGGCAGTGGTTCGTCGTGTATTTCTGATATTCGCCGCTCTGGATTAAGATCAGCTGAGCACTTTCCATGAAAATACCTGTAAAAGAGAGTCAAATCCCCAACCTGTTTTCGATGTTCTAGGCTATCGAGGTTCTTCGTCAGCTCGTGGTCTCCAATCAGACGAATGGCCCTTCTTTCGCTGGAGTCCAGTAGGCGAAGAATATGTCTGGGTGCAGAGCTCCAGACATGAGAGCAGTACCCTAGTGATGGTCGAATCTGGGTATTGTATAGTGTCAAAAATTGTTGAGGTTGTACAACTTTCTGGTTCGGAAGAGTACACCAAGTTTCTGAGAAGCTATCTTGGCGATTGCCACAACGCTGTTATACCAAGACATATTTCCTCCCAGATTGACGCCCAGCAAATTAATAGATGAAGCCAGTGGGATTGCGTGTCCGTCCATGACTATATCCGGTTCTGTAATGTTAACCTTTTTGGAGAAAACTGCAGCCTGGGTTTTTTAGCGTTAAATTCGACTTGGTTACTATCACCCCAAGCCAAAATTTCTTCCAGGTCTTTGTTGAGGCGTGATACTTCATGCTGTCTGCGAAGATGTGCGTCGGCAGCCGATGTTTGTGCATTCAAAGAGAAAGATGAGATAAGTGTGCTATCATCAGCAAAACTAAATATCGGATTTTTCGTTTTCACTAGAAGGTCGTTAATGTAGAGACAATATGGACCCTTGAGGAACACCGGCATTGATGGTGAAGATGTCTGAGAGAAATTCGTCAATCGCCACTTGCAGAGAGCGGTCCTTAAGAAAGCATGCACAGAATCGACTGGGCATACCAAGATGCCTATTAAGTGACCGTGACTAATTCAAACAAATTTGAAGTTACGTATTTAAATTAATAACGCTGTATCTGACGAGAAAATATTTTATTGCATGGTAAATTATTCTTTTCCCTTTCACTATTTAATTTAAAATTATGTTGTGCATTAAAGTGATTTATTAAAAGATATAATCACTTCATTTCCATAAAATTTCGTATTTCTATCATTTTATTTCACTTTTTAAAATAACAATAAAAAAATAAGTACTTTTTTACGAAGACCAGTTAAATCAGAAAAGCGGCAAGGCAGTCGAAAAGTAGCACGTTTTAAAGTAAAAATAAAAAACCCAATTAGCTCGCAATTATTAACCTTCAAGTTCGTTTTAAATTTCGCTTCGGTTCACATTTCTTTAGGCACTCAAGGGAACTTCATTTGAATTTCATCTTAGGCTAGTAAGATACTTGTTTAAAATTTCAGACGAAAATTTGAATTTCGCCCTCGAAATTATCTGATATTTAATAATAAGAAAATGTTAATGGAGAATAGCAGTTTTATTAAATCGGCAATGCTTTGAGAAAAAAAATTCGGTAAATTATACAATTTATTAAATTCTTATAATAAAATGAATTTACCAGCATAAATTAAAATAAAATGATGGCAAATTATGAGATTTTACCCTTAAAGACGGGGTTTAAACATTAATTTCGAACCGGAAATTGTTATAAGCCAATGCGTATACGCGAAGAGGGTTTCTTCATTATTTTAAACTGTACGGCTAGATCCTAAGAGTCAAAATTAATTGTGAATAACCTAATATATAATCTGAAATAATAGTGTTTGAACAATTTTTTTTAGTAACTGCGGTAATATATGTCCAGTTAAAATTACATTTACTATTTTACTATTTACATTTTTTGACTAAATTATCACATTACATTAGATTCACAAAAGAAGTAACATTACATACTATAGTAATGGTAAATTTAAAAAACCACCTAGGTACTTGATACCTGGTTATGTGATATCACAAGTTTCGACGGTCTTATATATTTGTATCAATGTAATTATAATAATATCCAATATCATACAATCATGTGTGTATTTTATTAATAAATAGGAACAAACCAAACGATACACTTTCAACTAAACGAGAATTAGAAGAACTCATCGATACCATATCCTATAGCATAATATAGATTCCACCAAAGAATAGTAAACAATAATCAACTTTAGGTTCTCAGCAATGCTCTGCATGGTCCCAGATTTCATCCCTGAAAATGACCATCGTATCATCAGCATATGAGATGATTGTACCTTCTATAGGAACTTCTTTACTAAGGGAGTTAATTGAATGTTTTATGGAAATTCGGATAATATAGGCAGTATCTAACGACCAAACCGGAAGGACGTCGATACTCCCTCCTACATCTAGCTGAAAGAAGATGTTTCTAATATTATTAATCTAAATTACCCTCGAAAACATTTAGCAGTTTAATTACAGCCTTTGAGAGAGTACAAAAAAAACTTTTTCATCATTTTAATTTTAGGAAACAAAGTATACAAATTCTATTGGATGAAAACTTCAACATAATACGGCGACTTCATCTGTTAATAAACCGATTTTACCCTTGCAACATTTAAAACGGACATTCGGAATATTTCATAGCCGTATTTCGACACAATACAGTCCATTACCGAACACTGAGTCGAGTTGAAAGCAGTCTATTACTTCGAAAATGTACTGTCCCTAATGCAGTTAGTGCATCGCCGCTCATCGCCGGGCTTTTTACACAAAATTCAGTTACATTATCTGCTCGAAACACACACACATACATGTCCTTTGAAAGAGGGAACTTCTAATACTATCATTTGGATTTAATTAAAGACTTAGCTTTAATAGTTTTTGACACGATCTCTTGCCTCGTTGGTTGCAGCAGCGAGCTCGATTAACTTCAATTAGTGCTGCTGCATCTTTCGTGTGAAAATAATTTAGCCTCTCGATTTTTTCTCTAAAATTGTTTTATTAATAATGTTTCTACTCTTCAAAATAGTATTTTCAAAATCATAGCTATTATCTACTGGTAGTTAATCACAAGATCATCGACCAATATGGATTAATTTCACACACTGCTTTGGAATGGTATTGTCGAGTCCTTAGATATGATTTGTCAACGTCAATTATTGGTAATAAGGCAAGATCAAATTACAATGGGCCATCCCCTGGGCAAAGTTCGTTGGGTTTACACATACCCTCGAGGAATAAGACGATGACATGAAGTGTAGCGTCTGCATAGACTATCGAGTACTTAATCGCGGTGGTGAAGAGGACGCTTAACAGTTACCGCAAGTTACTATTGCATGCCCAGCCGCTTCTAAATCGGAAAGAATGCGAGCAAAAAATTAGGTTATGTTATCGTTAATTTTGCAAAAATCAGAAAAGAATCATGTAATTTCCAATTAGAATAATAATAATAATAATAATAATAATAATGTCTTTATTTTTCCATTACATATTTACAACAAATATAAAAAACTTACAATATCTACTGTTATGTAATGTAAAAAATGGCGAAGTTCAGTAATGGGCTTTCCACGAATGGTAGCCCACTCTGCTCTACTCAACCGTAATAGTATTTTAATATACCGGGTGTGAATTTGAAAACTTCCCACCCTTAATATCTTTCTTGCAGTTAAAAATATGAAAAATCGGAAAGACACGTCAATTTTATTTGTAAGGGGGACACTTGAAATGAATATTTTTAGCCTTGTTGTTTCAAGCCCCTAGGAGGGGTAGATGTCACCCTTAGAATCTGAAATGGGAATAGGGGTCAAGTGGCACATCGTTTGAAAGGGCGTTCAATTCTCGTTTCAGTTCTAATCATTTGTACTACAAGGAGACCCAATGCAGTAATTTTTTTGTAAACACTAACCTGAAAACCAAAATCTCAATGCAGGCAAGTTTAATTGTTTCTGCAACTTTGAAACGCGATTATTCGGAAACCTGTGGACAAAACGCAACAAAGTAGGATACCACTGAAACGAGAATTAAACGCCCTTTTAAACGATGTGCCACTTGACCCCCATCCCCATTTCAGATTCTAAGGGTGACATCTACCCCTCCTAGGGGCTTGAAACAACAAGGCTAAAAATATTCATTTCAAGTGTCCCCATTACAAATAAAATTGACGTGTCTTTCCGATTTTTCATATTTTTAACTGCAAGAAAGATATTAAGGGTGGGAAGTTTTCAAATTGACACCCGGTATACGAGTTTTTATTATGGCGCAAAATGCCGATGGGTTTCAATATAACATCTAGTTTCAAGAGGTAATTAAATAACTAAGAACTGTAATCACGTTTGCAGGTCCAATTTGCTAGTACAAGAGCAGGAAAAAAACATTGTAATAGCTATTCTAGTGTCTAGATATATATTTTGTTTTGTTTGTTGAAATAATACTTAAAAATGTGACGGCGAAGCTTTCTATGATGCATAGTCTTTAAACTGTTTGGAAGATAATTGAACATATTTGTTAAATTGTAGGTAAAACTTCTCTCAAACAGCGTTGTCCTATGCACAGGCGGCGTAATTAGGTTTCTTGAGCGGATGTTAATATTATGCACCTGAGAATGGAATACAATCTTTTCAAACACATAAGTTGGAGTTTTATAGATGATACTCCTACTATGAAAGCAAACCGAGTGGGCATTTCTTCTGCCCTCCATACTAAACCATTCCGCTTCATTTAGCTTATAAGTAATTCGTTCATACTTGCGAATCCCGTACATGAGCCACAGGCAAGAGTTCTGAACTTTCTGTATTCTGTTTGTCTGCATTTGAGTTAAACAGTTACCATAAACAACATCTGCGTGGTCGAGTACAGAGAGCACAAGAGAGTCACACAGCATCCTCTTAACTTTCTAAATTACTAAACTTACCAGTAATATCATAAATTTTAATAATGTTATGAATAGTGTTATCAAACCAACCAATTGAAGATGGGTAAAAATGATCATTTTCCACAATATTTAAATTAATAAAATAAATATCTATTCATTGTCCTCAGATATATGGCAATGCTGTAACCACGGTCTGTTACAGTACGTTTCACGAAAATTGGATACGACTTAAAGTTTTCCTGGTTCGGTCCCATTGTGTCGACCAGAGCTTGGCAATAAATAAGTGAAGTATGAAGGGGCGGACTAAGGAAAACAAGTAATGATATGATTATATTAATGTAATCAAATGAAATAAAATTTTTTTTAAATATTACTAGTCATATTTATTTACATTTATAATGTCATTCTATAGATAGTTCTGTTTCGCTATCGCTATCCTCATCAAAATTAATTATAATTGGATTAATTATACGATCCAGACTAATATACGAATTTTCTACAGTTATTACGTGACGGACTGAATTTTTCCAACTACCTGTGGGAATATCAATAAAGCATTTTCGTATTAATTCTACAACACTAGAACTTAAAGTCGGAGAAATATTTTCAGACCGAACCAGTGATTTTAACTATTGCCACATATGCTCTATGGGGTTTAAAATGCAATAATAGGGTGAGAGCCGTAGCAATGTATGTCCAATTTCTTCTGCCAATGTGTCACAAACATATCCTTTTTTTATCCAAAATGCATTTAAAACTTCTAAAAGATCCCTTTTTTTATAACTTCCTTCAAAATATATCCTTCGCCGCCATGTAGTTCTGAATCTCCAATTTTGTATTATTGAGCTTGGAGCTTTATGTAATTTTATGTTTATTTATTTATGTAATAAAACTATCACGCTATTCTGAGGAATGTTTGGTAAAAGACAATTCTTGAACCATTCCTCAAAAACTAACAAATTTTACCACAAAAAGATATTTAAATATAAATTAAGCAACCTAACCTACCTGATGTGCCTATATTTAATTATAATTATTACAATCCGATCCTTTCCACATAATAATAACAAACGGGTATATTCATTTTTCGTGAAACAATCTTTACAAGTAAAGATAAGGGCACTGGCAATTAAATTATAATACCAGTCCGAAGGAGGAAAAAGAAACTATTATCTTAAATCTTCAGGAATAATCCAAGTGCGTAGTCAACACATTGTATTTATACATTTTTCTCTCATCGCTCTTCATACGGAAACGTTAAAATAAAACTAGATAAACAATATAATAATTAGATACTTGTGGGGAAATATTACCGTAATTTATTTTTTTCAAATAATCGTTCCATCGTCATAATTTTCCATTGCAAAATTTAAATATTAGGCTATGGTATAATGTCAGTCAAGTTTTTTACTTCGTGTTGCTAGATCGGGCTAATCAGACATAAAGATACCCGTACAAGCAATGGCACAGTAAAGCGCGAAGACACCGAACATTGTGAATGAAAAGAAAGAGCATTCGTAATAGTTTAATGAACTTTACTCTCAATTAAACTAGGTGGGTATTTTATCACGGCCATAAAGTAATTTTGCGCAAACTTCCCGCCAGCAATTTATCTCGCCTGATTAGTTCTTCTTGGATTAATTGCTTCAATTGTTTTTCTCATTTTACCTTTGCATATTCATCTTGGCCAAATTTCACTTTAAAAGCACTTTTACTTATACAACGACTTTTACGCCAGCAATTTTCTTCTGGATTGTTTTTGGGTCTGGGACGGCTCGAGGCAGTTAGTATCGATTTATAAAATCGTGTCGACATCAAAAAATTGTGTTTATTGTGATTTAATTATCAAAATTAGCCAGTTTTTTTACTTTAGGGTCAAATAAGTCTTAGAAGATTAATGATTATATAAGTTACAACTCCGATAAGTGAGTATATGATTAATTGATTACAAAATAACGTATCGCAAGACTCCCCTTTATATTTAATTTTCTTTACCAAGATGGTGTCCAGCCGCCATTTTGACAGTTAAGACTGTTATTCTTACGTGAAAAGGTTGTTTACCTTTCCTTATAGGCCACACCCAAATTTTGTAAAAAAAAAAATAGCGGGCCAAAGCTTCTATAATGGTAAAACTGAGTGTAAAATTTAGAATTTTTGATTTACAAAAGAATCTTTGAAACGAGTATTTCAATTCCGGTATTAAAAATCGCATTTAATTAAATAATAGAATTTCTCTTAAACCGGCCCTGAACTTCCCATTTCTTACCGACGCTCGCGGAGCTGCTTCTAGTATAATTAAATACAAAAGTTATAAAACTAAGGTAAAACGAATTAAACGGCTTTTCCTAACGCTATTGGTTAATACTATTTTCAAATGTAAAGGTATTTTATTTGTGTGCATAAAATGCTACTTTTCTTAAACTAGTTCATTAATAATAAGTTATAAATGTTGTATTATATGTCTTATAATATTGGTATTTATTTAAAAAACTAGACAGTTTAAGAGGGGATTTATAAAAAATCCTGGATTCTTATCAGGGATAAAAACAGAAATTTGAATACGACCTAAAGATTTCATTCTATTTTATATTAAGATTTACAAATTGTCCACTCGACTTAAGCCTATCGAACTAATGGGACTTATATATCTGAAAATCAAGAGGGTTCAATTTAAGACTTTTACAAAATATGTTTACATAGACAACATTCGTTTTGCATTTTTATTTTAAGGGGCCATTTTTTTAGATATTTTGGGCTATATTGTTACTTTTGGAGATGCTAAAACAGTTAAAAACTGTCTGAGGCATGTGCAGTTAGTATTTACAGAAGTTCGTAGACCAAAATGTATCGATTGCCCGCTGATTTGCAATCGTCAGCATAATCCGCGTACTGGTACGGAATGGTGGGTTTGAATTCTGCACATTTGTTCGATCGGCTGTTTCTTTACTTTTGACTTGTTGCCTTTACCGATTCCTTTATTTTCTCAAAGCAGAAAAGAGCAAGAATAAGAATACTACTTGTAGATTAAGTTAACAGGATTCCGGAGTACCTGTTAACGAGTTTTCTTCCCAAGCGTTTACTCCTGTTTTAGGAAAAAAATGTCAAAGGAAAAAATTGTACTAGAACTGGAACTCGGGCAAAGTCTATATTTTTTTGTGTCGGACGATTTTTAGATTTTATTTTTTTTACTGCTCCATATAGAAAGAAATGATGGACTTTCCTAAAGTTGTTAACAAAATTTAGACATCTTTCGTTAGAAAGTACCTTTTTCATAGGCAGTGCCTTCAAAGCGTAAAACGGAGATTTCGAATGACTCCGACATCCTCTTAAGAAGTAAATTCTCAAATATGACAGTAGAAGGTTTGGCATTTGTACCCGTTGACAGAGGCAAAAAGCAGCAACCAGTTCTCTGAATCTCGTCCACAATCGAACATGCGCAAGAGAAAATTTGCAACCGGTTGAAAAGTTCGCTCTGCGAGCAAACCTAATATGTTCACATGAACATGAGAATTTTCTCCTAAAATGACCTAAAAAGATTAATATTTTTATTTGTCTTTAATTTGGACGACTTCATAATAAAAACGTAATAAGACTTGTAGAGCCCTTAATTAAAAAAAAAAACTAGGTCAACCGCTTTTGCGCCGGCAAATTTTTTCCATTTAGTTAGATTCGAAAGTTCCATCAGTTAAGTTTTATGAAACACGTCTCCGGCTAGGTTCGTGAAATATTTTTGTAAGTTTGTCGCCAGTACATTCTTCTCGCATTTCGGGGTGCACAGTGGATGAAGATTGTATAGAAAGTAGTCAAAATTTGTTAAATGTGAGAAGATAGTGAAGAAATTCGTACCAGTATGCGCAAAAAGCGATTCACGTTGGCTTTGAATCGTTGGAGGTTATATTCATTGGGAAAAAAATTATCTTCCATAGATTTGTATTATGTTGCAATGTCATTATTTTATTAAAAAAAATATGATTGCTCTTGACCCTTAAAACAGACATCAATATCCTCTGTCAATTAATTATCGTCTACAAAATCACGACATTTACCAAATCTCTGTGTATATACGGTGGCTGGTCCAGCTCAAGAAAATCTGAAGCATGTTGGGCGATGAATAAATGATGAATAAAACTCGTTCGAGCAAGGTAGCGTTGTCATTCTGTTAAAAAGTAAAATTGTCTTCTGCTTGAAAAAACTGATATATAATAAAATACATTTAAAATATTTTAACCCACTGGCCACGTCCTTATTTAGATTCGTCTGAGAACGCGAGATGAGAGCAAAAAAGTCATGGCTTTGCCTTCGCCTCGTCTTCGTTGACAGATGCCGAGGAAGCAAACAAGTGGTCGAAATTATTTATGGCTTCCATTTTGGGTCTCAGTTCGAAGCCAATTAAATAAAATCCCTCTTTTTATTTATTATCGATTTGGCTTGATTCCATGATAAATTATTTTTTGTGTACGTGGGAAGATCTTCGCAAAAAGGACATTTGAGATGGGGAGATCTGGAAGACATAAGTGAGAAGTGTGCATTTACTTTGCCATTGAAAAATGTATAAATACCGTCTTTATTAATTAAAATGAGGGCAACTACAAAAAGGTTTTTTCTTTGTAGTTTAAGAGTCTACTTATTGCATATTATATATTAGAGAAGTTATTTCTAACAATAATTTTAACACCATATAACTAACTAATCTTTCTCTTAATTTGCTATGGACCTTTTTGAATTTCAAATAGACATTAATGTGACATTTCCATTAAAATTACCAACGAGGATATTTAAAACGAAGTCAGCTTGTCTCTGTTTCATTGGTCCGTTCTTGAGAATGCCTCAGGTTCGTTTAGCTGAGCTTCTTGGGCTTTTGATCATTAAACCGATCGTATAGAGCAAGAGACAATTAATGTTGAGAGGAAAAAGGTAATAAATGTTAACGATCGATAAAAAATATTTTATTAATAATGTAATAGTCTTTGAAATCGCTATATTTAGGAAATAAATCAATACCGTTACAAATAAATATTTCGTTATTCTTTATGTTATTCTTTTGCAGTCTGGAAATAGATCGCATCGAGGCCGCTTCATCAGGGTGCGTCAAAAACCGATATCGAGGGAGATGAAACACAAATTAGCAAAATTTCAGGCAGATATAGTGAGTGAAAACAATTGTCGTTCAAGTCTTAACAAGTCAGTTTTGGCGTGTATTTTCTTCTGAATATGAGTAGGTTCCCGTTGGCTGGAGCATGGATTTAAAAACTTCTATTATTTATTTGGTTTGAAGTGTTCGCAGAAACAAAAACTGCTCACCAAAAATTCGGCCTTCGTCGAGAAGGCGCTATCCTTTTTTAAAATATATTATATTGTAAATATCATCCCTAAAAATAACGACTCTCATTACCGCCTGTTACATAACATTTAATTGCCTAAATATTTGTCAATTTTATTAAAAATACGAACGCTCGTGGGAAATAAAACAGCTTTTAAAACTCTAACTACATGCATATTCAAAGTTTCAACAGCGCCACCTGTTGACTGTCGGGAACAAAAGCGACATGCAAAGCTAAAGCGATATTTAAGTAATTCAGATATGAAAAATCACCGACTGTCGGAAGTTATCAGAGAAGTGCTTTTGATAACAAAATCATCATCAAATTTTGCTTCGTCAGAATTAATGATAATATCGAAGCGGAATGACGGAATAAGTTTGATACGATTTTATCGGTGGGATGTATGTTTTTAATTATGGTTACTAGACAATTGCATAAATTTAACAAAGTATGTCAATATATTGTTGTAAGACTGGCTTTTTCCAATTCCAGAAAATTAATGAATTTATTTTCGTCAAATTATTTTAAATAATTTAACAAAGAAATAGGATCGAAGGTTAATATAATAATCTTTCAATATGCAATGTCATCAACAATTTCCGCTCTCTCTCTTGTCGTAACGGTCACCGTCGTTACGCAGAATATATCGGTCATAATAACGCAATGTAACGTTAAAAGAAATTCTGCGTACGAGGAAGGGAGTACTCAGTCGATGTTTTGCGTTCTTCGGGCATGCGGCGGCCGCCGACTTGAGGTTCCCATTTAATTTTTACTTAAGAAGGGGGTCCGGACTTTCGTCTACAGGTTTTAGAGTGTGTATCACCGAAAGTTCCGAGAAAAGTCAAACCGCGGATCTTTCCCTCAATGAATTTTATTTTTAAACACTCGTGTTTCCGGCGAGTATAAACAACACTGGAAATTAAATACTCTTAGTTTTCGTGCGAGTATAAATAACTCTGGACTATCTTCAAACACTCGTATGTTTCAGTGCGAGTATAAAGAAGTTGGTTTGAAAGAACAGAATGTTAGCATAGGTTAATTCCTCATTGTAAATAATTGACTTACGAGTACTTCGGTTCGCGTTACTCGACTGACGTAAGACTAACCCCTTAAATTCATCCTCATTGACAAAAGATATTCAAATTAAATACAATCAAAAGTATAGTCTTAACATCAGTTAGGCCTCGTCCTACGTTCAACTTACTATACTTTTAAATTAAAATCATTCTTTCTCATGACAAATTTGCCCTCATCTCTTCAACTGCTCTGATGGACTGCTGACAGCTTCCAGTTAGCGGGGAAAGGATGGTGGGCCCACACAAGACCGACTGACACGTGCGTGTCAAGTCTGCAATGGCATTAATTGCCTGGCATCCCTGACACACAAATCGAAATCCGAAACGAAAAAACCGTAATCGAAATTAGCGTTCGAAATACTAATTAAGTAGGGCGTCTAAGATTATGATGAATTTTTCATTACGATTGGCGACTTTACAGATAGCGTCGACCAGTCCTCACATCTTCAATAATAACTAATTCCTGGGTTTTCATCATCTTTGGATGGGAACCAAAAAATGGGGACAAAATAAAAATGCATAAAATAGCCATCTACTAAATAATCTGATTAAATTAAATTCAAATCAAACTTAAGGGGTAAAATGGTTATACAGGGGTTATCAAAAAAACGTCTGCCTACCTTTGAGCGGGCGCAAAAACCAATGGACGTTAAGGGTTACGTACGCCACTCTACGACGTACCCTTGAAATCTTAAATGGTAAATTCTTATTATTTTACAAATTAGGCGACAATGTATTCTTTAATATATTTAATTTTACAATCATCATCATCATCAATAGCCATTTTGCGTCCACTGCTCCATTCTAGGATTTTTCTTGGGCCATCTCTGCCTCTTCCAAGGCATTCATTTAATAGGTTCCCGCCGATTGACAGTTGCTCTACATGCGCTACATTTTAATAATGCACAGAGGAAATAGAGAGAAACCGTTCCCATGATAACTTCCGAAGCTCTATTGCATAAAAGCGAATATATTTTCCTCCTTCACTCGAAGAACATTCTTGAATATAAAAAGCTTTTTCATTAACGCCTTCCCGTCAAATTAAACACAAATAAATAAACATTCATTTATCTATGCATTGTGATTTCCTCTAACGAAAATCGGTCCCCAAAAAGGATGGCCGTGTTTCAGGGGAGATAAAATCGAGAGGGCTCTGACGCTGAGTGTGTTTTTATGTTTCCTTCAAATGAAATTGTCAGTTTCGTCTCATTTAAATGTGAAATGTCATTTCGTTGGGCTGGATGGGGCGTAGTTTTTTGACAAAGGTAATGGGACGCCGCGAAAAACAAAGAGTTCAATCTTATCGAGGCTTTAATAGTCGATTAGACATTTTGTTTTGCTATGTCTGTATTTGCTTACTTGTCACAGACGTTTCATTGATATTATTGTTTTTTAAATTCATTTCTTCTACGGCTAATTATTGTTTCTCCTTATCACATGGGGATTTTCTTTTGGAGGAGGACGGACATTTATCTTAAAATATTATAAGCATGTTCAGGACCGTATGCAAGGAACACCTCGTATATGCTCCAGTCGTTAGTAGAACGTCATGACGCAAACATTGTCTATACAGTGGATTTTCAGTGCTTAATCTTGACGAATCGTTAATTAAAACTCCGACACGAGTGACGGTCAAACGGTTTTCGTTTTGTCCGCCATGCTGATGCAGCTTTTAGATAATGGACAGTTAAACCGACTGGTTCATCAATAAACAGGAATTACTATCCGGTGGATTTTTTGTGTTTTTTCTATTTAATCTTTAGTTAATACTTTTACGTTTAACCCGTTCGTTGTATAATATTTTATTATTCGAGGCTAATACGAGATTTTAATTTTAACACTTCCTGATATTTTAAATTTATCAAATTATGCTTACTTATATTTGAATGTTACCTTAAGTTAGACCTTAGGCAAGGCAGCGATCATCAATATGGTTTTCGGAAGTCCAGATCAACTGGAGATCTTCTAGCCTATGTCACACATATTTGGAACAATGCAATCGAACATCATGGGGAGTCTCGGGCTGTTGCACTGGATATTTCTAAAGCTTTTGATCGTGTATGCCCAGTCGATTATGTGCATGGTTATCTAGCTTTCTTAAGGACCGCTATCTGCAAGTGGCGATTGACGGATTTCTCTCAGACACATTCACCATCAATGCCGGTGTTCCTCAAGGGTCCATATTGTCTCCCACTCTCTTCTTACTCTCTGCACCCAAACATACTCTTCGGCTACTGGATTCCATCGAATGGAGGGCCATTCGTCTGATTGGAGACCACGAGCTGACAAAGAACCTCGACAGCCTAGAACATCGGAGACAGGTTGGGGATTTGACTCTCTTTTACAGATATTTTCATGGAAAGTGCTCGGCTGACATTGCCCTCTTAATTCCGCCCAGAGCGGTCCATATGTGGTTAAGCTTAGTACTCCTAGAACTTCACTATTTAAGAATTCTTTCATCTGAAGGAATTCATCTTTGTGGAACGACCTTCCCGAGGTCGTTTTTCCCAACGAAAATAAACTCCAACGATTCAAAACCAACGTGAATCGCTTTTTGCGCACACGCACCACTCCCAGAGTGCCCTAAAGGATTTTTCCTATAGTGCTTGTGTTTAGTCATAAAAAAAAAGATTAAAAAGGTAACCTTAACAACAAGGTAAACCTTAAAAAACTATGTTTTAAATTAATTTGAGGATCAATTGATGCGTTAAGTCTATGACTACCACGTCCTTTAAGATCTATTCTTTTAGATGAGCGTTAAAAAGACTTTAGTATACTGTCAAACTTCACTCCTAGAGTGCCTTAAAGGACTTTTCTTCTAGTGCTGGAATGTGATCGTAAAAAATAAGTCGTATATATTCGTGGAAATCTTTCGGTTCAGCAAAGTATATTGTATTCCATGAAGATTATGTAGATGTTGATGTCGACTTGATGACTTTCCTTAAAATATTTGGTTACGAGAGATTTATGATTTATAACAATTTTATGAAGGTTCCCTATTTATCTTTTTAATCTGATTTAGTATTTTACTAACTGCTTTAGTTACTACAAGGAATTTTTACTCTATAATTTAGCGCTCGATGGAGCTTATAGACCTGGTTAGCATTATTTATTTAGTCCTTACCGTATAAGGCATCTTCAGGTGATTAGCAAATAATTTCCCACTCATACTTGATATAAAATTTCACTATAAATGATATTGATTTTATTTAATAGGATTACCAAAGTGTCTAAATACCCCAACCGATCTATTATTAAACTGTTACATGAACCAATATTTACGTTTTAATATGCCGGAAATTATTATCCAGCTTTCCTCCAGGAAAACTGCCGATTGAGTAAACTAAGATCAGGCCGTAACGGTATTCTATACTCATTACAGTACTCATACGCCGCAAACATATACGCTATATTAATTAATTTCCCTAAATACGATACATTATCCTGTATTTATTAAATTTAAACAGCTCGAGCTTCAATATTCTGTATGCTTCGTGGGTTCTGTTACAATAACCCATTCACACTGAGAAAAGCTCTGGCCCAAAAATCTTTATTGTCCCAGCAAAGTATATTTTCAATTGGTGGTAAAGATTGTTTCACGAAAAATGGATATAACTTAATGACTGCAGTAAAAGTACCTGGGTACCCATTATTTATGACCGTTTGTTATTATTATATGGAAAGGACCGGATTGCAATAATTATAATTAAATATAGGCACATCAGGTAGGTTAGGTTGCTTAATTTATATTTAAATATCTTTTTGTGGTAAAAATTGTTAGTTTTTGAGGAATGGTTCAAGAATTGTCTTTTACCAAACATTCCTCAGAATAGCGTGATAGTAATAGACAATGCGAGCTATCACAGTCGCCAATTACATAAAGCTCCAAGCTCAAATAATACAAAATTGGAGATTCAGAACTACATGGCGGTGAATGATATATATTTTGAATAAAGTTATAAAAAAAGTGATCTTTTAGAAGTTTTAAAGACATTTTGTATAAAAAAAGTATATGTTTGTGACACATTGGCAGAAGAAATTGGACATACAGTGCTACGGCTCCCACCCTATTATTGCATTTTTAACCCAATAGAGCATATGTGGCACCAGTTAAAATCACTGGTTAGGTCTGAAAATATTTCTCCGACTTTAAGTTCTATTGTTGTAGAATTAATACGAAAATGCTTCAATGATATTCCCCCAGGTAATTGGAAAAATTCAGTAAGTCACGTAATAACTGTAGAAAATTCGTATATTAGTCTGGATCGTATAATTAATCCAATTATAATTAATTTTGATGAGGATAGCGATAGCGAAACAGAACTATCTACAGAATGACTAGTAATATTTAAAAAAAATGTTATTTCATTTGATTACATTAATATAATCATAATATCATTACTTGTTTTCCTTAGTCCGTCCTTTCATACTTCACTTGTTTATTGCCAAGCTCTTGTCGACACAATGGGACCGACCCAGGAAATCATTAAGTCGTATCCAAATTTCGTGAAACTTACTGTAACTGCCTCTCTAAGCATAAGAATTTTTTTGATTGTAAATGCAGAATAATATTTATAAAGGGACTTTAATACCACAGCAATGATATACCCCGCAAAACTAATTTTACTGTCACAGCTATATTTTTATTGTCCCCTATGTAGGTATTTTCTTGCTATCCTAGATAAAAATAATTTATAACGATAGCAAAAATGTTCTAGCAAATAAAGCAATAAATCTGAACCTGTTAACTCTCGGCCCGTAACAAAATTCTGGAGGAATTAAAGGATTTTTTCCTTGGGCAAGACGGAACACTCTGTAGGTGTTGTTAGTAATATGATAAGGAACATCCTGGAGATAATCTCTAATATGATGGGCACCAAAAGGCACCAGTCAATTGAATTTAGTGTGTAATATCGTAATCGTTGGCCGGATGCCAGAAAGAGCGCATTCTGTATGGATACAATCAATCATCTCGTGCACACACATCCCCGAGCGATGCATTTATAATTTATGATATCAGCCTTCTCACAATGTGGTTTCAAAATGATATCCATCTTTTATTTACTAAATATGAAGGTTTATTACTTTTAGAATATGAAAGAGACGGACTTTTTAGGTTAATATACACAAAGAATAAAATGAACGCTATAACATTGGATCAAGATAATTGTTAAAGATTTTTAGTTTCTTCGCACGAACGCGATCGCGAAAAGACCACTTTTCGATATAATTACTCCTTGCTGCATTACAATGTTCTCAAGAAAGTAAATTTTATTTTCAAATAGTTTCAATGGCGTACAAATACTGACTGATTGTCTTACTTGTTCCGTTAGGAAAGATTAGGGGATTTTTCAATCTTTATTGATGAGTTAGAGTCATAGGAAAAACACAAAATCGAACTTGGTTGGTGTGCAATTACTAATTCTTATAATTATGAATTAATGAATATTATGATTTGACCGGATCAAGACCGGAAGCATTTTTACAGCAATACATGAACGAGATATATGATCGCTACAGTACAAATTCATACCGGTTCATTCTGAAAGCTGAATCCATGGTCGACGGGCACAGGGACCTCAGCGAATGTCGAAATGCAGCCTTGGTAGTCCACGACAGCCCGGACGAGCATTTCTTTACTTACTAATAGAGTTGTGGCTTGGTGCACACGGTCTTGTTCTACTCACCTGAAACAAAAAATAATAATATTGCTAGAGGTAAATAATATTTATTTACGCAATTAGATACATAAGTCATACCTAGCTTTATTTTCAATCAATGAACTAAATGATTAGAGAAGTAGCACTCTGTATTATAGACTTTATGTGTTCAATTGGTTTTTATTTAGCCAAAGTCAAAAGTGATAAAATATCGCTTTGATTCTTACACAACGCTTTTTCGACAATATAACGTACTTAGAAGAAATGATAATTTTCACTTCGAGTGGCATGGCATTATTTATGACGCCAGTGTCTAACCCAGATATATCTCTAATTAATTATTGGTTTAGTTTAAAATATAATTTATATTAAAATTTTATGGAAGATATGGCAAATTTAAATTTTTGAAGAAATTTATATTCATCTACACTGAAATGATATGAAATGAATCTGATATTGGTCCAAATGAATGATTCTTTTAATATATGCCAAAGGAATGGTGCATCTGATTTAAGGGCACCATTTTCTTACTTCAAATTCAAAATAATTCATTGGTTCAAAGAAATATGAGTTTATTACAAGATCTCAGACCTTTAGAGCAAACTTCCTGGTCTTGAGCTAAAGTCTCTGTATATCTTGTAGGAAGAAATCGTTCTTTTATGACAAGTCTTGAGAAAAGACATCGCCATTTTTATTCTCAAATTAAGGCACTAAAAAACAAATTCCTTCATTCATTCATTTATTGACTAAAATAGAGCTGTGATTTTTTTACCTTTAATAAATTAAAAGAGTTTTCGTAAATTTAACAAGTTAGCAATACATAAACATAAGCTACACTTTTTTTTTAATATGATCAAACACAAGCACTTTAGGAAAAATCCTTTAGGGCACTCTGCGAGTGGTGCGTGTGCGCATAAAGCGTTGGAGGTTATATTCGTTGGGAAAAACGATCTCGGGAAGATCGTTCCACAAGGATGAAGTCCTCCATATGAAAGAGTTCTTAAATAATGAAGTTCGAGGAGTACGAAGCTTAACTACGTATGGATGGGCGGCAGTCGTGTATTTCTGATATTCGCCGCTCTGGGCGAAATTAAGAGGGCAAGGTCAGCCGAGCACTTTCCATGAAAATATCTGTAAAAGATAGTCAAATCCAAAACTTGCCTTCGATGTTCTAGGCTGTCGAGGAGCTTCGTCAGCTCGTGGTCTCCAATCAGACGAATGGCCCTCCTTTCGATGGAATCCAGTAGCCGAACAGTATGTTTGGGTGCAGAGCTCCAGACATGAAAGCAGTACTCTAGTGATGGTCGAATCTGGGCTTTGTATAGTGTCAAAAGTTGTTGAGGTGTGTACAACTTTCTGGTTCGGAAGAGTACACCAAGTTTCTGAGAAGCTAACTTGGCGATTGCCACAACGTGATTATGCCAAGACATATTTCCTCCCAAACTGACAAATTAATAGATGAACCCAATGGGATTGCGTGTCCGTCCATGACTATATCCGATTCTGTAATGTTAACCTTTTTAGAGAAAACTGCTGCCTGGTTTTTTTTAGCATTAAGTTCGACTTGGTTACTGTCACCCCAAGCCAAAATTTCTTCCAGGTCTTTGTTGAGGCGTGATACTTCATGCTGTCTGCGAAGATGTGCGTCGGCAGCCGACGTTTGCGCATTCAAAGAGAAAGATGAGATAAGTGTGCTATCGTCAGCAAAACTAAATATCGGATTTCTCGTTTTCACTAGAAGGTCGTTAATGTAGAGCAAGAAGAGAGTGGGAGACAATATGGACCCTTGAGGAACACCGGCATTGATGGTGACGGTGTCTGAGAGAAATCCGTCAATCGCCACTTGCAGAGAGCGGTCCTCAAGAAAGCTAGCCAACCATGCACAGAATCGACTGGGCATACCATAGGATCGCAGTCTATTTAGAAGTCCCTCATGGCAAACACGATCAAACGCTTTAGAAATATCCAGTGCAACAGCCCGAGACTCGCAATGATGTTCGGGTTTGTCATAAGATGGCTCTCTCGCATATTAGTTCAAAGAGGTTTAGGTTATTTTTCTGCAATCCAATTCCACAACACCATGACTAAGTAATGTTGACATTACAGTGTATGTTTAGCAGCTGTCGTCCATGCATCAGACCTAATTACTAGCTTCCCCGCGCTAAGGAAAAGGAATAAAAATTACTAAATATTTTAGGACGACCGACGTTCATATTCCCGGCTGCCATTAAATAATTGATTGGATTATTACTCATACGCGCGCAACAACCCCGTCCCCCAACCACCCTTTATTACATTAAATGCCGCAAAAATGGGTATGTCATCCCGTGCATCAAATGATCGATCAATATTATATTAAAAATTCAATTTAGTTATCTGCCGGCCAGCCCTGATCCTATGACACTGTCAGGTGCGGTTGGTAATACCGTCATTATAGACGTGTCACGATTGATGGGTTGATATTGAAGAGGCGCGCACTGCGTTTACACTTTGTAGCGTATCCGATACGTGATAAAATTAACAAATACGTTATTTGTGTAAAAATACAATGTAATAGGAGGAGATTTTTATTTCGCTTTATTTATTCATGGGGCGCATATTTTTTCAGACATTATATATTACTGATGTTTATAAGCGCATTAGTCATTGTTGATTTTATTTTTATCCTATCATGAACAATCATGTTTTAGAGCGATTTGTTTTCATTTATTTGCGGTTCTCTTTAAATCAACAAAATGGCGAACCAAAATTTTACTGTTTTCAAATTACTAATATTCAGATGTGATAAAAATCATTTTATGAAGTTCATATGAAAGTTTTTTGGTAAAGATTGTTTCACGAAAAATAGATATAACTTAATGACTGCAGTAAAAGTACCTGTGGCCATCCCATTATTTATGACCGTTTGTTATTATTATGTGGAAAGGACCGGATTGTAATAATTACAATTAAATATAGCCACATCAGGTAGGTTAGGTTGCTTAATTTATATTTAAAAAATTTTTTGTGGTAAAATTTGTTAGTTTTTGAGGAATGGTTGAAGAATTGTCTTTTACCAAACATTCCTCAGAATAGCGTGATAGTAATGGACAATGCGAGCTATCACAGTCGCCAATTACATAAAGCTCCAAGCTCAAATAATACAAAATTGGAGATTCAGAACTACGTGGCGGCGAATGTTTGTGACACATTGGCAGAAGAAATTGGACATACAGTGCTACGGCTCCCACCCTATTATTGCATTTTTAACCCAATAGAGCATATGTGGCACCAGTTAAAATCACTGGTTAGGTCTGAAAATATTTCTCCAACTTTAAGTTCAAGTGTTGTAGAATTAATACGAAAATGCTTTAGTGATATTCCCCCAGGTAGTTGGAAAAATTCAGTCCGTCACGTAATAACTGTAGAAAATTCGTATATTAGTCTGGATCGTATAATTAATCCAATTATAATTAATTTTGATGAGGATAGCGATAGCGAAACAGAACTATCTATAGAATGACATTATAAATGTAAATAAATATGACTAGTAATATTTAAAAAAAATGTTATTTCATTTGATTACATTTATATCATTACTTGTTTTCCTTAGTCCGTCCCTTCATACTTCACTTGTTTATTGCCAAGCTCTTGTCGACACAATGGGACCGACCCAGGAAATCATTAAGTCGTATCCATTTTTCGTGAAACAATCTTTACACGGTGGTATTTTTAAACGGTTACCTGCGAAGGTACAGGGTGTTCCTTCTTCGACACTTTTATAGGGTATCTCCGTAATTGTTAGTGCTATCAAAAAAGTAATGTAGGTGTCATGTGCTCTTTTTGGGTCAAACTTAAAATGATAAAATCAAAATTAAAAAATTTTTGCTCGCTTAAGAGATACGATGGAAATTCAAAAAATTGTCAATTTCAAAATTACCCTATATTTTCTTAGTTAAAAGATACACATAAAAATGTTTTATACTGAAGTTTCTTTATGATTATTGTTGAATAATCTGCCGTTTTCAGAATAAGTATACGGGGTCAAGTAAAAAAGTTATCGGACCTAACCTCAATTTTTTAAAAAAGAACACTCTGTATATTTTAATCTAAGAAGATACTATTATAAATTGTCCATTCAAATATATATAACACGATATTGGTTTCTTAGGCGATTTATTTCAACTTTACTTTAAACCACAGTAGACCATGAAACAGAAGATAATATCCTAGAAACAACTAAGTATGTTGGATATTAACATTTAACGTCAATTTCATTTTTATATGTTTATTTGCGAAAATGACCTATCAATATTTTGAAAAATTTGATATGATATTAGTTTATATTGAAAGTGCAAAAAACGAAGAAATTGCGCAAAATGTATATTTTGTTCGCTATTCGGAAAGACGGTACTATTTAAGGACATATTCCGAACATTTACGACGATTCCCGTTATTTTCTTACATTAATCTGAATCTTTTAATTCGTTTCAGAGTAATAAAGTTTAAATAAATCACCTAGGAGACTCATGGTGTGTCATATATTTGAACGGTACATTAAAAATGAGATTAGGTTCGATAACTTTTTTACCTGACCCCGTATACTTATTTTGAAAACGGCAAATTATTCAACAATCAATATAAAGAAACTTCTGTATAAGACATTTTTCCATATCTCTTTTAACTAAGAAAATATAGGGTAATTTTGAAATTGTCAATTTTTTCGTTTTCCCTCGTATCTCTTAAGCGAGCAAAAGTTTTCAAATTTTGATATGTGTAAATAGGATATAAAACCGTTAGAAAAGTTATTCTATCGATCTATCAGTGGCGTGTCTGTAGACATGTCTGATATTTTTTACAAAAATATTGATACGCCACTGACTTTTTCCATGTGGATATTTTTCCCGATTAGCCATTGACGATGATACATTTCGTTTTGTAAAATCTCCTACAAATGACCACCCTCATAATAATCATAATTATTATGTTATGTATAATGTAATGATAAAATTATGCATATGAAATCAGTCATATTATTATATATTCGAAAAATACATTAAAACCAAATATGCATACATGCACGACAGCTTTTAGTATTAATTCTAGTAGAAAATAATTATTTTTATGATACCCTATAAAGTTTTAATTTTATTCTGGTATGTTTATTAATCAATAAAGTATATAATGATCCATTTATTTGTCATTATATTTCACTTTAAATATAAGTCCATATTTAGTTCATAGAGTATGCTGTAATGTGAAATTATTACTATGATATATACAATTAAATATTAAATTTAGAAATCATTTTGTGGGGCTCCTAAACAATATACTTTGGTTATTAAACTTAAGCCACCAAAAGCAACAATAAAAATGATTTCAACAACAATATATTGAAAGGTACCGGTACTATATAAAGGACGTTTTTCACCTGTATACCGGTTTCGAACTATTTTGTTCTCATCAGGATACTCGTTTATTCATTACTATATAAAACATTTTCAGGTGGTTACAGTTGAAATTTTATTCTTTGATCGAATCGAGAAGTTACCGCCAGAGCGGCATCGATCAAGTCCGACACCGCCAGGGCGGCATCGGTCTAGTTATTCTTCTTTATATATGTGTATAATGTATAATATTTAAGAGAGGATTTTTATTTGTATTGGAATTCGATCAGAGAATAAAATATAAATATGTATATATTACTGCCATCTAACAAGCAAGTAGATTTTTTGTATTCTAGAGTTCTAATTGATAGTTTTTTCTCATAAAAAGAGTGAATTAATCTGATAAACTTACTATATGCATATAAATCACGTACTCCGACAAGAGAATCTTTTAATTTTTCTTAGTTAGGGGCAGCACATTTACAGCCTTAAGCTCCATATTTTCCACTTTAATTAAAAATACTAAAACCCCCAAAAGAAACCATTAGAACTTTACCAGAGTAACTTTTTCTACGTTTTTCTTCTCAAATCCCTAATGTAAAATTATGTCTGTTTGTCTACAGAGTTATGAGCTACTATTATCCCTTAAGTGGCAAGTTCTGTTATCTTTGTTGGCCACTTTTTATAGTTTTTCTTTGTTTTAATGAATTTAGTAAAAATGCATTTAAGATTTGGCGCTGTAAAAACTAAAACTAATTTAAAATTCTCCTAGAAAAATGATGATGGCGCAGCTCGCAGTAAAATATTTTATGAGTTTTAGAAAGGATTTTTATAAATGACTATTAAACAGGCTTGGTAGCAGTCAGTGCCGCACCCAGAAGGGGGTTAAGGGGTCGAAATCCCAACCCCGCCCCGAATTACTTGTATTTTTTGACATAGACATTGTTAAGTAAATGTTTAACATACGTAACTATACAGGGTGACCCATAGAGCAACTAGAGATACTAAACATTAAATTTTTTCAAAATATTTATCGTTCTAGAAAGACAGGGTGTTGAAAGTGAAAGGTTATTTTCGATAAGAATCGAATAAGAATTTTTAAGATTCACATTTATAGCTATACAGAGTGATATGGAAATGACGTATTATATTTAAATGGGTGACTCCTTGGGTGTCCTAGAGAAAGTCTACATACTTTTTTTTTTTAAATCGGATATCTAAATATTAAGGTAAAACCCCTTTTTACCCACATACTGTCGCGCCGTTCCATCTGGATTCCCTTAGTAACAATGTGGGTCACCAGAGTATACTAACCGTGTTTTCAGATCACACCGCGTGTCTCGCCCTTGCTTGGATACCGGCCGCGCGCCACTATCGTTGCTTCAGTATGTTTCAAGACTCGGGGGTAGGGTGACGCTGTCGAGGGTTCCACGTGCTTGACGTATACGAATTTTAAACGTTTTGTGAGTTGTAACAGTACCCGATTTTTTTTTGTTGTGAAATAATTCATAATAATAAATGTTGTGATGTGATTTCAAATTTGTGTGATATTACCTGTTGAGCTGTTGAAAAACATACCTTTTGTGCTTTATTTTTAATAATATCGAAGGTACTAGAGTATGTACCTTAAAATTGTAGTTTTTTTTTTCTAAAAAGTTTGAAAACGAAGTGATAACTAACGCGTGTCAAAGGCGTCTTGTTGTCAAAAACTGAACACGTGTTCTGTGTTGCAATATGACAACACCGTCTATAATGCGCTAACCTGTTTTGAACCTCGAGACTGCCTCAATAAACTATTGATTGCGAAGGTCCTCAGGAGCGGCCACGCAAATTTTGAGATTTCATATAAAGTGTATATTTCGCTTAATAACTCAAAGCGGCATTTATGGTTATTTCTCTTCAATTTATTTTCATCTCAGGATTTGCCGGTTTAAATATAATAAGTCATTTCCATAACACCCTGTATACACTGGGTTTAATAAATCCATGATTTTTTTTTACCTACCTGGTATTAAGTATTTTTAGTCCGATCTTTAGTATCTCCAGGGTAATTATAAGTAAATGTAATGGTATTAAAATATTAATTCAGATTGAATTGTACTTCCAAGAAAAGAAACACCACCTGCATCGAACTCTTCTGTTCTCGTCAGTACAGGGTTGGCATACATACCTTGCAATCGGGAAACTAGCTCGACCGAAGAAATTAGGGTAAAGATCAGTGGTGGCAATGACACATTGAGCAGTGGAGCGCGCGAATGAATGGTGTCAATTATCTCCATAACACCTTGTATATTATATTAGAAATTTATTCAAGTAAAGTATTTTTCTTTAAAACTTTATTCGATTTGAAATCGGATGTCGGAAACTTATATGATAAATTTTCCATTTCGGTCGCTTTTAAAAACATTCGAGTACGTCCATTACCAAAAATTTACTGTCGTTTCCTTCCCGTAGAATTGCTATGTTTGCGAAAGTAACCGCGCTAAAATAAAACAAACACGAGAAACGTAGATTCCTTAAATACCAATATGTTTAACTGTCGAAAACACACGATCCAGAAAGTCCGCGATTTAAGTCTATTTATCCAGAGACTTGGCACAGATAGAGGTAAAGTTTACTCAAGTTTGCACCACCTTATCTACCTTAGAGAGCTTCGCGAAGTTTTCAGGTTTCCAGGCGCCGTTTCCAATTTTGGTCGAATTTCTTCTGTTCCTTGGTCATTTATAGATAGTAAATATATCAGTGTAAACGTCAATAGAAATTTAAAGTAAATACCCTTGCGAGATGTTGTTGTCTTTTGTTTTCAAATAAAGTTGTACTGTAATTTGCTGTGTCGGCAAACTTAGTTTGCTTGTAACTATAGAAGATGGTCACTAATAATATTTAATTTGATTAATTGATTCCATAAGGTAGATTTTTTTAATTAATTTTTTGATGCATTAATTAGGTTTAACTCAACCGGAGTTTGTTTAAACTAGTCCATAGTGCAACCATGGTTTAGTGATAAAATAATAATATTTTTTTTTGGAGAAGACTTTTTGTAATTAGTATATATAATTTAGCAGCCATCAAGGCAACTAACCACGTTTTGTCCACGTTTATTTATCAAAAAAGATTAAAAAAATCGTAACTAGCAGATGGAGATTATTATAAATGGGACATTTCTTTTATTTATTGCTAGTAAAACAATTCAAGGACCCTCAAACATACCATCAGATATTACATAGATTGATTGCCTCATTACAAACACGCTCATGTTTAACAGAAACATATACAGTGATGGGCTAAAATATGGAACAAATTCATTTAAAAATCAGGTTTTATTTTTTTGTAAAAACGCTCGGACACGTCGATTATAATTTTTTCTTCCGGATTTTTTGCCTCAAAAAGAAATTATACTGGGTGTGTCAAAAAGTAGATGTAGGTATAATTTTGAAAAATTATTTTATTAAGTGTTGAAAATTCAAACCATTAACTTCTTGACAATATGCCAATCTACTTAAAAACCCTTCTAAAACATTATTTACAGTATTTTCATTAATTTACCTAATTTCATATCTAATTTTAAATTTTAAGTCTTCCAAATTTTGTGGTTTATCCTTATACACTTTTGATTTCAAATAACCCCAAAGAAAGAAATCCATTGGTGTAAGATCGGGAGATCTTGCAGGCCATTCTATGGGTCCTCTTCTACCTATCCATCGTTCGGGAAAAATAGTATTCAAATACTACAGAAGGTACATGTACCTTTTTTTTAAAGAAATTTCTTTTTTAAGATGTAATTTTTCTCTAAAACCGTTAGAGATAAGGATAGAGTATGCTACATGAATTATGCTCAGAATGACGTAGAATTTATGTTATAAGTAAAAATATGGTGGTCTATTTAAAATACAAAAAAATTTTACAACATCTACTTTTTGACACACCCAGTATAATTTCTTTTTGAGGCAAAAAATCCGGAAGAAAAAATTATAATCGACGTGTCCGAGCGTTTTTACAAAAAAATAAAACCTGATTTTTAAATGAATTTGTTCCATATTTTAGCCCATCACTGTATATTGGATATATTTTTTTAAATATGGTGAGAAATAATTTCCTACTAAATAATTCGATCTAAAATAATTTTGCACTATTTCATTTTTAAAATATTGAACACCTACCTTCAAAGTTACCATAATATACATTTCGTTTTATAAAATTTGTGCAACGGTAAAATAACTTTACTACCTAAAATACATATGTGGTTTTATACAGCGTGTGCGAAAATATTGGTGCCATATGGAGAATTTTTCACCTGGCGGATGGGCGCCTAGGAAGTGAGGCCTTGTGATACATCATTTTAAAGTCTATCTAGTACTTTACGATCCCAGAATATTGTATCCCTATTCCTATTCAAAACAAGTTAGGGATATGACAGAACTGCACTGTGAGATATATCTATTGTCAAATGCCGACAATATCATATATTGTCAGTTGTTAGAAGCCACTTTTGAATTTTATCAAAACATAGTATATTTGAACATAAATTGTTGAATTTTATTATACGGTCAGCATAAAGAATTGATTTCACATCCCAAAAATTGAATCTTTATTCCCGTCGCACTCGGCCACATCGATACGGAAAAGCCACTCAAAATAAATACTTTTGAACGAACGCACGACCCAAAGAAGAATCTCTTGTCAGTAGGCCTGCTGTTCAAAGCGGTTCTTTATTTTATTTGGAGGAAAGTGCGAAAACTACGTCGAACGAATACGAATGGCCAACAAATGTCGTAATATATTGAATGAAAATCCCTGTCGTGGGGCGAGATATTCTGTTTGGAACTTCGTTAAGTTTTAAAGTCGTGTGATAAATTTTATGGCAGGAAAAGTAATTGAATTATTGCGCACGCGACTTTTTTTTACACTTTGACATTATTCATGTTGTAAGAAGATTACATTACATAAAGAATTAAGCTTGAAAATTACACGGAAAGAAAAATTTAGTTAACTTTACTATAAAAATAGTAAAGGCATTATATCGATCAACGAAGTCAAGCGAAAATTTACTAAAATCTTTTGTAAAAACTTCAATACATGGCATTCCCAAGTACTAACCGTGCCCAACGTCGTGTGACTTCGCTGATTGATACGTAAATTATTAACTATATCACATTTTTTGCTTCTTTTTGAAAATAAATCCAAACAACTATACATTTTTGTAAAGCACAAAGTATGATCAATTAATTAAAAATATATTATTTAGGGCATCCTATTTAATAATTTTTAGAGAAAAATTGACTACGGCAATGAACTTTACGTAAATTTGTTTTATCTTTTTGATAAGCTAAAGCGTAACAGTGAATCTTTCGTTTCGTTAAAAAGTAGGGAAAAGTGAAGTGAGAACCTCAACATTCTATCTGAATGGGTGTAGTACTCTAGTGATGGTCGAATCTGGGTTTTGTATAGTGTCAAAAGTTGTTGAGGTGTGTACAACTTTCTGGTTCGGAAGAGTCTTCCAAGACATATTTCCTCCCAGATTGACGCCCAGCAAATTAATAGACGAAGCCAGTGGGATTGCGTGCCCGGTATGTAGAATATAGAATGATAATAATAATATTTCTTCCTCAAACATTCTCAAATTTCCTGATTGGGAAATTTATGACGAGAAAAAATAAAATTAAGTTATCGGGAGCACCGCCCACTGCCTTCTACTTTTCCAATATTAATTTTTTGACGATAGGCCCTTAACATCAAGGATTCTCGTTATTAAAAAATCTGTGCCCTTGCTGGATATTACTTTTTTCTCAGGAGTCAATTCGGGAAGCGACCAAATTGAAATCTGTTATTTGCGAGTGCAATTTCTACAAGCTGGCCGACATATTGTTGTAACCCGAGTTTGGCTTTATTAACGTCAATATTAAAAAAATGTTACTGTCTCTCAGATTATCTAAAATATTGCTAAACCGAAAACGTATACAGGGTATAGCTCTTTTCAAATGATAAGCTTCCCTGGTTGTAGTGCAATTAATTTTTATATTTGCTGGCGAAGCAAAGCAAAGGCAAACCCGAACAAACCCAATTTTGATAATTTTTTTTTTATGATCAAACACAAGCACTATATGAAAAATCCTTTAGGGCACTCTGGGAGTGGTGCGTGTGCGCAAAAAACGATTCACGTTGGTTTTGAATCGGAGGTTATATTCGTTGGGAAAAACGACCTCGGGAAGGTCGTTCCATAAGGATGAAGTCCTCCAGATGAAAGAATTCTTAAATAATGAAGTTCGAGGAGTACTAAGCTTAACAACATATGGATGGGCGGCAGTGGTTCGTCGTGTATTTCTGCTATTCGTCGCTCTGGGCGGAATTAAGAGGGCAAGGTCAGCCGAGCACCTTCCATGAAAATATCTGTAGAAGAGAGTCAAATCCCCAACCTGTCTTCGATGTTCTAGGCTGTCGAGGTTCTTCGTCAGCTCATGGTCTCCGATCAGACGAATGTGAAATAGGGTAGGTTCTTGTAGTTGAATTGTTGTTAATGCACTTAAATGGGGGAAGTGGCAAGAGAGTACATTATACATATATCGAGGAAAAAACTTCTTGAAAGAATCTTTAAGAATTATAATGTCAGAGAATTAATTTTAAAAAAGATTTATTAAACAAACAGGCTTATTATTGTACCGATGACGTAGGTATTCGCCGCTTGACCTTAATATTGTAAAATACTATACCAATATTATTAAATATTCGGATTTGAACGAAATATTTCCAGGCAAACTTCATTATGTTGAAAAGCCTTGTCTTCACTGCTATAAAAGCAGGCTTTATTGAATTATTTCAGACATGACCTTCCTATTGCTCCTCTATATTAATTTTTCGATCTTATTAAATTTTTGATGGAAGACGTCGTAAAATTTATTATATTTAAATCAATATACATTTAACTTGATAATAAATATTTGGTTAAAATTACAAAAATCAGACAAGCAAGAGTTCTTACTCGTATGACTACACACTTTCATACTAAGTAAGAAATAGAGATGGGACATACCGTCAACCGCTCAACTATAGGAAAAATCCGCGACGAAATACCGCTACTAAAAATACCATTAGGGAAAAAATATATATTGCCTTGAAGGAAAACAACGTTAGGTAGAAAATAGTTATATACCTTGAAGGAAAATACCTTTAAGGACAAATAATACCAACTATCAGTGCATCTGAATAACATTTTTTTAGAACTTGATATTGAAAATATAAAATGTCCTTATCTAAACCTACCGATACCGAGAAGATAATTATTAAGGAGAATACCCACTCCGAACCTGACACGACGGTATTGAAAAAAAGCGCGACAAAATAGCGGCTCACCTCTAGTAAGAAATAAGTATCATTCCATGGCCCTTAAAGGAACTATTCACAAATAAACAATATTTTATTCTCGTTTAAAGAAGATTTTGTTCAATCCTGATAAAGTCTTTATATTGTGTTTAAAACCGTGGGAATTGACAGATGGTTAGGCTTTTGTGTACGCTGGGTCGCAAGAATTCTATTACAAATAGAATTGGAATCGGTTGGATATTCTCTGCGGGTGTTACGTCAAACAATAGTAAAACTATTTTGCTAACAAATACGAATATTAAGCGAACTTAAATAACTATTTAATAATAGCGTTAATTATTGTATCATATCAACTCGAATTTAGTTAAACACATTGTACTGGATATATTCACTATTACCATCATCATCATCATCTCCCTTAACTTCAATACACTTGCGCGATCTGTGCTGCAACGAATTTATTCCATCAGAACAAATTTTCTCTGTTGTCATATAAAATATAAACCTCTTAGAGGGTTTTTCAAATTTCTAAATAAATAGGATCCAAACGGAGTCTAATAGATAGATTATGTCGGAATATACATGGTTAAGGAAAATATTTTTCTTTTGCCCTGATCTTATTAATCGTGAACATACTGTATGTACTTGCAAATATTACAAAGGATCCATATAAAGTGTTTTTTATGTTGAAAAGGCAAGCATAGAAGGCTGTATAGAATTGCATTACATTTCATATATTTCTTGGAAAATCCTCTTATTTATGCAAAATGTCATACAATAAGTTCTCTTAAATTTTATTTAAACCTTTAAAGAGGCTTACCGAATATATATTTCCCCAGAATTAAACAATGTCTACAATGCTTTGTTCTGGCCTAAAGAAGGTTCTACAGACTGTCGATAATACCTTCATATTGTAAGGTCGTGTGAATTGACATGTGGTGAAGTGCAACGCCGCTCCAAGCGTGTTATCAGAACTAAACAGGGATCAATTTAAAAACTGTCAACTGTGAGTCAAACCCGAGTGATAAATATTCCTTTCTAATTTGGATAATTCAACAACCAAATCATAAATTGTTTCCTTTGTTTAAAATATCAATAATTGGCAATGGATATTTATCATCCTCTGCGTTTCGTTTATACGAGAATCTAATACTATTCCCCACATGCAAATATCGATGGTATTATGGCTAATGGCTGACAAAAATTCAAATATATTTTTCATATATGAAGGTGATAGTCCGGTCCTGATTTTTAGAGGAAGCCGAAAGAATAGTTGCTGTAATGAACGGCATCGCGAGCCAGATGGGAATATAAAGAAAACTTTGGCTCTAAAAGAGGGAGCCCCGAATACGTGTGGGAGAAACGCTTGAACAAGATGGAGTAGCTAAATTTCATTTTCTCGTCGGACAAAGTTGCTCCACGTATCTGCTACGAATATTTTTTCGGGTTATGGGGAGCTAGAATTATTGACTATTGTAAATTGACGTGTCAGAGATAATCCAATTGAGTTCAGTCTATAATATTTATCTGTTTGTGTGATGTGTATCTTTTTGACGGGAATAGGAGAAAAATTGCGTGAAATTAAAGTAATATTACTGCATGTAGTCCTGCAGAATTGTACATTAAAACTATTTGATTCAAATTGAAATTGATTGCAGGTTTTCTTAACAAAAACGAGTTAATAAGCACTCGCGCCGACTATCGGCGCGACCCGGCTGTTACTGCTCCAGCGTGATCTAAACCACATACACACGGCTGTAAGAGACATACTCTATTGAAATCAGATCAAACAAACAACAACATTAGTACGACTGGAGGTATTAGATTTCAAATATGAGAAGATTAGAGAAAATTCAGCATTTAGTGTGTATATTTTCGAAGAAAATAAATTTTCAGCAAAATCCTGAACGTGTCAACTAATTTTATATAAAAGAATTTTGAAAATAAATATGAAGGTCTTTGTGTAAGGTTAACGTCAACTCGAAGCAATACTTACATCTTGGCCTCATTTGTGAATAAAACTCGTGCAAGCCATATAAATACTTTTAACAAAAAGAACCAGAAATACAATCAAAGTTCCAAACTTTCTAATTTATTTCTAAATTATATGTAATGTTTCATTAGAAAACATAACATATTAACGTGACAATTTTAGGGCCACTGGACTATATATTTAAATTTTGCAAAAAATATTTTATAAAGATTCCATTCATATAAAATTCTTTTAAAAGATTCCAGAATATTTTAAATTTCATCCCCATGCCATTTTAAAAAACAAAGGCCGCATAATTCCCCTTTTTTGCCGCCACAAAAGGGAAATTAAAATACAATTCGGTTCCGGACCCGTTTTATAAGTGTGAGAGCTTGCAATGTGGTTTGGCTGTAGACACCGAGCTTACAGTCTTTTCACTTCACCTGATTCGTATTTAAGACCGACAATTGTTTGGTCTGTGAAGTTTGTTTCGTAAATTTATACCGGTAAAATTTAGAGGTTTATTAAAATCGATTTTTCATGCTAGAAATATGAAATACAAAGGGTTATGGCAGCATTATTGAGGTTTCAAGGAATCAGATTTCAAAATACACTATTCCCTTCAGTTTTATTAACATTACATGCAAATTCTAACTTCTTAATTATTTATTATAGTATATATATTAGTTTCGGAAGATGTACATACACTCTTCGTATCTCCATAGTGACTGAAACCCATGTTCCTTAATCTAGAAGATGTTTTTTTGATCAACTTATCATATTATGTGTGAATTTCATGCGATATTCAATATGCTTGAATTATTTGTAACGATATATTGAAGTTTGAATTCATTGTAGACAATATAGGACAACAAAATTTACATATGGTAAATAGTCTTTGATTGTCGTACACTTAACTAAGCGACAGTGGCTGATAGAAAATCCATTAATAATGACATGTTAGATTAGTTTCAAAAATTTAAATATTTTGGTGGTTTAAAATGAGATTCAAAACCAAGAAGCGATATTGAAATTACAGATGTATACAGGGTGTTTCAGAATAAGATGCTGATCCTTAACGTTGTGAATCCTTAGGTGATTTTAAGAAGAAAAGTTCAAATTAACATATATCCTTAACCTATCAACTTTCTACAGGGCGTTAAAGTTTTAAGAAAAAAATCGTTTTTCTATCATAACTTTAACAACTTTCTAACTAATGAATTTTTCACACATGCCCTCTAAGCATCAATAGCCTTTTTTGGTGTAGAAATTTTTTTAAAATTTTTAACCAGTGACGTCCTGAAAGGGTTTGGACTAGACATTTTGGAAAAATATTATGTACGCCACTGCTTTTTCTCCAGATAAAAATTATTTTTAAAATACTCATTCATTTTAGGCCACATTTAATATCTTGCCTTTTTATCGTCCGACAAAAAAAAAAGCATTAAATGCACATTCGCTATGTGCCTATGGTTTCTGACTAGAAGGCTATGAACTTTGTTAAGGAAACAATGACAATAACGAAATAAGTGGAAAGCTGTGTACATTTTTTTTTTTTTTTTTTTTTTTTTTATGATCAAACACAAGCACTATAGGAAAAATCCCTTAGGGCACTCTGGGAGTGGTGCGTGTGCGCAAAAAGCGATTCACGTTGGTTTTGAATCGTTGGAGGTTATATTCGTTGGGAAAAACGACCTCGGGAAGGTCGTTCCACAATGATGAAGTCCTCCAGATGAAAGAGTTCTTAAATAATGAAGTTCGAGGAGTACTAAGCTTAACCACATATGGATGGGCGGCAGTGGTTCGTCGTGTATTTCTGATATTCGCCGCTCTGGGCGGAATTAAGAGGGCAAGGTCAGCCGAGCACCTTCCATGAAAATATCTGTAAAAGAGAGTCAAATCACCAACTTGCCTTCGATGTTCTAGGCTGTCGAGGTTCTTC
The DNA here is from genome assembly GCA_963991005.1 of Barypeithes pellucidus. Taxonomy (NCBI): domain Eukaryota; kingdom Metazoa; phylum Arthropoda; class Insecta; order Coleoptera; family Curculionidae; genus Barypeithes; species Barypeithes pellucidus. Next base: position 2,132,338 of record OZ022559.1, read on the forward strand.
GTCAGCTCGTGGTCTCCAATCAGACGAATGGCCCTCCTTTCGATGGAATCCAGCAGCCGAAGAGTATGTTTGGGTGCAGAGCTCCAGACATGAGAGCAGTACTCTAGTGATGGTCGAATCTGGGCTTTGTATAGTGTCAAAAGTTGTTGAGGTGTGTACAACTTTCTGGTTCGGAAGAGTACACCAAACTTCTGAGAGGCTATCTTGGCGATTGCCACAACGTGGTTATGCCAAGACATATTTCCTTCCAGATTGACGCCCAGCAAACTGGACAAACATATTATTATACTATTATTAAATATTTCGTCATTGTGACCTTAACAAAGTTCATAGCCTACTAGTCAGAAACCATAGGCACATAGCGAATGTGCATTTAATGCTTTTTATTTTTTTGTCGGACGATAAAAAGGCAAGATATTAAATGTGGCCTAAAATGAATGAGTATTTTAAAAATAATTTTTATCTTGCGAAAAAGCAGTGGCGTACATAATATTTTTCCAAAATGTCTAGTCCAAACCCTTTCAGGACGCCACTGGTTAAATTTTTTAAAAAAATTCCTACACCAAAAAAAGGCTATTGATGCTTAGAGGGCATGTGTGAAAAATTCCTAAAAATAACTATAAAGTTGTTAAAGTTATGATAGAAAAACGATTTTTTTCTTATAACTTTAACGCCTTGTAGTGCGAAAGTGGATAGGTTAAGGATATATGTTAATTTGAACTTTTCTTCTTAAAATCACCTAAGGATTCACAACGTTAAGGATCAGCATCGTATTCTGACACACCCTGTATATTGTATGTGTGGGTGATACACATACACACACCCATAAATACATACACTGGTTCGCTAGCTGGCTCTAATATATTGTTACGGATGTTAAAAATATTCTTAAATGCCTTGTTTAGCTTTTATTAAAGCCTTTTAGTGTTTTGACCCTTACTCTTAGCTGTTTCATATAATTTTAAGTGCATAAGGTCGCTTGAAGCAAGTCCACCTTGAAAATTAATCCCGAAATTACATTTGCACTCATTTTTAGCTTCCTTTAAGCTGTTCTACTTGTCCTCGCCTTTTGCTTAGCAAACTTGCTTTACCGCCCTCAGCTAGACAGGTTTTCCTGTCGTAGTAATTGCGAAAATCCTTAGAACTCCAGTGAAAGTTGCCGAAGTTATTTCCGCGATTTGCCTGGGAAAATTACTCAAAGTATTTTTGAGGAAGGTTAATAATTTATAGTCGGGCGCTCGGAGCAAACCACTACTTTAGTTCAACTACGTGCGTTGATTACTAATAAAGACAGAAAATAGAAAATTGGATGTTTTAAAATTTGCATTAAGTTTACTAGGCCAGTTACGTGATTTAATTAAAAATAAACAGATTGAAACAATCAAGCTTTAAATTTTTTAAACTGTAATATTGAAATTTTTAATCCGCGTCCCTGCGATACGTTCAAACTATAATGATTAGAAATTTTGTTATGCACATGTAAAGTGTCCATACAGAGATATAGAACTGAAGAAATTTTTTCAACTAGTGTTCTCGCGGTGTCACATAAAAATAAATACTTGCCTTTATGAACAAGTGGGGAGGTTATTCTGGTTTCGATCGAAAGAGCTCGTCATATGGCATTCCCTTTTCCGAGCAACTTTAAATGAGATCCTCTCTAATTTGAAAAGCTGGAAAATATGGTTAGAGTTCATTACAGGCTCCCTAACGATGAATCCATCGTTTATAGGCACCAATAAGTTCATACCATCATGTCATGTCATAATAAATATTTAAAGAAGATTTTCACACATTGTATTATTAACATAGTTCCTATAATTGATATTCTTCAAGTATCTAACTCAATAAAATGATATAACACAGTTGTTATTGATTTTAGATTATCAATATTGCTTGCAATACCATTTGGATGATTATTTTTTATTTCTTACTTTACTCGATTATTTTATATTGATAACACAATTAAAAAAAATTGTTCACAAATGCTCTAGGTTTGTATAATGTTTATTATGCATTCGTTTACTTTAGCCGACTCATATCCGTTCCTTTATGAAAACGTGTTGTCTATGCTTTCAGAATATTAATTTTAGAGAAAAGTGTTTCTTGGGAAATATTATACGTTACTGCCAGCCTGTTTTATTATTTTATGCGCTATATTTTAAACTTGTTATGAATTTCTTATTGCCCGTGGTATATACTGCAACCTTAATAACAGTATAACGTAACTACAGGACGAGTTGGTTTTTATTATTTAAATCTGCTTCATAAGAAGATGTAGAAGACCTGAATTTAACCAAATAATCTTGACGGGCTTAATTCTGGATTTGAAAAATAAAAACTTAAAAGATTATGTACTAAACATAATGCTGTGATATGCAAAAATTATTATAATCATCATCATCTACCTTTAATACATAAGCAGCCTTATTTCTATTTCTTCTCGCAGAAGGTAATATATTGCATCATAATAACAAGCTGAATTTTGAAGGGCAGATAACATTACTTTCCGTTTTCCGTTCTTACAGGGTTTGCTACTCTGGCAGTGTTGTTTTTCCGTAAATAATGGGATCTGTCATTTTGGATTACCTATCCCGACGCCCCGAGAGAGAAAACCCTTAGCCTATATCCAACTGAAGGATAATGTAACTATCTGCCGTTTCTTAACTTTTTGCTTTTTAAAGATCTTTTAAAATAGAACATGACTTTTGCTCTCGAGAAGGTTTATATATTTATAAATTATATTCCTTAAACTACTGCTATGCTATTGGCATGGGCAACTTTTAAAGAACGTTTGGGAAGCCCTTATTATATAATAATATAAGAAATCCGAGAAGGTTCTACCTAGCATTAAAAAAAATAAAAAGCGTACATATATTATGATCTTAATCTTAGTTATACTACATTATTTTGCAGTTAAACAAATTTAACTAAAAACAGTATAATACTATTCAGTTTTTAATTGTTTTACGTTAACTACAATGTCAAAGCCTAGCTGTTTGTGCATTAATATTCATCTTTTCATATATATAGCCAGTCGGTCACTACCAAAGTACGAAACCTTTCGACTTTTTTAAGCCAATGTAATTAGTTTCCTCTTAACAATTTTATGCCGCTAACTTTTGTAACTTTTCCTTTGTCGTCCGTACTTTAAATAAGGCTTTTTATTTGCTGAAAATCCGCTTTTACATTCGGTTACATATCCGGAGGCAACGTTACTAACCCAATGAAGTCTACCAAACTCAATGTAGATGAGACAGGCGGACGCAAATAAAACTTTGGCCTGTTTTATTTGAAATTCAGCGCGGCGATCACTTTCGGCTTTTGATATGCTAAAACCTGTATGGAAGTACAGTTCATTTTGTTGTTCAGGTCAAAGAATTCTATTTGCTTTTTTTTAACGTTGTTAGAGCACAGAGTAACCAAAGTTACATGAAAATTAACAAGGGTTAATTAATGAAATATCCTGCAAATCTGCAAAATAACATTAGGAAGGTATACATTTAATATTGATTCGATAGATGGATGCTTGTTAATAATGAACCTGTATTTATACGATTCCTTAATGTATCGGGGTAAGGCGGAGTAGTTAGTGTAGAGAATGAAGAAACCCGTATTTTAAAAATGAAATAAACAACTAGCTTATTTATTTGCTCGCTTTAGTTGAATCCTGGAGGCGATTGTAGTTACAAAATTAAAGAAAATGTAATTCTGTAGAACGCAGCAGCTCAAGAGGAACATTTTGTATCAATGCTATTACCAGGAATAACATGTTAAGGGCCGGTTGAATAAAACAATTCTGAACTTAGGTTCAGCGGAACGCCGATCAACCTGTGAACTAAGTTCATTCAATATTACGTTGTTCAATATAAATTGAACCTTAGTTCAGCTGAACAAAGATCAGTTTATGTTGGCATGAGTATTATTTAGTTATTTTAATTTTATTTTAGATTTTTGACATAAAATATAACCTTTTATTTGATTTGGCGTTTGGCGGGCTTGCTCTTCTACTCGGTGTACTTATAAAATATTGTTAAAAATAAGATCTTTAATATTTAAAATTTTATTTGCAGATTTGCGATACATTTCTAAAGCGAATAGAGCTTAGTGATTCCATAAAAAATATATATATTATTAGATAAGTACTTTAAATAAATAAAAACAAACAGCTGTGTTTTTTGTTAAGCGTAATCTTTGGAATTATTCATTGTCTGTTCATTTGGTAAATTGATCAGGATTTTCCGGTATATACGTGTTCACAGCATTGACTGCAGTAAAATCTTCATCGTCAGTTATAATTTCATTAAATTCCTACATTTTTATAAACAACAAAATAACGGTAATTTACTGTATTGTATAATATGACACTGACCTGACACAAGAAATATATTTGAGGTTAGAAAGTGGCTTGGATCGACAGTTCAACTTCTGAACCGCCAAAAGTGGACGTTCACGTGAACTCCTGATTTGAACTGAGATCAGTGTAAATTACTGTTTGTACAACAACTTTTTTACTTTGAACTAGAGTTCAAGAGTGAACTACAGTTCAAAGTGTTTATACAACCGACCCTAAATGTGTGTTGGGTTAAAATTGAACACCCGGGGAGTCCCGCTGATGATGATGGAAGCTAGTCTGCTCTATTTTAAAAACTGTATTATGACGTTGACGTAGAGACGTTGTGTTTTCAATTAAATTTAGTAATAAAACTTAGTTTTACGGTTTTCAAGTTAACTAGAATTTCATCGCCACCAACACTTCCTACTATCGGTGTTTGCTCCTCATGTTCGAACACATTCAACTTTATGTAAATTTCATTTTACTGTAATCCACTCACCGAGATTGGTCCCGATTGATGGACGTAAATTGCAATCTAGAGTGCGGGAGACGCAAGAGCGGGTAACATAATACGCAAGAGTCTGCACGATGACAGTCGCAATCTCGCGCCCTGCCTAGTTATCGTATAAATACCGTGTGGACATTGAAATTAAATTTTTTTATTTAGTATAAAAATAATTAACTGCTTTCTAATTAATTCACCAAGTATTGGCGTATTTTATGCGAACGATAATTTAAAAAAATATATTTATGAATTACCTGATGTATTTTTACGTATTTAATCGAAAATAACCTATCCCAATGCATAGTTAGTGGGTTCCGATGGCCGGCTTAAGTGGATTCCGTACACCGTATAACGATATTTCTTCCCACGGGTTTATTAATCGATTAAGAAAAAATTTTCTATATGAAAGTTTTTAGAAACTAAACAAATAATATTGGATAGCCCATTTTTGTCATATATGTAAATATATATATTTTAAAACATTTATCTTCTAATTGACAATATATTGCTTTCCAATATTCTGTAATGAATTCTAAGATAACTATTTAAAAAAAAATTACCGTTTTTTATAAGCCGAAATTTAGTTGTTCTTCTTCTTCTAAGAGCGATTAATAATATAATTAATAATTCTTCTAACATCAGGGCGAATGCTACTCTCGAATCGGATAATCGCGCCGGCCGGCGGAATAGTTACAAATTTATTATGCATAATGTAAATGCGAGCAGCGACGTAATCCTCTTAATCCATTTTTTACCTCAAATCATATTTAATAAAGAAATTGATATAAGGTTTGTTCCAACACCCTATTTTTGTATCGTTCTAGAACCGTCACGAAACTGTTTGGATCGATTTTGTGCGCAAGCGTTAATTTTTCACCGTTTGTTGCCGATGCACAAGGGAAGCGAGGTTGGTACGTTTTATGACCATTCTCTGTAAAGATCTCAGCTGATCCTGATCGCCTGCCTGATTAGTTCTTAGACTAGTTAATTATCATAAATCATAACTCTACTTTTTTGTTGCTTAATTTTTTCGTCTAAGCTTGAGTATTATCTTTTGCCGTTCCGTTTTTTTGTATTTAATAATTATGGCAGAGAATAACGTGTTTAATGGTAAGAATATCTTCTAGGTTTAGGAACCAGATTACACAAATTTAATAAGAATAAATTAAATAATCAGAATATTCACGAGGGGTTAAGCAACAACTCCTACAAAACAAGGCTAAAAGAACTGCACGAGGCCAGGAATACAAAAACAACTGTTAAAATTCTTACGGCGCAAGTCAGTACAAACGGTTCCTGCTCTTGTCCATGTATCCTTTTCACCGTTCAGGAACTGGTTTGCGAACGATCACAAATTTGGTTGGAACACAAACGGGATCGCCCGAAACACCGTTTTGTGTCGGTTGGAACGGCTTTCGACTACTACGCATGTGCGTGACCGTACATTGTACGATTTTTAGGGTGGTTGGAACGAACCTAATAGGTTCAAATAAATAAGAAGAAAAAAATAGTCGGGTGGGATTACAACCCCGCCCGCCTAACTACTACACTATGGAACAACAGTATGTCGGTACAATGACGGTAAAACCTTTCTCGAGCGTACCACATGTGGAGTTGGCAACGTTGCATGGCTTGCAACACGACAACAAAATTTGTGACGCCCATGAGCTAGACGATAATACATAATACGCCGTCATGGCTAGAACCGATTTTGGGGTGATAGAGGAAGTTTATGTAATGGGTTTCAGCTTGATTGAAACCGGTTTAAATTTAATTTTTTTATGACATGTATAGTTTAACAAGTGTACGAGCTGAAAATAATTCGTTTGTATATCGATACGATACGATATTGACTAATTTACCAGGGCTGTACGTTTTAATGAGTGGTATTTGGGCGAAGCCCTTCAAGAATGGGTATGACCTTACTTCTTCGACAAGAAGTGAGGTTTGTTGGGTTTGTTCGGATGTGAAGTAATATTTAAATACATATACATGCAAAAAAGTCCACGGAGTTGCGCGAATTAAATGCGTCAATTCAGATTTAATACTTAATTTTCCAACTACATGGCCAAGTGAACCACTGAGCTAAATTAAATGTAAACATTTAAATGTTTGGCCCACAGCCTTGCAAATCCGGTATTACATCGGGGTTCCTATCATGAGAATAAGAACTACTTGTGATTATCTACATACCAGCCATTAATTTAATATATAACCAGGAAAATAAAATTGAAGACGTGTACATTTTCAGAAGCTTTAAAGATTTAAAATAGAGCTTCGCAAATACCTTCATATGTGTTCTCTAATAATTCCACTAACAAATACACAAGGTAAAAGTAAATACAGTAATTCAGCATTAAAATCGTAATCCCTTTGCGTCCATGGAATATAAATTTAATATGCAGATATTATTTTTTAATAAAAATATTTGCATGTTAAGTCGGACGGATTAAATCTGATTTGTTTTAATGAATTATTAATTAGCTCCATTCCGCTTTGATCATTCGCCAAAGCTACGAATTATTTCGAATATAGGAAATCCAGTCTTTATGTTTGACCAGATTCAAAAAGAGGATCACTGGATGTATGCATACTCGCGGATTGGTGTCATTTATCTGTGTTGCTAGTGTGTTTAGTTTATATTTTACGCAAGTAATGATAAATATCAAGGTAAAAAATTGGCCTATAATCGGCGGTTTTACCTTAAGAACACAACCAAAAGGAATTAGAATATGGGGAAGTTGGCCAAATAAACTATTTCGCTAAAAGGTTCACATTTCAGAACCAGATATAGTCATGTCAGGACACGTAATTCCACTAGCTTCGTCTACTATTTGCTGGGCGTCAATCTGGGAGGAAATATTACGTCATGGCATAACCACGTTGTGGCTGGTATTTATGGGCCCAAGTCCAAAATAACCATCTCGGTGAGCCTAGGAAAATACGCAACAGTGTTTCAGGCGGAAGTAGTAGCCATACAACACTGTGCAAGAGAAATAATAAATCAACATATATCAGGCAAATCCATTGCCATATATTCAGACAGCCAAGCTGCCTTAAAGGCAGCACTAGTGGAGAACTGCATAAAAGATCTAACAGAGCTAAGTAGTCATAATAAAGTGACCTTGGCATGGGTACCAGGCCACGAAGGTCACCAGAGCAATGAGAGGGCCGACGAATTGGCCCGTAAAGGCTCGAACATGGCCATGATAGGCCCTGAACCGTTTGGGGGCTGTGCGAAAGCATTAAAGAATGCAGCCATTAAACAATGGCTGGAAGACCAATCCAATTCATGGTGGACTAATCAACCAGGAATGAGACAGGCTAAACAGTTCATTAAAGGACCATTAGCCAAATTCACAGCAGATCTACTAAGCCAAAAAAGGCCGACAGTAAGAATCATAGTAGGTCTACTAACAGGACATTGCCGACTAAGAAGGCACATGAACATCATTAACCGAACAGAAGAAGCAACACTATGCAGATTCTGTGAAGAGGAAGAGGAAACGCCAGTCCATGTCTTATGCCAATGTGAAGGCCTGAAAAGCCAAATGCATTCAACTATATGAAGGAGCCATTGTCAAAGCTAATGGGTCTAATAAAAAAGGCAGGGCTAGACAAGACACTCTAATCAAACGGAGTCTCCACAACAGATCTGAAAAGGTCGCGGTGGACAAGGTCGGACGACCAGCTCCAGTATAATCTAATCTAATCTAATCTAACCACGTTGTGGCAATCGCCAGAGCAGAAACTTGGTGTACTTTTTCGGAACAAAGAATTGTCGTATACACTTCAACAACTATTTTAGAAGCCCAGATTCGACCATCACTAGAATACTTTCATGTCTGCAGCTTTGCATCCAAGCGTACTCTTCGACCACTGGATTCAATCGAAAAGAGAGCCATTTGTCGGATGTGAGATCTCGGCAGCTTAAAACATCGACACAATATGTGTTTCAGCTTTCAGGACGTCATCCTTGTACAACGAATACGATTTCCAATGATTCTATACCAACGTGAATCGCTTTATTCGCACACGCACCACTCCCAGAGAGCCTTAAAGGATTTTCCCTATTGTGCCAGGATCGATATCTGGCCCTATAGAACTAAAGTCCAACCCTGTATATTGTTCCATCTGTTTAAACATTCCACCAGAGTCCTTATATTGTATAGGTAGCCGTTGAGATTCTCGCGAGAATTGTTGAATACGTAATTTCTCACTCCCAGATGCTTTCGCCAGGATTTACGGGTTAACTAGAATAGCTCGTAGAGACAAATACTTATTATTCACCAGCGGAAGACGTCGCGTCGGAGAATTCACTTTCGACCCTTTGAACCTCACGTAGGTGCGTTATGTGCGGCTTGGTTGAGCTTTATTCCCAAAACTAGTTTCCATGTCAATCATCAGATGGTAAACTTTAATATTAAAGATAAGATAAAATTTAAACACGTCGTAGTTATTCTAAAGCAATAAAAATATGCGTAGTCGCAATCCCAGAGGAATAAGCAAAGGAAGCCTTAAGGCGGAATTCCACTGAGGCAACAGTTAGGCAACATGTGGCATGTGGAAATGACGCAGGCCACACAAAGTCTTTTAACCGAAGGAACATGAAGCGACATCGTTTAAAGTTTGCAGCAAGGTTACACATCAGGCAGCTGGCAGCAGTAGATGACATGTAGCATGCTACATGCTCCTGCCTAGCTGGAAACCTTTTATTATTATTATTATTATGCTTCTGAGCCTCACATTTCAATTCATTTTTTAGATTGAATACCCTTAGCTTCCTCGTTTCTGGTACGGATCTTATGTCGAACTCTGTATAATCCTGTAATAACAATACAAGCTAATCAAAATATACTTTAATTAAACAATTTCTAATTAACTAGCGGCTTACTGATTAAGTGTGTGTAATTGAACACTATAATTCAGAATGTTAATTTTGGGTTATTAAACAATGCGGCCGGAAAGGCCTTAATAGAGTCGGTGAAGTGACCCTGAATGCTAATCAGAATCCAAGATTTCGGTTATAGGATGCGGCTTAATAGAGCATGAAATCAGTTAAACTGGGCGTTGGGAGACCGTGCAACTATATCACTTAATAGTGATTATGTATTATTAGAGCGAACGACATCAGCGGGCTTATCTACGTCACTGCTTCTTAAGCTTTATACCTCAGAGAACTTCAATCATTCGACGATATACTAGAAAAAAAAATATTTAAGGTTACGTTTCAGGAAAAATTTTTTTTTTTTTTAACTTTACATAGATAGCGCTTCGAATAAAAGGCTTAGAAGGATACCTACCTTCCCTTAAATCATTAAAAAAAGGAATTTTGTCGCCGACCTGCTTGTAATTAGTTTTACTCCGATCCCTTGTATCGTGAATCAAGTTTGGGTTTTGGGTGAAATCTCGACAGAGTGAACCGCATTCGGACTGCCGCTGAGACCAATGGACACGCAGAGAAGCGCTACATTAGTACAACTTATCATTTGGTCTTAAGGGCCGGTCTTCAATCAATGTCCTCAAAGGGAAATTAGATTTAACGCAGAGAGATGGCTTGGCAAAGGAAATTTGCTAATCAATATTGACAACAAACAAATGTGGCGTAAACGATCTGGATGCGTGTTGGTTAGGTATATGCAAACACCTGGTAGTTTTTACATGTTACAATTTAATGCTTACATGTTTCACTATACAACTAATCTTTCACTAATTACCATCTTTATATATAAGAAAAGGCTATGAACAGCATTAACCATTACAAACGATTATATGGAATTATTGTATCCGCTTGCCTGTAAACAACAAAACATGGAATACCCTAACAACCAGATTTCCCGTATAGTTAAGAGAAATTTATGGTTTATAACGTCAAATAGTTAAGGCTTTAATGTCAAATAGCCGGAAGAAAGCTCAAAATATGTACGCTAAGAAAATTTTTACAATATTTTCTTTGGAAGCAACTTAACCATTTTATTATCTGATTCTATGATATCCACTTGCTTATAAAGAATAAACTTATTTGCGAAATAATGATATGCCCTTATTGAAAGCAACATAATATGTGATGGCATGATAGACATTTGTTTGTAAACGACATAATTTTTAAGGCTATGATATGCCGCTTTGTGAAAACGATGACAATGACATAATATTATTTATACATTTATTTCAATATATACAGAATAATTTTAAAAAAATTGATCTACATTTGTTCGTAAACCACATACATGCAACAATACTATATTCAGTATTCAGTATTCACCTGAAGACGAATGGAGATTTTTACCAGTTGAAACGTTGTGTTAAAAAATAAATAAAGACAATGGAAGTCCAGAATACCTATCTATCACTCATAATACTATATAGTATATTGAATAAAACATATTTTCAATTAGCTAAGCATTTCTGAAGGTTAATATTTTTAACTAAGATTCTTTAAGATAATCTGGTTACATAGATGCATATAGGGTATAATAATTTCTACTAATAATATTAATAAAAATATTATTATTCTACTAATAATACTAATAAAATTCTACTCTCTAAGCATATTTCAACAAAAAGTGTATTCCTTGTTTTACATCTAACCTTTAACTTTCAACGCATCATGCCCCCCGGGTTAACCAACGATGCGTTTAGCCTTTAAACCTGGATTTAGTGCAGAAAGATGGTCTCTAATACCGACATATGTCCGATTACTGACATGTCGTTATCATGAAAACCTTCTCGGGGATGCTTTCTTTATGGTGGCATTCCTTTGCAACTGGCTAGGTCCTGTTAAATGCTACGGTTCTCTGGTTTCTAAGAAGCTGTGTATTATGAAATTGTGCGCCATGTTTATTCTATCAGAAAAATATTTCCTATTTTTTTGTTTATAATTCAAAAATTATACTTTTAAATTATCGTCCATAATAACAACCATCTAAGTAGGTACATGACGGTTTCCATTAAGTTAAATTTAAGTTTAAATGGAAACAACATCAGCATTATCATTAGGCTCCCTTTCTGCCTATTAAGAATCATTGAGCCCTTGTACCAGTTCAATCCTCAACCTTAAACCTAGCTGGCACGTGTACCAGATATTTTAATTGGGCAAGTTTTCATATTATCTATTCACTGTTCTCCGCTGATGTTTGTTAGTAATTTTAAATTGTACGTTTTATGTTTTGAGTAATTTCTCTCTCAGGGCAAACAAGCGGTTGTGTTAGATTTAGAAGGTTTGAATTAAACCCTCACCCCCTTTCGTTCCCGCAAGAAATTTTTTTTTGACTACCTTTCTGTGTTAAAATTAAAATTTTACTCTCGTTGGCTTTAGGCTTCATTTGTGCATTTTTTGCGGTTCTTGTTTTAAAAAAATAAATGTAGGATAAAATGCAAGAGTTTATTTTTGTAATTATAGAGAAAATTGTGTCTTCAAAATGATAATTCCGTAAAAGAACAATTTTTTTGAGCAGAGGTCAATTTTTATATTTGAGCAAAGTGGCAGGAATTCTAGAGCCGGCCCTGAGGTGAGTTCTCTTAATGGTTAATAATGATACGTGTTTACGGATATTTTACTATATCAGTAAATATTAATCTTAACCTGCAGATTGAAATTTTCATTAATTTACCTCAGCTTCTTCAACAAAATATTATTAAGCCGTTTTAGCTCTCAACAATGTCTACAGGAATAATTCCTGCTAGAAATTCTCCATTTTAATAATAATTACGTTAAGAGTCCCAACCCGTAATTAAACAAAGTTCAAAGTTAGTAGGTAACCGTTAATTTAAACTACAGCTAATAACATTCGTTCATTAAATACATTTAATTAAACGCTGAAATTTAATTTCGGTTATTTACCAATACTGTCGGAAGTAATGATTTTCTACGAGACATTCGATATTCTTATCATGCTTGGTGTTTACAATGCATACCGTTTCGCTAACCATTATCATCACAGGAAAAACAACCTCGAGAAGGTCGTTCCATAAGGATGAAGTCCTAAGCTTAACCACATATGGATGGGCGGCAGTGGTTCGTCGTGTGTTTCTGATATTCGCCGCTATGGGCGGAATTAAGAGGACAAGGTTAGCTGAGCAATTTCCATGAAAATATCTGTAAAAGAGAGTCAAATCCCCAACCTGTCTTCGATGTTGTAGGCTGTCGAGGTTCTTCGTCAGCTCGTGGCCTCCAATCATACGAATGGCCCTCCTTTCGATGGAATCCAGTAGCCGAAGAGAATGTTTTGGTGCAGAGCTCCAGACATGAGAGCAGTACTCTAGTGATTGTCGAATCTGGGCTTTGTATAGTGTCAAAAGTTGTTGAGGTGTGTATAACTTTCTGGTTCGGAAGAGTACACCAAAATTTTGAGAAGCTATCTTGGCGATTGCCACAACGTGGTTATGCCAAGACATATTTCCTCCCAGATTGACGTCCAGCAAATTAATAGATGAAGCCAGTGGGATTGGGTGTCCGTCCATGACTATATTCGGTTTTGTAATGTTAACCTTTTTAGAGAAAACTGCTGCCTGGGTTTTTAGCGTTAAATTCGACTTGGTTACTGTCACCCCAGGCCAAAATTTCTTCCAGGTCTTTGTTGAGGCGTGATACTCCATGCTGTCTGCGAAGATGTGCGTCGGCAGCCGATGTATGTGCATTCAAAGAGAAAGATGAGATAAGTGTGCTATCATCAGCAAAACTAAATATCGGATTTTTAAAACTAAGCTACTAATGTAGACATTTGAATAGGAAATAAGCGTCCTACCGTCATTTATAATAATCGGTAATAAAAAAAAGTTCTCATATGTTGCATACTTATATACAGAATAGCTCTAGAAGCAGTAACAATATTTATTTATTTTGACATCTTTAACTCGTTCGCTTTTAATCGTGTCTAAGAGAGACCTTATTTGAAAACACTTAATTTACATAAAAGATTATTCTCAATTATATAGAATGAACGTTACAAAATATCTTTTATCACTTGACAAACCCTTCTTGCGAAGATTTATAGTTCGAGTATGACAACGCGTAAAGCAATATACCTTGATAAATAAGTTAGTTGTCTTGCTGAGAATTGGCTGTCGTTTCGTATTAGGGTGGTATCGTAGAAATTGTAAATTTATATTTAGTGAAAAAAAATTGAAAGGCTAACTTTAATGACAAGTTTTTTTGTACTATGCATTGCCGATGGTTTCGATATTATTATGCACATTATTGAATTCTTTCAGAGAACTACACTTGATTGATTATTTCAATAATTGTGAAATACAGGGTATTTAACGTGAATTAAAATTAAATAGAATCTTACTCCCGAGTTAAGCTAGTTGAACTTTTTTTTCCCTTAGAAACTTTTTATAGTTATACAAGTGCTCTCTATTTATGCTTCGAAATACGTGCACATAACGCCAAGTTACGGTTATAACGTATTTTGCTTGTCTTCGTAGAATAATTGATACCTAATCCCTTTTATAATGAGTTTTGTTGCTTGTAATATCGCCCTCGTGTGAGCCTTTGACAGGAAATCAATCGACACAAGTTCGTATTTCAAATGGGTGTGTAGAAACAATAAGAGCTTTAAGCTGTGTTGGTATTATGAAACATTTGTAATGGTTTAGGTAGTTTTTATAACAACAAAACATTTTGTATAATGGTTAAGTAAGAACTTTATTCCATTATTTGAATTTATACAATTAATATTATGAGAAACAATAAAACTACGTTATATTTCTTTTCCACTTTATTCTTAAAAATGACATGTTTCGCTATCACTGTAGCTCTTCTTCAGATTGGGAATGAATGAATATTTTTCAATATCTAACAAAGTGTACAATCTTAAAATATTATTACAGGTATAAAGATGGCTTAGGGTGTAGGGGATATAATAGTAACAGTGGGATTGTCCAAATGGTCAGTAAAGTGATTAGATAAATTATTTTATAGATTCATTTATACATGTAATAGTGGATTAGTGAAATAAATTGAACACAGGAGAATTGTTAAGGTATATTTGATCATTCAGTAAAACATCGGTATTTTTAACTACTACACTTTGTTAGATATAGAAAAATATTCATTCATTCTCAATGTGACGAACCTACAGTGATAGCGAAACATATCATTTTTAAGATTATAGTGGAAAAGAAATATAACGTAGTTTTATTGTTTCTCATAATATTAGTTATGGATTTCCACCAAGTATCGGCTGAATCAATTAATTTATACAATTAACGATCAGCTATGAAAATGAGAAAAAAAGCACGACTAAGTTAGCTAGAAACTGTATGTTGAAAAGTACTTTTCCAGCACTATATGTGAACAGATGACAGACGGGACCAATTTGACAGTAAATTTAAAGAATTAGAAACGTTTGGAACCCGTGGAGTGAACTGGGGACTGGATGGGTGTAAATGGCACTACGACAATACTACACATTTAAAAAAATTACATGTATTTGTCTTCATTTTGAATTGTGATTGGGTATAGTAGAAATGGGATAATTACCGATTTATCTTCGAGTTTTATCATTTTTAAGGACAGAATACAGGGTAAGTAAACGTGTAATTTTATTTGTTTTAATAATAATTTGATTATTGTTTTAAGCAAATCTCATGTACAACTTTCATAATTAACAAATTAATGACATCTAACTCCATCTCTATAAATATTGAGGTTAGGGTATTAGTTTTATTATTGTCTTGGAACGATGTCTGTTCCAAAGTTAACATTAGTTTATATACATGTTTCGTTTAATGAGACCATCATCAGACATAGAGTATGAAACCTAATTATTACACGAACAAACCCGAACAAAATAAGTTCGAAAATATGTAATTAATACATAAATAATATGCAAACTTAAGTAACATGTTTGTGAAAAAATTTTTAATTAGAGATTGTCGGGATATCTCCGATATGAGAAAACGGTCGTTCTGTAAACACAGCGAGCACCTAATTAAGTCCAATCAAGACCGGTCCATCAGATCCATTAGCCACCCCCTCGTGTTTGTGCGCAAACTTTGATGCTAATTGAACACCGGCCACGTCGAAATATCCATTCGTAAACAGTTGAACCGTTTCTGTATGATGATCATCAGATAACCTTATGGTTAAAATTATGTTATAATAAACGGATTTTATGTTCTTTGTTATGTTAAGTTAGGAGTACTTAGTTTTTTATAAATATTTTCATTGTCAATCATTTATCATTCCGATTATACAGGAGTACAGTTCGAAAGTGAAAAAAGCTTTAGGTGAGAATTTAATTAATTTTCTTTCATACAATTTTCTAATTTTAGATCGATCGTTGTTAGATTTTTTAATGATATTAAACAATACAGTGGAACCTCTCATAACGGACACCTCTAATAAGCGGACATCTCTATTAAGCGGACATTTTTTCATAGTCCGGAACTAGGTATATGAAATTCCATGAAAATCAACTCTCCTTCGGGCGGACGCGGACAGACCGGCAACCAATCACGTATGCGTGGCAGCGCGAAAGGACTTCGCCGAATGAAAATATGTGTGATTCCCCGACAGCAGTCCGCCTTTTATTTGTGAGTTGTAAGGTTAAAATCGTAAACAATGGCATAAAAATGTCGCGTTTTGAGTCTGAAAGAGAATATTGATGTTCTGGAAGTTTGTAATTTGATAACAATAATTTGGGGGAGTTCATTAACATTGATAGAAATGTGCTATTAGAAGATGATAGTGACCCCATTCCTACCGATTATGTAGTCCAAACTGAAACCACATCACTACAGTTGAAGAAGTTGAATGCAGCAATCAAACAAATGTCACCAATTATCAATAGGCCATTAGTATGGTAAAGGAATTATAACAGTATGCAAAGAATAGAGGTGACAGCAATGGAAAGAATAGACTCTACAGCAATGGAATTGTTATCAGACTTGGAATTACATTTTCTAGATTGCAAGTATAAAACGCAAACACGTCAAACTACGTTATTAGATTTTTTTAGTACTACATCATAACTAAAAATACTATATTTTTGTTATGTTATGTTTATTTGTACATACATATACATAGTAATAATTTTGCATTTACATGTTACATAATAATAAATTTCCCATGGGCGGACACCTCTATTAGGCGAACACATTTAGACGATCCCGCAGATGTCCGCCTAAGGGAGGTTTCACTGTATTTGCCATAATAAAAAAAATTTACTGAATATTAATGATGATTTCAAATTTTTAAGAAAATTTGGTTATAAAATAATCTTTCAACATATAAATCTCTACAGACTGTCGGTTATTAATTAACTTCATTTAATTAATAATTTTTTTCTGGTAAATTCACTCAAATATCTTTTCTTTAGTACGTATAGCAGACACTGGACTCTTTTATAGCTTGGGTGCAAAAAGCAAATATTTACAAAAGCCACAGTAGACTTGAAAGACGTTTACTCAGAAACCCATAAAAATTCAGAGGTGAGATTTGTTTACCTCATTTATGACGATCGCTAATATCGATTTACCCAGACCCAGATGCATCTTGGACATAGATATATTAACAACATAATTAGATGTATACCTTTGACCAATATGTCCGATTTGAACTGAGCTATTTGCTTGCATCTCTATTTACTTACTTAATTTATTTCAGATGATCTTACATAATTTACAATAATTACAAACACAACATGATACGACGTCACAAGAAAACTAAAAATCATCCATATTATAGGTCTCTGATTCCCCTAAAGACGGCCTAATTTCTATCTTAAATTGTTTTCCATTGCTGTAAGCAAGGGGTAAATACACAATTATTGTCTCTATATTACCCTAATATTTCAGATCTTCTTGTAAATTTAAATTTAACACAACATTAAACATAAGCGCTGTTGACATGAGCTGGCACGCGGCCGTCAAATGTTAGATCGAAAATCGAAAACCAATTTTGTATTTGATAGTAAACTTGCCGCCAACGAAACTTTTAACGTCAACTGCTTGAAGAGAGTATATGAAAAACCCGCCTACGAGGAGAGGGTCAAAGTATTATAGGTCGGGAATAGATTTTAAAGAGGTCATGAACAAGCGAAAATTATTAAAATCATTTATTGTCAATTGTCACTACAAATAGCCTCATCAATTGGCATGGTGAGCTAGTTTACTACCAGGTTTGATTCTTAAACAGAGCCCGGCCTTAAAGCTTTGGGTGATCGAGTTTGTATGCATGAAGAATTACGCCTCAACAATGACCTGGAAGAAATTTTGTCTTGTGGTAATAGTAATTAATGCTTAAGAACATACAGGCAGCAGTTTTCTCTAAGACACAACCGCATGGCAGGACACCCAATTCCACTGGGTTTATCTATTAATTTGTTGGGCATGATTCATAATTAGTTTGTTTAAAATGTTATTATGTACTAAATACAGTGTGTTTTAAAATACATGTGCCATTGCTCGTGTTGTTTTTCCTTATCCAAATATAAGACAAATAACTATCAACATTGGTCTGCAGATGATTTGTTTGGAAGATACAGGGTATTTTCAAGATATTTCCGTAACGGATTTAGTAATTTTACTGAAATCTTGTTGTTATGAATAGTACCTAAAATAGCACACATTTTAGCAATAAAAATGTGTGAACAGGTTTACTAGGGGCGTGTGTGTGCTCATACAATCATTCGACACTGATTTTGATACATTGGATATCACAATTTGTTATGAATTTAAATTACTAAAAAAATATGTCTTATGTGTACATAGAGTAAAAAAAAATCCTTAACATAATCCGATATATTACGATGTGGCGAACTTACCTAAAACTTTAATATCTCGGATTATCCGCGTACCTAGTTAACCTTCGTGTTAACTGACTCTTCAATTCTTGTAGCTCATTAATTTGCTCCGTAGTCTTGCTAAATTATTAACTCATATTACATTGTAAGCAGTTAAGACTCTGACAAGGTGATTTACAGAGCAAGTCCCCCGTGTTGCCTGATGTCGGCTTTTTTGCCCATAGCAAATTATGGAGGTTGGGAGAAAAGTTTGTAAGGCATTATCGTGTTAAATATTTCATAAATTGTTTATTTTGCAAGTTTTATTTTCGTGAAGTTAGCAATTAATTGGAATTAAATATGGAGATAACTATGGATTTAATCTTACACACTATACAGGTATTTGAAGAAAATCCATTATGAAACTAAGTAAATAATGTAAATGCATATAAGTTGTATCGTGTCATGACAATTGTTTCCATGACACAATGTCTTTTTCTTAGGATGATAAAAATAAAGCGAGTCAAATCAATATATATAATTATACATTGTAATCTCAAATTATCATCGATAACAGCATATCCACAATCTCGACCATTAGTCATTTTTGCATATGGTTCTATTTGAAACAAGTTGTAAATTATCCTGTGATTTACAGCGTATACAGGATAAGGGAGGACCGTATCAAGCTCCAGGATCGTATCGTTTACGTAAAAATACGATAAAAACCTCATATTTTCATTTGTTTTCAAGTTATAGAGTAATAAAAACAAACATTTTCGGTAAATGAGTGTATAATAGGCCTTGTCATTTTGGAGAATTGCTTCACGGGACAGCACTACACAAAATGAATTACAAGGACTACTAGAGGAAGTTCCTGAAAAAATCAGAATGCAACTGTATTGTCAGCACATTTCGCTCATCAGATCAAACAATGGAAAGGTTTCCAGGGATTGATCGCGTTGGTCTTATTGGATGACCTCCAAAATCTCCAGACCTCATACCACCAGACTTTTTTCAACACTCTGTACACACTAATTTGACGTATTAGAAATATTGTAGGCGATATTAAAGAAAGACAGGAAGCAATCGAAAGAGTAACATGCGTCCCTCGTTGATGAAGCAGAAAATATTTTTAACCATTGATTAAAGGGATGATATGAATAAAGAAACGTTAATGTATGAAATATTGTTTACATATTATGAGTTTTTACATTATTTTTACTTGTAGAATACACTGCTATAGTTTGATTCGTTCCTCCCGACTCACACCCTATATATCTGTTAGTCACTGTAACCCCGTTACGACGCGTTGCCAACAAATCAATATGCAACCTTTCGCTGACCTTGTAAAATCTTCACTCAACCATACCGCAACCATGTAATCATTACGTAAAGGCGACGGCGGCATTAATCGGAGGTGGCTGTGGGCCATTCCTCCATAATCTAATACACCTAAGCGACTACGGTAGCGGAAAATCCAGAGAGAGGATATACTAAGTGTGTACTTAATCCAGTTTATACGGAGGATGGGCATCCATCCTGTGTACTAGTAATAACATAAACATAGCCCAAACGTGTTAACTCAGTGCACAGTCAAGCATATATAGTTGTCGGGTCATAGACGTGCCTGGCGGTTTCACCATACTACATTATCGTATAGATAACGAACTGATAAATAATTGCTAAAACAAAGCTGACATTTAGCTAAATCTAATAACGTAGTAGTAGTAGAAGTAGTAAACAATAGTTAAACTATTCAACAGCATCTATGACAAGGGATACTTATTTTCCACAGGATTGGCTCCGCTCTACCTTAATCACTATACGAAAAACAAACAATGCAAAAACTTGAAAAGATTACCGCCTTATCAGCTTAATGAGCCATTTTTTGAAGCTCTTTCTACGAGTTCTACACACGAGGCTCTACAAACAGGGCGAAGAAGCTAGTGGTAGTAATCAGTTTGGATTTAAAAACGGTTTTGGAACTAGATAGGCCATATTCAGTCTACAGACACTAATAGAAAACTGTCAAGACCAAAGAGAAGATGTCTTCATTGTTTTATAGACTACGAGAAGGCTTTTGACAACGTTAAGCATAGTCTGATAATATCATACCTTAAAGACATAGGACCGGATGATAAAGACATAAGGCTCATAGCTAACCTGTACTGGAACCAAAAAGAAGAAATTCAATTACAAAACACAACAATAACAGAACAGAAATAAAAAAGGGTGTTAGGCAGGGTTGTATCCTATCAACAATGTTGTTTAATCTATATGCGGAAAGAGCTTTTACTGAGTCAGTTCTAGATAGTCTTATAGGTATTAAAATTAAAGGATTCCCCACTAACAATATAAGATATGCGGATGATATGGCAATATTCGCAGATAATGCAAAAGATCTCCAGACATTATTAGATCAGGTCAGTGAAGCTAGTAGAAGAATGGGCTTGAAAAATTAATACTAGCAAAACCAAGTTCATGGTCGTCAGCAGGAGCAACGTTCAGAACTCCAGGATGACTCCGCGACCTTCATTGTTTAAGAATTCTTTTATCTGGTGGACGTCATCTTTCTGGAACGACTTTCCTGAGGTCGTGTTTCTCGATGAATATAACCTCCAACGATTCAAAACTAACGTGAATCGTTTTATTGGCACACGCACCACTCCCAAAGTGCCTTAAATGGTTCTCCTGCAGAGCTAGTGTTTGATCATAAAAAACGGATTAAGCGATTGTTATTGTCTACCTGGTCCAGGATACGTGCATTATGCTGAGAATTTAATGCAAGACAGTAAAAACATCGCTAGCCCTCTTAAAATCCCTTCATTATTGCTTGAAAAATAATATACATTTAATAATAGAATTTATTAAACCGGAACCCATCAAATATACACCAAAATAAAAACGTTAAAGACAAAATTACTTACACCTAGTCGTAATTTACCCGGATTTTATCCAACGGGAAACAAAGCAAGTGCTATTAGACTAGATTCAGCAGGAACGTGGACCGTATATCCTGGAATTTTGGAAAATCCTTTGAGCTCCCGCTTGTCCTGGATTAGATGAGACTCTGGATAGAAAGTGCCATAGTTTGGACAGATTGTAACTTTCCGGCTAGCGTGCACTGACGATTACATATATTAGAGTCAGTCATTAGTTCCTATGTATCTAGCCACGTCGATAAGCTGCATTGCGATAAGTTCACAATGGTTATGATAATATTTCTTGGCAAAAGTAATCAATTGCTTCTCTTGGAATAGGTTTTTTTTTGTTTTTTTTATGATCAAACACGAGCACTACAGGAAAAATCCTTTAGGGCACTCTGAGAGTGGTGCGTGTGCGCAAAAAGCGATCCACATTGGTTTTGAATCGTTGGAGGTTATATTCGTTGAGAAAAACGACCTCGGGAATGTCGTTCCATAAGGATGAAGTCGTCCAGATGAAAGAATTCTTAAATAATGAAGTTCGAGGAGTAATAAGCTTAACCACTTATGGATGGGCGGCAGTGGTTCGTCGTGTATTTCTGATATTCGCCGCTCTGGGCGAAATTAAGAGGGCAAGGTCAGCCGAGCACTTTCCATGAAAATATCTGTAAAAGAGAGTCAAATCCCCAACCTGTATTCGATGTTCTAGGCTGTCGAGGTTCTTCGTCAGCTCGTGGTCTCCAATCGGACGAATGGCCCTCCTTTCGATGGATTCCAGTAGCCGAAGAGTATGTTTGGGTGCAGAGCTCCAAACATGAGAGCAGTACTCTAGTGATGGTGGAATCTGGGCTTTATATAGGTGTCAAAAGTTGTTGAGGTGTGTACAACTTTCTGGTTCGGAAGAGTACACCAAGTTTCTGAGAAGCTATCTTGGCGATTGGCACAACATGGGTATGCCAAGACATATTTCCTCCCAGATTGACGCCCAGCAAATTAATAGATGAAGCCAGTGGGATTGCGTGTCCGTCCATGACTATATTCGGTTCTGTAATGTTAACCTTTTTAGAGAAAACTGCTGCCTGGGTTTTTTAGCGTTAAATTCGACTTAGTTACTGTCACCCCAAGCCAGAATTTCTTCCAGGTCTTTGTTGAGGAGTGATACTTCATGCTGTTTGCGAAGGTCCACGTTTAATCTGTTGCAAAGCCACAAAATTTGTTAAATTTTCCTTAATCAGTAGAGCATTTGTTTTGTTTACGTAGACATATTTGTAGAACAAATGTCGACGCACTATCCCTTGTGCATCACTTCCACTTCAATTTTAAGGTTTGGTTAAAATATAGACAAGAAATTCTGGAAATTATTTCCATTTAATGTTGATGTATAAATTCGATTACTGAAGTGACCCGAGTATCAATGGACTTTCAAAAACTGTTTCTCTATATAAAATATTAGTAATAAAAATAGCATAGAATTTTATTATTGATATCACGATCACTTTTTCCATTATTTTTATTTTCAAGTATCAGATAAATTTCAAGTTATTTTATTTTCAAATAAAAATAATTAATAAGGTATTTAATTAAGAATTTTCATTCGGAAATAATCCGGCATCCATCAGACAAGCACTTTAAATTATAAACGAATATTTACTATTTCATTATGTGATCTCGGTGAGTTTACAAAGCTCGCTTGGTTAATTGAAATTTAATTTTAAATAATTTTTCGCTGAAATTAAAAGTTTTTGGTATTTCGCTTGACGGTTTTGCTACTGAACAACAATGAACAATGATTTAAATGGAACCATATTAAAAGTCATCGATATTTATTTGTATTCAAAAAGGTAATATATTTGATCGTATTGAATGTATGAAAAAAATTATGCCAAATATTAAATAAAGCCCGCGGAGTGGGAATGTGAACGCGCATAACTTTCATATTATGAAATTCCTATTATGTATTATTAATAAAAGAAATCTAAATATATGACACAAGCATGTCTTCAACGTTTTTAAGAAATATTGAGGTATAATATATCTGGCCACTCTTATCTCAAATAATTAGAAAGATAAATGCAGAAGGCAATACATTCGAAAAGTGACCACATGTTAAAAAAATCACCAAAAAAATGTTTTGTTCATTAAATTGTATGTCCAGCCAAAAATTAGGCTATGCTGCCCTTAATTGTTTTGTAAAAATCGTTAACAGAAAATAATCATTTAAATTAACCATTTTTCCTGCCATTTTCAGCATTTAATAAACTAATCACAAAAGTAAGTAGTCTTCCACTACTTTAGCTGTCATTTCGTTAAAAATTAAAATTTTGAAGCGAAATTTTAGGATCAGATAGTACTCGATAAGATCTTCAAAATGAGGTATCGCAACATCCCTATTCAAAATCAGGGAATTATGTTCACCCCCGTTAGGGGGTTGAAGTTACCAAGATGAAAAAAGCGGAAAAGTTATTCCCCCTCGAATCAGAAATCGACGGGTCCGAGCGATTTTCTACATTTTCATTTTAAAGCAGGAAAATCGAGATGTTAAGTTTTCGCTTGACCACCCTGTATAAATAAATTTCTATTCTTTGTCTTCAGATATATGGCAATGCCGTAGCCGCGGTCTATTTCTTGCTAAGGTGAGAAACCATGCAATATTTTTCTATAGCCTTTCATTAAGCTAACAATAAATAATTAGGACAAAATTGAGTCAAATATCAATAAATTCAAGATAATTTGTTCGGTCGTTATAGGTTTCATAAAATATATCATTAAATGTGTTTTAACAAATTTGAAATCCTACACTAAAACACTTTTACTATTTCTTATGTAATTCCGCGCTTCGTAGCGGCGTCAAAGCGCATAAAAATTTGTATCTACCGTGGCCTGAACGCGGGGATGTAATTTTGTGATTGCCAATAAGGTTTTCTATCAATTACGTGATTTATCATATAATAATTAGAAATAACCATTTCAAGAGTGAAGCAAAATAAATAGAGGCGAATATTTGGCCCGAAATTTTTTTATTAATTTTGAAAACTCTGACGTCACTAAACATTTTTAAATTTTTTTATAATTTATACGCGCAATAAAAACTAACATTTAAAAAAATATATATCTCGCGTACCCAAAACTGATATAATTATGTTTATAAAGTATCGCTTGACACCAAACTGTCACGAATTTAAATTATGTAATTATTCACTTGACACAACAGTAATAAATTACGGAGCTCATTTTTTTTTAGCCGAAGCCTTTAAAATTAAATTAGAAAGTGCGTTCTATTGGGGTTAAACTCATTTCGCATATCAGTCGAAAGAAAAAGTTTACAACAAATTTTATCATGTTCTGTAAGAGTTGAAAAGTTTTCGCCAGATATAAATTTTTTGCAGCGGCTCTTTTCGAGCAAATCAAATTTGAATTTAAATATTTTGACTTGATGTTTATTAATTTTCTTGTAACTTTGAAATATTACAATAATTTTGATGAAAAATATATACATTATTACATTTTATTAGATGGCGTTTACGACACAACATGGGCCATTGGAGATTCTAAATATCAATCTAGACCAATCAGATCATATACGTTTTTTTCGAAATGCTTCTCGTTCTAGAATTATTTTCGAAAATAAGCCATAATTTCAAAACGCTTCAATGCATCGAATTCAAAGTGTGTGCAGTAAAAGCGGTGTGATGATGTTTCTATTAAAGATTGTTCCACGAAAAATGGATATAACTTAATGACTGCAGTAAAAGTACCTGTGGCCATCCCATTATTTATGACGGTTTGTTATTATTATGTGGAAAGGACCGGATTGTAATAATTATAATTAAATATAGGCACATCAGGTAGGTTAGGTTGCTTAATTTATATTTAAATATCTTTTTGTGGTAAAATTTATTAGTTTTTATTTCTTGCTGGAAGAGTTTAGTTGTATTACCGATATTATTTTACCAAACGTATAAAAAAACAGTATGTGGCGTCCATGAAAAAACATTGATGGTGCTTCTTCTAGTGTTGCAGTGAAGAAAATGCATTTATCTCTCGATGCTAGGGAAATTGTAAAAAGAGTATATACTTCTTTACTCAACAGAGGACTTTATGCTAGTGCTGCTGCGACTGATACCTCTGACTACAGTGAAAAGAATCGCGTCAAATCCCATTAAATCTAGAAAGAAGCGTAAAGATGCCGGTTTCACCAAATGTTTCGACGAAAGCGACAAGGACTTGATAAAGCGAAAAATCTACACCATGTACGAAGAGCAACGCGTACCTACATTAGATTCTCTGAAGGAACCGCTCACCAATGATGAAACCCAAATAAGTTATAGCCGCACTAGCCTTTGGAGAGTTTTGTCGGAAATGGGATTCAGATACCGCAAAATTGTAGGTAGGTAGTTGGAAAAATTCAGTCCGTCACGTAATAACTGTAGAAAATTCGTATATTAGTCTGGATCGTATAATTAATCCAATTATAATTAATTTTGATGAGGATAGCGATAGCGAAACAGAACTATCTATAGAATGACATTATAAATGTAAATAAATATGACTAGTAATATTTAAAAATTTTTTTATTTCATTTGATTACATTAATATAATCATATTACTTGTCTTCCTTAGTCCGTCCCTTCATACTTCACTTGTTTATTGCCAAGCTCTTGTCGACACAATGGGACCGACCCAGGAAATCATTAAGTCGTATCCAAATTTCGTGAAACGTACTTTACTTTACTTACTTTATTTAGAGCCTGTGTAATTTTTTCAATAATAACTAATCTAATTATTTTAAGAGGTTACGTTAAGGCGCATAAAACCGTAAATAACAAAACAAGTCAGATATAAGATTTATTAAGGGATAATTAGTTTTATGACTGTCACCAAGATAATCCGATGGAATTGTCATGAAATTTTATACTTCTTTTAGTACCGTCATAAATGATACTGAAATTAAATTCAGAACTCTCTCTCAACTTTTAGAACAATTAAACTAATTTACACCGGGACATGATTCACTTGTGAAGGGAAAATGATGGTCTTCGTTCTTTTATGTCATAAGTATATTTTAAGTCAATTAAGTTTAGAGTGTAGATTAAGAATAATAGTGCTTCTTCCAGTGGTATCGACATTTGTGACAAGGTCAGCGCTATAATATTTTCAGTTCATTACTGATATCAATCTTTAGGATAATTGATAATTTTCAAGAGGAATAATATTTTTCTATTTTGGTTTCATAGCGAAGCTATTTCGATATCGTTTTAAGTATCGTAATAAGCTTTTTATGAAACCGTTCTTTCCTTTTTAAAGGTTGGTCATGTATGTTTAGTTGCAGAAACAATTACTTTTTAGAACTGAACACTGCACTATGATATTTTACAATTAAATCATCATTACAGCCTAAGAATTTCCCTTAACTCAGGAGGCTTTAAACTAAAATTATCTTGGTTCATATTGTCTTATTTTTGAGAAAGTTTTTGAATTTTCGCACAACAAAATGGCAGAGATAATTTATCTAAGGCCACTTTGATAAAATAACAATTATATTATTTTTAAATATGAATTCTTCCATTAAAAAGACCTAAAATAGTCTTAACATGAACGCATGCTAAAATATAATGCTTTATGACACTTTTACTTTAATATACTATTTTAGGTACGGTGGAGGAATTTCTTTGGGGGAAGTCATCTCGTAAAATTGGACGTGTGTGAAAAATACAGTGAAGTCATTTGGCCTGGCCTAGAACTACGTTTATTTCAAAATAAAGGGTAACTTCATAACTAACAATGGGTGGTTAAAAGAATGAAAATTTCACTCGCACTAATTAAAATCAGGAAAATTAATATCAGTTAATAATACGAAATAAATAAAGGTCAACTAGATCAATGTTTATCACCATAGTAACTTGAACTAGACGGTTATTAGTCTCTAAAACGTTTCCCAGTTTCAGATAGCCAATTATACTAATTACTACTCCAACTATTTGACTGTTGATTAATAGTAATTGTGCTAAATATTTGTTAGAAACATTGTTGTAATAACTCAAATATCTGTTGATATTTGAACTGCGTATTTAGTAATGGATTGGAGATAGGCTTTCCAGGACTAAGGATGGTGTTTCAGCAGTTTTTTGCCGTTTATTTGACCTAAATTACAAAGAAACTAATTTTTTTTTATCCCCAATGAAAATATGGCATTCGTCCGACATTTGTAATGTGGGTTTTTGTTGGTAATAATATAAGGATATTATAAATACAGACTTTTATCTATAATAACTTATCTCTACCTACTACTATTCTACATTATTTCATTCATTCAGATAAACCCGAAAACAAAAAGACAAGTTCATGTTAATATAGTGGAACTAAACGGTTGAACGAGAGTTTTACATTTTAACCTATAATATTATTTATTTCTGGGTTCATACACTGTAAATCATTTTTGCATGACTTTTTTAATCACTAATTTTTAAAAAAATATATTATAATTTTGGTTGCTTCTATTAGAATTTCGTTTATTTATACAATTAATCCATATAGGGCTTAATTACCTCTATTTATTACAAATATAGCCATATCCACCATATATAGGTGCTGAAATCTGTACCAATCATAAAATAATTTGTATGAACCAAATATTATTTTTAATATGAAATTAATGTGCACAATAAAATTATTGTAGAAATTTTACGAAACAAAATCCCAAAAATTGTTCATTTAAAAAATACATTTTAATGTTTTAAATCAAATTCAGTTTTAAAAGGCCTAATTATTCATTGATGGAATATAAAATATAACATGGAAATAAATATGAAATACTTCTTTGGTGAATTTGTATATACCGAGTGATGCATCCCTAAGTTAAACATAGGAAATCTCATGTAATTTTTGAGGTGGCTGAATATTGGCTCCCCTGAACATTTTATCGAAAAACTACATTAGAACTTTTTGAAGAGGCCGACATGATAAACTCATGTGCCGAGATTGAATACATTTTGGTGTGCCAATCCTAAGCTATTCAATTAAACGTGGTGTCAAAAACACGAAAGTCTGATAGTTCAGATAATGTGTCTATGAAGCTATTGCGAAAAGTTGATGTAAACCTGACCAGTGGTCAATTTAATTTGCTGGTGTTTGCTGTATTACCTGAAGTATGACAGTTTCGTGGGTTTGCCATCACATTCAGTTGAATAGCTTAGGATCAGCTCACCAAAATGTATTCAAACTCAGTACACGGGTTCACCATGTCGGTCTCTTCAAGAATAATACAGTTTTTCTATAAAATGTACAGGGCAGCGGATATTCAGCAACCTCAAAAATTACATGTTCAACAAACCGTTATAATATAATTTTTTGAAATTCTGATGAAGTGATAAGTAAGGGGATGGGAGACAGATACTTATTTTTGATATTTATTCCAATCACGGGATTGGCATGAATATTTATTTAAATGTGTCGCATTTAGTTTAGTTAGTAGAATACAATGCAGAAAAAATATATTTAAATTTGTATTTAAATTATTTAATGCCTCTAAAAAATGATTATAAAATATTTTTTACAAAAAAAAACTATAAAATTACATATTTATTCACAACAAAATATAAAATTAAACAATACAAAAAATAGAACACCAATCGGCAAAAGTAAAATCCATGGAAGATAATTGATTATATTTTCAATTTTATATTTCAATTTGAAATAAATATGAAATATTTTATTTAAATATTTTACGCGGTCAAAATCGAACGATGGTATGAATATAGAAATTTAAAATTTTAACATATTTTAAATTTAATTTTTAAACGCAAATAAAATGGGTCACAGTATTAAATAATGAAACCATTTTAAATGTATGTAACCTTTTTTAAATATTGTGGTAATTATGGTTGTTTCGAAAAAATCCTCCAATCGATTCAAAGTAATATTTTGCCTGCGGGTATAGGTTTCCGCTTCGACGCTATTGCATCTATTTCTGTTAAAAATTTATAATCAGATACGTCGATATGCGTATTATTTTGAAAAGTGGACGACCATTATTACCATGTGGCGAAGCCTTATTTTGCTTTCCGATTTCTAATTCTAGGTTAACAATTGTTGATTTATTTTTTATGTATCGACATTACAGTCCATTAGAAAGACTTAAAAAAACAAAACGTACCCCCTCACTAGCGTAAGCTTTTAATACCGTAATCCTTTTTATCTGAATCGAAAATGAGCACTAAGGTTTTTGAATTTAAAATAATTTTTGTTAAATTTTAAAATCGCATTACTAAATAATGTTATTAAAATTCAATGCCTAGTTTACCTGTGCTTCAGCTACTTTGGCTTTTACAGAACTTTGTTAATATTTTATCAAACGACTTTTGTAAATAATTTGGTTGATAACTAAAAGTACAGGTGTAAACACCGGAATAAACTTTGTTAAAATTTAAAGGCTGGATTAATAATACAAATATACAATCTGTCAATAATTTTAGACTATACGAGCGGAACAAGAACAATTTAAAAAATGGACAAACAATGGAGCAAAAACTTTGATAATTTAATGTTTTTGCGAGCTTCTTAACATATGCGCATGTAGCAGTCAGGGCCGGATTTAGGATCTGTGTCTAGCTAAGCGTTGCGGACATATATCCATATTAACTATTCTTCATAAAATTACTTGAGAAGTCTTAAATAATAGCATGTTATTAAGGAACACTATGTTTATCATTTTCGGTCAAGGATGGACATTCCATTTGTAAGTCTCAATTATCCTTTGTGCCCGTAAAACTAGTACAAACAATAGGTACACTACTATTGTTCAAGTAATCCATGATAAACCCGACAAAAACAATCTTAAATAAAGGAAAAAATACCGGGTTAATATGGTCATCTGTCCGTTTCATGACAACATGTCCTTGGAAACGGTTAAGGATTGTACGTATGGCACTTACATCTAACTACAAATAAAGGGTCCTACCGTTTCAGATTTTTTCCAATTACATTTAGCCCCCATTGTTCGGCTGGGAAACTTACCTGAAAACAAAGAAAAGGAAAAATAAAGAATTAGGACGCTGTAAGTAATAAAAGGAAAAGTTGTTTTTTTGTCGTAAAGGATTTTTTGCGGTCTAGAGTCGTTTGTTTAGTGGTCAGATTAGAGTTTGGTACAAATATAAATTGGCCTGCCTTTAAATTAGGATTATTAAAAAAATATAGTACTTTCAATGGACAAGCATATTTTTTTTTATGATCACTAGCACACTAGCACTATAGGAATTGTTCTTGAAGGCTCTCTGGGTATGTGTACGAACAAAACGATTCACGTTGGTTTTGAATCGTTGAAAGCTATATTCGTTAAGAAATAGGACCTCAGGAAGGTCGTCCCACAAGAACGACGTCCTCGAGATGAAGGAATTCTTAAACAACGAAATACGCTGGTTAATTAAATATAGTTTACAGCAATTACAGTAACGCTGTTTAATTAATAATGTCGTCTTTTGGGCTATACTACACAGGTACCTTTTACCTGTGCTTTGTGATAACGGTTAGATATAATCGCGGTATAGTCCAATTTATCTATAATTAATGTAACATTTATTTTTATTGTATATTTTTTATTTTAGATAAATAAATTGTGTTTGAATTTGAATTTGTGATATAAAGCTTACGCGGTATTTCTGTAATATTACAAATTCTCACAGCAACACCAAAGATACTACTAATTGTAACAATGCATAATGCGACATACGAAAACTGTTGCCTGGGTTTTCTTAGCGTTAAATTCGACTTGGTTACTGTCACCCCAGGCCATAATTTCTTCCAGGTCTTTGTTGAGGCATGATACTTCATGCAGTGTGCAAAGATGTGCGTCTTTAAGACAGAGTATTTATTTTTGATAATTTGATACGGGACAAACAAACCAGAAGAAAGACAAAATATCTCAATGAATTTGTACTACTTCAAAGGGAAATATTTATTTACAGACTTGAATCATATATTTAGTTTTAATTTGTTCGCATAACTTTAGATTCCCGCGTCTTGAACAAACTTATTCGAAAAGACACACCCTCAAGTAATATGCAAATGATGAAATTTTCCTCAAGCAAACTATTTATTTTCGGTGTCGACTCTAGAACGAACTTCGTCTGGGGATGTGTTGTATTTTAAAATCGAAAATACATTTTAAACGGTTCTTTTGTATCCTTTGTTGACTTCCGACGAAAAGTAAGTCTTTAAAGGCCCAGGCGACAAAATTTGTTTTCCTTACCTCTTTAGGATCTTTGTTTATTGAACATTTGGGAATGGTATTGTCACATTTGGAAATGTTATGTTCTATACGGTTCATTGTAAAACATGAATTTTGTTGTTTAGACAATTATTTGGTTTAAATCCAAAAGTATTGTTATAGTCTTTGCAGCGAACCCTCAAGCTTTTTCGACAGTTGACATCAGCAATATGTCATCGATCAGCTATTTGGGCACTTAATCAAATATCCCAGTTTTATACGAGCAGCATTCAGCTTGTTGTGTTTTTACATTTTTCCAGTTTGATTGGTGCTAATAAGTTTTAAAAGTGTATTTCCATCGTTTTAGTATAGTTTATTTTGTCTTGAAAACTTTGATTAACTACATATTGAGTTGTTTGTGTATCTGGTAAACCAAGTACGACTCACGTTTTATAGGTTAATATTTTATTTATCTGTTGTTAGGCGACAATAATAATTGTGGAGCATTTACTGTCTGCGTTCTACCTCAGCTGATGCCACTGTTAGAGAAACTAAGGTGAATTTTACTATTAATAAAAAAATTTCTAGATGTTTTATTTCTTTCCGAGTGAGTTCAGATTTATTTCAGTTAAATATCAGGTAATAGGTACTTTTGTGTGGTTACTTGAATGTAGACAGTTTGGTTAGCTGGGAAAGTAGGAAATATCTGCATGATATTTTTAATAGTTTTGGTCAGATCATGTAGTGTGTAATAATATGTTTATCTAAGTTCACTGTTTTTAGAAGTTTGCAGAGAATACTAAATATATTGTTTTTTAAAGTAGATGTTGACTTGGCACGAGTGGTTGCACGATAAGATTCCGCATAAAAAATGTTAAATGGTTGTTTTATATTTAGCCTACGTATACATATATACAGAAGAAGGGTGCATATAGAATGTACTTGTTTTGATACTATATACTTATAAGTTACTATTGAACATTAAAGTTAAAACAGAGGTAACAAGAGTAAACAACCTTTAAGCAAACCGTATATTTAGTTTTTGTTAATAAAATAAACTTTCCTTAGAAAAGGTACATACTATTTACAGAAATGTTTTTTTATGCATCCTGTATTAAAACATGTCCAAGTAATTTATATTTATATAACAGGGAAAGGGAATGATCAAGGATGACTTTTTCGGAAAATTGAAGATACAATTTTTTACAGGTATAGTTAAGTCCATGTGTAGACACACTGTATAAAGTTTACAGTAGGTAAAGATGGACATCCATGTAGATCCGTACTTCCTATCTTTTTGTGAATATATAGAGGTACCTACTAGAGATGTAATTATAGATAATGACTTTATTTTATATATTTGAATAAATAAATAACAAAAAAAAAACAATGTGTTGCTATAATAAATAATAAAATATGTAATTAAAAATATAAATAGACACGTTTCATTTTTAAAATAAACGTACGTACTATTGTAGTACGGTCCTGGAATGTCATACAAACCTAGGCAAAATAAATAACAAGAAATAAACAGGCAAGTCATTAATGTCACGTGACACTTGACATATCTGGCGCGAGGGTTCGCTGCAACAACTATAGTTACTAAGATAATTCAATATAGTCATGCCGAACTATCATTAGAGATTACGAGGTCAGCTCGTAAGGGATCTGATACGTTAATGTGTCATGAAAATAGCTACTTCCCACACGCTTATAAAAAATGCCACTCGTTACAAATTGAAGACAAATAAATAATAAAGTTTTTTAGTAGGTGCCGAAAGTATATAAACTTAGGTAAGACGGAGTTCACAACGGCGTTTATCTTAAAAGGCCCGGTAACGGCAACATCCTTTCCTCCCTCAGGAGTAATTGGGGTTTAACACTCCCCGAAGCACTGAAGTAGGCCGATCTAAATACATTGCTTCTGGTTGGTTGGACAGGGCCGGTCGTAAAAACTTTGGTAAAACCTGAAGACATGTTCGTAAAATCGATATCTAACTGGTTCTTTATGGGAGTTTAAAAAACTGATTTTTATTACTAACCTTTGCGCTGCATAAAAGTTCGCATAATGAAGAGTTTGTTCCTTTGTATTGTCTTTAAGGTTATCAAACTAGATGCCTTAGTTAATAAAAATGTTTGTCGACAAATTGACTATTTGCATTTTCCTGAATCCGGCCGGCGCCTCAGGGTCTTCTTTCATTGGCCGATATTATTTTTAATGTAAAGTAAAACAAGCATTTCAAAAACAATATCACGTGGAACAACCTGCTCATGTTTTGCTTGTTTTACGGGCCATATAATGCATAAGAACTAGGTTAATTTTCATATATTTTTTCTTCAGGTTTACTGATGATCCTGATATTTCGCTAAATATATAAATTTCTTATTACGAAATATGTTTAGTACGGTTCTGTATATAGTCTCTCAACCTCAAATTGATTTAACGAAATATTAAATGGTTTTGGGACGTATTATGGCTTAAAAAGCATTTCATACAAATTGATTTTCCTCTCTTCTTTTACTCTTAAGGGAGAAATTTACGATATATCTAACGTTCCTTATTAAATTATAGGGAAAGAATATTCTCAAAACAGTATTCGTTGTAAATATATATAATATATTACCTCTATTTTGTTTACGTAAACATATTTGTAAAATCAAAATATACCCATGGCAAAGAACTATTGGTCATACTTATGTGCAAGAAAAAACGGTCATTGCCAAATTTTGATCAAATTTTAGGCTTGATAACTTTTAATTTTTTGTTCCAAAACACCCTGTGGGATAATTAAATAGCGTTTTGTTTTCTGGTTCATGTCAATATATTCGCAAGCAAATGCAAATTGATCTAATTATCAATAATTTAAATGTTTCCATAATTTCTATAATGTAATATGAATTTAGTATTTTCTTTGATATGGATGAGATTCCGTGATGGCATGAACCGACGGGTACAAGTAGAAATAAGGGTTAGAGGAGGCAATATAAAGTATTGAGGTATATTTAAGTTAAAATATTTGTTTTTAAATAATATAGCATATTTAGTTCAATAAGCATAGGTTTTCAAGTAAAAATTGGTAGTTAAGTTTGTTCGTAAATGATATTATAATTAAATCTTGTCTACAACAATAATTTTTCCTGCGACCTGATAATTTTTGTTTGTCCAACAGAAAATGTATTCTCATTCCAACAATACAAAATAATCTTCCTATGACCTTCAATTAAATAAGAGTTCAAACACCTAAAATGTAGACTTCGTGTGCGAATATAATTTAGAAACATAATGAGAATGGATTATTTTTATTGTATATGATTTTAATTATATATTTTTCTAATTTCTCATACATAAACCCGTTGCCTGCAAAATATTTTAAATAGATCCTTGTTACCTCTAAAAACTTTTAGCAAACACAAATTTATAATTGCTACCAGATCTCTGATTCAAACAAGTTAGTTAGCCTTTATACGAATTTAACAACGGGCTAATTACTTGTTTTGCACCATTCCCGTTTTGCATTATAAATTATAAACTAATTTCTCATTTAGAAACTCTCTTTAATTAAAATTAAAACTATTTTAACATAAAACTCTACACCTGTAGCGGAAAGGTAAATTTACAAATAATATGCAGGCAAACGGAAGATGTATTTTGCCTTTAGAGTTACCTGCAATATTTAATGCTGTTTATTCTGGATATATTTCTATGCACAGAGACAATACAAAAGCAGTTCCAGGCATAAAATACGCGATTTTCTGAACTCAACAGCATATTATATATTTACACAAAATGAATGTCGTAGTTTAATAAATTATGCTAATTATAGAAATATGAATCATATTTTTGTATATTGTCCATATTTAACACATATTATTCTTTTCATTATATATATATACACGGGGGTTTA
The DNA here is from genome assembly GCA_963991005.1 of Barypeithes pellucidus. Lineage (NCBI taxonomy): Eukaryota > Metazoa > Arthropoda > Insecta > Coleoptera > Curculionidae > Barypeithes > Barypeithes pellucidus. The sequence goes on from OZ022559.1 coordinate 2,167,939, forward strand.
CTTAATGACATGTATTTATTTTAATTGGTGATTTCTGAACCAATTTTAAGTCGAAAAGTTCCTTTAAACACATGTCTTAAAATGCTTTGTTTTCTGTTTTCGATATTTTTTTGGCTTTTATCAAAGATTTCGAAATCAGTTTGTTCAGTTGTATTACAATAACTTTTGGTATGGACCCATAAACCAAAACATTTTTACTCAATAAGTTTTTTATCAAGTCAGCTACGTAGATGTCTCAATACAATTTTAACAAAAAATATGTTCAGCCACTGATATTTTCAAAATAATTATCCTATTATTAATTATCATTCAATTTTAAACAAAAAGATCTTTTCATTTTTCTCTTAAAACTAACCGATTGGAAGAAAACATGATAATAATAATTATGCATCCCTTCTGTTATCTATAATATTTTATGGAAATCTTTATTACGCAAGAATATTTTACATAAAATCAAGTTAGCATTGTTTCCTGTTGCTAGGAAAACGTTTAGATTTATTTTATGAACGCTTCTGGTTTATCGAGTGTCTGACACTAGAAAATAAAACCTGTATATGGAAAATTTCGGCTTAAAATTGATCCATAAATCACCCATTAAAATAAGTACATATTATTAAATAAAACCCTGTATATATAAAATCGAAATTACGTTAATTATAGAAATGTAAATTATATTTTCGTATGTTGCCAAATAAATATGCCTTTAAACAGATAGCTACTAGAATGTGATCATTGATGGCAAACCTGTTGTGGTTCTTCGTAACAAATTAACAAATAAAATATGCAATGCAATATTACTAATCAATTCGATTAATTATCGATGTGTGCCCATATCCGATCGGGTAGTATTCAAGGACAATTCTAGTAATTAATAGCGAGGTCAAACTAAGTTAAAAGTACACTCTGCCAGTATTAATAACATTCTATCCCGTATTAATCCACTAGATGATATATATTAAACAATAAAATATTAACTACATTAGAGGGAAAGTTTCAAAATCACTCAAACTTGCCTGAGCATCGTCGTAAATTGATATTGCGGGGCTGGAAACATAATTGATTACCGGAACAGAGTTTTAATATAATTTATGTCATAATAATTAGCGAGTGGTCGAACACGCCGAGCAAGCCTGGGGTTGGCACACCTGCTACCGACACTTGATGGAATCGCTACATCTCCACGTTCGATATTCCGCCGCCACAAGGCGTTCGGACTTTCATTAATGACCGCATAAATCTTATTTAACCACACCTAAAAGAATTTTTCATAATTTTTCTGTTAGCTTAGGTTAAATAAATTTGAAAAATATTTAAGTGGTTTAAATGGAGCAGAGTATTGATAGCTTTAGTGGACGATCTATTACTGAACATTGCCATTTTTTATATTACATCCAAACTATAAAATATTTTTATTTGAGGATACGGGTTCACAGTCTTTGAAGAATAAACAATTCACATTCTTAGATAGGTCGGAGAAAGGAAAAAAACAAATAATGAAAAATAAAATTATTTAAAAAATCGTATTTTTTCTTCGCTTGGAAAGTGTGTTTATTTATGTAGTAGTAGGTAAAGCGTGCGAGTCAAAAATCAAAATGAATATGTTTAATTGAGATCAATTCATAAAGAACATAATTGATTCTTATGTGTAGCCCAACGTTTCATTAATTCGTTCATAAACTCCGCTCATTATGTACTAAAAGCATTTAAAACATTACAAAACACGTTTCTTGTAATGACACTAACAATTAATTAAAATAATGAAAGCAGTAACCTAAAATATCGTTGAACATTAAAACAAGAGAAAATATGCTGATAATCCTTCATTTTAATCATGGCAATTAAGTAATTAAAAAGGCATAGGCAAATTAACATCAAAGAAATGAAGATTAATGCGTTTACATGAGAAAATAAAAATCTTGGAATTCCGTCGCTGTAGCTGAAAAGTTATAAAATCACTCAAAACTTGGTAGATCTTCATCGAAAATAGATAAACTTTGCAGACTAACTTAATATAGTGGCAATAGGTATATAAGAGCATCATATAAATTAATAGACGAAGCCAGTGGAATTGAGCATCCTGCCTTTTTAAAGAAAATTGCACACTTGCACTTTAATTTCAATTTTTGTTTCAAAAATAACAAGGAACTATCTATTCCGATTTTGTGATTGTTCCATAAAGGAAAATAAGGGTACTTAAAGACCACCTTTTAAAATAACAGTATCGATTCAATAATTTTCATGTTATTACTCGTGTTGGGATTATTAAAACAGGAAATAACGCTTCGATTATAATCCGTAAATTTGACGCCGGTCACGTCCAACTGACCCATACAAACGAACACAGCAATTCTGTCATAAAAGATTGCTACTTTATTTGCACATGTTTTTTTTTTTAATGCATTCGAAACGAATCAGTGTACAAACAGAAAAATTGTTTATTTCACGTAAAAACAACCTAAAAACTGCGTTATTTAAATGACCGAAAAAACAGGTGAATGAAGTTAATAATTTTAGACAAAAGTATGTTGTATGTTAAAATTTTATCAAATCAACCAGTTAATTGGCACTGATTGCAATGATCATCAGATAAAGGTCCTTAGGAATGCTCTCTATATAATCTACTTAGTTGAAACAGTTCAACTGGTATATTTATTTATTAAGTTGCTCGTTGTATGTGATTTTGTACATCCAGGTAAAGGGTTAAGAAACCTTTTCCAACATTTACCACCATAATGCTCCTAAAACCACAAAACTGCAATACAAAAATATTTAATGGGATACTTTCAGCTGTTTTTCGTTTTGTAACACCATTTGTCTTATGTCTCCCAGGCAGTTGGGTTTTCAATCAATTTTCTTGTTCTAGTTTTTTATCGTTTTAAATGAAAAGTATCAAAGCGGAAATAACAAGGAGTTCTAAGATACTTAGTTTTAATTATTGGCTGGCCAGACTTCTATCGCCTGTTTCTTGTCTGCTTCTTTTCAAGAAAAATACCTATACGTTGTGAATCAACCCGTTAATAATGAACTTGAATAATAAAGTCGATGTTTTTTGTTTTAGTGAATAAAACGATTGACGTCGGTTTTGAATCGTTGGAGGTTATATTCGTTGTGAAACACGGTCTCAGGAAAGTAGTTTCACAGGCATGACGTCCTCCAGATGAAAGAATTTTTAAACAATGAGGTTTCGTCATAGTGTTTTTTTTTATGATCAAACACAAGCACTATAGGAAAAATCCTTTAGGGCACTCTGGGCGTGGTGCGTGTGCGTAAAAAGCGATTCACGTTGGTTTTGAATCGTTGGAGGTTATATTCGTTGGGAAAAACGACCTCGGGAAGGTCGTTCCATAAGGACGAAGTCCTCCAGATGAAAGTATTCTTAAATAGTGAAGTTCGAGGAGTACTAAGCTTAACCACATATGGATGGGCGGCAGTGGTTCGTCGTGTATTTCTGATATTCGCCGCTCTGGGCGGAATTAAGAGGGCAAGGTCAACCAAGCACTTTCCATGAAAATATCTGTAAAAGAGAGTCAAATCGCCAACCTGTCTTCGTGGTTCTAGGCTGTCGAGGTTCTTAGTCAGCTCGTGGTCTCCAATCAGACGAATGGCCCTCCTTTCGATGGAATCCAGTAGCCGAAGAGTATGTTTGGGTGCAGAGCACCAGACATGAGAGCAGTACTCTAGTGATGGTCGAATCTGGGCTTTGTATAGTGTCAAAAGTTGTTGAGGTGTGTACAACTTTCTGGTTCGGAAGAGAACGCCAAGTTTCTGAGAAGCTATCTTGGCGATTGCCACAACGTGGTTATGCCAAGTGAGATGTATTTGCATATACAGGGTGTCCTCATAACTTATTTTATCATAGATTTATTAAATCCAGAGTATGTAACTAGCGCTCTCTAATATGAAACTTAAAATTTTTTTTGCACGTGTAGTATTCAAATTTTTGCAGACAGAGTGGCTTGTAGTTTAGTATCTACAATGAGTATGTACGTTCTAAAATTTAAATCTGTCAAACGATAAAGGGTCGCTTTTGTAATTTGTAACACGGTTCAAAACTAAACGTTCAATTTTCCAGCTAACCGTCAAGTCCAGCGGCCGGACCGGCTCAAAGGCAACTTTTGAACACTCGTGCAAATTTGACCTATTGTTAATTATTGTGCAGAGAGCCATGGCAATGTCGATTTGCACCAAATTCACTTTAGCCAAAGGCCGACTAGTATTTCACGCCATTTCTTGCAAAATTATGGACATGCATCAGTAGAAAAGTTCTATTAAAGTAAAATATAAATAACTTTTATTAATTAATCAGTTATTTGGTTGCGGGCTTGCCTGTCGCCCCTGGCGGGGGCCGCCACTGCACGGTTCCTATTTTATCACACGAAAAAATAGTAAGAGATAACAGATAAACTATTGCTCTTTCAAATCTAGGGCAATTTCTTATTGAATTCAGCTCATACCGTCGTTAAAAGCGATATCGGATATATTTTCCAATAAATTTGAAGCTCGGAAAACTGCAATAAAATTTTGAGTAGTATTTTCGCCGGCGGATTTACTTTGTAACATACGCCGCGTTCAAATAGGCTTAACTATATATGGTGTGTATACAAATAAAGGGCAAGCGGATGTATACAGGTGTTTCAAAAAATATGTACCATCACTCATGTGTTGATTACTTGACCAAAAATAAGACATATAGGGACAATATTACAATAGGGGCAGCATTATTTTTTAGAAGTTCTGAGAGTTCTGTAAGTTGACCCAAATATTATATAGAATCAGTTAATAGAAATAAAATATATTAAAGTAAGATTATTATTGTTAAACAACAAACAGTTTATTCAAAAGAGGTTTAAATTTATTCCATGGAAATATTCGGATATTATAATAACCGCATACATACACCATGTTATGAAGTTTTCGTTTAAATTTAATATTTTTCCGGTTAATTCGTTTTTCCTACGAATATTTTTACCTGAAATCCATTATTTATATAAATTTGAAGAAATATATTTAGTGTACAAAATTTGATTGACTGACGGACGGGTTTTAAATTTAAAACCCTCTAGCGAATACCACTGCAAATGTTTTATTTTCTGTACTTATCTGCAAACAACAAGAAAAATATATCTACTTGAATTTCAAACCACGTTTATATTAAACTGGGCTTATCATAAGTTATAGTGACCGTATTTTCCAATAAATTTAAGACCGGAGGAAGCGTAATAAAATTTTGAGTTCTTTCAGCGGTTGTAGTTTTTCTTTGTAAGGCACACTTGTTTTAAATTGTTATATTAGGAACCTTATTGGTTGATGGTACTTAGGGGATATATTATGTGGCTGGTGATCGTTGTTCGTAGCCCAAGTTAAACCGTAGATCGAGATGTCCCTGTTCGCGAACAAAGTGAAATAGATTGAACAAAAAACAATGCTTGTGTTGTGCCGATCCTTTGTTTGGGGTCAAGTGCACGTGACAAGCGTCCAATTATGAATTACGAACGCTGAAAATTTTCAATTTCGCAAGGTTTAATTATTCGACACGAGTTAAAACATCATGTACATTGAATGTAGCCGTAAAAAATGTAGTTTTATGGAAATGAATTGATATAAAAAGAGGTTAAAATATTAGGGTTATTCAGCCATCGAGTAATTTATTTATAGTTTGAGGATACCAACAAATTATAGACGAGTAATTTAAAAAGACAGCCGATCCTTATAAATTTAGTAATTACAGTGCGGCTAGGCTAGCCATGTTTTCTATATAAAAATTTCACTTAATTTTTTATTTCCTTCCTTTTTAGCCAATCGTTGATGAAGAAAATCGGTAGCTATATCAGAGAGATAGGTTGGCGCTGTGTTTTTGCTAGCAGACATTTGTATTTTTCGAAAAAAACAAGGTTTTTTTATATTTTTTTAGTTTGTTGAGGCGTATACAACTTTTTGATCAGGAAATATAATGGTAGGAATGATTTATTGTAACTATTTTTAACTTATAACTCTAGTGAATGAAGTTAAAAACCTGTAAACTTCAGGTGTCCTTGAACTATTGAGTATAAATAAAAAAAAATAAAAAAATTCACATAGGCTGTTCGACGACGAAACGGAAAAGTAATCTTTGTTATAAATTCTCGCTGACGTCCCGGTGTCTTTTGGGGGATTTCTCTAATTGCAATATTTTAATTAGACCGTGACATTAATATTCCCAAGCACGAATAGCGACACTTCGACAAACTGATATTTATGCGTTTAATACCGCTGATTCTTGCTTTCACATCCTAATTTATGGCTATTCACGGTCGGGTATTTCTATCTTCAGACGTTGTAAATAATTGTGTACGACGCAATATTATTAAGGGTCTATTAGCACAATGAATAATGCCACATAGAAAAATATGTCGTTGCGACAATTGTTGTGCTCATAAATATACAGGGTGTTATGGAAATTACGTATTATATTTAAATGAGTGACTCCTTGGGTGTCCTAGAGAAAGTCTACTTACTTTTTTTTTAAATCGGATATCTAAATATTAAGGTAAAAACCCTTTTTACCCACATACTATCGCGCCGCTCCATCTGGATTCGCTTAGCAACAATGTGGGTCACTAGAGTATACTAACCGTGTTGTCAGATCACACCGCGTTTCTCGCCTTTGCTTGGATACCGGCCGCGCGCCACTATCGTTGCTTCAGTATGTTTCGAGACTCGGAGGTGGAGTGACGCCAGCGAGGGTTCCACGTGCTTGACGTATACGAATTTTAAACGTTTTGTTAGTTGTAGCAGTACCCGATTTCTTTTGTTGTGAAATAATTCATAATAATAATGTTGTGATGTCATTTCAAATTTGTGTGATATTATCTACTGTTGAGCTGTTGAAAAACATACTTTTTGTGTTTTATTTTTTTATGGAATTTAATTATAAAACGGATTATTTAAAAATAACATCGAAGATAAGAGAGTATGTACCTTAAAATTGCAGCTTTTTTCCAAACAGTTTGAAAAAGAAGTAATAACGCGTGTTAAAGACGTCTTGTTGTCAAAAACTGAACATGTGTTCTGTGTTGCAATATGACAGCACCGCCTATAATGCGCTAACTCGCCTCGAGCCTCAATAAACTATTGATTGTGAAGGTCCTCAGGAGCGGCCACGTAAATTTTGAGATTTCAGTGTATATTTCGCTTAATAATTCAAAGCGGCATTTATGGATATTTTTCTTCAATTTATTTTCATCTCAGGATTTGCCGGTTTAAATATAATAAGCCATTTCCATAACACCCTGTATCGTCTGTGTTAACTTTAAAGTTGGATTTGTTGGGTAATTTTTATCATTATGGAGATTTCTTTTTGCAATATTCTTGCAACTTGCAAGACTGACCAAAAACGAGTCTGCTCGATTTTTGTTGCAGTTTCTGCAACAAGTCTGGTGGTGATTTTTACATTACCAACGAGAAATAAAAGTTACTAAATAATAACGTTAAAATACGCCACATGAGTTATTCAGTTTTTAGTTGTTTTTTGCAGAGTTTAAGCGTCGTAATTTGATAGTTTCCCGGTACTTTTTTACTGGGTTGCAGCTCCCACCGTTGAAACCGTAACTGCAATCGAATTGCCGACTGTGAAACGATTTGCATGACATACTGCTTGCTACGCTCATGCCAAAAATTAACTTGCAGCAAGAAAATGGCAAACAAATGGCTCCAATGCGGCCATCTGTCATTATTTAATAAAATGATTTTTCGTAGAGATGTCTTGCTATTTTCTCCCTATGTACGAACAGGATCCCCCAGTTGAGAAACGATGCCTTAACCTATAAACGCTTAAACTAAAAGCGTAAATTTAGGATACCCGCCACGTTCTTGGACAAACGGAGATGCCGCCATAAAACGACAGTTGGCACCACTATTCGCCCGTTTCTGGACACTAACCGCCAATAAAATAAAGAGGTTAAGATTGCTCAACCTGGCGCCCTGCGGGATCGATTTCGGTTTACGCATTTTGCGTTTATGTGGGTATTATGTTTAGTTTAAAGAGATATTTTAGCTTTGTGAGTTTACTTTGTACAGATATAATGTGAACGTACATATCGTCGTCCATGGGACAAAATCATATTGTTATTCTTCTTGAATACATACATGCCCAAGGACACTATAACTTTTGAAGCCCAGATTCGATCATCACTGGAATACTGCTCTGATGTCTGGAACTCTACGCCCAATCACTTCGGCTACTGGATTCCATCGAAATATCAGCCATTCGTCTGATCGGAGACCACGAGCTGACCAAGAACAACGACAACTAGAACATCGAAGACAGGTTGGTGATTTGACACTCTTTTATAGATATTGCCCGCTTAATTCCACCTAGAGCGACGAATAGCAGAAATACACGACGAACCACTGCCGCCCATCCGTATGCGGATAAGCTTAGTGCTTCTCGAATTGTTTAAGAATTCTTGAATGAATATAACCGCCAACGATTGAAAACACTTTATTCGCTTACATTCCAGTTTTCCGATAGTGTTTAATCATCAAAAAGGAGGCAAATGGGAATCATTTTTTTTTTGATGAAATAAAGTAAATCTTTGCAACCCAGATACGTTAAAGTAATGGAAGATTATATTGATAGATTAAATTATTAAAAGATCGTTAATTTTCTGATTCGTTGTTACGGAAAAACTTTTCTTATATCCTCCTATCAATATTATCTTCGGATTTATCACGGGACAAGACAGTATAATTGTTTCATTGTATTCGATATAAAATGTTATCAATTCCATCTTTAATAATAAATATTAATATCCCTCCGTAACGACAGAACAAAGTTATGTTTAATTTCAAGCATTTCGTAAATTCCATATCTAGACTTCCCCAGGTTTACAGAACGGAAATTAAGAAAAGGTAATGAAAACAAAGTTTATTAGATAATTTTTATTGCATTTTTTACGTTCTTCCACCCTAACAAGGATTTATGGTATTTTTTTTATTATTATGAAATACTAAAAGTATTTCTAAATTAATTTTGTGACGTTGGAGGAAGCAGAAAATGTATTTTGAAAAATTTAGAAAAATTCATTACGAATAAAGATTATTTTTCTATTTTGGTTTCATGTCAAAGCTGGTTTTTTGTGAACCTGTTTCTTTTTCTATTTTGAGGGTTAGTATACAGGGTGTTCATTTGAAAAGTTCCCACCACGGATTTATCGAAAACCACTGATTAAAAGAAAAAATGCCGAGACACGTCAAAAGATTTGCCAAAGGGGAGAACTTTTTAACCAAAAACTACTTCACCCCCTTTTACCCTCTGGCCCCCGAGATCATCCCCTTAAAAATTTTAAACGACACTGAAACCATTGAAAACCAAATCGAAGACGATGGAAACCCGATACTTGATGAGGCTGAAATATATTTCCAGCAAGACGGCGCTCCTCCTCACTATGTTATTCCGGTTCGGCAATGGCTAGCCGACGAGTTTCCAGATAAATGGATAGGGCGAAGAAGGCTATAGAATGGCCTGCTAGATCTCCTGACTTGACGCCATTACACTTTTTTCTATGGGGTCATTTGAAAACTATTGTGTTCCCTCCCCAACCTAACAGTTTGGATGAACTTCGTCAACGCATCACCGAAAGCTGCCATGATCTCCCACAACATGTTTTTGAATATGTCCGTCAGGAATTTGAAAATCGTCTATTTCATTGTTTGGCCAATAACGGGCCACATTTTGAACACTTATTGAAATAAAAAGTGATATTTTCGTGTGCTTTTTTTCTATCTGAACAAATTAAGATAAATAAAGATTTTTCTAATTTTCTCGAAAACGAATCGACCGATTTAAAAAAATTAAACGTCAAAATAAAGCACTTTGAAAGACCTTCCAAACAAGCTATTACTTGCTACCCCTTGTCATTTAAAATTTTTAAGGGTATGACCCCCGGGGGCCAGAGGGTAAAAGGGGGTGAAGTATTTTTTGGTTAAAAAGTTGTCCCCTTTGGCAAATCTTTTGACGTGTCTCGGCGTTTTTTCTTTTAATCAGTGGTTTTCGAGGTGGGAAGTTTTCAAATGAACACCCTGTATGTGCTTGTATATATGATTGGTCGTACAACAATTACAAAATAACCTTACACCTGTAAAGTTTACTTTCTTTTTAAAGCTGAACACAGCGTATAATAAAAATATGAAGCTTTGCAATTTTAATTAACTCAGGAAGAGTTGAACTAGAATCATCTTAACATTCTTGGAGAAAACTGCTGCCTGGGTTTCCATTAAATTCGACTTTGCTACTGTAACAAGAAAACATTTTTTCCACGTCATTGTTGAGGCATGATACTTCCTGCTGCCTATAATCCAATAATTAGTATAAACTATACTTTTTGAGAAACCTGTAAATCTCAAAATTGTAGCCAATACGTTGATTAAAAATAAATTACATTTAAAAAATATTGAACTAATCAATTTATCTAATCTCTAGTCTTTCTAGTAGAGGGATATCTCCAAAAGTTGCAAATATATGACGGTAAAATGAATAGAGACACAACTGCAACGATAATATTGGAAGGTCACAATTTGTTTCTTTCTAAGACCTTCGTTGCGGGTTATACATTCTAAATGCCCTGAAAGAATAACTTAGTCGCTCTGCTCTCTGGATAAACAACAGGATAAAACAGGGTATAAAGTTTGCCATTTCTTCGTTTCATTATAGACGAACTATTTTAAGGAAAACTATGAACAATAGAACTTCTCACGGCATTAAATACTCGAGAGATTGTAAAGATTATTAATTATAACTATTAAGCATCCACACAAATAAATGGTTGACGGAAGGAAATCCTAGGTTTATTCTTGAGAATAAAGACCGTTGCAACAAGATTAATAAAGAACTGGAAATGGAATTAATGGAAAATACGCTAATGTTTTCTTATGCAAAAATATTCTAAACTATGTGCGGTTCATTCAAACCCGAGATGATATTAAAGATCGGAAAGACAAGTCAATTTTATTGTGAAGGGGGATGCTTTTAAAGATATTTGCAGCATTCGTTGTTAGATTTTACCCTTAAAATCTTAAAGGGGCGACGGCGGAGGGGAGGGAGAAGAGGTAGATCATTTAACGGTCGCTTAAATTTGTTCACAATAATACCATATTGCACTATTCTATGAGTAGTAATTTCCAAGAAATCGCATTCCAAAAGAAAGTTGCAGCAAACATTCTGTAATGGCGTCCCCTTCACAGTAAAACTGACTTACCTTCTAGGTTTTTAATATTATTTATTGGAAAAATATGGTTGAGAAGTTCTCAAATTGACACTCTGTAGAATGTTATATCACAGCAGACAAGCTCTGCTCGTTATCACTCAAAATTCACCGTTATATATGCGGTGTCAAAATCATTCGAACTAAAATTAACTTAAAAATACTAAAACTGAATATAACTTGTTGTAATCACACCCGTGCCGGTGCGGTATACATTAGGCCAATGAACCAAATCGAAATCGCAAAATATAGACCTGGAATTATTCAGTATGGAAATTTAAATCAGATAGTATTATTCGACTCAATTGGTTTCATTCGGATTCATATAATATTAACCCAGACATATGTAGGTGTTCGGATTAACCTTTCGACTAGATATTATCTACATTTGAACCCAAATTACTTATCTATTATGTACTCATTTAAATCTATTAAAACATGGAACACCTATACATTTTTCCCTATACCTCCTTTGAGGCCAGTTTTTAAAAGACTCTGTCTATCTGATGTTTTATTTCTAAGTGACAAAATAAAACGTAATTTTTTTGGAATCTGAATGTAAAGTTAAAATTCATGGGTGTCGTGACGTTATTTCAATCAGTACCAGTATGTCGATACTAGTTTTTTTGACAATATTTTCATACTATTCTATTTTACTTAGATATATTAAATTCACAATCTATTATAAGCGCATTAATTTAAACTTGATCATATTGTATTTGAAAAGATTTTAATTAACTATAGAACAAGGAATTATTTGGCGCTTAAATGAACCGGACAAGGAATAAAATAAAGATCCATAGGCGCAACAATATTTGAAGCTGTGTTAATATTATATGTTTCTTTCAATTTTCCTTCCGGTTTTAAAGGGCGACCAGCATCAATTGAACTTGCTTATTTTAAATGAAACATCCTATATAATTATTGAATTTTTGCATGCAAAATGCTAGGCAAATTTCATTTGTTATGTCCTATACCTACCTAAATCTAAGCGTGTTTCACACATTTACGTTTTTATGTTATGAAGTTTGCAGACCTTAAAATAATTATTAATTTTTCCTATAAAGGCGCATTTATTGTTTAATTTGGGGTGGATTCCCTATTAAAAAGAACCTGCTTTAATAGATATTTTGCGTTCGCGACCATAAACCGAATTTAACGCTAAAAAAACCCAGGCAGCAGTTTTCTCTAGAAAGGTTAACATTACAGAACCGGATATAGTCATGGACGGACACGCCATCCCACTGACTTCATCTATTAATTTGCTGGGCGTCAATCTGGAAGGAAATATGTCTTGGCATAAACACGTTGTGGCAATCGACAATATAGCTTCTCAGAAACTTGGTGTACTCTTCCGAACCAGAAAGTTGTACAAACCTCAACAACTTTTGACACTATACAAAGCCCAGATTCGACCATCACTAGAGTACTGCCCTCATGTCTGGAGCTCTGCACCCAAACATACTCTTCGGCTACTGGATTCTATCGAAAGGAGGGCCATTCGTCTGATTGGAGACAACGAGTTGTCGAAAAACCTCGACAGCCTAGAACATCGAAGACAGGTTGGGGATTTGACTCTATTTTAAAGATATTTGCATGGAAAGTGCTCGGATGACCTTGCCCTCTTAATTCCGCCGAGAGCGGCCAATAGCAGAAATACACGACGAGCCACTGCCGCCCATCCATATGTGGTTAAGCTTAGTACTCCTCGAATTTCATTATTGAAGAATTCTTTCATCTGGAGGACTTCATCCTTACGGAACGACCTTCCAGAGGTCGTTTTTCGTAACGACTATAACCTCCAACGATTCAAAACCAACGTGAATCGCTTTTTGTGCACACGCACCACTCCCAGAGTGCCGTAAAGGATTTTTCCTATAGTCCTTGTGTTTGATCATAAAAAAAAAGAAAAGAACTTTAATCTTGCTGGGCCTTGAACCTTCCCAAACTGGTTTAGACGAGACTACCTTTCCCATCTGCTAAATTGGCTATTACTTCAAAAGTAGTTATTACCGAAACCGAATTATGGTCCATGTTAGCTATTTGTAGATGAATTATACGCCAATGGACTTAAAACTCGGAGCAAAACAGAGCAGACTAGCTAATTAATTAACTCCATTCATCGGAAAGAACAAATGTAGCTCTCAGAGTGCCGTTACGCTCTCGCGGATTCAATTTGTCGTGGCCATTCAATGCAAGCGAAATTGCCCCGCTCTCATTTTATGCATACGAGCAACAAACAGCACTTGTTTTTTCTGGAACAGATTGGGTTCGATTGAGAATTAACATAATTGGGATAGTTTACTCGAACTAGCTTTATGTAAACGGAAAATTCGAGTTCCTGGCGAGAATAATTTGCTCTCACCATCTAGCTATCTTACAATAGATAAACATGTATTTTAAAGTGAATATTTGCGCTTTCAAAAGATGAGAGAGTCGTCTGCATGTCGTAGTGACATCGCTGTCATGTCGCATTCAATTTTTGTTCTGGGCCGACGACTCACTCTCTAGGTTACTCAATTTTCTGGGAACAAAAAATTTTCGGAAAGAAAAAAATTTTTTGGAAAAAAATTTGTTTGGATCTTGCTATTGATGCCCGTTAAGCCTGTAAATATTCAGTTTTATAATAAAATTCAGATAAAATACACGTCCTAGCAATATCTAACAAGTTAAGAATTACGTCATACCGATGGTCTAAATAATACAATTTAATATCAAAACCCGTTCGTAAGAGCATTTTTGCTGTCTACCAATATTAACTTTCGTTTCCAATGCCTAATTTCAACCCAGACTGCAAGCTATTAATATAATTCAAGAAAAATCAATACTTTAATACTGTAAGTTCACGCGAATACCACCTCTAACGACTATATTTGCATTAAAAACAAAACATTTCCAATTTTATTCATGTCGAAACAAAGCAACGTGTCTTTTATGCGAAACTGTACCACATTCCTCCTAAAATTGTGTCTCGACGAAAACAGCAAAGAGCATTCGAATACCAATCTCATTTTAAACCACCGAGAACAAAGGAGAGAACAATACTCTGTTGTCTCTCACGCTCACATTATGCAAAACAGCTGTTCTAATTCTTGACGTGTTTTAAAACGCACAAATCAATAAATCTCTCACCCATCTCCTTATACGGCTTTCAATTCCAAGAAATTACCATCCCTGCTGCACTTGCCGTTGCGACCGAAGCATCATCTTGTTCTGATTGGCCGACCTTTTACCCCTGCCTGTAAACCATCTCGGACGGCTAGCGCACTTTGCACCTCACTGCTGTTCTAGTCCCCGCATATAGTGCATCGTCGTACCAAGATTTAAGGTGGCGATAAAAGGGTAGTCCACTTTCACTCAAGAGAACGCACTTAGCGAGCTTGTTTTAAGTTTAATTATTGCAGTAAAGTTTAAGTATTGAAGTGAAGTGTTGTTAATTGCTGTGCTAGACCCGCCGACGAGCACCGGCTGAACCAAGAATTAAGGTAGCGGTAACAGGTAGTCCAGTTGATTAAGGAGGTCGCTCTTAGCGACTAGATTATTTATACTACAGTAACTTTCCACCAATCGCCCCACCAACTTAAAGCGAACGTTCTTCATGACAAGGTCTTCCAAGTACGGATAGAACACATTCTTTATAAGCCATTGAAGAAAATAGATACTTTTAGCCATACACTAGTTGTTTTTCCTGCTTTCAATCTTAGCTACTGAACCAGCGAACCAACTTACGGATTGACAGTATTACAAAACCCGACAGCCCAGCGGATTAGTAAGCCCTGCGCCATCAAAATTTGTGGAATAAAAAATTGGAAAATTTGAAGTGTCCCATTGAATAGTCCATTAAATGATATGGGCTATGTTGTAGCGGAAATATTGCCAAGCTACACATTGCCAGATACATTTCTGCAACGCGTACACAACGTCCCGGGCTATAGTTCACACATAAAGCCATATATTGCTGAAAAATGTTGCCCGTTTAGAAGCACCATTACGTCTGTTGGCCATGTTTATTCTAAGGAAAATTTCTACACGATGGACAAGACAGGCAATATCTTGTGCTAGAGCGAACAAACCCGAACGAATAAACATCTTCTGCTGGTCCTATCATGGGTATACGGTCACATTCTTTTAAATATACATTTTGATTTGGGTTACAAAGCAATAATAAAAGCCAATATCATTTTTGCGAGGCTAAAGTTCTTTATGACTTGAGTAATAATACTTTTATTCTACATACTAAAATTTAATAAAAATATAGTTTTATGACTGTATTTAAATAATTTTATTTTACGTAGGTCCTGATAAAAATAGCTCCATTCGTTTTAAGAGCAATAGTAAATTTTCATGTTATATGACATTTTAATAGTCTTATATTACTAATACCTAAATTTGCTGACCTATTTACCATCTACTTGACATTTAAGCTTCTGCTGCTTGGATATTCTGACAGACCCCATACGCCGTGCGCCTTTGAAAAGGATGTGTTTAAGCTTAACTTACATGCCATGTGGGTTTGCTTACAAGTCAGTAGTGATGCACACGGCTTTCAGTGAGAAAAAATATGACGTTGAGACCTTTCAGGATTCGTTTGACGGGACGCTGACGGAACACGATTTCGGTCATTTCGGATTGAACTGCAGGAATGTTGGGTGGTATTCTTCCCTGGAAATCTACCGTGGAATGCGAAGAAAATAGTTCAGCAAGTAAGTTTACTTTGTCTCTCTACATCTACTGTCTGTAACTACACTCGCTTACAGCTCGTATTGTAAACTCGTTACTCGTATATAAAACCTAACTTCACGCACTTGTATGTTACACAACATACTATTATTTAATCTAAAAAATCATGATAGCAGCAACACTATCGTGTACATATATCTACATGGGTTATGACATTAGAGCTAAATATAAAATAATCTCCATAAAATTACCATTATTAAACATAGGTGACGGATTACAGAAAATATCTAAATAATCATGTTTAAATAAATAATTTTACTAGGATTATATTAATAATTTAAAACGTATTTAGATAATGAAACTAATTTGAAAATAAATATTCGGATTTAGCAAGAACTCTTAACTGTACTAGATTATAGAAATATGACGGAAGCATATTTTAATTCAGCCGATATCAGCTTTTATGAAACTATTTATAATATCGTTATAATATAGTATAGGCCATTCCACTGGCTTCGTCGGGAAAAAGGAAGCAAATTCTATTAATTCTCTGTAAAACCGTAAGTGCCTGTTCTCACCAAAGCAACTGGCAACCGCAACGCAACCGCAACTTCAGTTGAGTTGCTCGCTTGTTCTCACCAAAGCAACTGGCAAGCAATTGCAATGCGACTGCAACTTCAGATGAGTTGTTATTGCGTTCCCACTGGGATCACCTGGTTTAAAGTCTCTTTTGACGTGAGCAAAACGTCGTCTTCGTCAGATGAAGATATAGCCGCAACATACTTGCTCGTTAAAAAGCTTAAAAGAAACTGAGCGACAGTTTTGGGTTAACCCTTTTTATACCATAAATTTGAGACATAGTTCGTATATAGTGGCACAGGAATTAAATAATGATCCGGTTAAATTCCATAGGTTTTACCGAATGAGCCACAAAAGTTGAATATTTTGCTGTCTCGTTAGCCATGACACCGCGATTGGAAGCAACTGACAATGGCGACGCGGTATGCCTGGCAACTCATAAGCAACTAGTTGCGTTAAAGTTGAGTTGCCTTAAGTCAGTGGGAACATGCGTATTTAAACATTAGTGCTGAGTCGCGTTGATGTTGCGTTGCGGTTGCCAGTTGCTTTGGTGAGAACAGGCACAAGAGAGACGCATTTGCTATGTTTCTTCTGTTTTGGTCTTCTATAAGATGCTGCGTTGGGTAGGCAAATGCACCGCGAGATGTCGCGACGAGGTATATATACGTAATTATAATAACATCATTTATTACACTTCGTCCGATAGTTTGTTATGTGCAAAATATAAAAATATATTTTTATTATCGTGCACACATAATACTGCTTTGTCGCTTCTGATTTATAAAGGCATCCAACCGTAGCCGTAAACTTGCTGTATCTAAAATCCAATTTGATTTATAAACAGGCGAAAAAGTATAAAGTTTGTTTGCGGAGCGGAGCGAAATCATTGGGGGTACAATTTGATGCATTGCCTCCATAAATATATTCATCAGAAGCTCAGTCTAATCTGTTTTCGCTCATAATGCCTTTCTGACAAATGGCTGATTGTTTTTTCGAGAGTCTGTAAGTCAAATTTGATGTATTTTCGCTGGAATCGATAAAAGGCGTAGTGCGAAGAATATGGGAGAAGAAAGAATAAGGTTTATGTTAATATTCAGATTGGAGACATAAACGCTTCCAAATTTTTTAAAAATATACATGGTGTCGGGCTTGTTCTTCAATGGCGTGCTTATATTTCAGATGATCATTCATTAGGTAATTTCATGAACAAAAATTAATATGAATGAACAGATATGCACAACGTCTTACATTTTTAAAAACGGTGCATCGGAACAATCGGAAAATATATTAACCTCTTTACTTATTTTACTTTAATAGTAGCAGATTTATCGTCATTAAATGATAAATTAAAAAACAAGGAAGGATATCCTTCCCTCTACTTAATTATTATGGAAGTTAAAAACTTCTACAATTAGGTGACAGTAACCAAGTCGAATTTAACGCAAAAAACCCAGGTAGCAGTTTTCTCTAAAAAGGTTAACATTGCAGAACCGGATATAGTCATGGACTGACACGCAATCCCACTGGCTTCATCTATTAATTTGCTGGGCGTCAATCTGGCATAACCACGTTGTGGCAATTGCCAAGATAGCTTCTCAGAAACTTGGTGTACTCTTCCGAACCAAACCAGAAAGTTGTACACACCTCAACAACTTTTGACACTATACAAAGCCCAGATTCGACCATCACTAGAGTACTGCTCTCATGTCTGGAGCTCTGCACCCAAACATACTCTTCGGCTACTGGATTCCGTCGAAAGGAGGGCCATTCGTCTCATTGGAGACAACGAGCTGACGAAGAGCCTCGACAGCCTAGAACATCGAAGACAGGTTGAGGATTTGACTCTCTTTTACAGATATTTTCATGGAACGTGCTCGGCTGACCTTGCCCTCTTAATTCCGCTCAGAGCGGCGAATAGCAGAAATACACGACGAACCACTGCTGCCCATCCATATGTGGTTAAGCTTAGTACTCCTTGAACTTCATTATTTAAGGATTCTTTCATCTGGAGGACTTCATCCTTATGGAACGACCTTCCCGCGGTCGTTTTCCCATAACCTCCAACGATTCAAAAACAACGTGAATCGCTTTTTGCGCACACGCACCACTCCCAGAGTGCCCTAAGGGATTTTTCCTATACTGCTTGTGCATGATCATAAAAAAAATTTACCGTCAAGGGTGCAGTAAAACATTTCTAGGAAATATTTTTGGATATAAATTAACTTCTAACACACTTATCTTTCCCCATGTTAGTCAATGAGCATAGTGAGGTAAACTTCTAAAATCTTGATATCAGCTTGCGCTTTTGGATTGAGACAGTAATAGAAGGATAGAGGCTTGTTTGTGCTACCGATTAATATAAAGTGTTTCTCTTAGCTTTGCGTGCTTTAATATAACTTACGTACAAAGTCATGATTTAAAGTTAGAGAGCGAACACGTTTAGCGGAATTATCTCAGGTAGGAAATATGTCAGTAGATGGAATATAAGATTTATAGGGAAATAAATAATTCGGGATGTGATATTGCTGGCGTAAAATCCTTGTGTTGTTTTCAAGAGGATCCTACTTCCTGTTTGAAGGACATCAAACATAAACACTATAGGAAAAATCCTTTAGAGCACTCTGGGAGCGGTGCGTGTGCGCAAAAAGCGATTCACGTTAGTTTTGAATCGTTGGAGGTTATATTCGTTGGGAAAAACGACCTCGAGAAGTGCGTTCCATAAGGATGAAGTCCTCCAGATGAATGTATTCTTAAATAGTGAAGTTCGACCACATATGGATGGGCGGCAGTGGTTCGTTGTGTATTTCTTCTATTCGCCGCTCTGGGCGGAATTAAGAGGGCAAGGTCAGCCGAGCACTTTCCATGAAAATATCTTTAAAAGAGAGTCAAATCCCCAACCTGTCTTCGATGTTCTAGGCTGTCGAGGTTCTTCGTCAGCTCGTAGTCTCCAATCAGACGAATGACCCTCCTTTCGATGGAATCCAGTAGCCGAAGAGTATGTTTGGGTGCAGAGCTCCAGACATGAGAGCAGTACACTAGTGATGGTCGAATCTGGGCTTTGTATAGTGTCAAAAGTTGTTGAGGTGTGTACAACTTTCTGGTTCGGAAGAGAGAGAAGCTATCTTGGCGATTGCCACAACGTGGTTATGCCAAGACATATTCCCTCCCAGATTGACGCCCAGCAAATTAATAGATGAAGCCAGTGGGATTGCGTGTCCGTCCATGACTATATCCGGTTCTGTAATGTTAATATTTTTAGTGAAAACTGCTGCCTGGGGTTTTTAGCGTTAAATTCGACTTGGTTACTGTCACCCCAAGCCTGAATTTCTTCCAGGTCTTTGTTGAGGCGCGATACTTCATGCTGTCTGCGAAGATGTGCACCGGCAACCGATGTTTGTGCATTCAAAGAGAAAGATGAGATCAGTGTGCTCTCGTCAGCAAAACTAAATATCGGATTTTTCGTTTTCACTAGAAGATCGTTAATGTTTATATTCTTGGGACAAACAACATCAGCAAGGTAATTTCACAATATGTTACCTACAGGTTACCTATTGGTATAAAGTTTGAGGATATATCATTTGACAATATATAAATAATGCACAATTTAATAACAATTCATATATATATATAGAATATGACATTTGATTCTAAATATTTGGTAGTAGAAAGTAAAGCATTTTAAAGGCAAATAAAATCTCGACATGTGTAAAGAGCGCTTAAGTTTTTTTTCAATAGCTTATCTACGATAAATAAATAAAATCGAATCGAATAACGCTTTCTAAAAATAATTTCAAACAGATCAATAAAAGTATTCGATTTCTGAACAATGAATAAAAATATCCAGGGAGCAATATAATTTTAAGTAAATAAAATATCTCTTTCGGAGCAGAAGACAAACATTTGCTTTCTCATCGAAGACAGAGTAGTTTCTATCACTTGTAAAACAAGAATTCCGCTTATTTTTATGTGGTAACAAATCAGACCCGAACAAATTTATTTAGAAGAAAAAAGGATTATGTAAACGTCACGAACTAAATTTTCTACTTTTAACGGAACTTTCTTTATCGATTTTCAGTTTCAGCTATGATTTATTTGTTTGTTCAGATAATTACTAATTATTTTTAACAGTTCGAAGAACTATAATAGTTATTTTGCAATTTAAAAAAAATATATATTGGTTAGGGAACTGTAATGTAATATAATATCTAGATCCAGAAGAGCCTTTGAAATGAAAAGAATTTCTTGGCGTGGCATACCGCCAGGGAAGTAATTGTTTAAGGCTTCCGTACGTCTAAATTCACTAAATGGTTGTATTTTAATGATTTACACATAACTGGGCTCCTGATCACCTCATACATATACTGTTCATACTTTTAACAGTATACAGGGTGTTATGGAAATGACGTATTATATTTAAACCGGCAAATCCTGAAATGAAAATAAATTGAAGAAAAATAACCATAAATGATGCTTTGAATTACTATGCGAGATTATACACTTTATATGAAATCTGAAAATTTACATGGCCGCTACTGACGACGGTCGCAATCAATAAAATAAAAAGTCTGCAGTGTGAAAAGACCTCAGCGCATTTGGATCGGTGTTGTCATATCTACACGGCAAACTCTATAGAAAAAAAAATTATAATTTTAACAATTTTTCATTCTGTCATTTATGAACAAATATGATTCCAGAAAACCGATGGCGAAAAACGTTTTGCGAAACAAATAATAGCAATATCACACAAAAATTTTAAATTCGTCACACGCACAGGAAAGTAAATAGATCAGACGTCATGACCTTTTAAATGGTTATCTTTCAAACTCTTTAAAAAAAATGCAATTTTGTTTAAGACACATGGTGCCTCTCTTACCTTTATTTATTTAAAAACAATTATTAGTTTCATAAAGCTAAGTTTTAGGAAAAAACCTCTCACATAACCTCACAAATAGCAGCTATTCACATGGAAAGATTAAACGGAAACGTGGTTATAATTTATTTTGGTCCTTTTTTTCCCTTATTTGTTTAAGTAATTAAAAATAAATACGATTCCTTCAATTTAAAAATGATGCACGCGACAAACGAACTGAAGGAAACCTTCAAACTACTTCAAACAGCGTTGTTCGAAGCTTTAAATTATTGTATCGATCGGCAAAATTGTACCGAATTTTATAGAAATGTACCAGCATGGCGCCTAAAAAAGAGACGATACTTCACTGGCCACTTAAAAAAACTAGTTCTAAGGAAAAAAAGGTCGTTACCTTCACCAAGAAAGTGAACTTAAAAAAAGTCGTTACTTTCAACAGCCCCCTGCGGAGTGACCTGTGGGTTTATGGGTGTGTTACCCTATTTTTAAAACGTTCGATTTGAAAAAAAATATATATGTATCGCTTCTCTAGGACACCCCAGGAGTAACCCATTTAAATATAATACGTCATTTCCATAACACCCTGTATTATCTTATACATAGCTTTTAAAAAATATCTACAGAAAATATACGCAATCCAAGTAAATTGAAAACTTAAAGCATCATAAACCAGTATAAATATTAATTTTATCAGGACTCGCGAGAATCATTTCCCCGAATAATTCGTTCGGTAAACCTTTTCAATAAAGATCTCATAAACCGGCTGAGAGTTCGCACATTGCCGCACTTTTCACCGTCATTCGTGAAACTCGTGAGACAATAAAAACCTTTACCAGACTCTTAAATATTCAATAACACGACGCAATAAAGTAGGTCCCATGCCTCTCACAACTTAAACAGCATTGCCGTTTTGGTTAGATTTTGCCACGGCGAATTGTTCATAGGCGGAGGCATAGGGTAAAATGTATTTTTTTTTAGTCAAAACTTTAATGTTATTGATAAAATATCGTCATTATTAATTATGTAAAACGAACACTCTGTTATATTATATTTTAAAAAATCATCCAAATGTATCACGAAATATGTTTAAATTACTTATATATCACCGGTTACTTATTTTGCTTATCTTATTTCAAAAAGTAAACATTTTTCTTAAAGAAAATAATAAAATTAAGAAATTAAATTAAATTTGGTTTTAAGTGAAGTACAGACCCCACCCATAGTGGGTATGTTTTTTGTTTAAATATTATTGGACCTTCTCCCATTAACAATTTGTTCTATTCTATGTATTTTTTAAAATTTTTACATTATGAGGCAACCCTAGAAATCATTCTTGCGTTTCTCCCTAAACTCGTCGACGCAGGTCTTCTAGCACTGGCAACGGTTTAAATGTACTATAATGATAAAACGCATTTCAGAAAAATATATAACACTCTGGCTCTAAGGTGATGAAATGGTTACGTAAATAATTTCGCCTACGCCACTGAAAATACTCCATGTTTGAGATGTCATTTAAAAGCGGGTTGAGATGAATTTAAATTAAAGCAGGTTACTCTAATTCAGCCGCCGTAGAGACCTCAAATATGCCTAATTCGAATAATTATCTGATATTTGTGGAATAAATTTGTAGATATAAACTTACCACCTCCAGCGATGTTTGTGAAATTGATTTGAAATGACTTACCTGGAAATAAAAAATAACTTGTTAGGAAATTAATTAAAATAAATTGTATCTGGTACGTAACGATGTTTGTTTATTATCTTTTCAGTAGAATATGGACCAGGTAATATTTTTTATCACAAAATAATTGTTTCTACGGAGTTGCTACTCCGTACCTGTACTATAATAAAAATGTAAGAGTTACATTCATACTGAGACATGAAGCACTGTAAATATATTTGTGGTCAGAGCTTCTGATCCTTGTTACCACATATATACATATAAACAGCATATTGCTAATACCATCTGCAACTATGTTCCCGCTATGGGCATCGAAGGGGGCGTTGTGAGTTTGCGCAGTTCGAAATTTAAATTTCCTTGTGAAATAAACATTTGACAGGACCGGATTTTAACTTTTTTAATGTAAATTTCACCGATTAGTTAGGAAAAATATTGCAATCAAAATTTCGATTAGTTCGATTTAAGACAGCGTTCCGTGCATACGATTTCTGACGATATATTGATCCGACGGCGCCCTGATTGGTGTAAACTTTTGGTTCCAAATTCCGTCCCAATATTTGTAACAATCGACACGATGAGCTTTATGTTAACTTTCATCCGACATCGTATGTCTCTTAACCTCACTTTTTTCTAAACCAAAAATTAAGAATGAATGAACTATATTGACTATTTTGGGAATTATTATCAGCTATCAGCACCAAATTAAAAATACATAAATTTTAAGATTAGGTAGTGACCACATATATATTATATTGTATACAAGTGACACTCTCTTCTTTTTTACAAGCTTTTTAGTGAAATGCGGTTTCGAAGATCGGATAATGTGATAAGTAAAATATTTTGGTATATATGTACATACCTGAAATGCTTTATACCTGGTATTGATCCACGACTTTTGCAAAAAAGCACCATGCACTTGTATCCTTTTATCTTAAACAAAACAAGGCAATAACCTACCAAACAGCGAATCGAATCACCACAAATTAAAAACTCCTTTACAAAAATTGTTGTTAGGTAATGAAAGTTTATAAACACAATATACCGACAACAATGTGGATGAACCACTTTTTATTCTGTAATTTGAAAAATCATCCAGAACCAGAGATGGCGACGAATAACAACAAACAAATAATATCGGGCCGGCTCTGACGCGATCGATAAAATTTCCACCCTACTGCGCAAACTCAATAGGCCCGAGCCATCTCCCATAGCGGGGATACTTTTTGTATTTTGGAATGTTCGTATTGGCAATATACTGTTGATATATATGTGCTGCTTCCATATACAAATGATAAATATTCAAATTTTAAATATTTAATTCTGGAAATAATTAACATTTTAAAATTCAATAATTATACAGGGTGTCCCATAACTAATGGTACACAGGAAAACTGCAGATTCCTTGGGTAAAAATACTGCGATTTGGCCATACTTAATTTGTCCATGTCCAAGTAAAAATTTAATTTTCTATTTTTAGTTTAATTTTTGATAACAGTATCTTCAAAAATTCCTTAAAAACACCCACAATGCTGACAAATGAAAATTAGCTTTGACAGAAATGAGGTTTCAAAGTGCTTTCATTGTATTTGTTTTTACCAAAGCCTACTGTGACAAATTTCACATTTACAAATCAAAATTTAAACTGGAGCATTAGAAATTGTAATTGAAAATATCTCGAAAACGGTTAGTCGGAGCGACATAATCTGCATCAAAATTCCAAATTTTCAAAAAATTTTCAAAAATTAAAAAAAAACCCTAGTTACAAAATTTTGTCCAAAAATATTGATTCAGAATAAGTTATTAAGGAAAATTGAAAATTAGCTTTTTACTTGGACATCCTGTATCTCGGTTATTACCAGCTATTGAACTAAACTAAGTATGGCCAAATCGCAGTATTTTTACCCATGGAATCTGCAGTTTTCCTGCGTACCATTAGTTATGGGACAGCCTGTATATATAAAAATTACATAAGATAATTCATGTCAACATAAAAACAAAGAAAGGATTAAAATGGCATGCATAAATTCGTCGTAATACTTTCAAAATACCTCCTATATTTCATTTTGTGGAGTGCGTTTAAGCCTCCATACATTTCCCCAATCTTGATGAAAACAAATGATGTTGCTAGACGTTTTTATTAAAAGAAACGAACAAATTATGTCATAATTTAGCAAATAATGTAGGTACGCGCGACCGCTGACAGCGTGATACAGCGAAATAATCTACATTAAGTCCCGCAAATAAACGCGAAACATTTAATCATGCTTGTTGACACGCATCCGTCTCGCGTAATCATATTTGTGGCTTTATTAGCCTCTATATTTCTACTTTCGTTGCAATTATTGTAAACTCAAAAGCTAGAGGGATAAATCATTTATGACTTTAAATAAACATGAAATTATTTTCTGGCCACACCTGTACCTAAATTGCATTTATACAATTACTACTGTCGTCATTTAATTCAAAAGACAGTACTGAAGTAGACGTGTGATGTTGTCGAAGTTCAATAACTGTTATTTCGTAAACGTCGATAAAAAAATACATTTAGATGGAGGTAGGTTGGCGCATATTTTTATCGACAGCACTATTAAAAGTAGGCTGTTTAACGATTGTTAACAGCCTCTAAAATATCATTTTATGACACTAGTATTAAAAGTGGATTACTTTCAGACTGCGTAATTATTTGAAGAATATCCAAAAAAAATTAATATCTATTTAAATGGAAAAAACGCTGTGTCACATTGCCTTTTTGCCAAATGAAAAATATATACCCACCCTAATACGGTGTCAGTGTCATACAAATGATATTAGGCTGCGGTATTTTATTTAACTCGCCAGCAAAAAGTTCCTTAATCTTATTTTATTTTGAAAAGCCCAAATTGAGTGATAAGATAAGTCACGACATTTTATTAAAAGTATACCTATGTCTGCCATCCCCAACAATCTTTGCCAACTTTTGCCGGAACATTATAAAACAAAAATTAAATTAGAAGTCGGTTAGAATCTTCCTTTTTTCTCCTGCTTACCCAAAGGCCTCTTCCAATTCCAGTAAGAGATCTCGCTCGGAAATTGATAAAAAATGAAAGTTATTCCCTTTTTTAAAAAGTTACGCAAAATAAAGCCGACGGGCGAAGAGCCTAAGAAAAGAAAAATAAAAGAAAAGATATTAACTCAATTTAAAAGTTGCGTGTAAGCCGGAAATAATTTGCACGCATGGCCTATCTTAAAATTACTTGAATATTGGTAATCATTGTAATAAACAATTCGGTTTAAAATACAAAATATCACTTTTTGGTATTCTCAAAAATCTAAATTAGATACTAGAAGAAAAATACAATCACGTCAAATGTATATTAAGATCTTACTATTTTCTGATTTTTTTTTTATGATCAAACACAAGCACTATAGGAAAAATCCTTTAGGGCACTCTGGGAGTGGTGTGTGTGCGCAAAAAGCGATTCACGTTGGTTTTGAATTGTTGGAGGTTATATTCGTTGGGAAAAACGACCTCGGGAAGGTCGTTCCACAAGGATGTAGTCCTCCAGATGAAAGAATTCTTAAATAATGAAGTTCGAGGACTTAACCACATATGGATGGGCGGCAGTGGTTCGTCGTATATTTTTGCTATTCGTCGCTCTGGGCGGAATTAAGAGGGCAAGGTCCGCCGAGCACCTTCCATGAAAATATCTGTAAAAGAGAGTCAAATCCCCAACCTGTCTTCGATGTTCTAGGCTGTCGAGGTTCTTCGTCAGCTCGTGGTCTCCGATCAGACGAATAGCCCTCTTTCGATGGAATCCAGTAGCCGAAGAGTATGTTTGGGTGCAGTCGAATCTGGGCTTTGTATAGTGTCAAAAGTTGTTGAGGTGTGTACAACTTTCTGGTTCGGAAGAGTACCCCAAGCTTCTGAGAAGCTATCTTGACGATTGCTACTACGTGGTTATGCCAAGACATATTTCCTCCCAGATTGACGCCCAGCAAATTAATAGCCAGTGGGATTGCGTGTCCGGCCATGACTATTTCCGGTTCTGTAATGTTCTGTGACGGCAAATCCGTTCTAAAATCTGGTCAAATAAATGCTTGTTATTGCTTTTTATTATTGTTAGTAGTCATTGATATGGTGACTACAGCCCACCTGTAAAAATTAGTTTTATGAACTAATCTTATTCAACTTCATGTTCATCATTAATAAAATTTAAAGGAATAAATAACAATTAACCTAAACGGTAAGAAATCAGATCGCTCTTCTAAGAAAGCTTAAGTTAGACTCCTCTTTTATTTGATGGTGCATTTCATAAATAATATGAAGTTAAGTTAACTTGCGAAGAGCCTCGGAAAGGAAAAATAAAAGAAAAGATATTAACTCAATTTAAAAGTTGCGTGTAAGCCGGAAATAATTCGCACGCACGGACTAACTTAAAGTTACTTTAATGTTGTTTTGAGGATCATGTTAATCATTGTCATAATTTGTGTACAAGCAAATAAGAAGGAGGGAGAGGGAGCTACGACAAAGACTAATCGTGCTCAGTCTCGAAGGTATGGTCTCTAAGATAAGAACCTAAGGCTAATTATTCTTTGTGTTCGGCCTTGTTTTGTACTTTGTGGCAGTTTACTTTCTTTATTTTTGGTATAAATCATTGGTTATTTGAAAAAAATTCGGAGGAAGATCGAGCTAATAGTTTAATTCGCATCAAGTTCAAATTAGAATATATGATAATCTCCCACAGTGGGTATCTTGGTAAATTTGACATAACACAGGGTATCTTAGAGTTGCATAATCTAAGAGATATCTACAAATTGACCTAAATCAAATATTCCGTTGATGTTAACTTGAAAACGTCCCACCCTTAAGGGGGTCGTCTACCCAGAAATTTGAAAATTTCGATTTTTTTTCACATAAATTTGATCTCTAGGGTTTCAAGAACATTTGTGTCAGAGGATTTTTTTTTTCTTCCATAATTAACGAAGATACAGATGAAAAGGCACGCCCTCTCAGGTACCTACCGCGCGGCCTCAGGTACCTACCGCGCGTCCGGCTGCTCCTTCTCCGCCCACTTCTATTGTCCGATTGACCTGACTGACTGACGGAGATTCCTGTATTGTAAACGGTTAGTTTCTTCTCGGCAGTCGACTATTCTCCATCTTTCCCTCCACGCGCTCCAATTTATTTATATAAAAACTGATCCGATCCTCGGATTTTAAATCACGTTTTCCTCGAAACAATGTTTTCCGAGAAACTCCAGCGATATCTCGGAAAGTTCCCAACGGATTCGGCTGCATCGCTA
Organism: Barypeithes pellucidus; assembly: GCA_963991005.1. Taxonomy (NCBI): domain Eukaryota; kingdom Metazoa; phylum Arthropoda; class Insecta; order Coleoptera; family Curculionidae; genus Barypeithes; species Barypeithes pellucidus. Next base: position 2,196,268 of record OZ022559.1, read on the forward strand.
TAACTGGTACCTCAATGACTGTCGTAAAAACAAGCAAAAAACCTTTCAAAGAAACGAAGAAATCCATTTTTTTTAAATTACGCCAAATTTTTTGTTCTTTTCTTTGAATCTGGTAGGGGACATAGCTAAGAGTGTGCAGATGCTGATTTTTTTTGTTGCTTCCTTTCAGACACCTGAGTCGTCTACAATCACCGGAGTTCTGCAGCATTGCCGATTTTTCGTATCCAACGTCTCAACTTCCGAAATTTTCAAAATTAAAAAAAAGACACTCATACTTACGATATATGAATAAATACGTGTACCAAACGGCAACTCTGTATCTCGCTTTATCTCCACACAACGAACTGTAGAATATAGCGCTTGAAACGCGACCTATTGGGTAGACGACCCCCTTAATATCTGGCTTTCAGTAAATAATATTAAAAATTCGAAAGACACGTTGATTTTATTGTGAAGCGGACGCTGTTAGAGAATATTTAAAATATTAAATGTGAGCAAACCCGCAAGTAGAAAAATTAATTTGAAAAATACTTAAATGGTACGTTTTAAAAACTGCATATTACAATAGATCTTTAAGCAAAGGTTTTTACATCCAGAGGTGAATGTAGAAGCTACTTAATTTTTGTTGTGAAAATCACGTTCCTGTATGTCATAATTCCCGTACAAGAAAACGAGACGAGCAGGAAAACAAGACAGAGACTAATTGTGTTGAGTCTCGAAGGTATGGCTTGCACGATAAGAATTTCAGGTTAATTATTCTGTGCGCTTGGCATTGTTTAGTAATTTGTAAGAATTTACCTACTTCGCTTTTTTCCATTTATCACTTTGTGTCTTCGGCGGAAACTTGGAAAAACATGCATAATATATAATGAAGAGAAAACTGTATTGAAAAATGAACTAAACTGCTGGCCATTTGCTTCCGAGCAAGAAAAATTTCGCCTAAATTTAAAAGTTAATATTTTTTGAACCAGATATGACATCGATCTTCGGTTTTTAATGGTTGATAGATTTGTCCCTTAGGAAACAATTGCTAAAGTTGGATTGTCTTAAACTGTCAGAAAATTTTATATACAGGGTGTTAAAGAGGACGATGATTTTTTGCTCCAATTTCAATAGCATGTAACTTTCACAATAATATTTTTAAATTTTATCACTGTACGTCAATTGAATCACTGGTTCATAACAAAGAAAGTTGTCTGTCAAATTTTTGATATCTGCTATATTTTAAGAAATACCGATTTTTTTGAAAAACTTTGCTTTTTTCAACTTTTTGTTAGCTAGACCCCCCGGTCCGTTGTATCGTGCAAACTTTGCAAGTGATTATTATACCTTATGAAAAGCTTGTTTATGTCCAGTAACAACAATTGTACCTAAATGTTGTGATGTGCAGTGGCGTACTTATAATCACTTAAATGTCTATGCTTTATCAGTGTCTCACATATTTTTTGCATTGGAAAGTACTCGTCCCTAGATTAGGCAAGTTTTTCCTTATTTTTTAGTTTTTCATATCGCGCTACAGGTATATTATACAGTGTCTACAAAATTTTAAAAAAGATAATTTTTTTATTTAATTGTTTGAAAAAATTTATTTATTAATTTCTAACTTTCTAACACGACACTATTCCTAAAATTAAACTTACATTGAAAGGCACTTTAATATTAAATATCACTAGCTGCCGTCAAACCAAACCATCCGAGTGTATTAATTTGAATCGAGATTATCACGAAAAAAAAACAATATCAAGTCACCCATGCTAATGCGTTTAGCAACAAAGCTAACCATGTGTTAGAAAGTTAGAAATTAATAAATAAATTTTTTCAAACAATTAAATAAAAAAATTATCTTTTTTAAAATTTTGTAGACACTGTATAATATACCTGTAGCGCGATATGAAAAACTAAAAAATAAGGAAAAACTTGCCTAATCTAGGGGCGAGTACTTTCCAATACAAAAAAATTGTGAGACACTCATAAAGCATAGACATATAAGTGATTATAAGTACGCCACTGCACATTACAACATTTAGGTACAATTGTTGTTACTGAACATAAACAAGCTTTTCATAAGGTATAATAATCACTTGCAAAGTTTGCACGATACAACGCACAGTGGGATCTAGCTAACAAAGAGTTGAAAAAAGCAAAGTTTTTCAAAAAAATCGGTATCTCTTAAAATATAGCAGATATCAAAAATTTGACAGACTACTTTCTTTGCTATGAACCAGTGATTCAATTGACGTACAGTGATAAAATTTAAAAGTATTATTGTGAAAGTTATATGCTATTGAAATTGGAGCAAAAATCATTGTCCTCTTTAACACCCTGTATATAAAATTTTCTGACAGTTTAAGACAATCCAACTTTAGCAATTGTTTCCTAAGGGACAAATCTATCAACCATTAAAAACCGAAGATCGATGTCATATCTGGTTCAAAAAATATTAACTTTTAAATTTAGGCGAAATTTTTCTTGCTCGAAAGCAAATGGCCAGCCGTTTAGATATGATATAAAATCAGCGGTTTTTGAAGGGAATTACAAAGGGTCAAGCCTTTTTAATTCATAACTTTAAAATTAGTTTGAATCAAATTATCATGAATTTAAACGTGACAATCTTTGGTATGTTAAGATTGTGAATTTTTTTGCAAATTGTTCAGATTTACTGATACTTTGTCCAATTTTTACCAACTCTAGAGCAGTTTACTCAGTCCTTCTGTTTACAACTTATTAAAAGAAAATCCCGACGAAGTAGAAAGCTTATTGGGGAAACGAATTTTAATTGGCATTTTACGAATAATAATTATCAACATTGCAAACTGACTTTAGTGCTCTTTTCGAAGCCGCTTTTGAATAGTTAATTATGCCAATTTCAAAGTAAAACTACCCCCCCCCCCCATAAAAGCTTTCCATTCTACCTATAAATTGTCCATGAAAAACAAATTAATTAGCCTGAATTAGCTGTATTAATAACATGACATTATTAAATAGAGTAATAATTTAGTTTTGAATTCACAAATCAATAAATACATTCACAAAGACAGATGAATATTCTGTGCAAATATATTAGAATGTAGAAGTTCGTACGTTCATGCTAATAGTACTGTCATAATATCGTGATATTCGAACGTATCTTAATAATTGTTATGTGGTTTTTACATTCGATGGTTTCAGACACAATTATATATTTGTTTAATTAAATTTATTATGCAGCGCGAGCCTGGAGGAATGGACTAAATTCCAGGTATGTATTGCACAAGTGAAAATAATGTAAAAACTCATTTTTCGATTTTCAGTTATTTTCAATTTATAGCGTACTTAAAAAAAACAAGGTTTAATAGGTTAACATTTTGTTAATCATAGCGCTTTTCTAATAAATGTTCAAATATATCTCCATTGACCTCTAAACATTCTCTGCCTCGTCTGAAAGGAGCGCCTGTTGCTCCTCTGCTTCTTGTCTTTCTTTAATATCGGCTGCAGTATGTCTAATACGACCAGACGACTTTTCCTTTGCAAACTTCATTTTTGAACCAGACCCATAAACAAAAGTGTAGTGATGGGAGGTGGATATCTTGGGGGTTAACTAATAGAACCACTGCGATCAATCTAAAACCCTGGAAATATTTCGTCCAAATGTTATTTAAGCGATGAGCGAAATATGCAGGAGCTTCATCGTTCTGATAAAGTTATATTCTGATGTATTCTGAGGAAGGAAGTACTTGTAATTGATTTTATAAAAACTTTAAGTAGTGCTCTGCCGTAAGGATGACATATGAGCTGTTACATTATTTGAACGTATATAGTACGCTCCTGAAGTTTGATTCATTCCTCCTGACTCACTAAAAACTATCTATCTAATTTCCATCATTTATATGATAATATTATTATTATATGAACTCTATAACCTAAAATTATATCCAATAAAAACTGTTATGTTATTTATTTATTTACTAATGTGGCAATAGCTATTAGAATGCGACCAATAATAAAACCAAATTACTGTTTAACAAATCCTTATAGCGAAATAAAATACGGCGAATGCATTAATTTTATAGCATTGATTGCTTTGATTTGATCTATATTAAATAATTTGAATTCTATATAGCAAAATAGAATTATTTTTATTATACTAGCCTTTAACCGTGGTTTTAATTTATGGTATAGTTATCATTTATTGACCTCATAAAGATGTCAAGTCACGGATTCTAATTGAAGATCCGACTTTAAAAAAAAATTCCGAAAGTTTTTATTTTTACTCGCTTAAATGTAAATATGGGCAGCGATAAAATAAAAATACGTCAGGTCACCCCACTAGATCCCGAACTAAATAAATTTTAAATTTTCTTTTACAAATGGCAAGCAATTATCCTAATACCTCCGTTTTAGACTTCCAAACCTGCAGGTGCTTGCGTAAAACGACCGGCTTAATTTAAATTCTTCTGGGAGCATCCCGGAGAAATTTCATTTGGAACGACTACGAAGCCGGCGGCTAGTGGTGAAACGAATCGCCCACAACAGTTTCCATACATTCATTTAAATAAGCTAAAAAATATTGTTTTAGCTAATGAAGGCATGTGTTTGTGGTTTAACATATTTTCCAAGTATATAGTGTTTTGACTGAGCAATCGATGACAATAATAGGAAGTTATTTATTTCGTTAAGTATTTATGTTAGTATCTAAGTGTGCTGTGTGCAGTCTTATAATTGTTTCCGTCAAAAATAACAACAAACAAACATAATCCCTTCTAGATAATATTATTCTGCTGCGCTGCTGTAAGTGAACGTAATTCTATATTTTTATGTTTTATCTGGGAGGAAATGTGTCTTGGCATAACCACGTTGTTGGTGTACTTTTCTGGACCAAAAAGTTGTATACACCTCAACACTCTAGAAGGACCTCCACAGGAATACTCATCTCATGTCTGGAACTCTGCATCTACTCTACTACACTTGGACTACTGGATGCAAACGAAAGAAGAGCCATTTATCTGATTGGAAACAAGAACCTCGACAGCCTTGAATATCGAAGATAGGTTGGTGATTTGACTCTCCTTGCCCGCTGAATTCCACCTAGAGCGACGAATAGCAAAAATACACGACGAACCATCCATAAGTTGTTCATTCAGCTTAGTACTATTCGTTCTTAATTGTTTAAGAATTCTTTCATCTGGAGGACGTCATCTTGTGGCACGGCCTTCCTGAGATCGTCTTTTCCAATGAATATAACCTCCAATGATTCAAAAACAATGTGAATCGCTTTATTCACACACGCATCACTCCCTCAGTAGATACCATGTAGGATTTTTCCTATAACTAGTGTTTAAATAATTTTTACAACAAATTATTTTTATTCCCAATAGTTACACTTTCTGTCCACTGCTTTTATGTCTGTAACAAAGTATGAACGAATTCATTTTGTCCTTTTAGCATTAAACCAGACCTGCCTCATTGACTTGGGGCTAATCTGCAGGGATGAGGCAAGACGTGACGTCGCGATTTTGCATAATAAATTTAAAATTAGTTTGACTAAAATTAAACCGAGAGTCGAAGGCTGTGAAATAAAGATGAAAACGTGAGCGGTATTGTGAGTTTTTTTCGAAATTGCTTCCTTTGATCAGTAGTCCAAAGTTATCAGTAAAATTATTATTGTTTTTAAATCAATATGGAAGTGATTGAATGGTAAATTTTCCAAGCTTGCTAGACGATTTTGTTGCTTTCCATATGAAATAAAATATATCAATCATATTAAAATTTGTGAAATTAATCTAAATATAAGTTTAACTTCAATATATATGCCTGATATCGCTAGGTATAACTTATTTTAAAGGAGATATATCGTGCAGTCCGACAGAATGTAACCAGGTCCTGATGCAATTCACCACTGCTTCCCGCTTCATTCAATTTGCATGCAAATTTGTTCGCCTTAAGCTAAATCACGGTGGAACTGGAGTGAAAGTGATCCCGTATTATTTTTCAGCAAGAAAAAAGGAGGAGGGATCAATATTTTAAAATTATGCGGTAGTGTTTTTAATTTAATCAGCTGCGATAGTTATTCTACGACAGTTTTCAATAATTATTTTGACATGTAATATGCTTAAAACCAATACATTTTTTCATCTAAAGAAAATATATATAATTCTAAATCTTATTTTTTTTATCAAACACAAAATATATTATACATCTCGTCCTGTTTTCAGTATTAGAAAACCAAAAATATCGAATTTATTTCAAAGGAAAAAATTGGCTCCATATAGGTATATAAAAAGTCGGGCAAACATCTATCTATACACTCAAAAAGAAGATCAAAGAGTTTGGCAAATATCAAAGATAAAATTAGCAGAATTGGCGTGCTTTTTATTTATTGCATGAATTGAAACGATTTTTATTTTGTAAAATTCAGTAGAACTTCTATTTTAAAGGGTTTGTTTAGGTTCAAAATTGGTGTAGGTGATTAGGCAACAGGAATTTAAAGGTAGAAGTTTTGTCGAAAATAATTATGAAGGTGTTGCTGGATAAGTTTAGAGATATTTTGATTTATTTTAAAAAACTGTTCACTTCTCTGTTGCGATTTGTAAGTACCAAACTGTAAATTTCGCATAGACATAATATAGATTGAAACAAATACTCGCATCTACGATCACCTATGCTCAACTATTAGTTAGTTTAATGTAGTATTAAAGTAATCAAATGAAATAACATTTTTTAAAAATATTACTAGTCATATTTATTTACATTTATAATGTCATTCTATAGATAGTTCTGTTTCGCTATCGCTATCCTCATCAAAATTAACTATAATTGAATTAATTATATGATCCGGACTAATATACGAATTTTCTACAGTTATTACGTGACGGACTGAATTTTTACAACTACCTGGGGGAATATACAACACTAGAACTTAAAGTCGGAGAAATATTTTCAGACCTAACCAGTGATTTTAACTGGTGCCACATATGCTCTATGGGGTTAAAAATGCAATAATAGGGTGGGAGTCATAGCACTGTATGTCCAATTTCTTCTGCCACTGTGTCACAAACATATACTTTTTTTTTATACAAAATGTCTTTAAAACTTCTAAAAGATCACTTTTTTTATAACTTTCTTCAAAATATATATCATTCGCCGCCATGTAGTTCTGAATCTCTCTCTGAATAGTCTTTCTTTTAACAGATTCAATAAATTTTGTCCTTTTGGTTTTTGCGATAGACGAAACTATATCCATATGCCTCAAATTTATTTTAAAGCTTTTTACAGTTCGTGAACTTCAATCGGCCGTGCAACGTATACCTACTCTGATTTATCCGTATCAAATTCAGCGCTCGACTGAATTTTGCGGCATCAGACGATTTGAATTCATACAAGAAAAGTAGAAAAACATGTTTTATTTTGCTGATTTTGTTCTTTGATATTTGAAAATTGTTTGATCGTGGTAGTTGGCATTTTATCTTATTTTACACTTAAAAATTTAAGGGACACACTTATTTATTTTTTCTAGGAGGAATCATGAAACTAGGAATATTTCGTTGCCAAATTATTCTTATAATTTCTTGATTTTTGGTAAAACATTTTTTAAGTTCCATTATACGGGAAATAAAAATGATAGTTTTCTTATTAAATTTCACAGCTTTTTATTTTCAGTTATGTTTCGACCTTCTCAGGTCATTATCGAAGGAGTGCAAGATGATACTAAATTCGACGTATTGTTACAATGCTATTTATATCTTAAGAGATAAACATGTCATAAATTGTATTCCAACTCAAATAAGTTATATACATTTTTTAAGAAACAAAAAAGATTAGAAGCTATTTAACATTCTTTTCAACCCTAAAGTTTAAATTTTTATTGCATAAAACCCTTTTTTACTTATTAAAAAAATATTATTGTGTGCAAAATAAAGCATTTTTCCGTTATTCTGGATCACTTTTTATATTTTATTTATACCTCTATGAAAACTTAAACCAAAATATTAAATTCTTGCATGCAATATATACTTATAATTATATCAATACGTTTAGGAACAAACTCCCATGCAATGACGGACACGGATCATCGAGTACTCGGTCATAGAATCCCGATAGTATCGCTACTCATTATACTTTAAGTATTTGTAGGCATAATACTACTGAAATTTACTATCTGATTTTAAGCGAATATTTCCATTTTTTCAACGTATTGTTTTCACCTCAAAATAAAGTAATTAAAACCAGGGGTGATGTAATAAAGTTCCAGACAAAATTCCGATCATGTTAGCAGGAATACCCGACCATCAAAGACGTGCCAACACTCTGAATAGAGTCCTGATTACGTCATAAATGTATGCGACGTTATGTCAGACGACGGCGGCAAAAGTGGTTCAGGAACAAACACTCTTAATGAACTTTGCAAAACATCATTAATGTACCGCGGGACATGTTGCCGAGGAACAATTCAATTAAGTACAGAATGAAGTGATTTTACTGTGATTTTTCGGTTGAAGCGCACATGAAAAATTCATTGAAGTTAATATGACTAAAGCTCTTAATCTATGAATAAACATGTCCAAACGACCATTGAGTCAAATTCACAAAAAAGAAAATTTCTACTATTACAATGAAAAATTTAATCGATAGTTAAAACGATGCTCGAGTTATATTTGATAAGATTATTTCCAGAACCTAAATTAAATATTATAATATTTTGAGAAATACTTTCAAATATGCAATATCGATAGTCGTCGATATCGATACTAGCTTATGCTCTCTACTCTAAACTTTAAACCTTCTGACGTTTCGTAAGTTTAAGGTTATGTAACTAAAATTTCAAAAGAAAACATGTCAACAATATAAATAGGAAGACACATTGCAAATAAACTGTAAGCAGGTATTTTTTTACTTAAATCCTACCTTTAAAATAGTTTTCCAAGTGTCTTGGGTAAATGCTAATGAAAATCTATAAAAATCTACATAATATATTAAAAGAAAAAGTCATTCAAACTTGACATTTATTAAAACTCCTTCCCTAGTACTCGGCCTACTTAGAAAGGCTGTTTAAAAATGTTGTGGGCCAAAACTTATAAGGAACATGCAAATTTTATCAAACTGTGTGGGTTTTATATCATATTAATACATGCCAAAATTGAAAATACTATTTAAGTACTTTCGGAGATATTGAATATCGAATTTAAAAAAAAATCGTTCCGGGCATAATCATTATGTTCATATTCAGAACACTCCGAAAGAATAGCACGTCATTCAGGAATATCCTTCTGTCTACGACTACCCGGCCAATAGTCTTTATTCGCAATTATTTCTTAAAAATGTTAAATGTCTCCGTCCCTTCGACCTTTAGCCATCATCATTATTAGGTTTTGTCATTCTTCCAATTCCTAAATCTTTGAACATTACTGTTTTCCAGACATTCATGTTGCGAAGACTTCATTTCCAACTGAAATATGGGTTCACTGTCGGTGGGTTTTTATTATTATGGCTTTATCAGAATGAGGTATGTTTGAAATTGTAGCAATAAAAATATGTTCGTTCATTGCTGCTTTTATTTGATTTTATTGACAATCATGTCAGAAATATTTTTTATTACTTTTTAGTGTATAACGAAAATAATGGACTTTATATTTATCATAATAAAAGTTTTATATGCATGAATTAAAGTTATTTCGTACTATAACCTTTTGGAAGTAATTTCTATTCCTGATCTATTCACGCAACGTTTAGAATAAACACCAATGAGCTATACATTTTTTTAAAATATGAAGCGCAACTTATTTTAAATTTTTTTTATTATAGTCGTAATTTTTTGTCGGTAACATTTTGAGGAAAGTTATAGGAAAAGTTAAAATAGAAATAATTACTATGTACTTAATATTTTTCCTAAGCAAGTTAGAAATACTGTTAACAGTAACCAAAATTTATAGCGTATATACCGCGACATTGAAAATTTGATCTTGATAATTATAAAAAATTGCTTTTTCCTTTTCCTCCCTTTGGGTTTTTTTTTATCTCATTTTCCCAAAACACTGATAAATAATTGTGTACAAATGAATGTGTCGAAATCAAATTATGTAAATATGGGTTGTTATTTAAATTTCGAACGAGAAAAAATGGCATCGACGTACTAACGAATAATAAACAGATTCATGCGTTGGTTGTAATATTGCAAAAATTTGAAATAATCGTTTCCCGGGGGGAACTAGAAAATGGCGTGAATCAAATTGTCAATTGTCATTATGCGAAAGATATATGCGAACTAAAATAATAAAATTAACAAAGTCAGCAGATATAAGTAAGTCAATAAAATTTTCTATAAACGATTATTCTGCTCCCTTTATACAGGACATGCCCAATATCCATGCTTAAAAGTTAAGCAACTAAAAACATTTGAACAGGCTAAGTGGGGGAGACTGGGAGTGGTGCGTGTGTGCATAAAGCGATCCACATTGGTTGGAAGTCATATAGAATTTGATGGATAGTGACAAGAAAAGGGTCTACAAAATTATTTAAATAAATGTATCTTTATCTTCAAATAAACAATATCTTACAATTAATTACAAATTTTGAAATACGTTATTCTCTATATCCGGAACACTTTGCAACTATTCTTATTCCTGAATGAAGAAAACAACTAGTTTCGAAATCAAATTATGTAAATCGTGGACGGGGAAAAAAAACTGGCTCCCTCATAACACCGAATCATAAACACATCCATGAGTTGATTGCGATATTTCAAAAGTTCGAAATAACCGTTTTCCCGTAGGGAAATCAGAAAGAGCGTAAGGCCGAATAATTAGCTTGAAATATGAACATGCTCACTCACTCTTTAAACTTGGAATATCGGGACGCGGATACAGCTTAAATGTTGGTACAGCTAATATTTGTTTAAGAAGCAAGATGCAGCAGTTTCAGTTAAACTTGCTTTGGTCTTTTTGGGTTGTTAAAACGAAATTCTACGTTAGAAAAGCGTCCATAATTCAGCATGTTTATTATACACGTTCTCTCAAGTTTTTAGTTCTATTTTGCGTTAAACTGAGATTCTATCATTTACGGGATACATAAAATAATTATCGCGCTTCAACCAATTATATTAAAAATCGGACAACTTTATGGCAATGGAGGACGCTTTAAAATAATATTTACAGCCTTCAAGGTTTAACCCCCTAGGGGGGTACATGTTATCCTTCAAATTTAAATGGGAAGGGGGGAGGGGGGGTCAAGTAACATATCATATTAAAGGTCGTTTTAATACCTCAAGTTACTATTCTTGAGAAGTACTTGCAGCAGTGCAGCTAAGTTCTATTTACAACCATTTTTGGAATACTATTGCCTGTATACACGGTGTTATGGAAATGACGTATTATATTTAAATGGGTGACTCCTTGGGTGTCCTAGAGAAGCGCTACATATTTTATTTTTTAAATAGACCATTTTAAAAGTGGGGTAATAAACACCCTTACTCACAGGTCAGTCCGCGCTACTGTACAACATTTCACCCAGAGCCAATGGCAATGTTGCCAAACTTAATGTAAAACTGAAATTCCATATAAAATTATAAAAATAAATTAATTTTCTACCGACTTGTATTTATCCTTATATCTAAAAACCGAGGAAATCTAGGTACAAACACAATCAGTTTTTTTTCTTTTTCATAGGAACACTCCTGGAAACACTTTATGTACACAGTAATAGTGAAACAGAACCGATAGTTAGCTTTTGATAATACAATAATGCAGATTATATAAGAGATTCTTATTTTATTACACGCGACGAAATTTGACATCCAGAAGAAACGAGTCAATAAGAACAATATTCAAAGATTATTTATGGACGGGCAAGATACACGCGTAAACCGAAAAAACAGAGCGGATTGCTGCGGCGCTATATGAAACTACTTCGCTCAGCCGATGTAAGGCGTCACGAGGTCATTGGCATTTGGCCTAGTGACGTACTGGCTATTACTATTCCATATATTTTTTCGGGTTGTTTAAAACATAGTCCGTCATAAATGTTCTTCAATTGATTGTACAAAAAGGTATTACAGAAGGGAAAAGTGTTTAAATTATTTTATTTTGTCTAAAGAGTTTAAGGTGTACATATTATGACAACACCGGCCAGAATTCCTTGATTGCTTACATGTATCGCAGTACCACACAGGTGTTTTTCTGGGTTGACGTCAGGTCACTTTACCTCTGAATGAATTGAAAGCGCCATTTATGGCTATTTTTCTTCAATTTGTCTTTATCTCAGGAATTGCCTGTTTAAATATAATACGTCATTTCCATAACACCCTGTATGCATCATAAAGGGATTCAATCCCTGATTTAACTTTAATTACGTAATAACGCCTAGTATACGCGACTGACTAAAGATACCCGGAGACTGGAAGAATTTTCTAATCTCCCTACACGTTAGACTGAAGGAAGGCAATCTCCAAGAATTAATCTACACAACTTCCTATTATTATTATCGATCATCAAGATTAATTTCGTCGAGTAAGCATTCTATCTAGCATAAACTAATACAAGTATATATAAATACACGTTAATATACCGTTCTCCGTAGATGCAAACCGTTAAGTGCCCCCTCAAGAGTAAGCGGTCTAGTTTCGGGCCACTTAGCAGTTTCTCGAATGTTCTACGGCCCTTTAAAGTCGATCATTATTAACCATTATTCAAATTAAAGTTTGCGTATTGAGAATCACAATGGCGCGTTAACATTACCGTCAAGAAGATGTTTATACTGTGCGTTATGTGGAACTTCTTTTAGGACACGTCTGTACATTCATATTTTTCCGCTCGTTTTTCTTTTCCAATTTTTCCCTTTTCTTTTGTACAACATTATCGGAATTTATAAACGTCGTAATCGCCGAAGCTAAGCAAACAACCCCAACAACTAAATAAACAAAATTCTCCGATATAAAAAACTTTCACTTATAAAGATTAATACGGCGGATTGGTATTGGTTGGCGAACGGAATATATAGGTACACACCGTGGCAAATACACAACGCTGACATGTTGAAGAATTGACAAATACCAGGTTGGCCGATCAATACGGTGTATTGTTGATATCCCTTGGAGAATGAGAAGAGCAAACAAAAAATATTATATCGATATATCGTATCGAACATTTTCATATCGATACTTTTTAACTAAAATGGATACACGGCTGTTTTTAGAAATTAATGGCTGTGCACTATACAGGACAGATAAAAAAGCGAGCTAAGTATGGGCTGATCATTTTTCGATGGTTTTACGGGGTGTCTCAGTTTTTTTTGTGAAACAAAAGATGCCGGAATTATAATCTTTTTACGGCTTCTTATTTTTGATATAGAGGATGTTTTTGAGAATTTTGCATTTTAGGACATCCTCCCATATTTCGGTTACCCTATAACTTATCAAAAAGAAATAAGATGTTCTCTTTGTAATTTTTTACGTAAAATTCAGTGGCGTACTTAGGTCTTTTCCACGTTCAATAGTTTTAAAGCAAAAAACAAATTTACTTTAAATGGGTACCCTATATTTTTTTTATCAACATATCTTTATTTGATATAAACAAGGTATAAAAGTCAATACAGTTCATTAAATTCAACTAATTTTTTTAAAATTATTTATTCATTTCAAAAAAGTCTACATAACAATAAAATATATAAAATAAATACATGGAAATATATCCTAAAAACATTTCTAAGACACCTAAGTGTTGAAACACTTGTATGTGTCATGACAAATTATTAAATATTTAAAACAAAAACTAAGACCAAACTAAAAATCAAAAAAAAAACTAAAATGTAAACACCATACAACTGAAAACTGACAGACCAAAAGTAGGAAGAACAAAATCAATTGAAACTAATCAAATACTAGTTCAAGAATATTATAGTTCTGGAAAATAAATTTTTTACATTCTTTTTTAAATTTAAACCTACTCGTTAATCGTCTTATTCCAGTGGGTATTCTATTATAAACTTTAGGGCCTATATAGCTAATAATCCTCAAATTAACGTTTTTGTGATTAACAGGCATTTATATATTTCCATCTGCTCTAATACGGGTGTTATAAACATGATCTAAACCATTCCATAAATATCCCTTTTTATGTATATACAAACAAATATTGGATATGTATATAGTTCTGATGTTACATATTTTTTCTGAAAATATTAAGTGTGATGGGTATAATCTGTGTTTATTATAAATAACTTTAAGTATGTATTTTTATAAAATGTTCAGTTTGTATAGGCAAATTATTGTGAAGACCACCCCACACCAAAATACCGTATCTTAGTAGCCGCTCAACTAAAGATTTATAAATAATCTCGATAACTGCACTACTCAGGAATTCCCGTAAAAGATACAATTTATGTATAAACCTTCTTATTTTATTGGTAAAGTAATCCACGTGTGGACCCCATTTAAGATGCTTGTCTATCATTAGCATAAGAAATAGCTTTACCACCCATATTTAATTTTAACAATGAATTTATATAGATAATAAAAGTATAGGGCCCAATACCGTGCCCTGTGGTACACCAACTCTTACCCTGAGTTCACCACTCAATGAACCATTAACATTAACCATTTGAGTTCTATCACTTAAATAGTTTTTTACCAACTGCAATAACTTAACTTACTCCGTTATGTTCCATAACTTCAAGTAGTTTGTCATGAGGAACAGTGTCAAAAGCTTTTGCTAAGTCGATGAACAGGCCAATGCATCTGGTCCCCATATTCAAATCCCTAACAACTTCAGATATTTTTTAATAATGTAATTTAGTTATTAAACAAGTGCGGGGCGCGCCAAAATATAAAATTCTCAAAAATATCCCGAATATCAAAAACAAGATGACCTAGAAAATTGCTGTATCTTTGTTTCACAAAAAAATAGCACCGGCTGCGAAAATCGCATCCTTCTATCTGTAGTAATAATGGATATACCCCGTAAACCATCGAAAAATGGAACCCTGTATAGTAGAGACTCTCATGGAAAGGGAATTTTTAGTCTCTTTTCATCGTTTTGTCGCTTATGAGTTGCACGCCTTGCGGCATACTGAACAACTCACTTATTCTCTAATATGTGATAGATTTCTAAATATTGCAAACTTCTACTGACCGTACTGACAATATCGATCATTATCGATACAGCCAAATATCGATATATAGTTTCCTTCCCTAACACGGTGTATTGTACCTCTTCTTGGGGTTTTTACCCCCCGATGCACTTATTTTGATTAGAAGCTCTTTTATATAAGTTGTGTTACCGGGCGCCGATTGAATACATTTTATTATTCTGTCGACAGGATCGGTATTTTACTTTCGGATATTAAATTGTCGTCCTTCTCGACAGCATTATTTAATTTGTGGGAAGAATTTTAACATTTTTCTAAATAATTGTGGTAAAATACGTGGTGATGTAACTGTAAAATTTTAAATATTAAGACTAAAGGGTAAAAAATGGTAAAACTATCTTAAATTTATAGTTAGGGTTTTAAAATGACCATTGACCAGTTGTTATACAGAGAGAACAGGAACGTGATGTAAGAAACAAAAGGTTTGATTTAAAAAAAAATTCATGTCAAAATAAAACTGCATTTTAAAGCTTAAGTAAATATCTGAAAGCAGGTTTGGCAGTTTTTTGTTTAATGCCTTTGTTTCTTATTGAATAATTTCTTTTAGAAATAACTATTTAATTGATACTGGCTGTCCCAATATATGACCAAATGAGCTTCTTTGAACATATAGATCGTTGAAAATGAGGGGAAGAAACCCGTTTGTCCAGCTCTTTGTTGGCCATTCATCAAGTAAAGGAATTAGTTTCACAAATATTAAATTAAGATTTATCATCGTCATATGACATTTGAAAATGACACGGTGAATAGGCTGAATGTACGACTATTATATCTCAATATTTAAAGGAATAAATTTAAATCTTTTTAGTTTATAAGGGGGTACAATTTTACATAAAAAAACTTCACACAACATCTTTGTTGCTATTGAAAATATACAAAAAACATGTGAATCGGAAAGTCAACACCACAAAATTATTTTTGACTTTACGGAGGGGGCTCAAAAAAGTGGAGCTAAAATAAATTTAATTTTCATAATCAAGTGATTTTTGCAATAATATTTCAGACATGCTGTAAATAATAGAACTAAATTTAAAAATTTGTATGATTATACACTGTTAACTTTTATATTCCCCAGTAAAAAAAAACTTGAATCAACTTTTAATTTATGTTATATCAGCTTTACATCAATCATAAAATAACATTTTTGTATCGCAAAAAATTCAATATAATACCAAAAATGTCTTAATTAACATTAAGATTCGTAGAATCTGTATAATAACTAAGACGTTACTTTTCAACAAATTTTTCATTTGAACGGTTTTCTGTAACTTTGTTAAAACTTTTTTCGTTTTACAGCAAAGCAAATACAACTTGGTTTATGTTTGAAAAGTTAATTAAAACTTTAATAAAAGAAACCAGGTGAGAAAATAAAAGCAATAAATATTTCGTATTTTCTCGTTTTATAATGAAACCAATTACCTATTAGCCCGTCTGTCGTTTTTATTACATTTATTTTCAATATAAGGACTTTCAATATTGCTTTAGTTTGTTAAATTTGGGCACATTTTTGCCAGTCCACAATCGAAAAACTTAAAAACGTAACCTTTAAAGCAGTGGTTTTCAACGGTTCGCGATGCAGGCAAGATTCTCCAATATTGTAGAAAAAAGGCAGTAGCATTACATCTTGCTTCCTCGTTTTTAGATATACTGATACAAATAGAATTAAAGGTTTATTTTCCCCTCTAGTGTCCACAAAATTAAAGGATTTTTTTTTCTTACAGACTTGATGAACATTTTTATTAATATTTCTTGTGTATTTTAAATTATAACCAAGCTATTGTATTTGATATAAACCGCCACTGTGTGTATATTCCTAAGTTTCTCGCAAACTTTAGACGTTCATCTCGTCACAGTGTACAAATTTGATGGGGGACCGTTAAAACAGAAACATTCAAATACGACTATCGTAGTGAAATAAAATTTAATGTCATGCTGTGGAATGAACGGCTTCTGTTAGTTTCCTTCGACCTTTGCAGGAAAATGTGCATTGTTTGTATATCTGAATATTCGCAGAAACACTATTATCGTTGAGATTATTTCCAAATTTCATGTTTTAAATTCTTGTCGTACTTACCTACCTATTTTAGATTCGCCGGATATTTGAAATTTGGTTTTAGGAAATTTATATATATATACGAGGGCGATTTGATAAGTCAGTGACTTTATGAATAAAGTATTTTTCGGCAAAAAAACGTTTTATTTCTCTACATAATCTCCTATTAACTCTATACACGTCCAGCGTTTTTCCAATTTTTTTATTCCTTCCAAATAATAGCTTTTCTCAAGACTCTCAAAATAGGGGTTTGATTCAGTGATGACCTCTTCATATGACCCAAACCTCTTACCACCCAGCCATTTCTTCAGGTTTGGAAATAGAAAATAGTCACATGGGGCTAATTCTGGAGAATATGCGGGATGGAGTAGCAGTTCGTAGCCCAATTCATGGATTTTTGCCATGGTGACAACACACGTGTGCACCCGTGCATTATTGTCTTGATGGAACAACACTTTTTTCTTCGCCAAATGCGGTCGTTTTTGCTTCAAATCAATATCAAATCTGTCCAAAAGCTCTGAATAAAATTTACCGGTGATCGTTTTCCCCTTTTCGAGGTAATCGATATGAATTATACCGCGTGCATCCCAAAAATCTGTAGCCATGACTTTGTTGGCTGACGAACACAATTTCGCCTTCTTTGGTGCACGTTCACTTTGCGCTCTGTTTTGATTGTTCCTTGGTCTCTGGTGTATTGCGATGTATCCATGTTTCGTCAACGGTTATGAAACGGCGCAAAAACTCGTTCGGATTACGGCTGAACATCGCCAAACAATCATTTGAAGTGGTCATACGGTTGCGCTTATGGTCGAGTGTGAGCAATCGCGGCACCCATCGCGCGGATAGCCTTTTCATATCCAAATACTCATGTAAAATGTGACGTACCCGTTCAGTTGAGATGCCTACCGCCTCGGCCACCTCACGCACTTTCATTCTCCGGTCATCCAATATCATTCCATGGATTTTGTGGGCGATTTCCGGTGTAACGACCTCTTTTGGGAGACCTGAACGTTCGGTGTCACTTGCGCTGATACGACCACAACGGAACTCAGTAAACCACTTCTTAACCATTGAAATTGATGGTGCAGTGTCCCCATAGTATTTATCAAGCCTTTCCTTGGTTTCGGTGATGGTTTTTTTACGCAAAAAATAATGCTTAATCAGCACACGAAATTCACTTTTTTCCATTTCTGTTAAAAGTCAAGAGGTTGTCTGCTTTCAATGGCTGTCAAGCATAAACTAAATGACTCGGCTTACTCAAAATGATACAGTAGGCTATTAATTCATGACAGTTAAGGACAGCATTGATGAATTTAAAGTATCGGCGCAGGAAATTCAAAACGTCACTGACTTATCAGACCGCCCTCGTATTATAAGTTCAAGTGATGTTTTAGCAGGTATTTATAATACAGTTTTACAATTTTGTTATTAATCTTATACCCTAAGATGACAACCATTTGACTCAATGAATCAAAACCCTCTATAAAGTATTATTGATGAGGTTAGTGATTAGGGGTTTGAAATTGACGTCATGGTAGGAGATCTGTGTATTTTCAATCTCCATATAAGTTACTAGTTCCGCTTGATTACCGATTTAGATAAGAAAACATAATTTTTATTCCAATTGATATGTAAATGATTTTTATTTCCAGATAAATATGACTTCATTTCTTCTCTGCACGATTTCTTTATTACGCATTGGATTCTTTATAATTTTATAAACCTTTCATACTTCTCAACGTTATTTTATTTTTTCCGTGTACATCTAAAATTTAATTTTGTATGGGATCGTCAATTTCATCATAAATAAACGTCAAACAAAGTAATGGCAATCCAATATGGCCACTATAATAAAATAAAACGTCAGTCTTTAAAGCATACCTCTTCTTTTTCCCCTAACCTCTAAAAGATTATATGTTTCGTGTTTTGCTTTGTACACTCACCAGAATAATAATATCGAAGAGATTATTTTTAAATTTTATATATCGAATTCCCTTTGTTCCTGCTTGGGATTCCGTAAATGTCCGGAATTTCTTTCCCTTAATCTTTTCGCCGCGTCCATTTGACCCTCGCCTTAAGAATAACTTCTTATCTAGATAGAATTGGAAGTATTTCATTCAGTTCTCTGAAATATTTGCTGTAATTTTCCTGAAAGGTATTTATAACCGACCTACTCACATATAATTTCATATGTATTAAGATTATTTTATAGTGAATTATTCAATGAGATATAATGACAGTGATTATTTAGTGGCAATTTTATATTTTAGGAAACTGTGCCCCCTGATTTCTATAACTTATTATTAATTATGACAAAAATTAGATGTTTGATATGGTTGGTTAAAGGCGGGGGTCGGTTTAAAGACCCGAACTATCCCTGCAACCTTTCGGCTTATTGTGTACCCCGTTCTTGTTAGAATATGTTTGTTCCTTCTATGAGGTCCAGTAACCTTCTACCAACCTTGTCATGTGGGAGGTTGTCACCACGTTGTTTGTTCCCGCAGATATTTTGTCTTCTACGAGACAGTGCTACGCAGCGGTATATTATGTGTCAAACGGTTTCATCCTCTTCGCCGCAGTCTGCATTCAATGGATCCGTTGTTTATCCCTATCCGTTGAAGGTGTTTTCGCAAGTGGCAGTGGCCTGTTAGCAGACCCATCACTTGTTTCAACTGGAGCCGCGTCAGGGTTAGCATCCCATTCGATAGTATTTTCGATGGTTTTCCAATTACGGCCCGTGCGTGTATTTGACCAGGTAACCCTTGCCATCGAGATAGGTGTTGTTTTTTCGACCATCTATCTAATGTTGTTTTTGTTGCCTGTTTTGATATTCCAAAGGTCGGCTCGGGGCTCCTGAGCAGATCCGGCTCTCGCTAGTTCATCCGCTTTTTCTTTTCCTAATATCCCAGATTGACCAGGGACCCACAAGAGCTCTATCTTGTTCCCCCTGGCCGCCAGTACTTTTAGGTTGGTATGGCACTCCAGTGTAAGTTTTGAAGTAAACCGATTGGAGTTGCCTTAAGAGCAGCTTGGCTGTCCGACAGGATATAAATATTTTGGCTGTGGTAGCCCTTTTCAAGATTTTGTAGTACGCATGGCATGACCTTCCGCTTGGTATACTGTGGCGTAGTTTCCCAGAGGAATGCTTATATCCATCCTGGGTCTTTCCCCAAATATACCTGCGCCCACACCGTTGGCGGTTTTTGATCAATCGGTGTACCAAACTAGACTCTTATCAAACGACGGGGGTGCACTGTTCGTCCATTTGTCAAAGTTCCAGTCAATCTTGGAAGGCTTTGTGAAATCGTATGTTGCTCTCATACGATCGGTTTGCATATCATATAGCTCATCGTTGATTAGATCCGTGGCTCTTGTGTGTCCAATTTTTACGGGGTGTTGTGTCCATTCCCCATTGGTGATCATCCTTGAGGCTCTGCAGTTAACCTCCATTCTGATGTGTACGTCTAGGGGTATTTGTCCAAGTATGACTTCCATTGCTGCAGTGGCGGTGCTTCTCATCGCCCCACTAATACACAGGCAGGCCAGCCTCTGCAAACTGCTAAGTTTGTTAGCTGTCGTAATCTGCTGTGTTTTTGTCCACCAGACTACAGACCCGTATGATATCAGGGGTCTGATAACTGTGACATAAAGCCATTGCATCATCTGGGGCTTGAGTCCAAAATATTTGATATACTTCTTAAAATAAATAATATATATAACCACGGTCGTATCTAAAATATCAAATCGAAATTTTAACAGCTTGCCAAGGAACCCTTAAATTTACAAATGCCGCGTTCTATTGTTTCTTCCTTTAACGCCCATTTACGGTATATAAACCGTTTCCAGACTTTAAAGGTTAATTTTCTGTTTTAAGTTATATTATCAGGATTATAAACGGAAGTAGAAACGATAATGAAATCACGATTTAGTTCAAATTGAAATATGTTTACGTTGCTTATATTGCCCTTCCCTAGTATAAATCTTAAACCCAGATATATCTCTAATTGGTTTAGTTTAAAAAATTAATAAAATTCAATTTCTATCTAAGATATGTCAAATTAAAACAAAAATTATTAAAATTGGTTCATTGTAACGAAAAATCAGCTTATTAATTTGGACGCGAATTTTTGAATATTCGATAATTAATTGGGCTAGTATATTATTAAAAAAAAAAACACTTATTTTCTTTTGTAACGCGTATTTTTTCTGATTAGACACTTTGAACATAATCAATATCGAAATTTACTTCAATCAAACGCAGCTTATTGAAAATTTCAAAAGTTTAATTATCTTTCAGTAATCGGAAAACGTTAGCAAAGTAAAAGGGCATGAGCTGAGAATTTAATTATCGCCTAGAGCGTGAGAGTCGCCATTATTGTACTCACAATCACATTACGTTGCCAGCTCCAATGCTCTTGCGCTAGAGTGGATGCGGGACAATGAATAAAAACATTATCGTCAGTGTATCAATTGTTCCATAGCGTAACTAACTGATAAATAAGCTTATCTACACGGTACCATCGCGTCATATCGTGCAAACGGAGCGTACCTAGCTTCTATCCAGTTACACATTATAAAATAGACGTTCCTACTGATAGATACTAGCAAGTGCAAGTGCAGGCCACTATTATAGTAGCTAAGGCCGGATACCACACTGAAAAGTGAAACCCAAGAGGCTCGTTCTCATTCCTTTTGATATTTCCATCATCAGACATTTTGCTGTATCACAACTGGATAAAAGACTTTTTAAATTGGAACCTACTCTCGTGCGAGATATCCACAACGTATGCGAATAAAGTGATTCACGTTCTTTTCACTTTTTTCACGCACTTTTATTTTCTTCCATCTACGTTCGTTTTCCTTCTTCTTCTTTCGTGGTTTCTCCTATTATTCTCCCCTAGGTCAATTAACTGTCACCCATATTTCAAATACACACTGTTATTTGTCAGCCAAAAAAAAAATGATTAACTTAATGCGTCGATCGGTCAAAAGCTTTCTAAACTATAGACTGCAAACAATATGAGGTGCAAAGCACGAACAAATCCTCTTTTCCTTCCTTATATCCTCTTAAAATAATTTCGCCAAAAAAGGGGTTAAGCCTTTAACGAGCTACCACTGGCTCAGATCCGTTTTGGGGCGAAGATGGGAGGAAACTGGAGGCTTGAATTTTAATTAGTACTTTGTATGGGCCTGGCAGATGAAGGAAACGAGGAGCAGACTACGGAGGATATTGGAGCGGGCTCCGTACAAGAGCTTAAAAGGATTTTTTATTAAGTCTGCGAGTGTGACATAATTGTTTTGTGCTGCTGTGGGGGTAACGCGAAGGTATTGTTGCAGAAAATAAGGTAATAATATCCCGTGTATACCGGTATTATGCTGTTAGTAACATTATTTATTTAATTTAATGAGCACGGAAAACAATAGCCGAGTTTCAACGTAAGACGGTTTTACTAAGGCGTTGCTAAAATAAAGTTTCAGGGGAAGGACTTAATCTAACCAATTAAAAACTAAAACAATCCATCAATTAATAATAAATATTTTTTTAAATTTTCTTGTAACGTAATGCATTTATTCCACAGAAAAAGTCTAAGCAGGAGTTATTCCTGTTCTAATAATATAATGTATACGTATATTGTATGAGGTCATCTAAAAATATCTTTTGGCCCACTGGCATAAATAAAACTATTTAATCTTCCTCAATGTGTGAATTTTATTATTTTAAACTCTTCCTTGACGAAAACTCCTTTTCAGAGTGACATAAGAAACTAATGGACCATAAACTAGTAGAGCGAAAATCAATACGAGGGAAAAGCAATTAAGGTGATGCTCGTCTTATAACTCGACTCTTGTTTCCTTGGTAGAAAAGTGGAGCTTATTAGTAAAGGTGTGACAAAGTAACTTTTTTACTTCCTTTTGTCAATATTCTTTGTTTGTTTCTTATTTGCATGCAAATTACTATAGGAATATTTTCACTAGGCTTTAATTATGCAAGATCTTTATGCCCAGAACTATCCTAGATCCACCATTCCGAAACACCATCTCGTTTCTTCTCAAAAATGTTATTTTCGAAAATATTACAAATATCCACACTACCTTCGCAGCCCAGGTTCGACCATCACTAGAATATTGATCTCATGTCTGGATCTCTGGATCCAAGCATACTCTTCCGCTACTGGATTACATCGAAGGCCTAATCCGAGGCCACCAGCTGACCCGGTTCGTGACTTGACTCTTCCATGACATTTCTATGGAAAATATTCAACTGACACATTTCGCTTAATTCCCCCACTAATAATACTTGTTGGATCATAGAAAAATGAATTTATATTTTAAACAATGGTGCAGAGCAATGCGTAATTAACAGCTGACGCTTACTTCAGATATGAATTCTATAAAAAGAAGCGATTAACATTACTATTTGTTTATTCAGTATAGCGTCCCCCAAAGAAGCGTTTAGACGTGCAGAAGGTCGTTACTTTTGGAACCCAAAGTAATCACATCATTTCCCAGGATCAACTAAACTATGGGAACAAACTAAAAGTTACTTTCTTCTGAGGAAACTTTACAAGTCCAACCGTGACAAATATAATTTTGTTTTCCCTTGATTTTTCTTACACCGATTAATTGTTAATCTTCGAGCACGCATCTATTTTTCTTTGGGTTTTAGATCTTAAGGAACGTATATTTTTCTCGAACTTTATTATACAACTTTGTTTTGGTGTTTGTGAACTTTTTCGAAGGGGAAAGAAATTGAAAAAGTATTCTTTTTTATTTGTACGTATAGAACTAAACCAAACAAACAAACTTTTTTCATGCTCAAAATACCTCGGTCTTAATTTAAATGTATTAGTCCTAAAACATCATTTTATTTTTGTGGAGATTTTAAACTTTATTTTTAATTACCGTCGATAATTATTTGTCATGAATGACTATGATTTCAATAATTATATAAAATTATAAAAGTTTCAGGAGTACTATTTACTAGAATATAGAATTAGAATTTATGAGTGAACTGCATATTTGAAGGACGAGAGTCCAGCTGCAGGAATCCTTTGAAACTTTCCTCAAATTTGTATTTATAGTGCGTATAAAATTTTAGTTTAATTTTAAAAAAGAAGAATATTTCCGGAATACTCTAGATAAAATAATTATTAACCCAAATAAGTCCACACAAAATTTGTTGTCTAATTTGTATGTCATATAGTTTGAAGAGCTAGGAAAAAGGGCCATACAAATAAATGTTCTAATAAAATTGACTAAACGAGTCTAGAAATATTATATGAATATCATTCATAAAGTATCTGTCACTAGTGGGATTTTAGTAATTTATTTCTAAAACCCGCTTTAAAATTTGTTGAGAAAATTTTTTAATTTTTGAGTGACAAATTTGTTCGGGTTTGATTATTTATCGGGTTTGTTTATTTATAAATTATATTAATTCGTAACATTATTGTATGGTAGTCAATAAGTATTTGAACTATATGTACAACATTGGAAACGAATCCAATCAAAATCAAATTTATCCAGATAACAAGTTTCCAGGTTTCAATGGTCTCACTCCTATACCTCGGTTATCGAAGAGCACAGAAGTGAGGTCACGGCGAGCCGAAAAGCTGATATGTCGTACAAGTTTATTTGTCGAAAGTTTCCAACACAAATTATATAACTTTGCTTCTTCCTAATTCGGTCAAAGTTTCATACATAACATCGTTTTCTGCTTCGTCCACGAAGGACACCCGTTGCTTTCCTGATTGCTTCATGTATTTCTTTAATATCGGCTGCAGCATTTCTAATACCTCGAATTAGTGCAATCCGAGTGTCGACTCTTACTTTGTAAACCATTTTTGAACCAGGGCCATAAACTCTTTGACCTAAAAGTCTAGTGGTGCGAGATCTGTAGATCCTGGAGGCCAAATAATAGGATCACGCGACCAATTCAAAGGCCCGGAAACATTTCGTCCAAATGTTAAGCAAAATGTGCTGCATTTTGATGTTGGCAGTAACATTCTCTAGTAGTCCTTCTATTTAATTTCACTAGTCACTGAGTATAAGTAAAAATTTCAACCAGTTAAAAGAACGCGAGATAAGAATTATTATTATGAAAATCACATAAGGACATATGAGGTTTTTACATTATTTTTATGTTTTCTATCGGAATACGCCTTTCGAAAATATAGTTCTAAGCCAAACAAACATGTTATTATAATATCTATATTTGGCGAGTCGATTATTATTGAAGTAAATTTCAACTTCAAAATCAATCAATCCAAATCCGCTCGCTCTGGCAAATTCATCCACAGAACAAATTTAGATGGGTTAATTCTCCCGCCGTATACGCAGCGAGCACAAAGCGGGTCACAATAGTTGTAATCCCTCCGAATCGGCTTAAACAAACTGAAAGCTGACATTTCATCGAAAAACTTCATTTGTTAAAACTTTCCTTGGGACAAATCGTGACAAATACTTCGGATATATTCGGTTTTCTTTTTGTCCAATGATTTATTGATTATTTTCCTTAACCGAAATTATTTTATGGGGTTTAACTTCATGGGGATTTTCTGCGTCTTATATCTATTATAACAAAGGCCTCAAAAGAAATTGAAAATGCACAAACTCTTAATTTTACA
Organism: Barypeithes pellucidus; assembly: GCA_963991005.1. Lineage (NCBI taxonomy): Eukaryota > Metazoa > Arthropoda > Insecta > Coleoptera > Curculionidae > Barypeithes > Barypeithes pellucidus. The sequence continues at coordinate 2,222,059 of OZ022559.1, forward strand.
CGAAAGTCACTTAAGAAAATGAAGTATTTGAAAAGACAAACAAAGAATGAGGTTTAAGGAGTACAAAAATTGCGTGTAGTTAAAACCATACGTAATTGCTATTTGACGAAAAAACAAGCATCATTAAACCAAGCATGCTTATTTCTATATCGTTGGCTTTTTTGCTATCCTATTATCTTTTATGCTCTAATTGCGGGCTCCTGACTCAAAGAGAAGCTCCCTGACTTAGTTTGCATACGGTCAGTAGCGTAGAGATTATAAAAACGATTTCTCTGACGATTACATAGTAAAATATTCGTTATTATGCTGGTTTTTAGTAATATTTATTCACTGGTAGTTCTTGTCTATGAGTAACGAATTTATTTCTCACGGGCTGCAATTGCATGAAAATGTTACTATATATTGTTTAAAGCATATCAATAATGATCTCATAAATTTACCAAATTACCGCACCAGAGTTAAAATTACTTTAGAACCAAAAATTTTAACGGGTTTTATTCTAAATTTACATTGCCTCTTAATTACGAAACTACCCCACAAGAACAATACAATAATAAGAAAATATTAGCGGACAAATTTAAAAAATGTATCACTTGATACCTAGTCTCTCCCGCTTATGAATAAAAAATGTGTATAATAATTTTCATTTTCGCCAAATTAAATTGTTTTCAATGTTTAAAAAAACAGACCTCAAGGTCGTCAAATGTGTTCGCTCGTTGTAAAATTTTTTTTCACCACAGCGTAATAATATTTCTAGTTTTCTCTGTATTAAAAAAACCGGATTCTAGGGACGACTCTGCTTTCTGCTTACATTTGATAAAATGCACTTGCATAAATGAGCAGAGACCTCAACTTATGCAAATTTAAAAAGGTTTTTCAAGTTCGCACTTTTTAAATGATCTTAGAAAAACGTTCTCTTAAAGGGTTTAAAACTCTCCAAAGGCTAATTTTGACCTCAAAATTTCGTTTCTTATGCATTTAAATGATAACCGTACTAAACACATATTTTTCAGGGTACAGTGTATAATTTAAATAATTTAATTTAATCATGTTATGATTAATTATTCAATATTAAAACTCTTAACAGTAGCAGATGCTGCTTGTAGATGTCTAGTAAAGTCAAATGTATAAAATAGTGGCAGTCCCCTTTCAAAATCTAAACACTCTTTAGCCTGCAAAGCGATAATGGCTAAGAGTTTTTTAAACTAATTTTAATATCCATTAACAGCACCCAATAGAAAAACTAAATTGTGAAGAACTAATTTATTTACCTTGGGTTGCTATTACATAGGGAATATCTCACAAAAGGGAGCAGGTGCGTCTTGTAACGGCATCTCCGCAAAAGGGAGCCAGGTAATTAAAATGTCCGACTGCAAGTCCTCGTCATTTCGACAAATTTATTGTCTGCACCGTGTCGCAAATTTGTTTTGGGGTTATGAACGTTATTTTGGTTTAAATCTTTCTTGTATTCTCATTTGGAAAGATTTATTTTAGAAATTTTGTCAAGGTTTACTGGGACAGTATCGAGTTATAAAACTTACTTAATACCTTGAGGTGTGGAGTGACAGTCTGCAGACCATAAGCCATTAAAGGTATTGATACGTATGCCTTAATTATCAGAAAAAAAATTATTTGTTTGGAGGAAACTATCTAGTTCCCCCAGTTGCCGGACAATATAAAATAAAGGTAATAATATTTAAGGAAGGTTACGTGATGAAACCTCCAACCGCTTAACCACTAAAACGCAAAACGACCTGACAAAAGCGACTGATTGACACGCTTGCAACGTTCAGGCATAGTTTACCACCAATCATAAAAGTAAGTGTTAATAAAAGTTTACCTTCACAGCCGATCCTTAAAATCTAGGATAAAGGCTGCTAGGAAGATATATTTATTATAGTTATTTCGTTACAGTATGAAAACGGAATTACTGCAGTATTAGTTTATATGTATGTGATAACTTTCAAATGGTGAAGGTATATTTTTTGAGTTCAGTTGATATTACAATAAACATAATTCTTCTAAGAGAGCAAGCATGTTTTAAGATATTTTATATAGTCGAATTAGGTATTTCTATTGTCAATGGTAGCACAAAATTATACCTGAAACAAGAAATCTTAAATATTTTGTATTAAGCCAGATGTATTTATTTTAATTATTAATTTAATTAAATACCATTTTTATAAATTTAGCATAATGTAGAACGGTCTTGGTGTGACTACATTAGTATTTTTGCCTTCATGCAAGCATTCTTTTCTTTCCGGCGACGGATATATGTAATGTCCGATATATTGTTCTGTTAAGTTTCGTTACAAAATCGACTCTAAAGTTTTTTCACTAAAAACTTTAAAAAGTTAGAATTATAGACGAAACCAATAAAAATCCCGTTTCGTTGTTTATTACATTTTTAAACATACTACATTCGGCAATTTCTCAAATCCGACAGGTGCTCGTTAAATCTGAAACGGGCCCGTTCCTTTTAAACCCCAAACTCCTTAGCTCGAAAACGAGCTGACAGAAGCAACTTATTGACATGCCTGCAGCCTTCTAGAGCGGTTTACAGTGTGTCATTAAAGTAAGTGTTAATAAAAGTTTGTTACTAACGGCGGTATTTCATATTTTGAAACATTTATGCGACGTACGGGGGGGCACTAAACTTTAGACGCTTTGTTAACCCACGCATTGACGTGTAAAAGAAGTAGGACAGACAGTTTTTGACCAATAAACTGGTGATATTTTGCATTGGTGGCTCAAACTAGTGGTATGTAAATCAATCATTTAGTATACACCCGTATCGGTATTTTCAATCGATCTTGAATCAATCTTTTATAACATAGGTACAGACACACCAGTCTTAAATTTTAGCGGTCCGTTCACTCCGTTTAGCGAACGATTGATTATACATTCTGAAAATGTAGCGAGTAGAGATTTAGGCTTTTATCGGATCGGTATTTCGTAATAATTTAGTATGATCATCGAGTGCCTAATGTTTCGACAGCGACAGCATAATCAAATTGGGAGCCTGAATTGTTTGTCTCTGTTGCTTTTAGCTTAGATGTTATTATTTATTTCATTTCAATCGTTCATATCCTTAGGTTTGGGGTCGCTCGGTATTCGGTCATCATCCTCAATAAATGATTCATTGATATTAACCTGTAAGAATTCGATCATTCAATACTTTCTCCTGATCCGAACTTTATTGAAATATTGAAATATCAAGGCCCGTCGTTCTAAAGAAACTTTTATTTTTTAATAAATTGTTAAAAAATGACTTAAATGCAAAAAAATTGTTAGAGCTTGAAAGTTAAATATTGGCGTTAAATAAAGTAAAAGTTAATCTAAACAAAGGTATGCCGCGACTTGATAAGCATATTTAAAAATCGTTCCCAACTTTCGTCTAAAATTTTACGAATATAACAATAACGCGAAATGTAAAAATCCTGTTCGCTTAAGTTTTCTAAAATGTAGGGGAAACTTCCTTCTGTTATTCTTGCCGTCAACTTCTAACTCCGCCGAAAATTTGCAAACCAAATTGAAATTTTACATTTCAAATTTACCTTAGATTATAGGAGATGCCAGAAATTCGACGCTAATTGTTAACTTTTTATTATGCCTTAAAAAGGGACAAGCGGCATTTTATATAGTCAAATTGTTCCAGAACAAGGAACGGCCCGAAATCAATAACAATATTTTGTTGAATATTTAATTTATGTTAATAATGAGATGATTTTTTTTTGGTAAAAATTGTGCCTGTTATTTAATTTACAAACTTCATAAATATTTAGTTTATTTCTATTTGTACTAATAATTACAGCATAATGGTGTAAAATTTCTAAATATTAGAAAATAATACTTATTTTTCTTTAATATTAATTTTTTTCTGAGTTTTTTAGTTGCCCTTTTAGTCCATTAAAATCAATGACCTTATTATATTTGGTTCAATTGAAAAATATTTTAATGTCTACAATACGCGAAAATTCAGAAAGTCACGTCCTAATTAATAAGTTGATATTTCGTTAATAATGAACCATTTTTAGTAATTTTTGTTTTAACTGATAGAAAATATATTCTTGAGTTGAAAAATCATTAGATTCATTAGCCATACCTAGTTTATATTTTGATGTTGAATTAAATGAATTCTCTGTATTATGGGCTCTATTTATTGAAATGATTTTTATGTTTTATTTAGCATAAGCCCCGAAACGCATTTTCGACAATATAACTTAGTTACGATTTTTTTAATATTATGAGAAACAATAAGAATACGTTATATTTCTTTTCCACTATATTCTTAAAAAGACATGTTTCGCTATCACTGTAGCTTCTTCAGATTCATTCAGAATATAGTTCTATATCAAACAAAGTGTACAATCTTAAAATATTATTACAGGTAGAATATAAAGATGGTGTAGGGTGTAGGGGTTATAATAGTAACAGTGGGATTTTCCAAATGGTCAGTAAAGTGATTATATAAATTATTTTATAGATTTATTTATACATGTAATAGGGGATTAGTGAAATAAATTTAACAAAGGAGAATTGTTAAGGTCTATTTGATCATTCAGTAAAACATCGGTATTTTTAAGTTTATTTATTTCCATGGATTCTAACAAATTAAGTTTTATGTTCAGTATGTAAGATTTTAAAATTTGAATCAAAGTTATGTTGTTTTTCTTTTAAATGGTTGGAATAATTGTTTTTTCTTTTATGTAACTATTATAATGTTCTTGTATTCTTTTTCCAAAATGTCTCCCTGTTTGGCCAATGTATGTTTTCGGACAATCTTAACATTTTCCATTTCCCTAAAGTGTTGTTAGTTTTGTAAGCTACCCTTAGGTTGAGTTTATTAAGCAACTTACCCATATTTTTACTCGGTTTTCCATTGAAAGTGACAACTTTAAATTTATCTGCTGACGTTTTACTATTTGGGAAAACTAAATCAATAGTTTTTTTGTAAGTCTTTTTCTTTAAGAGCTTGTTTATTAAACTCAAAGAATAACCATTATTGACTGCTATTTGTTTAATGATATTTAGTTCTTTATGAAAGTTATTTTTGTTAAGTGGGAGAGTTAACAGTCATGTGGATCATACTGTGGAAAGCTGCTAACTTATGTTGTATTGGGTGATAAGAAGAATTATGGATCGTTTGTGGAAAACTGCGAATATATGTTTATTATTTTCTCTTTTTACAGTTAAATCTAGGAAGTTAATGGAATTTTGGGTTTCTTCCTCTATTGTCAAATTGATATTTTTATGTAAACTATTGACATACTCGAGAAATATTTTTAACTGTCTGTCCGTTCCGAGAAAACATGTTAAGATGTCGTCAACATACCTGTGCCAATAAAGAAACTGTTTAAAAAGCGGGTGTTTACTAATTTTACTTTCAAAAAATCCATAAATATTTCAGCTAGTAACGGACTGAGTGGGTCCCCCATAATTAGACCATTTTACTTGTATAAAACCTATCGTTAAACTCGAAATAATTTTGTTCTAGGCAAACTGTAAGAGAACTGATTATTTCTTGTTCTTTATAAAATTGACGAGATGACGAGATTTTTTTGTTACCTCGAGTGATATGGCGATACTTTTGGACCAGTGTTTCACCAAGATATATCTCGAATTGGTTTAGTTCAAACAATAAATAACATTAAATTTTTATTTAAGATATGTGAAATTTAAATTTTAGGAAATTTACACGCATCTAGATTTTATGGGCTACGCCATACAATTAACTCTGTCAGGACGTAAGCGACTCTGGCCTAAATTCTAGAATCTATTGTCTATCAGAAAAAACAAATATTATTACAATTGGTTCATTATTAACCAAATAATGGCTTTATTAATAATTAGGATGTGAATTTTTGAATATTCGATAATTAATTGACGTCGTGTATTTAGAAATAAAGTTCAATTTGGAACATCTAAAATAAAAACAAATTCCCTGTAAATGTATATAAAATAAAAACAAATATTTTAGTTTAGTTCAACTGCATTACATTTAAATGGCATTACGCAAACAATTGCAAATATTTATTTGTCATTTACATAATTGGTTATAAAACGATTAAAACATTTCGGTCCTTTAAACATTAATTCATTTTACAAATGAACTCTAATATTTTCAAAATAAATATTAAATATTTACTTATCATTATGGCTTATTTTTAGTACGTGAATAAATTCGGTAAAAAATATTTACTAGTCTTAATAATCTCCAATTAAATATTTTTATGAAGAACTATTTTATGTTAAACAGCATCCCCATTATTTACTAATCCATCAAAATAGATAATAATAATAATAATATATAATACAAATTTTGGTTCATTTATTCTTGGAGAGTCATTTTAGGACGGTTTTAAATTAATAACCCTTTAGTAAAAACTATTGCTAAATCTTTTTACTCAATCTGTACCAAAATTACCTAATTTAGGATGTTTTTATTTATATTACGAATTTTTATTTAAATTTATAAAATTAACACGTATACAATAGTTAGTTAAATCGAAACAGAAATAAACCAGTGTAGGGTCTATGCTTACGAAGAGATATATCACTCTATAATTATTATCGGTTCAACCAAGCACCCCTATAAATCAATAATAAAACTTTCGTTGATTGTGGCTTGCGGTCGCTATTAGAGCTATATTTCTGAAACATTTAGGGGCGAGTTTCCAGCGTCTTAGCCATAAATCTAGTGGAATTTAGCCACATTAGCCAATTTTCAAACAAATTACCCGTTCAGTGGATTACGTTTCCCGAGACATTTCAAAGAGTTAAAATTTGTCATTGTTCAATGAATATGTTGTATGATTTTAACGGCACAGAAATTTGACGAATCTGACAGTTTCTAGACGTGTAAAAAATAAAGACAATACTTTAAATTTGTATTATTTTAGGATGCTAACAAGGCTATGAACCTCATATTTAAATCGACAACAAGAAATTGTAGTTTTGTAATTTTGTTCGTTGAATAAAAAGCTGCTTTAGTTCCTTCTTTAAAATAACCAATTGTTACGTGGTTTTTTAATTTTTGCCGAAAAAAAGGCGGAAAACCAAATAGTACCTACGTTTTATGGCTTTCTTAGCATATTAAAATAATGAGTAAACGGAATTTAAATATTGCAATTGAAGTTAATTATAGAGGTCGAAAGAAGCACATTTTTTGTGTTTCCGATCCCATTGCATGGACTATCAAATAGAAAATTAATGAATTCCGACTTCTTGGTAATTAATAAAGATTTTAAAATTTTTAGAAGCCTACACGACAGACTGGGAGAAACAGGATCCTTGCGTCCAAAATGTAATAGTGGAGGATCCTGTTTCTCCCAGTCTGTCGTATAGGCTTCTAAAAATTTTAAAATCTGGCGGCCTTCTATTTGGATACGTTTCCAAATATCGCCGATGTGCTGCTAAAATTTTCTTGTGCCTATAAATATACCATGTCTCGCATGAGATTACCTGTATAAATTAAGGTTACATATTATAAATTATCACGTTCGGTTTTCTATAATAAAAGCAACTTCATGGATTAAATAGTCATTACAAGATAGCTATCGGGTTACTCTTCGCTGAAATCTTAATCACTAATTGTTTACCTATACCTGTAATTCAATACATTTGTGTCATAATATCTTGTTTCGAATCCAATTTTCGGAAAGAGAAAAAAGACAAATAAATAGTGGTAGATAGATAATCATTTTGACAATTTATCCCCTTAGGTCAGCATAAGTACAATAATTTTTATAACTTATTATTTATTAGCTAATTTAACAAGAATTTGGATTTTTCAGACACTACGGCGTAACAACTAATCTACTTTCATTAACAAAAATATAACATAGAAACATTTATATGGAGAAAATATATTTACAATGTAACATATTGAGACAAACTTTTATCAAATTATATATACTTATTTTACCTTAAACATATTAGTTCTTACTATAAGATGATTTGGAATTTAGAAACATCAAGTCACGTGACCTAAAATGGGTTCACTATTCGCTTAATAAATAAATGTCCTTGATTGTACATTCGGCTAGTCAGATTTCTAAACAAAGCCAAAGCAATAATCTTGACCATTAATCGATGAATAGCAACGTCTGCTTCATCGATAGCATTCGTGACTATAGATAGTTAAAAAATTGTCATGACAAGATAAAATAAGGGAAATATGTATCATGCAAAGGGTTTGTTTATTTTGAGTAACATAACCTCAAAGTGTTTCTAAATAGGATTTTAGCAGGACCTTTTGCTTGCAAGCAAAATGAAAGAAATCTCTAACCTGCTGCCTATGCCACAGTCATCTAGGCCGGCACCCGCCGAAATTCGCAGTAAATGTTCTCCACGAAGTGCAGAAATCGCGTCTTTTCGCACTGTCAATCGGACTCAATAGCAACGTGCCGGCTGCCGATGTAGAAACACTAGCAACAGGCGGCCAAAATGTGGCCAGCTTGCCGACGAGGAGGAGTTTTACCAGCGTGACGTCACGCCGTTCGAGGGCGGTGCAATTTTGCGCACTGTGGCGGCTTCATAGCGTCGTCGGGGTAACGTGGCAAGCATGCCCGTGCGTCAACTCCAACGCGTATGGTGCGTCGTCCGTGGTAACCTGTCGAGGCGGCCTTGGACGCAGCACATCTCTCTTTATAAAATAGCACAGACATCATGTTAAATCACGCCGCCGAGATTTTACTTGGAAAAGTTTAATTCGACACGAAATAAATACGCATTCTATCGTTCTACACCCGAAAAAAGTTATGGTCTAAGCATTTAACTCCCAACAGCAAATCATGCTCCTTGCAAAATTTATTTTCATTTAAATTTTATCTTTCTTGATTCTAGAAAGTTAGGACTATCATGTGTCTGGAAGCAACCTGGCAGCTCTGCTCATGAGGCATGAAATACCACATGACCTAACCGTTAAACCGAGCTTTATACAGGGTGATTCCTTAGTACAGGCCGTAAATTTAGGACGTAATTTCTAACGATATTTAAGGAAACAATTTTTTTCTCTGTGTATTTAATACGTCAATTTGAAACAAAATAAGAGACAATTTTATTGCTATACGTATGTACCTTCGGAAAATATATTTTAATATACTTTTATTTATTTTCGTTGAAGCATCAGAAGTACGTCAAGTAGTGTTCAAGACACATAACAATATAGAATTTTTGGGAGTAAGATTCTTTGTCGTATCTGACGAAAAAATGTAAACACACAGGATCAAGAGAGAGCAAATACAAGCATATTTAGATTGATTTATATTGGAATATATTTTTGTTGTAATGTCTTAAAACAAAAATTATAAATATTTATTAATTACGAAGACTGCTTACAATAACTAGTGTAGCTAACGGGTTTCATGAAAATTTTACTTACTTACTGTGCACAGTCGTTTAAAACAGGGTAGGCAAAAATTATGTTTAAGACCAAAGCTTATCGTTCGTAACATCCAACTAAACAATATAACAATAATACAATTAACAATGTATCAGAACAACAATGGAATTAAACACTAATTATGAATAAATTTCGTGCTCGTGCGTTTTATTTCGATTTTAAATCTATCATCCACTTCATTGAGCCAATGTTGCCAAAAGGAAAGTCAATTATTATGTGAATTATGATTCAGGATGGTTATTAAATATGAATTTCACAAAAATTATCTTTAATCATCATAATATATTTTACGTTACTTTATACATTTTTTTAATATATAACTAAATTAATTATTAATAAAATATACAATGTGTCTACGTAAGTTGGCGGCATATGGGAAACTTTTTTATTATTAATTTTACGAAAAAAAATTATTCTTCATAAAAAGGTCTGCATGGTCCAAAACCTAAAATGCAACCATCAGATGTTAAATTTTTTCAGTCGTATACGAGGTTTGTCAAAAAATGTGATTTTTGCTCTAGAGTAAAGTACCTTTATTTTTGACAATATCGAAAATTGTTATAAATAAAAGATGTTTAGGATTAAAAATAGCTTTCAAATATTCAACATTCCTACAATTTCTCTGCGATTACATTGGAAATTTAAGTTTGCACTCGCTTTCACTTTCCGGAGGTCAAGGATATTTTAAGTGTTGCAAACCAGCGAAAAACAATGTTTGTCAAACAGATGCGTTTGTATAAAAAAAAGTTCTTTGTAATTCAAGGTGTCATAAAAGCGCACCTTAATAAACCATATTATCAGTCATTTCCTTTTAGATTTTTGTATCTAGCTATTATGTTGTTTCGTTCCTATTCGTTCTATTAATTTTTTTATAGTAAGTTATAGATAATAAATATGAGTTTATGATAATACCTACATACATCCTATTTCAAGACATCCAATTTTAAGGAAATTCCTGATAATAATCAGTTATTTACAAACCTTTTAATGTAAAATACCTTATTTTCATGCGGTACTGACAACACTGTCCTAATTACAATGATTGACTAAAACCGACAAAGAGGGTAACTTAAATCACTTAGTTAAAGTACAGCGTTTGACTGAAAGAATTCCTTCATTACAGGGAATGCCTGATACTCTTAGGCAAACGGTGTACCGAACGGTAGAGTTACACTAGTTGCCGGCAATACGTGAAATGACTAGGTATTTCAGGGAATGACGGATTTCACTAATTGACGCCGACATATATATACAGGGTGTCCGGGAACATGTGGGAAATCTCCCGGATATGAAGAAAATACGTGAAAAGAATACTATAGGTTCATATAAACTTCTTTCGTATCTGCCTCCTCTTCGGAGATGTGGGCTCCCAAAGAACACCAATGGAATCAAGTTTTTTACACATAATTATTGAACCACTGGTATATTTCAATTATTTTTTAATATGATGTATACCAGGTAAGACCCGTCAAATTACTACCCAAGAAACTGTTGTGAATTACTCACAGCTGCAGGGACGGACTAGCTGTAACACTCATGGGCCCATTTTTTTACGCCCTGTATGATGAGAACTTTGGACAATGTTTTTTACATACCTTTAACTATTGGCTAAAAATTAAGTACTCTTCATTCATGTCGCTAATCCTAACCGTTTTCGAGAAAACGTCATTTTATTTACACTGAGTCCCCTAACTGCTCATGTGCTAAATATGAAAAAGCGGAATCTTGAAGGTTGAACATTGGATCGGAACAAAGATGTATCTTTTATTGAAATACCCGAAGCACATGATGTATATGAAATGCCGTTTTTTCGAAAATGGCTAGGATTATCGACATGAATGAAGAGTACTTAATTTTTAGCCAATAGTTAAAGGTATGTAAAAAACATTGTCCAAAGTTCTCATCATACAGGGCGTAAAAAAAATGGGCCCATGAGTGTTACAGCTAGTCCGTCCCTGCAGCTGTGAGTAATTCACAACAGTTTCTTGGGTAGTAATTTGACGGGTCTTACCTGGTATACATCATATTAAAAAATAATTGAAATATACCAGGTGGTTCAATAATTATGTGTAAAAAACTTGATTCCATTGGTGCTCTTTGGGAGCCCATATCTCCGAAGAGGGGGCCGATACGAAAGAAGTTTATATGAACCTATAGTATTCTTTTCACGTGTTTTCTTCATATCCGGGAGATTTCCCACATGTTCCCGGACACCCTGTATATATTTCTGAAAACTACAATAAAACATGAAAAATTATAATTTTGGTTCCGCATTGACTTGAAACAAAAAAGAGATAAGGATTCTATGGATCAGTAGAATCCCCGTCTCTTTTTATCTTCTGTCTGTTTCTCTTTTCATTGTACCAGTTGATCGGTTTGGTATGTCTTGGAAAAACAAACAAACAATCGACGGACGTGAGAATCTGTATTTTTATCCAGTTTACGGCAGACTTGGCACAGTATTTACCAAATTGAGTTAAGAGTTACTATTTTTTTTTCACAAACAATGCTTAAAATTAACAGTCAGAAAAACAACGAGAAATTTTATGCGCGTGCTTAACGAATATTTATGTACGATTTTCTTGATATCGTGATTCTATTTAAATCTACGCCAATGAGAGAATCTGTCGACGTAAAAAATACAAAAATTCATTAACAGTATGGCCGTCCAGTCCATGCTTCATTAGTAAACATTGGCTACGCGTTGGCCTAAGGCAACTTTAAACTCGATATGAGTTTGCCTTGTTCCGGCTTCTCTATACAGCAATAGGATGGCCTGGGGCCACACTAGCAAATTTAGATAAAGAGGAGATTTTATCTGGCTAATGCTAGCGGACGTTTCATTGTTCTGCTTGATTTAATTGAAAGAGTTGGGAGTAAAAAGGAAGTTTGTCGGCCGGTTTAATTACACTTCGTTTTTTTTTTTTGAATCCATTGCGTGCATTGTACATGTATATTTAAAAAAATATATATTTAAAGGAGTCAGCTACAGCAAAAATCACTCCTCGAAACTTAAATTTAGCCACTAAGGAAGCCGATTCCCTTACAAGTTTCCTTGAGATATTGAAACAGCTTGTGATTGATGAGTAACAGACAGACAGCCCAGAATTAATGTCTTTAAATTTTGAAATAATCAAACCGTTCCAATATGACCATTTTAAGTTTTAAAAAGTGTAAAGGTAATGTTGGATTGCGCGATAATTTTAAATAATAATTAACGCGGTCCGAGTTAAAGCAGGTGATTGGTTTGCTACCAGGCCATTGTCACTTAAGCAGGCACCTTCAGGGTATAGGAATCTACAATGGACTCTTTGAATGCAGACTCTGTGGCGTAGGCGTAGAGGATGAAACTGCCTCCCATATAATATACAGCTGCGAAGCGCTGACTCGCAGAATACTTAAGATCTTCGGGAATATACAGGTCGACAACTTTATCTGTAGCTACAATAGGAATGCGGGCAAGAAAATTTCTTGGGTTAACAATGTTGTCACATATATTAAATTTTAATTTACAGCATGTAAACCCTAAAATTAAATTTACCCATTTAAAGTAAATTGTCATAAGTATATACAAAACTAATATTCTATTATAGTTTCAATGTTCCTAAAACTTTCTTTTCATACTATTTATTTTAATATTTAAATTCAAAATAATATATTTTTTTTAAAGTACTTATAATCTAAAAATAGGGCAACATGGTGCAATATCAACGGTAACCATGGGTAACCGGTGGCTAGGCTAATTTGATAGGTTATATCCCAGACAGCGTCTGGTGACACGCCTATTGTGCCAGCGTGCTTGTTCGTCGATGTCCAATATGCTTCATCCAGTTGCGTAGTGATAGGGTTTGTTTTAAAACTGTCATAATGAATGAATATACTCTGGTAAACCCCTTTATAGTCAAACCCGTAAAGTAATTGCCAATGTGTACAGGGTGTGTGAAGAAAAATCACCAATACATTTAAATTGTCACTTAAGCAAAAGCTAGAAAGGGTCCCAATGTATACGGGAGTAAGCGTGGGTGCAGTAAAAGACATTCACAAAGAAGATACTGAAAGGAAAGAAAATAACCCGGATCAATTGTTGTCATCTCCTGTCAAAAATAGGGCCCGTCTCTCTGCTGTCGAAAAAATCGAAGGCTTTGACTTTGGCATTGTTAGGAGAACAATACAAAAGTTTTATTTTTAACTAAAAGTGGCCCCAACCTTAAAAAAATTGCTACAACAGCTGAGAAGTGACATACTCTTTCCATTTTCCCGTAAAACTTTGAAGTGCATGTTGAAATCAAATGGATTTTATTGGCGAAAATGCCAAAATAAGCGAAAAATATTAATGGAAAGGCCTAATATATTGATACAAATATATTCATGCCATGAAAAAATATATATTATTACATTATTAAGATAATAATAGCACGCCCATACTCGGCCATGTTTTAAAAGATATTGCTTCCCCTTACCGATACCGCGTAGCTATAGACTCGCTCGTCGAACTATACAGACTTGGTAGAAGGATATTGTACCTCATAGAAAGAAATAATTAAATAAAAAATATACACAATAAGCCCGAAGGCTGCAAGTGCGTGAGTGATGGAAGTTCGGGGCACGCACCTGACTCCCGCCTTTAACCAACCAACCAGCTAGACAACAAAACTGAGCTTACTGTCTTGGCACGTGGCAAACAACTATAATACATAAATACATGAAAGGACTAAGATTACTGAAAACTCATTGCATTGAACATTGTGCGTTCGTCACTGTGCTCAAATCGACTTTATTCCTATTCTTTAGAAGTAGTGCATTTATACCCTGTAAACCTATCCCTATAATTTTAAGTTTTCAACTCAACTGCTTCTTTCTTGACACTAATTAAACTTCGCCAATTCGGCAACGAAATTCCTGTAAGCAAAGGTAAAGTTTTAAAAGTTCGCCTTCCCTAAGTGTGTACAAAGCATCGTTAACTTTAAGAAGCAGGTATAGAAGACCCGAAATGACGAATCTATAGAACATCATTACCGTAGCAACGGACTGAGAGAAAACTTTGTGCTTGTTACGACGGCATTTGAGTGTTCGCTGCTATTGACGATGGTCTCAATAAGCTGCGAAAATACCTCGTGTGGAAACCTTCAAACTTCCATTTTCGTCCACCACCATGACAACGAGCTCCCGTTAATTGAGAACACTGTAGCCGGGTCTCGGTGTATAAAATTAAATTTAATCTGAAATAAATTCGCTACTTGAATGAGCTAATGAATTGGCACTGTAGACGGGCTGGCAATTACTCTTCTAGTATTAGGAATGTTCGATTTTCTTTCCTCGATACAAAATATTTGTCAAAATTATTGTGAACTATGATCTCATGATCTCATAAAGGTGAATTTTATTATAGAAACATTTCGAACTAATAAGTAAGGTTCTTAGAAAGTTGCTACCGTAGCAACGAACTGAGCGATAACTTTTTAATTGTAAAACGTCTTTTCCGAACGGTGTAGCCGGGTAAATTTGCTTCTTTGATGGGCTAATTAATTGCAGTTTGCGCGGGTTCTTTATCAACATTAGAGATGTTTGATTTTATTATCTCGATAATAATAAACTCAAAAAATGATTGAAAGATTGCATAACGTATGCTGTTTCTGAATACAGTCGTCCATTAAATTAAAGTATTTGAAATTGCAATACATACTAAACTCACTAGATTTAAAAGAGAGATTGATATAAAAATATATAATAATACTTAAATTTTTGTAAAAGTTACTAAAATCTTTTGGAAAATTTAGTTAAATCTTCTGTAAAATTTATTAAAATCTAATCAAAAATTTATTGAAATATTTTGTAAAAATTTTGACACATGATATTCCCAAGCGGTAACCCATCCAAGTGCCACCATCAATCGATGGTATGTTCCCTGTAAAGTTCCCCTCCTATAATTTGTGACGAAATGACCATACATTTTAAATTATTTAACTACTGGGACTATAAATAAATTATATTCACTATATATTCGTCGTAAAATTGACAATATATATATTAGAAATTATGTACAATAGTAATTGATACAATATTTTATAGGTCATTTTACAATAAAATCTTTACTATAATAATTCTACTACACAGACAAATACACAGCAGATTACGACAGCGGACAAACTTAACAGTTTGCAGAGGATGGCCTGCCTGTGTATTAGTGGGGCTATGAAAAATACCCCACTGCAGCAATGGAAGTCATACTGGGACTAATACCCCTAGACATCCACATCAGAATGGAGGCTAATTGCAGCGCCTCAAGGATGATCACAAATGGGGAATGGACACAACGCCCTGTAAAACACACAAGAGCCACGGATCTAATCAACGATGAGCTCTTTGATATGCAAACTGATCATATGAAAGCAACATACGATTTCAGAAACACTTTCAAGATTGACTGGAACTTTGATAAATGGACAAACAGTGTATCTCCGTCGTTTGACAAGGGCTAGTTTGGTACACCGATGGATCAAAAACCGCCAACGGTGTGGGCGTAGGTATATTTGGGGAAAGGCCCAGGATGGACGTGAGCATTCCTTTGGGGACCTACGATACAGTATACCAAGCGGAAGTTCATGCCATACAAGCACGTGTACTACAAAATCTTGAAAAGGGCTACCACGACCAAAAGATTTACATCCTTTCGGACAGCTAAGCTGCTCTTAAGGCTCTGAACTCCAATCGGTTTACTTCAAAACTTACATTGGAGTGACATACCAACCTAAAAGTACTGGCGGCCAGGGGGAACAAGATAGAGCTCTTGTGGGTCCCTGGTCACTCTGGGATATTAGGAAAAGAAAAAGCGGATGATCTAGCGAGAGCCATATCAACCTAAAAGTACTGGCGGCCAGGAGGAACAAGGTGGAACTCCAGCTCCAGCCAGAGCCTGATCTGCTCAAAGTCTCAGGGGCCCCGAACCGGCCTTTGGAATATCAAAACAGGCAACAAAAACAACATTAGATAGATAGATGGTCGAAAAAACAACACCTACGCACGGGCCGTAATTGGAAAACTATCGAAAATACTATCGAATAGGATGGCAACACTGATTCGGCCCCAGATGAAACAAGTGATGGGTCTGCTAACAGGCAACTGCCACTTGCGAAAACACCTTCAACGGATAGGGATAAACAACGGATCCATTGAATGTAGACTCTGCGGCGAAGAGGATGAAACTGCCTCACACATAATATACCGCTGCGTTGCGCTGTCTGGTAGAAGACAAAATATCTTCGGGAACATACAACATGGTGACAACCTCCCACATGATAAGCTTGATAGAAGATTACTAGACCTCATAGAAGGAACAAACATCTTCTAACAAGCCGGAAGGTTGCAGTGATTTGAAGTTCAGACCATTAAACCGACCCCCGCCTTTAACCAACCAACCAACCAACCAACCATATACTTACTCCCAAACGTATAGCTCTATCTTTCTTTGTTTGTAAGTCTATGGTGGTCATATATCTATTTGCTTGGACCCGATTTCATAATGGCGAATTTTGATTTTTTGATAAATTACAAGGAATTTTTATTAATGTAAAATTTTGCTTTAACTTTGACCATATTTTAAATTTTTTCCGTATTAAGTTTATACATATAAATAACCTCAAATAAATCAGTATAATTATCTGAAAATTTTAAAAACTCTTCTCAACTTTTTGCGTTAAATTTCAATTTTTATCATATAAACTTTGTATGTAAATATCCTTTTTAGGGTCGACCGTGAAAAGTTTAAATATAGATTTACCTATACGCGACTACGTAAGGTGATTAGGAAAGTTTTACCGTTACGAAGAAAGACGAAAGAAACCGGCTCCATGCTTGCTAGTCTTTATAGCTTTGTTTACTCCGACCCGCATGCAAGTTTATGTAACACCTTATTTAACTTAGGCGATGGAAACTTAAGCCGATCGGATCGATAACATAACCTTTTTCGATCAATGACTTTTGAAAGATACAAGCCCCGTCTTGCAGGAAACTTTAAAATCAATACTGAAACGGCATATAAACGATATACAGGGTACAAGGTCATTTTGTATGTATGTGTATACATAGTGAACCCACGTGCCGAGTTTGAATTCATTTTGGTGAGCCAATCCTAAGCTATTCAATTAAACATGATGGCAAAATCACGAAACTCTCATAGTTCAGGTAATACAGCAAACGCCAGAAAATAATTTCTATGACGCTATTGCCAAAAATAGACGTAAAGCTGAACATAACGAATAATGAAAATATTGATTTTATTTTTTGATTAACTTAAAATTTAATTTGATGGTGTTTGCTGTATTACCTGAACTGTGGGTCTCGTGATTTTGCCGTCACATTTAATTAAATAGCTGAAGGCTCACCAAAATGTATTCAAACTCTGCATATGGGTTTACCATGTCGGTTATAATGCAGTTTTCCTATAAAATGTACAGGGGAGCCAATATTCAGCCACCTCATTCGATTTCCTATGTTCAAGTCAACCCTGTATAATAAGAATAATAAAAACTGAACTAAATAAAATATTTTGGTAGTTTACTTTATCTATAAGCAAAATCAATATCTCTAGCAAAATTATAAATTTATTTTCGAGTTAATAACTTAAATTGTTAAAATAGATGCTCTTTGAATATGAAATAATGTATTTTTTTGATTGATTCCTCCATGAATCCACAGTTATATGTTTTTAAAACGTAATCTGAATCTGAAAGTAATAATGACCATTTATCTATGTATAGATATTCCTAACAAAAGTGTTCTATCATTTTAAAACGCAAAGTTAGCTATTCGGATTCTTCCTTTAGTGCTTGGGTTTGAACATAAAAAAAAAACAAAAAAATGCTATAAAGTTACATCCTATTATCTTGGACTTTTCACTTCTTACTTTTTTGAAAAAAGGGAAGAAAGTAAAAAATAATTTCAGTTTTATTTTAAAAATATGTAGCTCGGGCATTGACGCAGATGCCATTTTGTCCAGCGCTGATTCTTACCTGAAACAAAATAAACGAATATTAATATTTAACAGGTTAAACAATTTTTAACTAATTTATTATTTTAATTTTGAGACAATATGCCAACTTATCAAGATTTCTAAAAAAAAAACAGTACAAAAACTTTTCTTCCATCTATCTTCTAAATGTCTAAAAAAATAAAAATGACTAATTTTCTTGTCTGTTCCCGTGTAATGGAATCTTAGGACTTTTTCCATCAGAGCTTCACAAAGTTGGCTCTGACAAACGACGGGCAACTATCGTCATTTGTTATACCTGGCTTTAATGTGGTAGTGTATCAAGATTCGCACGGTCGGAGATTTATTCCGGGAGTCAGCGGTGTCGAATTTTGCAGGCACTTCGGTTTATTAATCAAAATAAGATTTGTGTCTTGTGAACTTTTAGCGAGACATTATTTTACTTGATTTTTCTTCTACTTTTTTAAAATATATTCGAAAATAAAGAAGACTATGGCAAGTTCAAGAGTTCAAAGTGATGTATGGTAGTTTCAATATATTTTTGTTATAAACATTATTTAAGCTTAAAGGTAAGTATGCTGTCCAAAATGTCCGAATTTTATTTTGAAACGCTTGATCCGATAAATTGATATTTGTTGTAGTTTGTCCGCAACAATTTGGTGTAAATTGCTATGCCAGGAATGTTGCTGCTCCGCTCCGGGTGAGGAAATAACGCCGGTGTTAGGCAGCAGGAATGTCTTTCTTGACCCTTTACACATCAACCCAGTTGTCAGCCCTAACGAAATATCTCAAGGTGTAATCAGTAATAAAAAAATCTAAAATTGTGGCTTGTGATATTTTAGTTGGACACTAAATGCCACGCGAACATATAGAATTATACACGAACATACAGAAATTCATTTAGAATTCCTACAGTTATGGCAAAAGAAAATTCTACTTTTAAACACAGAAATTAGATTGATGTTTAGTATATCCAGTTGCTGTATGGCCTGTAAGTTATGGGACACCCTGCATATTTTGTTAATTTTATTAAAAGAGTAATGTTTAAATATTATAGCGAGTGCATAAACTTATTTTAAAAAGGCATGTACAAAGAGATGACGTGGGTTGACAGTATTTCTCAGTATAAACAGGGCTTTAGTCTACGAAAAGACAATATTATGCAGAATTTTCCTGGGGCCTTTGTTGATAGAGCGTGATGTCTTCCTGATATAACGTATTAAAAATTCATATTGTTTGCTTGCATGGATAGGTCGAATATGAACCAACGAGAGAAGATCCGACCTGTATAAATATTAAAGAGAGAGTAAAATATTTTAACGTGGGTCCCATATCATTAGAATCTGAAATACTGTAAGAAATGCAGAGTTTGGCATATTAATATCATGGTGAGACAAGAAAAGTAACTAATTATTTTAGATTTTAAAGTTCTCGTAAAGAAATTGAGCATACCTAATTAACAGATAAAATAAAGCATATTTTGTGGTTTCATACCTAAAACTTACATAAAAGGGATACACAATTCAATCCTATTATGATGCAGAAATATCCATGATGTAATTGTTTTACATCATCGACCAAAAATAATTCAAGCTGATTGTGGACAAGAATTTACGAATTTAATAATTTCGCAACATTTTGGATAAAGGCTCCAAAAATTCTTTAAAGAATTTCGTTCATGCAAAATCATGCGGTCTATCAAAGTTTCATTTTAAAAGGAATTTTGATCCATGAAGGCATACCCCGTTTCTTGGCAGAATCTATTATATGCCAATATGGCTTCAAATTCATTTACTTAGAATTCCTCGGAGCGAGCAATATCACTTGAGAAATTTTTATGTGGACAGAGTTTGCGTTGAAACAAAAACCATTGTATCAGACAAGAGTTTTATTGGTAAATGATTTTCTGCTTCTGCGGAAATCTTAGATGCGAAGTAAATATACACGAGCTGTCCAAATAATCTGTTGATTCGTCGTTCCTTATGTGTATGAACAAAATATACACGAGCTGTCCAAATAATCTGTTGGTTCGTGGTTCCTTGTGTGTATGAACAAAATATACACGAGCTGTCCAAATAATCTGTTGGTTCATGGTTCCTTGTGCGTATGAACAAAATATACACGAGCTGTCCAAATAATCTGTTGGTTCGTAGGCTATTAACTTTAATCAATAACATGTATGTGTCTTAATTAACATAGCGTTTAATCAGGACCGAAAGTTCAGACGCAACATTTTTTTATAATAATAAGCATTGTTGCCAATACCAACTTCATTATGAATATTAAATTCTCAGAATTTTGATGGAAGCAAATAAGGCTATAAATATTTTATGTTTGCTGTCTAAAAGCATACTAATTAAATCGAAATTAAAACTCAAGCAAACATTTCAAAAATTTGTTCCGCATTAAAAGTAACTTAAGAGCTACCGAAAAAATGTAATCCCTCCAAAAAATGTTGCCTTTTCTTGTTTTTGGCGAAAGCAAATTTATTTAGGCTATCGATCGGGCAATCTCGCTAAAAAATCCGACCGGATCCCTCAAGAAAAAGAATGTTTTTAATTAAAAATTTGTAATTAAAGCTCAAAGCAATTTTTATCAAATATTTACCCTAATTATAAAGTAAATACTGGTTCTGTATTAACTTAACTGCTCATTAAAAATGATGGGATCTGCTAATGTCATGCTTACATTTTATTTAACAAAATCAAGTCAGTATAAAAGATTCTTAGAGCTGGATGTTGTTAAAAATATTAATTACGTTACAAGGCCGATAAGTAGTTTATTAGAGTGAAACTTAAGATATCTAAAGAAGCGACGAGCCACGTCCATATTGTTAGAGGGATGTACCTATCCTCAATAATCGACGTTCAGCCATGTATTACAACATGTATCTCTTCTTATTTAGTTTTTTTCTTTATTCCCGTTCAGTGTACCTACTTGCTGTGGGCCGTGTCCTCCTCTCTCAGTCGACAACGGTTTTTTGATGGTGGTATATTAGTCGGTGGGATGAAGCGCGAAAAGCCTTCTAGTTCTCGAGATTAACAAAACCCAGGTGTAACCAAATGAAACCACCATTTGATCTAGATCTTGATACCTTCTTACATAAGAAATGGAAATTGACGATACTCTCCAATGGTCGAGACATATTGGCAAAAAACTTTTAAAATAGACAAAACACAAATTTTAACTTTAAACGCACATAACTTTTGTTCTGAACAGAATAAAACAATTTTGTTTAGTTCTATTCCTTAGTCAATTCTTTTTCTTTTGGTATATTATTTATTATATTTTGTAACTAATATAAGAAAAATAGTAGCTATATAGTGGAGTCGTTCTGGCGAAATAAACGGCTCGGAAATCCCTTGACGAAATCGAGGAATTTTTTTCCCCAATCGATACAGTAGGATCCTCTCAATATTCTGACATGATTTGTAGGTGGCGCCGCATTGGGGGGGGGGGGGGGGGGAGGGAGGCACGCCCCGTAAATCTAACCTTTTGACACTATACAAAGCCCAGATTCGACCATTACTAGAGTACTACTCTCATGTCTGGAGCCCTGCACCCAAACATACTCTTCGGCTACCCATCGAAAGGAGGGCTATTCGTCTGATCGGAGACCACGAGCTGACGAAGAACCTCGACAGCCTAGAACATCGAAGACATGTTGGGGATTTGACTCTCTTTTACAGATATTTTCATGGAAGGTGCTCGGCTGACCTGGCCCTCTTAATTCCACCCAGAGCGACGAATAGCAGAAATACACGACGAACCACTGCCGCCCATCGATATGTGGTTAAGCTTTGCACTCCTCGAACTTCATTGTTTAAGAGTTCTTTCATCTGGAGGACTTCATCCTTGTGGACGACCTTCCCGAGGTCGTTTTTCCTAACGAATATAACCTTCAACGATTCAAAACCAACGTGAATCGCTTTTTGCGCACACGCACCACTCCCAGAGTGCCCTAAAGGATTTTTCCTATAGTGCTTGTGTTTGATCATAAAAAAAAATTTCAAAAAATTCTGAAATTTGTTTTTGTACGCCGCTAGGTATATAATTTATATTTCAATAAATTTATGCAGTACAGCAATATAATATTGGCCTACTCTTTTATATTAATAATGTTTCGTATATAAATTATAAATTTAATAAATTTCCTAATTAAAATTATTCTCTTATTTTACCCGCGATTTTGGTGTTTAGTCTCCTCGCTATGGCCTAAATATATTCATGGAAATTAATATCAAAGATTTCCCAGGTAGGAAATTTAATGATTTTAATTGGAAGTTTACTGGGAAACATTATAATTTTCTACAACAATAGTCTTGTTTTGATTTGTAATGGAAGATTAGAAGTGGAAATAATTTGGATATTCGATATAATTACCGTTCGAATGTTGCCGGATGGTTACTGGTAATTTCAAAGTTACAGCTAATTAGTGGCCATTAGCAACTGTTGCCGAAATGTATATTTATTCCGTACTTATGGATATACAGGGTGCCTCCAGTTAAGTTGTCACTATTACTAATGGCGTTATTATTAGAGCTACGATGTTGGTTAGTGTATTGGTAGCATTTTTCCGTTGATTAAAAGAGCAAAAACGGAAAAACAATTGAACATCGCGTTTCTGCATTATTTAAACAGAACACTCTATACATTGGCAGCCGGCAAAATTTAGTTATCGTATCCCGTATTTTAAACCCCCTTTGGTACCAACTAAAGCACCGTGGGCGTCTCCTCGCACACTCGAGAGTCAATTTAATAATATTTTAGCTTCTAAGCTAATAGACCAGGCAGAGCAACAGACTGACGGAAGTGAGGAATATGCTTTCAAATATCCAGGACTGAAAGATAACCAGAAGGACAAAAACTTCTATTTTGGCCAGGAAAAAATATAATATTGCTTCTAGAACAATGTTAGTATTTACCACTTTTGGTTAAAGTTTAACATCAAGAAAGTAATCCCGAATTATTTTTAGGATAATTTTATGTAAAAAAATATTTAAAGTTAGTATTAATAAATGTATTAAATACATTGTTTTAATCCCCAAAAGAATTTAAATACACATTTGAAATATTTCCCGCTGATATTTGGTCAATAATATAATTTATTCGGACCCTTTGTTTTAACTGATACAAAAAATATCCATTATTTGCGCTCGGTATACGATAAAAGCTCCTTACGACTTGAATAATAAATTCAACTTATTAATTTATAAATTCGATTTCTTTTTCGTCATATTTACTTCAATAAATATGTCGTTCATATAACGGACTAATATCAGGGGGCGCGTGGTCGATGAGAGCATGTTTCTCATATAATATTGATCATTAGATCAATATATTATTGACGAATAAGATGGTGCCTTACAGAAGCAGTCTCACAAATTTTAGTTATCATACTTTGTTCAATCATTTTAATGACGTCGTTCATACAAATCCCTTATAAGAACTATAATTTGTAACAGTTTTTAATTGCAAAATTGCTGTATAAATGTCTCCTTATGCATTTTTGTTTTCAGGGTCAAATAACTACAAAATATTACGTTCTAAGCAAATCATAAAATTATTTCATAGAATAATAGTATATTACATACCGAGGTGGAAAGTGTTTCATTCCTGTCGAGAGAGCCGGTCAAACTAAATCTGGAGACAGTAATGAAACTCTCACCGAGGTTTGACTATGTACTTCTTTATATTTTGAATTAAAATTATTAATAAAAGATAAATGTCATTTTGACTTTTCCATTGAATAATTAGACAGACATTTCAAATAACCGCAGGTGGTAAAATAACGTAGGTAACAATACACATCAAGATGGCAAATATCATTTTTTGAATATGGTTTCCATGTCACTAAACAATATATTATTTTAACAACAGAAAAATGCTATCAGATGAGGAATTTGATTTTGCTGCTACTCCACCAGAAATTCGAGAAGCAGCAAAAATAGTAGAATAAGATCTTCTGCCAACTAAAAGTCGCCCGAGATATGACAATGCATATAACTGTTTCAAAGAATGGTGTACGGGAAACAAAGTTCAAAATCCTGGTTCTGAGTAGGCGCTACTAGCTTATTTCAGTGAAAATGCCAAGACAAAGAAGATATCAACGGTTTGGTCACAATATTCAATGGTGAGGACCACTCTATCAATTAGGGAAAAAGTAGACATATCTAAACACGCAAAGCTATTGGCATTTTAAAAAAAGTGTGTTCGTATATTATTTTGTGATGTCGACTTTTAAAAAAATTACAAAAAAATAATTTACTTTCCACCCGGGTGGAGCAAACAAAAAAACGTCAACTTTCCACCTTTCAAAGATAGATGAAATGTCATTATTACATTCATGGTTGTAAATCAAAGTATTATCTGCACGATTCATAAAGAAAAAATGTTGTTGGGTTTGCTAAATTTTTATCTGTATTGCATAAAACTATAAGTACTAATAGAAGATAATTTTAAAATAGGCGATCCCCGTTAATACTGCATAGAATATGCACTTGCATCTCTAAACTGAGCTTTGCAAAATATATTAAACTATTTACCTGATTAAATTTAAACCTGCTTCACGTATAATTACAATTAAATCTAAATCACTTTGTCTTAATGTAATTAGTGCTTAAGCGAATAGGAACTGTATAAACTTTATAGAGGTTTTCGTTTAAAATCGGGCTACAAACGTTTTACTTTATATTGAACGACGATGTCTTTTGTTTGCTGAAAAGTCTATTAAATTTATAGCTCTATTATTTAAAGTGGGACTACACGTCACTCTTTGGCATCTATTTCTAATTCTGTGATGGTTTTTATGATGGTTATTATTATTTGTTCTGTTGTCTACAAGGTTATTTTATTTCATCATAACACTTTGTGGCACGCATTTGCAACAATACATTGGGCTAATTGTAAAAAAATACTAATTTGTGGAGTAATTTCAGGGCTACTACCAACAATATTTTAAATTAAAATGGAAAAACGCAATATCACCAGATATTGAGTAGCACAAATAATGCTCCACACTGTTTGAACTGCTTCTCACGTTCAAAGGTATCATATACCCCGTAAACACAACAATATTTAATATGCCAGTCACGCGTCCAATTCGAATTTAAAAATAGTCTGGTGATGTCGACATTCACGTGACAATAAATGATAATGCTTATTTTTGGGTTGATAAGATCATTAATTCACATTTGTTAGATTTTCATTAATCTCAAACAAACATTAAGGTTTCTCATGTTTTTTTTTCTAATTGTGTTTCATTGCGAAGCTAAATATTACTGACTATTTGGGTCTAAAAACAAAAAATCCATTTTTTTTTTAACGAACGCAATTCCGTATGTGAAAATAGTAACATTATGCATAAGTTTTATACAATACTGTTTCTACGATCGTATCAGTTTTCTTTTTAGAAATTAATTATATTTGTGTATAGCCAACTAACTGTTAATTAGGAATGCAATAAGTTTCGGATATTTGCTTAGATCGATTTTAGCTTGAAATAGCATAACCATAAAGTCGAAGATTTAAAAATGTTTTACCTTTCTTGAAATTACGTTAACAATACCCGTTTGCTGAAACTCTTCACTTGCGCTTATGGTCCGATGCAATTTAATAGAGGTATTATATTCCTTTTTATAAGCTTCTTTAGATTTTACAGCTAATATATTTTGTGTTACTTCATTGGTATTATTAATTATTTCGTCTGGAGCGCATTGAAATGAATTTTCTTCTTCGGAATCGGAATTATTTCTTTCAATATTATTGACACTTGTAAGCTAACAATAATAATAATACGGTGCCCAGGCAATGAACGACGCGAATGTCATGGCAACTTGACATTATAAGCACTCGGAGAGAAGTGAAAAACCAGGCCGGTGAGACTGCTTATGGGGGGGGGGGGGGGGGGACCGAAACACGTAAGAAGGCCTTGGAAGTGATGCTAAGCCTACTCTGCGCATTTAAGCGTCAATATCAGACTTACGTAGAGTTAATATGAAATGCCAAAAAGTGATTGTTTATGCAGGCGACTTGATCCTGGTCATATTTGTCTACTTTACTGAATTAGGGAAGGTTGCTGCAGACAGAGACAGGCATAGAATGCGAACAGTACGAATTGTTAAACAAGCTAACTTCCTTCGTCTGGCGGGAATGAAAATCAAGCAACATTTGATGTGATTTAAAATGGTGAAGAAGACGCAGCATCTTTAAATTTTAAAATAATTTTTAATTTTCTAATCTTTTCACGAAAAACGTCGTTTCCTTTTTGGTGCAAGTGAGTAATTTGTAATTGAAACATTCATTTAGTCATCTTTACTGAGAGTAAGCTTCAATAATAATTTCTTTTCCTAAATCATATGGGGCCCAAAAATATGCTTGGACTTGAGCTTGAAATATTTGTTAGGACCTAGGGCCCAGTTGAAGATGGTTACTTCCTATTTTTTAATAAAACTACTTACAAGCATATTTCTGAAGTTTAATTTTTCATGCGTAGTTACGTTACTAGGCGTAGGTACAAACGCAGGTAGTTTAGAATGTTATCAACTCTAGACGATGATCAATTATATCCTTACTTAATTGAATAGCCACTGAACATGGTAAATTTATTCACTGAAATATTCTTTTTTCTTGATGATATTTATCTTTCCATCAAAACTTCCTCGACACCTACGCGGTCCCATACGTCACCGAATTTAGGTGCCGAATATTCAAACAGCCGCTCAGTCGTGCACGCGAGCTCTTCCGATGGATTTTCGTAAAGACGATGTACGTGTGATAACAACTACCGGCCTCCTGCGATCCGGGCACGTTTCAAAACACATTATCACTTTCCAAATCGCCTTTGCCTCGAATCAATCCGTATTTACTCAGAAATACCCTTTTTATTTGCCTTTCTTGGGATAACCTTAAGCTGACTATTTAGGTATGGTTTCTATAAGGAGAAATATGTTTTTTATAGAAATATGTTAAAACTGGAATTCTATTTTCATACTTCACGAACAACCCGCTAATAAAAAGTAACATGGACCAAAGACAAGATGAGCAAACTCTCATCAAGAACATAACCAACTCAACTTTGGCCAGTTGAGATATTTGACCAATTGACTTTGGTCAAATCGAATTATATATGTATATAAACTAATAAAGGTAGTTTCGAATATTGATGCATTTTAAAAATCACGTATTCATTTCATATTTAACGGAACTACTCAAGTAAAAACTTTTCATCTAACAAGGTAACATTCTCCGTTTCGGATCTTTGAGTTCGGAAAAAGAAAAGTCAGCCAATTACAGAGAGAAGGGAATATCAAAGGGTCATAAGGTCTGATGCGCAAAGTTTCGATGTGCTTGTTATTTGAATTCGTTTAAAATTATTTCAGCCTGAAATTGGGGACGATTTTTCCGAGTAAAAGTTTTTCCGGAGGAGTTTATTCTATATAAATGATGGATGCTTTTTCCGTAATTGAAGGACAAACCCAAAGTTTGTTTTAATAAGATTTTTATTCGTGCTCAAGAGGATCTTCAATTTAATTATTGATGTTTTCCAGGTAAAGGTAAATTTCAATCTAAACGGGAATCTCTTTTATTTCGAGGGTGACTCGAGTAAATATCCAAAAATGAAGTACATGTTAATGCAACAAAGACAGCTCATGCTGCCCCCTCAAAACAAAGATACCAAATAAGCACAAGAAGGCCCTCATACAGGAAATAAGACTACATAAGTTGAACGTGTTACCGGTTTTTTAATTGAATAATAGCACTATAGAAAGCCCCTTTGTAATGCACTCTGGGAGTGGTGCGTGTGCAATTGAAAGGATTCAATTTGGTTTTGATTCGTAGGAAGATATATTCGTTGGGAATCATCACCTCAGGAAGGTCATTCAACAAGGATGACGTCTTCCAGATGAAATTCAGATCACCAACCTGTCTTCGATGTTCTAGGCTATGCTGTCGAGGTTGTTACGAGTTATGTGGGGAAATAGGGTTTGTTCGGGTTTGTCGGGTTTGTTGTTGAGATGGAACTGATGCCATCGATAATGATATTTTATTTCGTTATTAACTGTGTTCGATGGACACGATCATGCGCAAATAGGCCGCGACAACATAGAATGTCACCATATTCAAGAAATACGGCTGGCGAACTAAAGGTTTCAATGTTAAATACAAATTTTAAAGTCTTATTCAGATAAAGACACTGCCCGGTCATTTGAAGAGAAAAATTAATTAAAAGTGTGACGCAAATCAGATAATTTTCTTCTGCGGTCTCTCAACGATGCTCTCAATATTTTCAATTTTCTAGCCGTAATTAGTCGATGACATAATGGAATCTGTTTAAGAAAAATCTGACATTTTACCCTTTTTTAATTAAATTAAAAAGAAAATCCATTTTAACAGGCAGCTGTCGTACAAAGAAGCAGGGCGGCTTCATTAGGTTTTTCTATACAAGTAATAAATTTGGTAATTTCAAGGATAATTGAACACTAATGGCTGTTTGTGTTGGTAAATGTGGAGTGCAAAGGAAATTGCGTGGCCTTAGTTTTAGCACGACAGGAAAAGCGGGTCTTTGGGAAACCTTTTATATTAAGAACCGTCCGTGGTGCATTAACCGATTTAAATTTCGAATTAAGGATATACCGTCATCAGTCAGAAGGATTCAGATCAGAGTTTCTTTCAGCACATAACCAACGTTAAATTTCATGCCTTATTATACAGGGTAGGTCGTATTGTACAAGTAAGAACAATGTAAAGAATCTCATTTGCCCCTATGCAATCTTCATTTGGTTTCAAATTATAGTGTAATTACAAATATACAAAGTTTCATAAATTAAATTTTCTTTTTCATAGAGACATAGCAATGGCAAATACGTAGATAACGAGGCATTGGCGCCATTGCAGTAGTGACCTAAATTTATGGGCGTAATCAATTTTAAAGAGAAAATTTTACTTTACCTGCAGTGATGTGTTTTAGCCCATCCTCGCTTACCCATCTCCCACCTAACGGTAGGATTTTTTTAGAATACTATTCGTTCAACGCATAGTAGGCTCGCCTTGTAGTGTAATAATTTGAACCTTACCTTACACATAGCTATACAAACGAGCTCCAGGGGGTTCGGCGTGCCAGCGACAGATCTCATATTACCGTTGTAAGGGCTGTTTTGTACGCTTTACACCTCTCCCATTTCATATGTATGCAGCATAATTCGCAGGTTGGCGTTTTATAGGTTTTTGAAATGCATCTATCGCTTTGTTTCCGTCAACTGTTCAATTTTACGTACGAGAACTTTCGTAAAAACAAAGAATAGGATGAAATATAAGGATCGCTCGCAGAGCAGTCAGAAATAGTTAAAAACTGCCTAAGGTAAGCGTAGTTGGTTTAAAGTGTTCATAGAAGTAAGATTTGTGACGGCCGACCAAAAATTTGCTATTCGTAGAGCAAAATGTTTTGATTGCCTCCTGATTTGCAATAGCCGGAATGATCCGCGTTTTGGCATGTTTTGGTCACACTTACTTCCCATTATTCTTTAAAGATCCATTCCAAACTGAAAGGCTAGCTCTAAACAAAGCAGAAATGAGCAAAAATGAGAATACTTGTAAGTTAAGTTAGATCAGGTAAACGAATGGATACATTCGCATCTACTGCCAATAACAGCTAAGTGTAACCAAAAATCGATAGCGGCCATTTTTGACAGTTAAAGGTTTGGCATTTGTACACGTTCATACAGACAAAAAGCAGCAACCAGTTAGAACCTGGTCCATAACAGAACATACGCAGAGCAAACTTTGGAACCGGTTGGAAAATTCCTCTATGAAATCATTGAAGAACCCCCCTAGAGTTCAATAAGTTTCGTATTATCAATGAATGTATGAAGATAAATGTAATCTAGTGGGCATTGATGTTAAAAACAAAATATAAATGATTTTTAGAACATCCCGGCCGGTATTTTTCTTTACATCGTCGCCTACCCTACGAAGCTTTGAAGAGAAAATGTATTGCATGAATCCACTTAAAAATTGTTTTGTAATCTCAATAAAATCGTCAAAGGAAAAGTAAAATATTAAATAACTTGTATTCTAATAATGAATCTTCCAAGTTCTAATATTGAAATTTGAGAATGAGGGGGAAGCGATCAAGGAATTCGTTCCTCTTCCCATCACGGCTTTACTTCGTTTGAATTGGAAATTCCCTTGCACATACTTGCATCTAATAAACTTAGAAACTTCCATGTAATTAACTTTGTACTTTCATTGCAAAGCTCAATCAAGCCAGTTATGATTATAGTTGGGACATATTTTTCAATCAATCCATAGACAGTTAATAATTTTTATATAAAATTTCTAACACCTTCACAGGTATTGTACACCCAGTCGTTTCTGAACATCGGAAGGAATGCGAGCAAAAAATTGAGCTATTCTGCCGTTGTAAAAATTGTTAACAGAAAAAAATAATGTAATTTCCAATTAGAACAACCCAAACTTACCCATAACATAATAAATTTTAATATAATGTTATGCATACTGTTATCAAATCAATCTAGACGAACGTGAAAATGGATAAGTTATGTTTTCACAACAACAACTTCAGGTATATGGCAACGATCGAGCCATGGTCTGTTTTTTTGCTAAGGGGCAAAACCATTCAACTTTCATTCAGCTAACAAAGTCGAAATTGACTCAAATGTAAATTAATTCAGAATAATTTGTTATACTGACTCATTATACATTTTCATAACATATATCATTAAATGTGTTTTATAAAATTTGACATCCTACCCTAAAACGAAAACTGCATTGATTTAATCTTATTTCTTATGTGGTTCCGCTTTTCGTAGCGCCGTTAAAACGCACAGAAATTTTGCACTTAATATATTATTGTTTGAGTACGCCTATGGTAAGACGCATCCAAGCATGTTTTTTCCCCTCTCGCTCTTCATACGTACGGAAATGTTCAAATACTACTGGGCCAACAATACCCACCTCCGAGTTATCATGAAGTTTTTCTGTTACTACGAAATTTATTTAGTTATGCTATTCCACTAAATGTTAATAAAATATAGGGGCCTTTAAAAGCCTAGTAACTATTTAAAATAATTTTTAATATCCTACTTTCCGAGACTTTTATGCATCAGAAATTGGCTTATTTGAAAGAAAACTAGCGACGGAAAATTGTTAGTAGACGTTTTCCTTAAGTTCCGCTTGCCTAAAACGAAAAACGGAAATAAGTTAATAATTCCGATTTGAAGGAAAATGGGCAAGCAGAGGCAGGATTCAGTTTTTAGCAAGTGACTTTTCCTATTTCACCGCTAATCCAAATCAATAATCTCATTTAATAAATTCGATTTTAGAGTACAAGATTATTTTAAGTACCTTCCTTTTACGATAAGAATAAAGCCGTTATATATCACAGCGCGTTTAAGTGAAAGAACAAGATAAACTAATCAAAATATTATTTTATTTCATTATCAAAGAGAAATATTTTCTAGAATTTTTCTTTAAAAATAAATTTTGCAATTTCTTAAAGTATAGTCACACTATCATCTAGGTAAGTCCCAACAGACAAAACTACTATGTTTACGCCTAGAATGCACGTTACCTCAAAAATGCAATATGTTATATAGAGTTTTCAGTTTCATTTTCTACTTCGACGTAGACAAATTTCCTCCGGTATCTATTTCTTGCGATCCGGTTACGAAGGAACTTTGAGTTCTGGAAGAGGCGAACAAAAGAGAATTATTATAACCTAGGCAAGCGCCAGTTTTGAGGATTATTAACGACTTTTATACATAACTTTACAAACATTTATCATCTGGATGCCGCCCGCGCTTCCAGAAAACACCACGGTTAATTTTCGGGATATACGGCGCTACGAAGGTATCCTGCACAAAAATATATAATTTATTAAAGCAATTTTGAGAGTTTTTATGGTATATCTAAACAAATTACATAACTTGCCAGTATTTTTCAATTTTATCACAAATTATGCTTACTTCAGATTGCATAGGAAAAGTTTTAATATTCCTCTACCAGTAATTCCACATCAATAGGTATTTTTCGGGCTCAATTAAATTAAAAGGCATATTCTTTGAGTTTAAACGTTTTGATTTATATGATTATTCAAGACCATCTTCAGAAAATTAGAGTATGAAGCTCAATAAATATTTAAAAGCAGTTTAATATGCGCCTCTATAAATAAAACTTCACTACACTTATTGTTGAGCAAATAAATTATTTTGTAAACAATTTATTTTAACATGATTTAACATTTTTTTAACAATAAACAAGAACAATTCCATTTGTTAATGTTTTTCATTTTTGTAGTAGGTATTGTTACTTTAAAATACACAACTACAGCATTATTTTTATTAACAGAATGGCAAATACCTGTGGCATACAACAGACAGGCCTACAACGTTTCAGTTTTATTTGTTCTATTCTAAAAATAAACAAAATAGTTCACGTAAAAATCACGTTAGAATATAGATTTTTAATTTTTTTTAAAATTGAAAATCTGGATTTTGCTTTGTTAATGCAACATGAAATATTTTTAATTTTTCGCCAATTAGTACTTGTTTTTCATCGTGCTATTAAATATGAAATTGGACTAAAACTTTTTGTAAACAAACAGTATTTTGAAATAGGTTACATTTCATAAATATTCCGACTCTATATATTATCTGACTTTTTCTGTTACTTTTCACCAAATATGACATCACTATTTGTTTTTCTTCTCTTTCTTAATTAAACGTGTGAAAACTGACATGAAATTTCATTTTCGTTTTTTTTATTTCAGCACAACTTATCAGGAAATGATCAGCCGTTTCTGTTCTCGAACAATATACTTACGTATGATCCACACGTTGTTTGTTGGTTACAATTTATTTACATATGACACATTATTCATTTAACTAATTTTTTTGGTTATTTTGTTTATGAGATTACTAATTTTATGATATTTAGAAACATTGAAACATCTATATGAACGTTATACAATGTCCCTAGTGAACCCACTAGCAATTCCTCAGCAAAGAGTTATGGGGCCCGCTGGATCTTCTGGTTCAGTTGATAGAACTGTACTACTTTGACAGTAAAAAACTCACTTAAAAAAGGAGTTGGTCCTGTTAGTTGATTTACTGCAATAACGAGAAATCTTTTCAATTTTCGACAAAATGACATTTCACCATAATTTGTTTTTTCGATTGTAAACGCATCGATTCACATAGAAACACTGTTTATGCCCATACAGTAAATGTTCCAAATAAATCTGGGAGCTGGATATTCATTTGAGAAATTCCGCAAGATCAGCACTTACGGTGTTTCTGAAATGAAATACTACAAACTCTGTTTCTTGCCCTTACGGGGTTTCTCAAATGACCGATTCAAATACAATTACAATACAATACTAATTTTTAATTTTAATACAATATTCTCATCTGTAATCTTCAATTAAACATAAAAATTATCCTTATCTAATATTTAAAAAAGGATACTTTTTGTCATAAACCTAAAAACTCTTCGAAGTGTTTCGAGTTATTTTGTTTACCGAATATCCTGAATTCAGTGATAATTTTCTTTTACCTGCTCGAAAGTTAAAACTTTCTCCCGCAGCCCTCTTAATTCGAATTCGAGTATTTATTCTTCTGTCAGAGTTAGGAATTTCAACCCCGTGTTGAACAGCATCCTTCCAGGGAATTCTAATTACGTTTACCCTTCTATTTCGTATTTGTGTTAGCTTTATTTTAAGTTAAATTAAATTTATTCGAATTTTTGTGGCCGCTCTTAAGCGATATTGACTCGAAAGTAAAAGGAAACGATCTTTAAGTCTATTGAAATCTGTATTTGAGATGTGATGAGATTCAGCGTTTTTGTAAAATGGTAATTGCCCTTTTACCCTTGATTATATAAGCGAGGAGTTTAAAAGCAAAAGATCCAAGGTCAAACCGCGATCTACGAACCGTGCTCTTGACAGAACATGGGCATCATGGAAACGTACATGTTGCGCCATAACAAATATAATAAGTTCTAAAACATAATGTTAATTATATTAGAAGTATAAAACCCAGTTAATTTTTAAATCAAAAATTAAAATTTATTGTATTATTAGATAAAATATTATTTAAAAGTATGATTTTTATTAAATAAATTTATAAAAATGTATATTTTCATAGAGCTTTTAATATTTTTTGTAATTCAAAGGTTTATTTCAACCTAATAATGTCCGCGCAATTTTAAATTAGAAAAAAAATTAAATTACTATTTCTAATTATTCGTGACAGAACTATTGACACCATCATACAAAGTGACAGTTGATGAAAATTTTCCAGAAAACGAACCGTTAAAATATTAATTATGTTACTCATTAAGTTGAAATGCACATTCTACACCGTGAATATACCGGACAACATTTTAATTAATATTCAAATAAAATGAACGCTCGATGACAACCGATCAATCAATGACCAAATTAGTTGCTACATATATTAGTGCGATATCAATATATAGGGTAATGTATAGACAAGTAAAACTATGACTTATACAGGGTGGTCCAGCGAAAACTTAACACCTCAATTTTCCTGCTTTAAAATGAAAATATAGAAAATCGCTCGGACCCGTCGATTTCTGATTCGAGGGGGAATAACCTATGCCTCAGTTCTTAGCTGAAAATTTTCCTCAGGCCTGGATTGGAAGAAGGGGGCATATTGAGTGGCCACCCAGATCACCTGATCTGGCTATGGGGTCACCTGAAATCTAAGATTTACGCTACCCAGCCTGCGTCTCTGGAGGATTTGCGAATGTGGATCATTAATGAATGCCTTCAAATTACACCACAAATGTTGAGTAATGTCCGTGAACGTTTTGAGCAAAATTTATTTTACTGCATGAAAGTGAATGGCGGCCATTTTCAGCAATTAATAAACTAACCACAAAAGTAAGTAGTCTTCCACTATTTTAGCTGTCATTTCGTTAAAGATGAAAATTTTGAAGCGAAATTTTAGGGTCAGATAGTACTCGATAAGATCTTCAAAATGAGGTATCGCAACACCCCTCATCCCTATTCAAAATCAGGGGGTTGAAGTTACGGAGATGAAAAAAGCGGAAAAGTGATTCCCCGTCGAATCAGAAATCGACGGGTCCGAGCGATTTTCTACATTTTCATTTTAAAGCAGGAAAATCGAGGTGTTAAGTTTTCGCTGGACCACCCTGTGTATCACATTTTAAAGTACAACATTTAAAAACATTATTCTTCAGTATTAAAGATGACGTTACAAAAACTGAAACCAAAAATGAAGCGAATCATTCAATTTGTATTACCACCAATATAAACTAACTTTTGCTACACGGTGTTGGATTTTTTATTTTAGGTACTTTCCATAACCCATATTTTACTAAAATTACTACAGCCGTTCTGGAAATTTTAATATTTAACTTATTTTTGGGTAAGGAATCACCACACAATAACACATGTTTTTTGAAATACCGTTCATAAACACAAACCTACATAGATTATATGCATTTTTTACCTGCATATTTTAAATTATAATATATAATCATATGAAATTCTGCTTGATTAAGTTAAAAGTGATGTATCGAATATCATTTTAATTAGAGCGAATGCACGCGTGGACATTCGATCGATATATGGCCAAATTAGTTGTCGCTTGGTGATGTTCATGCCGGACGTGACCGGAATTATTTGAAATATTCAGAGTAATATATGGGTTTATTGCTGAACACCTGAATAATTATCACGAGGTATATACACGATGACCTCTCTAAAGTAAAATAATAGAGCCTCGCTGTGGTCCTACAGTAACACAAAATAAATAATAAACCATCTATAGGAAAAGCTAATAAAACTGCAAATAAAGGTCTAAAAGGACGGTATTCGGCGCCACCGGGACATCTGGGAATGACAGTTTTGGGAAGTAATCGGCCTGGATTGTTCGGAAAGTCGAATATATTCGAATTGCGGCGTTTGATGGTGTGATTGCGAAGCGGTCACAAGTAATCAAACATTCAGATAGTTTCACGTAATTTACACTAGCAAATTTCGGATTTGTAACGTTGAGTTTGTTTCTTAATTAAAAGTAATACGTCTGCTATCTTTGCATTATACCAATTGATCTTTTGACAGCAAATCTTAATTTCTTTCTGACCATAAAATGCTCCAAATTTGCATTTACATATGTTTCTGTTATCCTGACTCTGTCTATATAATTATTTTTTTTTTCTAGGTGTTCGGCCATATAGTGGAGTAAAAGAGTTTTACTCTGTTAACATTTCGGTTTTATTTACAACCATCTTCAGAACTTTCTTGGCTGATATAGGTACGCAACACTTCATTTTTTAACAACGCTAATACTATATGTTGTTAGTTACAGTGAATGACCAGTACTCTGAAATGTTGTACCTACATCAACAAAAAAGTTCTAAAGAGGGTTGTAAATAAAATAGGAACGTTAACAAAGTAAAACTCTTTTACTCCACTATATTGCCAAAAACCTAGGAAGAAAGACTACAATTTGCATTTACATTTTGGGTATGAATAGAAAAATCAATATGAAATCGTATTTTTTTAAAAATTTTACTAAATCATTTGATTGAATAACACACTACATCTAGTGAAATCGCTCACCTTGTAAACACTACCTTGAGGAGAGCCCAAAAATGCTCTTACCGTGGTAGAAGGGGAACCAAGCAAGAATTAGGATACGACAAGGAAATCTCTTTATCCTCTTTATGTGTGTGCGTATATGTGTGTGTTTATCTGTATTTTATTTATTGCTGGTATATTACGTTCTCTTTTTATTAGGCGTATGATGTAATAATTATTTGCCAAACCTGTATATTATTATACTAATGGATGCAACCATTGACCACGGGAAAACATTTTTATTCTAAATATCGTTACACCTTGTAAACATTAGAGGAAGCGGGTAAGTTTCTTCTATAAACATTATCAATATAGAAATGTAACAAATAAAAACGAGCGAGAGTATCTAGAAGCAAAGTAAATAAAGGGCTAGAAGTCGTCTTTATTTGATTACCTACATGTACTGAGAGACCTCACAAAATGCCATACATTTATGTGATTGAATATCGATTCTAGTAAATATAAGCAAGTTGGTGACGTGGGCACAGTGGTGGAAAAAAATTTTGTTTTTAAGTTTTGTGAAGAAACTGAGACACACTTTATTAAAAAACTTAACTAGAAAAATTTATTTCCATCATATGTCTGGTCAGCTGATTACATTTTTTAATTTTTAGTTCCAACATAGTGTCGCTTAATTACAGTGACGTTTAATTGGTTGTGGCATTTATGTATTATTATATCACTGATGAAAGTCATAGTAATTTCGCATAAAAAAATATTTTTCTGCATACTTCCTTCCCTCAAAACCACACTCAACGATAGCCAGTCGCTGGTAATCTCAATCAATCCCAGCATTTTCGAGGCTTTTAGTTTATTGTAAACTCACATTGCGTCGTCGAAGATTTTATATATTGATTTCACATATTATTTTTCTTCCTTTTTATTTCTTTTTACAGAATATTGTTTTTAGGCAATAATTCCCGGAATGTAATAAATCATACTTAAAAGAAAATTTCGGGGAGGCAAAATGCCTTGATTTATTGCTTTAACCTGTAAAATTCAAATTGAATGCAGGTATAGGATTTATGAGCGCTTAGAAACTTATTAAGAAATATTGCATTGAAGATAACAAACAGCGGAACCAAAATTAATTAAAAATACATTTTTAATTGAATTTATTTCGGGTTAAAACAAAAATTTTGAGGTAGGTATTAGAGGCAACTTTTACAACTTTATTACTGAATAAAATTCGTGGAATATATTTTTTTCAACGAACGCTTCTCCGCAAAAAAAGTATATCAGACAAGAACCTTAATTTTTTAAGATTATACCCAAAAATATATTCTAGAAAATAAATCTGTCCCCAATTTTAAAAGTTCTTTGTTATTTGTTAATAATAATTATGCCTGATCAAATATTTTATTGGATAAAATATTTTCTTCCCACTGAAAATTAGATTTATTTGAAAGCATTGCATTAAAATAAATACATTATAACCAAATACACAATGCGGTAATTATCTATTTAATATTTTATGTTCTGTGGTGATTTTCTAGACAAGTAAACAAATTATTTTAGACAATGTATTTAAACAAAGGTGTGTTAAAATGTATTTTTTAAAAACTATGCTGCTATTCCACAATAATACAAAATTGTTCCAATTTAAAAACGATGTAATATATGAGATTGTGTGTATATACGACATATCACATATATAAATCTACATCCATTTATAAATGGTATTCCATAATATATATAAGATTGTGCCATTTATATTATCATAACATATAAACGGTATTCCATAATATTATACAAAATTGAGCCAATTTATAAACGATGTATAAGAGTGTCAGCTTGTATATATGACATAACATAAAATACAAAGGTGTGAAAATTTATGAACGGTATATCATAATATAAAAAATTGTGCACTAATGAAATATATACTATTTTTTTTTAAAATTATTGTAAAGGCCCTTATACACATTTAGCGATATCGTTTAATTAATCGCTAAGTACAGAGAAGGATTAACCGTTTAGTGGCGTGTGCAACTTTGCCACTCCGTCCGAAAGCACAATATGTGGCGACTACGTGACCTCAAAGCATGCATTTCTGCACTGTGTAATCAGGTTGAGTGCCAGGGCAATACCAAACTACCTATTTCGTAAAACGACCCATCGGTAACGTAAAAGACATAAATTTAGTTTATTTACGAATCAATGAAAATAATTTTGGGGCGTTGTATAATATTTATTTATAGAATTAGTTACTTCATGTTCTGATTTGTGCAATAATTTTTGTTAATCTATAAAAACACTTACTTAATATAATATATTGAATTCTGGAATTTGTTCCGCTTTAAAATGGAATTTCCCAATTATTTCATTTTCAGTAACGAAACAAACAGTAGATTCCGGCAATCCTATCCTAAAAATACAAACAATGATAAAGCTCTTCTTCAAATTCCAATCACCTCAAAAATATTATTCCGGATTATCCCGGTTCCGGGTTAACTTAACTAGACATCTGAATCGGCAAGATAATTGACATGATTAATGTAAAATCACATCTGCTCAACCATGATGTATTGATTTTTATTAAAGGAAGTTTGAATGAAGCTGTGGGACATTTATTAAGGGATTTAAAGTTGAACAAACGTAGTAGAACTTTTATTTGCATAGTTTAGAACTTTTTAAAAAAGTAAGATTTTAAACCAATTTGTTTAAAATCGTCTGTACTTTTACTGAAATTTATAGTCGAATAAGTAAAAGTTGCAATAAATATTTGTATTAAACTGTAAGATTTACCATTAGATATACTGAAACTTAGTACCTAACGCATTGTATCTTGGAAAATGTTTGTACGACAACCTAGTCGAAAATCTTACTTTATAATGTGTTTTTCGGGACACTTTCGCATTTTCCACCGAATACCCTATTTTCTATTAATTGTGACATGCAAATTTTTACGATTGGGCACATAATAACCAATGACCGATCTGCGGGCGGTTCTTTACTTTAGACAGATATTTCGTTGGGTAAGAGAAGCGACCTAGTTAGTTATTGACCTGTTGGCATTGCGAGGCGGGGCATGCACTTTCGCAGTTTCAAGCCTATTCCTACTGCAAGCCTTCTGAAACGAGGTGATGCTTATTGCCTTGACCTATCCGTACGGATTTCATATAGGTGCCAGTCACAATTACTAAAAATCGTATTGCTTAAACTCACAAGGGATTCACAAATGGTTGTTTATTTTCAATTTATTAACGGAAAATAACAATACGCTTAGATATTAGAGTTAATACTTCAATAAAGGTAGTACGGTGAGACTGTTCCACTAGGTGGTATACTTTTCTTGAATTAGAGTTAATAATAATAATATTTATTACAATAAACAAATTAAATATTATAATTTATAAAATAATGTATTTTTTCTACGATCGTTATAAAAAATATATATTTTTTTTACTCAAGTGAATGTATAAAATTGTTTATTTTTTAAAAAGTTAAAAAAATAATTTAGCGTTAAAAGAAGTGTCGTAACGTGTAATTTTTTTTCACTTCTCCCTGAATGTTTATAATATCAAGTTGCATCCGCGTCGTTCGTTGCCTGGGCGCCGCATTATTATTGTTACCTCAATAATATTTGAAGACATCAAAAATGGAACGAAATAATTCGTATTCCGAAGAAGAAAACTAATTTCGATGCGTTCCAGATGAAATAATTAATAAAGCCAATGAAGCAACACAAAATATATTGCCTGAAAAATCGAAAGAAGCCGACAAAATTTATTAAATTGCATTGGACCAAAAGCCAGTGATGGGTTTCAGCGAACAGGTATTGTCAAGATATTTTCAAGGAAGGTATTGTAATTTATAATTCCTCGAATTTATGGTCATGCTATTCCAAGCTAAAATCAACATTAATTAATCCCAAACTTATTGCACTCCTAAGTGACAGTCAGTTGGTTATACACCAATATATATTTTTTAATTTCGAAAATGAAAACTGCTACGATCGCGGAAAAACTATTTTATGAAACTTATGCATAAAGTTACTTCTTTCGCATATGGGATTTGTTTCCCGTTCATTTTTACCATAATATTGTTGAAGGTTAACGAACCACGTTGTACCTTCAAGATTCAAGCATTGTATTGGTAATCTAAATTTTAGAAAGTCTATTTAATTAGATGTTTTTCTAAAAAGTTTTTAACAAGCAAAT
Organism: Barypeithes pellucidus; assembly: GCA_963991005.1. NCBI lineage: Eukaryota > Metazoa > Arthropoda > Insecta > Coleoptera > Curculionidae > Barypeithes > Barypeithes pellucidus. The sequence goes on from OZ022559.1 coordinate 2,263,263, forward strand.
AACTTTTCCGGCTCAAGTAACACAGCTCTTGACAGATTCGAAATCAGGCCGTTGCGGCGAGCCACAATGTCCTGTTTTCGACGTAACCCTGCGGTAAGAAAATAAGGTCGCAACCGACACCAGAATAGAGAGTTTTGGCAAAGGATTAACAGAATTTTGACACCAAAGTGCTTAGAGATGGATGGATTCCGACATATGGCTTAAAATTAACCAGAAAGAAATCCATTTTCGTCCGAATATGAAATATATATTTACAAAATTGTACGTATTGTTTTGGAGGTATGTATATTTTTACCAGAATTTCTCTAATATCGAAGTACGGAATATTACAAAAGCCTTTGTGGGCAGTGAGGCCATGGCAACGCCATGTCGCCCTTTCGATCTGGAATAGAACTATCACCGACGAGAGTTGTCGTGTTACCAAGGGATACAATTAAAAGAAAGGAACAGTGGCATAGAATATTAGACTTATACGAGTATATCCTAGAGTTTCCAGGTACTGCGGAGCCATCAGTCAAAAAAAATCTGTGCTGGGTACCATTTTACGATTAACTAATAAGGAAACTCTATATATAACTTATTTGTTTATACTAGCAAACAACTTTTTATTTTAATCTAATTAAATATAGTGACTAAATACACTTTTCCATCTCATCATTTATATATTTCTCTGAAATATTAACTCCTTTATATTTACGAGCCAGAAGAGATATTACAGAACCATTCCGAAAGTACGTCCTTTTTAAATTATTCTGCAAATTTACAAAAGAGATGGACGGTGATGTCGAGTCCACTAGGACTTATTTATTTCACCGAAACATGTTATACGCTCAGTGAATACTACGCATCCTGAAAGGCTGTTTGAAGCTGCAACTTTTTCCATTTTATTTAAAAGCTTTGCACGGTTCCAGGTTTTTGCATGAATGGACAGTCTCGACGTTTTCAAAAGTAATGTTATCTTTATTATGAATATATATGGAAAAATATAACAATAAATCATTTCTTTATTAAATATATATTTTTTTAATAAAGTAGGGAAGCATTTTTTAGATTCGTCAATTGATATGTTGACTTTGGTGAACTTTAACGCCTCATGATTAATTTTACATTTACATTTTATAGAAAAACTGCATTGTAACTCCTCCATTTTACTCCTTGTGACATGATTAAGCACCTCTGAGTCTTTGTGGAGCACCAAAAAAATTTTATATGTTAAGAGAAATTTTAAATAGGAGGCTCCTTATAGCAATTTATAAAGCTCTAGTGGAGCCATTACTTGGTTATGGGATTTTAGTTTGGGGGGGTGTGTATCTCGAGCAGTTGAAGAAAAGGAATTGTTAGGATTGTTTTTGGGAAGCCGCGAATGTATTCAACTGATTTATTGTATTTACAAATCTTTAACCTGAAGAGCCTTTATGTTCTTACTGTCTGTAATTTTATTCACCTAAATGGCAAGTATCAGGACAAATATATAGCACACTCATACCAAACAAGAGGTAATGCAGATCGACTCTTTAAAGTCACTCTGTTAAGGAACAGCTTGGGCCAACATTTCATTAGCTATCTGGGCTTAAAATTGTACAATAAAATACCACTAAATATTAGGTCTATAAAAGACAAAAAACATTTTAAATCGGCTTTAAAAAAATTTTTCCTGGTAAGCTCGCACATTCTATTGAGTGTGTTCTAGTTCTGTTTGGCTTTGATTGTGGTATAATCCTAAATTTGTGACAGGTTTCTATTTAGGAATAACTATATGTTTAGAATGACTATGTCATTTAAACAGCGGTGACACCTATAGGAAAACGTAGAGTGTGTTTTGTTCTATTACTGTTATTTATGTACAGCGGGTTGATATTCTTGATCGGCTCTTGGGATTTTGTCAATGCTGGTTGTGGGTTGTGTCTGTTTATGGGATGTAAGTTGTATTTTTAAGCTGTGCATTTAAGTTATATTTTTGTTAAGCCAATTTTTTCTTTTAACTACCATGTACTAAATATGACATAGCATTTGATATTTATGCAGGGTTAAAATAAGAGCATACAGGTATCCTATACCTAGGTGCTTTCTAAACTCAGACTAGAGATAAACTAGGTATAAGTATTGTAGTAATTAAGTTCAAATTGTGTTATAAATTTTATACATGTTTTGTTTGAATAAATTGAAAATTGAATTGAAATTGAAATTGAAAAATTGAACTTCTTGAAGAGTCCAATATGCTAAACCCATGTGCCTAGCTTGAATACATTTTGGTGAGCCAATCCTAAGCTACCCAAGTAAACGTGATGGTAAAACCACGAAGCTCTCATAGTTCAGGTAATACAGCAAAGACCAGCAAATTAAATTTTGACATTGACAAAGCGGACATTAGTATCATTGGCAATATTTTCATTATTCATTATGTTCAGTTTGAACCAACCAACCAACCATCACTATTAATTGGATAGTTTAGGATTGGCTAATCAAAATGTATTCAAACTCGGCACCATGTTAGCCTCTAAAATGTATAGGGGAGCAAATATTTAGCAACCTCAAAAATTACATAAGATTTACTAAGTTCAACTCAACGGCCCGGTATAAGAGAAAAATAACATTTTTGATTCGTTAGAAGTTCCAGACGCACGGCATTGATTAAATCGGCACACGCGCTCACAAAATATAAAAGAAAATACGCAATAGGTATTTGTTATCATAAGTACATAGAAGGAAAACTTTTTCTTTATCATACATTATAATAAAAATCTTCCAGTTCCCTGCTCTTATTACTTCAAACCGACGCAAATCCTCGTTGCCGAGATACGACTAATTATTTCGAAATTCTCGTAGAAACTTTTTTTAAGATCCACCTCTTGAATTCGTCTTCTCCAGGAGCAGATTTCCCGGTCTCGGGTAAACCAGGGCAAACTGAATATTTTATCTATCAATGGCAAGTCAATATATATTTATATACAGGTAAATTTGGGAGATACCGTTGTGATTTAGATTGCATTGCAAAATTAATACACAATTAAATTTAATAAATAATTTTAAGTGGCATAATATTATAGTTAATTTGACAAATTTTGAACACTTTAATTTTCAGAACCGATGGACCTAAAAGCCCACCTGTTATACTACTAAGTATTTAATATTGAATCTAACTGCACTAAACTCGGTAAAAATATTTATTCATAAAATAAACTAATGAAAAACAGCATTGCAATAAGATAAAGTTTAATACATAAGTAAAAATACAATTCACTGAAATATTGGTATTTCTTCTAATATTTTTTACTGAAACGATTTTCAGATAGAAGAATGAAAGACATAAATCTAATGACAAGATTACTACTTTTAACAGCAATTTAACAAATATAAACATGGACCCCGGTTTACCCTGTTCCCATCATGTGACCTTCGTTATAAAACATGTGTCTTGCAGAAATAATATTTTTTAGGGTTGGTATTATTGCTTCCTATTGTGATGACAGAAGGGAAAAGAGAGAAAATATTATATACGTTTCGGGAAAATAATAAGGGATGAAAAGGACAAGATGTTTTGCCTCTGGGGTACCTTTGAAAGCAGCATTAGAGCGGCTTTGGGTACATATAAAGATATTTAATACAATTATTTTAGCAAATTTTATTGGGTAGATGTTTACCAAGAAATATGTTGTAATATAATATTATTTCGCAAAATATTTAATTAATATGTTTTTGTTGGCTTACATGGCAATAGGAGATAATTGGAATATTCTTTTAATTAGGCTTTATTCTTGATGGTTATATCATAATGAACCAAAATATAATTTAATATGTTAGCTTAGGACGAAAAGAAGAATTTTTATTTTTCCCTAAAATTCACGTGTGTCTTCCCGATATTTAATATTATTTACTGGAAGCGATATTAGGAGATGGGAATTTTTAAATTGACATCTGTATAAAATACAAAACCATGTCAGATAAAACTAGTCGTTGTTGTAACCGTCATCTATCGATTATTATTATAAAATACAACTGTTTCCCCCAATGCACTCATATAACTAATTAAAAAACGTCAAATATTTGCTCCGACCAAACTACAGAACGTAGTTCATAAAATTTGGGCAGCCATGCAAGGCGTAAACCAAACCAGCAATTGTCGGAGTCATCCTCTCAGATGAATGACCAATTTGTTCGAAAATTTTTAATCACACTCCGCCAAGCGTTTATTGTGGAGTTTTCGGACTGCACGACACGTAAATATTTGTATCAACTAAGATATATGACGGACTATAATGGGTGTGTGTATGGGTATATTTTATGGCTCTCGTTGAAATCAAATGATTGGCTTCAACAGACTACTTACCACTGGTTGCAAATTTTGTTCTGCGCATGTTCAATTGTGGGCTCGTTTCTAACTGGTTGCTTTTTTAATCTCAACCCTTTAAGTGTCAAACCTGAGAATTGACTGCTTAACTTAACTTAGAGCAGACCGTTCGTTTTGGAATGGATATTTAAAAGTAAGTTTAACCAAAACATGCCGAAACCATAGAAATAAGTGAACCTAGAATAGTGCTGCTGTTTTTGATCATAAAAAAATCATTCATATTCTTCTCGTTGGAAAAATATTTTTCAGGTAGAATAACATAATAAGTCTTCATGACTCCAACTGTAGATATTCATTTACAAATTCGCCACGAAAAAACCGTCAATTTTTGTGTTCGTCAATATCATTCGGGGACCCTGTCATGCGGACGAATGAAAACATAAATGCAAACCGGTACGGATTTTGGAGATTATTTATTTCGAAGCGTTTAGCGGTCCGAAAACCGTAAAAACAGGGAATGCGTTGTAGGATTTAAAATACATTTCATAACGCCAGGTTTACATCATGTTTTAATGCAGTGATTAAAAGAGGGCGGATTGATATTGATTAATCAGTTTTGGTTGTGAAAGCCTAGTGCGTTAATGAAAATTTTAGTTTTATTAAACCTAACCAAATTCCAGGTGTGTAAAAAATATATACTGATTCTGAGTATGCAGAGAACGTTCTAACCGGGCAGGTGCAATGTTTAATAACCAAAATATTTTAAGGTTGGTTATACTATATTTCTAACAAAAAAACATTACTTGAGATCTTTTGATATTTCACTCGATTAGGCATTTATGACTAATAATAATATATTAGAATATTACTGTTTTTAGTCAATTGACGATCGACACAATTTTCTAGAATGAAATGTAAATGACATTTGGTTTAATGAACTGTATTTCATCTTTAGTTTATTAAAAAATATCTGAAAAACATTATGGACATCAAGAAAATGGCTTACTAGTAATAATAATCTACCAAAAAAAAGGTATTTGAAAAATTGTTTGATGGCGCAAATAATCAATGGAAAAGAAATTTACAGAAAAGCATTGAACAAACCAGTTCAATATGAATTGAACAATTATTCAAATAATTGTCGCTAATAATGTTTCTCACATACTTTTTACCATATTAAGGATGAAATGCATTTATTTCATTCAAATTCCGTTCCGTTTTACAAAATTGGCTCCTTGACCAACTGACTAAAAAGAGCGATATTCAGTTATTAACTGCTGAAAAATATTTTGTCAGAAAATTAGTCATAAAAGTTAAACCGAATGAAATGTCAAAACATGTTTTTTGTTGAGAATATAAGAGGCTTTAACTGTAGGTCCCAATTATTTCCAAAGGAAAGAACTTTCTTTCTGCGACCTGTTTAAAGTAACTTCTTATTTTGACTTGCCCTGTATGACATTCTATTTCGATCCGGTTAGTTTTAAAATCATTTTACGGGAACTGATACCGTTGTAAATATTTCCTGCAAATTTGGTTTAAAACTGTTTTCAAACAATAAAGTTATTGACAAAAGGATAATGTGGTCACTATTTTTGATCCACCGTGGTTATTATATGAAAAGAAAATTATGTAACAGCGGCCATACAAGCTGCTCATTACAAGCAACGACAATTCAAAGCTGTTTTAGTGGTACCATGTCCGGCTGCTGCACATTATGCAGATTAAATTGCTTTATTAATATTATCATCGGATGCAGATTGCGTCTTGGATAATGGAAGTTAATTAAGACAGGGGATTGTTGAAGTGTTGGACACGAAACGTTGACACTGCATATGTTGCTGGTAATTAAGGGTTATCTTGAATGAAATAGAATTTCATGTTTCTAATTTATGTTCCGACTATACGTATTGTACTTTAGCGTTATGTAGTAAAATGAACAAAGACGAAATAAAATTGTTATCTAGCTAATGGACTAAATTGATGTAACGTCATCATGTTGGGCCGGATAATAATGATATGTTATCATTTTTGTCAATTTTAAGTCATCACAGATCATATTATATCATTATTGTTAGTGTCATGTTTTAAAGCTTACTGACTAATCAAATTTGTTGAATGACTATTTTGGTATCACAATGTTAAAGCGATTCTCGTTGGTTTTGAATCGTTGGAGGTTATATTAGTTAGGAGACTCGATCTCAGGAAGGTCTTTCCACAATGAAATATTTCTTAAACTATGAAGTTCGATTGGCAGTAAGCTAAACCTCATATGGGAAAGACGGTAGTGCGATAAAAATGTCCGTCAAAATTCAGGTTCAGTCGGTCGGGGTGAAATCGTCGCGTGCAGGCTTGTACTAGAAAATTCATAACTTTTTTCTCGGAAAACATACCCCTCTACAGTCTTCACAGGTCGATAGGGTAAGAATGGCTTTAAAACATATTAAAAATTCAAATTAAAATATCAGCCACTACGCGAGAAATAATTCTCCAAAGTAGATCGATTTTTTTTGCTCGTCGGCAAAACATGGGCCAAAATCGGCATCCAAGGGCCGAAATGGATCGAACAGAAAATTTTTCCCATTTCTACGACCCCATTGGAAGCCGTAAAAATTAGTTGAATGGTATTTTAAAAAAAAAAAATTTCTCGCCAACAAAGGCCGAAGGGAAAAAACATGCGTCTATGTGCAATTAATTAATTTGTCATGGAAATATCTGTAAAATTGAGTCAAATCACAAATCTGTCTTCGATGTTCTAGGCTATCGAGGTAGTGGTCTCCGATCATATGAATGGCTCACCTTTCGATGGACTTCAGTAGGCGAAGCATAAAGTTTTGTACAGAGATACGTCATTAAGAACTTAATTTCTCACAGGTAGACAACTGGATCAACATCAACAACCTGTAGTAAATCAAAGTTATGGAAAATTCAATATCCAACTAAAATAACTGGACAACTTTTTATTTCAAGTAAATGTCAAAGGCGAAAGCTACTAGGAAAGAAACTTTTTTCTGAGCTAAAGGGCCTGAATGAAACATAGTCTTCTCGGTGGCTTTTTGACGTCTTGTAACAATTTTTTAATACCATTTTAGAAAAAAAAGCCCGAGTTTAACGTCAAAACCGAATAAAACCTCGCCGGTAAACCGTAAGGGCTTCTGTCTTTTTCCCCCAGTTACAAAATAATAAAATCACCACTTAATATACGCTTTAATACCCGAAGAACCCAATCCCCATTCAGACCGTGTAAGGACACAAAACTGTTCTGTAGCTAATTAAAAATCCTTTTAGAATCAACCCTCGCAATCGAACAAAATGGACGGCATTCACGCGCAGTGCCTTCAGCATCGGCTTTGACGACATTAATATATTTTTGGGGCCCTATGTGCCCTGCTGCTCTTTCAATGGGGCTTTTTGTGACTTCGGCAAATTGGTGATGCGGACATTTTCAATTTGGGTCTATTGCTTTTTGAGGATTTGTTATTATTAGAAAATAGGGAGCAACGGCTGACGATGTTATTGAAAAAGAGAGTAGACTCAATCATACGGTTATGTATTTTTAATATCTAAATCAACTTTATCAGATTAAAGAGCATAATGAATTAGTTTTAAGAATATGTAAATCGTATTCAAACAGATTGTGATGGAAGAAGAAAACGCGAACCATATAATTATAAATGGTGGTTATTGACTGTGTTAAACGCTGGTATTCGGTACAAAATCGAACACCATTATGAAAATAATTCCGGGTAAACCAAACAGCCATAGAACTCGACTGGGCGAGGCAATTATTGCTGCCGTTCGGAATTAATCAAAAGACCGCAAATCTTGACGAGGCCACGTGAAAGCCGCTTTCCATGAAATCAAATCCGTGGCGCAGAAACATTATCCCGACTGAATAAATTAAAAGCAAATGGAATGTGTAATTTGGGTACACACGGAATCCTTTGGATTGGGAATTGATTTTGTTTATCTAGATTCAAATACTCTCGCTTGACCAGTGTATTTACCATTTACGATAGAACGACATCCTATTAAGACGACTTCGAGAAGGAGATTAGGTTGTACTTTAATTCTAAAATATATATTCGCTATAATCTTCTGATCTCGCCTTCTAACGGGAATTTGCTCCAATGCTTTACTATGTATGCTCACCTTCACTCAATTCATTGGAGTAGAGCGTCCCTAGATTGCGGTGGTTTCGCTGCTGTTTAGGTATTCTTTCTTTTTAGTCCAAATATAGACTAAATAATACTTTCAATAGTCTACTAAAGATTAAGGAATGAAAATTTAATTGTATCTTTCGACGTGGGAGATTGCAGATATGAAATGAATCAGTTATTATGGTACAACTTTATAAAAAAACTTTATAAATGAAAATTTTTCCATGTTAAAAATTGATATCAACAGCAATTTTATTTTAAAAACATAAATTTCAGGTATTATGTTCTGATATTTATCTCATGATTTTTCCAGGGAATGATATCATTCGAACTGATCTGTCCATTCGAACAAAAAGATCGAATAGGATTACCCCAAACCTGGAAGGATACTTACCTTCCAATATAACATTCGTCGTTTCCATTACCGACAAAGAAATTACTGTTTTAGTCCAGCCGGATTCGAGCAAATAGATAACAACATATTTTTATATTGTTTTATTTATTCTATATAAATAAGTCAGATGTTGGAGAATATCAAAATTGATATTCAATTTATAAAAAATAGAAGACGAGAAAGAAAAAGTCAATCTAATAAAATATTCTTTACTATAAAATTTATATTTGAAAAATACATTTTTGCAAGTTGGAAAAATTATCTATTTGTAAATTATCTGCGATTATCTATATTTTTTTAAATGACATATTATTAGGTAATCGAATATCACCTCTAAAATGGAAACATTAAAAACTAAATTTGTCAAATATATCGAGTAGGTACACTTCACTAAATGCTTATTATAGTGTATGACAATTATTTCGATTGACTCTATCTTTTTCGAATGGTAAGGACCAAATAAAGTCTTATTAAATATAGAACTACTGTAAAGCATGTTTTGTTACTAATTATTTGGATTTAGAGAGAATTGGTATATTATTATTACAACTAATTTTGAGTTATTGAGGCTTTTTTCAAAAGTTCTTCCTATTGTCCTATGTTTACTTTGGGACTTCAACATTTTTTGTTCTTTTTTATTTTTAATTCTGTTTTAAATGCATGTATCCAATTTATTATTAAATTATATACAAAAAAATCCTTTGCATATTTTTCAATTTGCTCCTACACATTGTGAAATTATTGCTAGTTTTATAATAGATCCTCACCACCGAACAGGTACCTCCATCGAATAAAAATATAGTAATATTAAAAAATTGAATCTCTCAGGTAAGGTTTTGTTTTTCTAAATATCAAAATTGCAAATGTACAAGTCAAATTGGAAGATATATGATAAATGAAATATGTAGCGAGCCCAAATAGTATATAGCTTTGCCGCTTATATTTTACACACTGTAGAATTTCTAAAGAATTCTTGGACATAATTAAGCCTAGCACAAGAACTTGAAGCAAAAAATTCACCAAAGAGTTTTTCTCAAAAAGTAATATATTTTTGACCAATATAACCGAGCTAAACCCCTTTTATATATATTCACTTATCCTTTCGTTGGCCATATAGTAGGCTTTATTATAATCTCCGACCATCGTGAAGTTGGCTCGAAAGCACAACCCGCAATTTGGCTAAGGGACTTTGACAGCGCATTTAGTATTCAAGGATGTCCCGAAAGTCCTTTTTTCAGAGAGCCAATAGCTTTTTGAATTTCGTCTGTCTGATTTATTCCGCTTAATTTTTGGACGATTTAACAAAAGAAATTTTTTTTTTCATATAGGTATTTCCACTTGTAATAAACAAAGGCGTATCCGGAAGGTTTCCAATTTAAGTGACTGAGCGGACTGAGTTACTCAAGAATGCTAACCGAAATCTGGAGATTTCAATTGTGTAAAATATTTTTATAATAAACTACCACCTAACAATAGTAAACTTTTGGACGTGCTAAATACTACTAAATAAATAATATAGTGTTGTTAGGTCAATTTATGAAAAATAGTTCATATGTCCGCAACGACTAAAATCTTAGTCGGGTTATTTTTATTTAGTTTCCTTATAATGGTTTCGTGAATCTATCGTGATTTACTCCAATGGTCGTTTTCTTGTCATTTTTAACGGCTATTTAGTGTTTTGTTAGTGTTCGTTAGTTGGACGTGATGGTCAATATGGAAATGGATGACATAGAAATTTTAAATTCGTAGAGTATGTCTGCAGATGTGATTAAAATATTGCAAGGTGAGTTTGATTTAAAAACAACAAAAAATAATAATCGAAATAGGTATCATGTAGAAAATATTTTCTTTATTCAGGCTGAGTATTTTATTTTTAAAATACTAGTATTCTCTGAAGTTCATCATTATAAATAATAACGACCATTACCCGCCCGTGGAATAATATACTATAACAAAACTAAAATATCCTGTTAACGCGTGCTCACGTCCCATAATGACCCGAGCAGTCCCCGACGTCAGTCATGAAAATTCTCTGCCGTCCGAATCGCTGTTTCGGTGTTTAGATAACAAAACGCAACCTTGTTAAACATGAAGTTTGGGGTCATTAATCAGATGGTCGTTTTAGGAGTGACGACTAGGAGACGACAACAACGAGAATCCTCTCAGGAACTCCAGGATATATTTACACAAACCCTCATTTATTACTACCTTGTGACACCTAATTATGGCGATGGCGCTACACTTAAAGTGTATCACTTCGTTATAAGCTGATGCAGTAAAAGTTGGTCTGAAGGAAATTTGGGGTTTATTAACACTATACAGTAACAGGTTGTCATATAAAGTTAGACCATATAGCAGAAGTAGGAGTTATTCACAAGAATACCTAGGAAGAAGGGGCACCTGCCACGGGGGTTGACAAAAGTAGGTGGGGTGACGATACCCCTTGGCAAAGGTGTCTTTGAATAGTCTTAGGCGTACTTTTGTTGATGCTACTTGTACATACAAAAAAAGAACTACTCAGTTTATGTATTTTGTTCCTCTTAGAGTTTATTAAATAATTCACTATTTGTGTGTATTTACAAATGAATAATTAATTGTTTCAATTCTTTATCAGTTATTGTTATATACAGGGTGTCCCCTAATTAATGGGATATGGAAAAACCACTGACTCCTTACGTAAAAATATTAGGTTTTAATTATACTTAACTATATCCGAAAGTTGATATTAACTGAGATACAGGGTGTTATAGAATATATTTAAATTTAAATTGTTTAGTGCGTTAGCTCAGGCAAGCAAATAATATTCTGTTACTCTTACCAATTAACTTTTACGTGATAATTAATATTCTAGTAATGGTAATTGTGAATAATAAATATAATAATTGGATTGTTCTTTAACTTACTCTAATTAAAATAACTTTGACCCTAGAAAATATCGTGTCGATAGAAACCGACAGCAATGAAAACACAAACTTACGATAAACTCAAAAGTGAAACATTTTCTGTTCCATAGCAACTGCATCTCTAAATTTAATTTGTTTTCTCATAGGTTACTTTGAGAAAAAAATTTTGTTTGCAAATTAATAGTAATTGGGCAGATACTATCTTCTAAACGGCAACTCTGGGCGACCTGAAATTTGTACACCATTTTTACGTAATAAATATGAGAAAAGTATTATTTTCATTAAAAACTTAAATACACTGAGGCACAAAAAGTTATGACCTAATAAATGGACTAAAATGCCGCAGACAGCGCCCCCTACATTATACATTAAAATTTCAGTTCAGTTTCTCGTCCTAAAAAACCATAATTGCCAAACACCCTGTATCTCAGGTAATATCAACTTTCGGATATAGCTAAGTATGTCCCATTAATTAGCAGACACCCTATATAATAGAATTAAATATTAATGCATGTACGTGATAATAACAACGTTAGTACAATCTACTAACCATTGAAGTATTAATACTGTATTAACGTTGTTTACACCATGTGGCAATATCCGATATAGCCAATCTTCAACAGCCAATAATCTTTGGAACAAGGACTGGCAGCCTGTTTACAGTGATTTCGTTCCAGGTATCAGCGAATTAATATCTAAAATAGATTCCTTTGGTTCTGTCGTACGCGTTGCCATTCACATGGGAACACTAAAGCTGCATTTAAGTGGGGTTAATTAAACGTCAGGTAACTGGGTCAATAACATATACAGGGAACTTTAAGTCCCTTTGAAAGGTGTGGTAGAGTGAAAATATACGAGGTGCGTATTTAGCATAATTAAATTAGAAATTATTTTTTTTAAGTTCCTAATATTATTAAAATAAATACTATCTGGTCCTTGTTTCAAGTATAATTTTGGAATTCAACAAAAAATAAATTATTTCAGAAACAGAAAACTTAGAAAATATATTAATAATTTGGTTTTTAATTATTTTTGATAGAATAAGTTTTTTCTAAATTATTATATTATACTTAAATTAATTTGTGTCGGTGCATTGGTCGAAGAACATTTATTTAAACGACCTACGGTAGCATTTAAACTACAAATGTTTGCAAGAAAGTGTATACAGGGTGTCATGGAAATGCCGTATTATATTTTAATCGGAAAACAAATTGAAGAAAAATATCCAAAAATGGCGCTTTAATTTAATATGCCCTGTACATGACCTTATGTAAAACCAAAAATGACCACGTGGCACTCCTGTCAGGAAGGTAAACAAAGCAACATATGTCAACAGTGTTGTCATATCTTCAGGGTAAACTCTATAGAAAGTCAATAGCCGTTTGACAGATTAAAAGTTGTTTATTTTTCAGGGTACATTATTATAATCTTTTACGTTCAGTTCAGTTCGCTAGGAAACAATCTCTGATTTATAAACTTGAACTGACTCGAACGAACCGTTGCGGAGTTTTTAAATGGTCAGGTATGTACTCATTTATTCAATTCGAACGACACCTGTCAGATCTGGACAACTTAAAAGTTTAAAAATGCCACTTACCCTTTAGAAAAAAAAATTAAATTCTATTTAGCTTTTCGGACTTATTTAACACCAACTTAATTTATACAAAACCACCAAGTACCTAGGTAACTTGAACAAAAACAAACCGGCACAATAAAATCACATAAGACATCTAAGTGCCATTCAATCTGAATTAGTATTTTAAAGTTCTACTGTGTAGACAAAAATACGCCCTTATTGTCTGAGTGGTCTGGGCAATAATGTATTTAACATCTAAAAATTTAAAAAATAAATAACACGTTGGTTCTCCCGATCGATATCGGCCTGCTACTTTAAACAGCTGATTATGAACATCGGGCTAATATTTAAAAATACAGCGTTGCCACTTTCGAAGTTTTATAAGCGACTATCATAAATTGCCGAGTTTCCTTCTATAATATTACTTTCCTGTATAAGTATATAGTCTCGGAAATGGCAGCCGCGCTGGCTCTAGAGAGCGGAGATTTCTCGGAAAGAAAGTTCGACAACTGATCCGAAGACGGACTAGACCATTATTTCAGAGGGTAGTTCCTGTCAATTGTTAACATAATTGTTTCATTTTATCTTTAGTAAGAGGTTAATGGCCCATAGAAATTAGCGTTTTTATTATTTTTATTGCGAAATGATTAAGTGCTCTTGTTCTATGTGTGTTATTGTAAAGTGTAATTATGCGTTAGTGATGGGGTTTAGTGATAAGCTTATTATGCACTCCCACACTATCATCAGGACACGTGATGAGCATAAAGTTTTTCCCATAGAAAAAAGAACAGAAAGTGTCTGTGCCCTGGATTCCTTAATCGCGTCCTGGATTTACTTTCTAGGTAAGCTAAATATTTATTTTTATAAGAAACTAAAGTTTTACACTTTTAAACATTTTGGCAACATTGTGCTTGAACATCTGTTGATTAATCAGCTGAGCAATGTAATATCTTCATATATGAATGTGCCGAGGAGTTGTGTGTGGGTTTAGGGGTGAATTACCCCACTTTTTAAACGTTCGATTTAAAAAAAATAAAATATGTAGCGCTTCTCTAGAATACCCCAGGAGTCACCAATTTAAATATAATACGTCATTTCCATAACACCCTGTATAATATAAATAAAATATAAACCTGTCATGAACAGAAATATATATATTATTATTGCCAAATAATTGAAATGTTTACAATAATTTTAGATGAAATGATTATTTAATTTCAGATCAAAGGAATATCGTGATTGGTACAGGAAATTTGTAACAGATCAACCGCAAATCATTTTGTATATATTGACAAATATGGCTTTCATACGAAAATAATTGGCTGAGGTAAAAAAAAAGTATTTACTTAAAATATAATGAAATGTTTACCCGCCATGAATAATAAATAAGTATAAAATAATTTATTACAAAAATTATATAAATATTTTTTATTTTCGAACTGCGTAGCAGACTTTAAAATGATTCTTGAATATGTTAAAGAATACCTGTGTACTCAAAATTATATTTTTTTACAAGAAATATATTAGGTAACTGTAGCATTTAACTCCATCTTATTTTTTATATAAAGAAACTAATTAATTATTTCCGATTATATAATTGGCAAGGTCTGCAACAGTCACTAACAGAAGTTCAAATAGAAATGTTTTTTGAAAAGCTTCGTTAACGCAGTTTATATTTCATTTTTATAATAATAATTACTCGGAAAATGTCACTAATTTAGGAGAAATAAATTTTCTCTTCAGGCAAAAACAGACACGACGCAACACAAAATTAAATGTACAACTTAAAAAAATAAAGTTAACAAATAATAAATATACAGGGTGAGTTGCGTTCGGTCAGGATACATAGTACATGTACTTAAACTTATTAAAGACTACAATAAGAAAAATATATCCCATGTTCAATTTAAAGTGTATATTTTCCTGGTAATTTAAGAATTATTTAACAAAATATATTCTTAAAATTATTGTTGGGAAAAACCGATGATTTTAATAATCGAGTACTTGATACTCGAGCGATTTTAATAATCAAGTGAATCGCTCGAGTGAATTGCTTGAAATTCCAATTCACCAAGCGATTACGTCACCGACTGCTCCACCGGCAGCCTAGCCGTTTACATGTGATCAGGTAGGGTATTTAGCAGTCACGTAACTACGGGCGGGCACAGGTTTAGCTAAAAAATTGTAGTAGCCACCAAAAAAATACAGAAACTTATTTATTTGTGAATAATGAATTTTTACCACGTGTCTCGATACAAAACAAAAAAAATGCAAAAAATCACCCAAATATGTATTTATTGTTCGGGTTTATTATTGTGCTTTTTTAACCGAACAAAAAGTATTACCAAGAGTTATTTTTCTTCACATCTTTCTCAATCTACAATCATAAAATAAGTAGATATTTAAAATAGCTTGTCAAATTCTTCCACTTTAAATTATCACGGGCCCACCGTATGCCCTTCATAAATTTAGGCTTAGTTACGCGACTGAACGCGATAAGAAAATTGATTATTATTTTTTTAAATTCATGTTTATAGTTACCTAAAAGTTACTGTTTAAATTTAAGATTGTTTACTTTTGTTTACCAAAGAATTTGTCGATACCTATGTTTTGTTAACTATTTTGCTCGTTTTCTTATTTTCCATTCGTATTTTCTATAATGTATGTTATTTTTTAGAAGTCTTCTTGAGTTTAATAATAAAAAGTTCCTGTTTAGATTTTAAAATGCTTACTATAAGATTACCAACGAATTTTTCTATATATTTTGTTAACCATTTTATTCGTTTTGCTATTTTTCATTAACAATTTCTATTATTATGTTATTTTTGAGAAGTTTTCTCGAGTTTATAGCAAATAAAAATTTAAAAATTATATCCTTTAATTTCTTAATATTTACAATCGGGAACCTAAACTACGCTGCTGGCTAGCCAGTTAAAACAAAACTTTACAAAACCTATGTCGCGGTGACTCCGCTAAGGGATTTGGCATACTTTTTTATATGCACCTTCTCGTTTATGTGCCTTTAAGAAAGACGTATGTCGTATTACCTGCTCAACGTCAAACTCGAACGTCGCCAATGGGATGGCGCGGCGCGTATAACGAAGGTCGGTTATCAAGTGACAGGTGATATTTTTCGGGTTTTTCGCCTGAATTTATAACTACAGTATTTCCTATCGAGCGAAAAACTGTTCGAATATACGAGCAGTTTTTAATTCGATCCCACTACAGCGGTACATTTCCGCCGGAGTCGAGAGAAGCGCGGGTATCGAGTGAAAGATAATAAGTGACGAGCGACGGTTTTCGCCTGAATAGATAACTCGAGCGGTTTTTTTCATAATCGAGCGATGTCGGTTATTTCAATAATCGAGTGATCAAGCGGTTTTTCACTCGAGTGATCACAACACTACTTAAAATGATAAACTAGGAGCTAAGGACCTGACATATTTCTGTCAGTACACCAGCAAATAAACGATAAAAATTTGTCAAAGTCATTTTATGTCAGTGTTTATATTATTTTATATTATCGATACTATTTCCACCGTAGTACTATTTAATAATTGTAATTTTTTCCTCAACAGAATAGCCGATGGCGATTAGAAATATTTAAAGCGAAAATTATTTGAAAAAAATGAAAACACTGTCAAATATTAACAAGTGTAAACCTAATTATACAGATGATACTGGTATTTTCATTTTAACCTCGATTAAAATTAAACAGCATCTTACCCCAGATTTAAGCTAGTTTGAGGATAGAATTCATCTTAATATCTTAAAAACGACATTTGTAAAGAAGGTTATGACCTGAATATTTGCCCACAAAATTTACATGTTAAATCCCATGTGTCCTGTTCAGACCCACCACCCGGTATATTAATTCGACACACCTCTAGATAGTATAATATTAAAAGTCGTACGATACGTCCAGGTATTGTTAAAACATCACTTGGAAATTCCAAACTCGATTGCTTTATCACCTCGTTCGAAAACTTGTCCCTTATTTGATTTGGAATAGCATTGCTTTGGACCATTGCCTATTTGGTCCTAATTTAAATGCGGCAGAATTCACTTTAAACAATTATAAGTATTTTAATCAAATTACAGTTAAAAGCTCTGTTACGGAAAACTGAGTAAATCAGGGTGAAATTTGGCGAAATTACTTAACTGAAAATAGTGTTGTAACCGAATTTTGGCCGTCCCAGTGCATTAATTAGTTATAGCTTGACATGAGCAGTATAGAATATCCAGTTTTCTACTTAGTTTAGCTAATATGAACCCAAATAAAAATAGGCTTTTTTCAAAACATCGCATTATTGTATATAAATCAGTTAAAACTGTACTAAGCTCAAAAACCTATAAAATTATCTTTTACAGTTGGCACCACCGCTTGCCGTAGAACAATTGCCGCGATGCGCAGTGTAACATGACTACATCGCTATTAGATTCAATCGATCGAAACAAAGAGTGTTTTAAAACGCGTCTAAAGTGTATAGCAAAATGTTTTGTGCTGCGAGATTATTCATTTCCATGTGCTTTTGATTTCAAATTATTGTATCTTTGTTAATGTTGTTTGCAAAAAATACGTTTTTCTACGATCTATGAAAACTTTATTATTTTTATGCAACTGAATGCATAAAATTGGACATTTCAGTTAAAAAAGAAATTTTGCATTAGAAATTCACTTCTCTTTGAATGCTTATAATATCGTTGCCTTGAAAACAGCATCCGCGTCGTTCGTTGCCTGGGAGCCTCATATATTGTTATTGTTGCCTACAAATGTCAATAATATGTGAAAACATCAAAAATAGAAAGAAATAATTCTAATTCTGAAGAAGAAAACCCACTTCAATACGCTCCAGAAGAAATATTTAATGAAGCAGCACAAAGTTTACTGCCTGAAAACTCTTAAAAATTATTATTAATTCGGAGTCGATATAAGCAAATATCCCAAACCTATTGCATTTCTAAGTGACTGAGTGAGAGTGACACCAATATATTTATTTCGAAAAGAAAGAAAACTGATACGTATCGTAGAAAAAATATTGTATGAAACATATGCATAAAGGTACCTTTCTTCACGGGAAAAAAACCATGCGTTCCATACATAAATAACTGTTTTGGCTGCAACATTTATAGAATATCTTGTAAATAAATTTTATAGAATAATTTGAATTGAAAGGAAAAATAACGCACCTCTCAACCAAGTAGCCAAGTTTATTTTCTAGCTTTAAGAGGTACTTGTCTCGGATTGAATAATTTTAATTATGTATAGGATACAAAAATTAAATAAATGCTTAAACATGAACTGGGTAAAACTAATCAAAACTAATCCCAGCTGCCAATGCCACCGGCCGGCGACAAATTCCTGCGGTATCGGACGTAGACAAAGCGCAGTAGCTTTTAGGTTCGGACCCTAATTCTATTTCAAATCCGCTTATGTCCCTTTTCTGCCGATCCTTTCGTCCTTCCTCGTCGTTTTACTGATGTTCGTTTTATTCATATCTATAATTAATATCCTGTTACTGTGGGATTTTCTTTTGTTCTTTCCTAAGGGTTATAAGGGGGTTTAAAGGTCTTTGTAATGGTATTAGTTTCATATGTATTTACTAATATATCTTATGTTAGCAATTTTTACTTTAAATACTGAACATTTTTATCCAAGCAATCGGATATGATAGGATTACAAGCTATCTTCTACATGAAGATACGTAATTAAAAACTAGCGAAACAATCGAACTACAAACATTTATTTCCATTAAAGTTAACTTTTGACTATTTACACCACTGACCAATGTAAATTAGAAGTACATTTGCTAAACATAAACATCAAACTGCATTTCCAGATAAAATTAAACACAGTTCTGACTAAAAACAAACTAAACTAGTTCCTGCTAAGTAATTCGAGTCTAGATAGGACAAACTTGAACAGAAACTCCACTTAAATAGTTTACAGAACTGTCAATAAAATGAAATATACTTAGTAAATTTAAGTTTTAAACCTGTAAATTTTCTATTAACTTTATTAATGTCAATCTAAGTTTTAAATTTGTGTTTTGCAACGAGCATTTGAAACTTGAGTACATGTATATATCACGCCCGAATAAACGTTATGCATTTGAAGTTTTTAAAACTGGTGAACCTAATCTATAGAATTTTTTATTTACTAGATATTAGATATTAATGCAGATGTATTAAAAACCTTTTTATAAGATTTTTCAGGCAATACATTTTGTGTTGCTTCACTGGCTTTATCAATTATTTCGTCTGGAGCGCATTGAAATTAGTTTTTTTCTTCGGAATCGGAATTTCATGGCAACTTGATATGATAAGTATTGAGAGAGAAGTGAAAAAATGACACGGTATGGCGCTTTCTTTCATGATAAATTACTTCTTAAACTTGTTAAAAAATAACCAATTGTATGTATTCATTTGCGTAAAAAAGACATAGTTTTTATACCGATTGTAGAAAAAATATTTGTAAAATTACACAAAAATAGAAGTTCTACTTGGGTTTTGTTAACGGTTTAAATGTTAAAATTTATTATAACAACATTTTTATTAATGAAAAATATTGCTAAGCACAGAACCTGCAGCGCCACATATTGTACAATTTGTAAATTACACTTTTTATTAACGTTTTTCAAGTAGGATTTTATACGATAAAAATTAAATGTCAATTTATAGCAAGGAAATTAACATATTAGTTACTTTATATTTCATAACCAATAATAAATTTTATTATTAAAACATTTTCGCAATAACATATTGTATCTTAAGCACATTAGTTATAACAGAACATTATTATATTCGCGTTCCAATAATAATTCATAACATAGGATCTCTGGCGCCACCCAGTAGCAACATCGTAAACTAATCAAACAGATTGCTTCCTCATACGCTTTGAACCTTCTCTCCTATAGATGGCCCACCAATTACTTTTTAACATCCGATCGATTGTCGTGGCTCCACCTACCGATATCACGTGACTTGATAATAGCACGTGGTATTTGTAAACAAGGACACGTTGATATCAGCTGGTCGCAATCGAGCTGCTGCGTGCGGTGGACGAGTTTAGGTTGTAGCGGCAGCAGAGGGCCACGTGTACGCCCAAGAAAATAGAGAGGCAAGTTTAAACGATAAAGAGGGTAGCAGTATTTTTAAAAATTGGGCAGAAGGCAGTAGAGCTATGAAATAACAAATGTATGTAACTCTATTTTGTATAAAGAATTATTTATTTCGCACTTAAGCTTAGGAAAATACAGAAACGGCTGAAATACTATTAAGATTACACATTGATGCGCATACATAAAATGTCCACAATTGTAGAAACTATGACTCGCCAATTTTTATGCAATTCAGACCATATTTCTCGTACATCAATCTAATGTTAGAAAATACGAATTATGAAATAATATTGTAATGGCAAATCAATAATAAGCCATATTACCACGTATAGGACAAAATATTTAAAAAAAATTTTAAGTCGTTTTAAATATCTCCGAACGTAATTGAGATATTATTTTCAATTTTTATATTGACATATATTAGAAACAATATTTACTTACGAAACACAGTTGACAATATAAGGAACCAGTAAGTAGGTACTCACCTGAAAAAAAGAGAAAAATATTAACATTTTCTTTAAATATTATTTAATATTGAAATGTTTATAAATAATGAGGAAGCAACATTTACCAAAATTATTAATAAATAATCACGTATAATGTCCCCTCCTCCTCTTAACTTTTTTTATTTTTCATACTTCAAAAAAATTCAAAAGGGGATCAAAAAGTTTTTTTAAAAGCGACATCCTGTATTATATTAACTAATTTTCCAAATGTAAATCAAATTCTGAACGTAATTTGTGTAATGTGCCCTATACCCAAATTAAACTGTTCTCGATATATTGACAATTGAAAATTGGCAAGATCCAACATTAAAAATGTCTAAAAATGCAGGAATGAAAGAAATTCGAGATTGCTATGGAGAACAAAAGTGAAACGGTTTATCGGTACTTTGATTTCCATGATCACCCTGTACTTGAAATGTATGTTACTATTATTGTTCGCTTTAATGATTAAAGTTGCTGAAAAATATGTTTTAAATATAACAATTAGGGACATTCTGGCCTATTACCTTAAGGCTCAGTCCCCCAAGTTCCCTTTCAAGGTCTAAAACAAGGGCCTTTAATAAAACATTAGGGTGTAAGGCAGCGAAACAGTATACTCTCTCGGTCTTTTACGGTTTCTGATTTTCATGTAACCGTTAGAACACGTTTAGGTGGATACCCTAAGCATTATTTTAACTCTATGCGGTATAAAATGACTATAGTGTTAAGAGTTTAAGGTTTTGCTAGCGGTAGTGTGTTTCAAAGTTTAGGATTTGAAAGTTTTAGTTGCAGACAACGGGTATTATTACGTTTTAGACAAAAGTGGGTAAGTGTAGAGTTCAGAAATATATCACGAAGTATACAATCTTAAAATAATTAAATGGGAACAACTAGGAATACTCGTTGGTGTTAAATTAATTATTATTTATGTTGCCACTCTGGCTCATATTATTTCCAAGTCAATGTTATAAACCTTATTGTACACGAAAAAAGGCTATATTAAAATTATTATAGTAAAGATTTTATTCTACGATTTCCTATAAAATATTGTATTGATTACAATCTTCATTATTAATCCGTACCAAAATAATACTCCCCAACCTGCTTCGATGTTCTAGGCTGTCGAGGTTTTTCGTCAACTCGTGGTCTCCAATCAGACGAATGGCCCTCCTTCCGATATAATTCATTAGCCGAAGAGTATGTTTGGGTGCAGAGCTCCAGACATGAGAGCAGTACTCTAGTGATGGTCGAATCTGGGCTTTGTATAGTGTCAAAAGTTGTTGAGGTGTGTACAATTTTCTGGTTCGGAAGAGTACACCAAGTTTCTGAGAAGCTATCTTGGCGATTGCCACAACGTGGTTATGACAAGACATATTTCCTCCCAGATTGACGCCCAGCAAATTAATAGGTGAAGCCAGTGGGATTGCGTGTCCGTCCATGACTATATCCGGTTCTGTAATGTTAACCTTCTTAGAGAAAAGTGCTGCCTGTTATTTTTTTAGCGTTAAATTCGACTTGGTTACTGTCACCCTCAAGCCAAAATTTCTTCCAGGTCTTTGTTAAGGCGTGATTCCTCATGCTGTCTGCGAAGATGTGTGTCGGCAGCCAGCCGATGTTTGTGCATTCAAAGAGAAAGATGAGATAAGTGTGCTATCGTCAGCAAAACTAAATATCGGATTTTTCGTTTTCACTAGAAGGTCGTTAATGTAGAGTAAGACGAGTGAGCGACAATATGGACCCTTGAGAAACACCGGCATTGCTGGTGAAGGAGAGTTAATTGTTTTCTCCATTACTTTTGATATAACTGAAAGCAATGCGACTGGTCAATAGTGGCTAGGCTCTTTCTTTGGTATAGGCTGGGCTCGACTGTGAAACGATATCAGACAAACGACTAATTTTAATTGCCAATTTCTAGAGCACTTGTCAATTCAGAATGAAGTAATAAACAACTTTTCATTATGATGAACATCTAAAATAATCATGGCGAGATTTTATTTATTATAATTTCAAATAACTGTCAAATTAAGGAACTAGACAAGCAACAAAATTTAATGTGTTTCGTATTAAAAACGCGGAACAGCAAAATCATTAAAATCCCGACATAAACCCGTGTTGCTTTTATGCGCGAAAAAAAGTTTAGACCCGGTTTTAATAAAGCGAACTTTTAGGGAAAAACTTTTAACGATATACAAGGTTTATTATGCTCCGTCTTCATAAAGATTCGGATTATATTATGCGCTTAAGTTTATTAATTTATTTTTTGTATTATAAAGAATTTTAATATTAACACCATAGAAAACATAATCAATACAGAACAACACACGGACGAATTTAAAATATGTACCAACGAATACTAACAAAACACTAAACAGCCGTCAAAAGAAGGCAATAAAATCACGAATGGAGGAAACCACGATATATGCACGAAACTATTATGACGAAACCAAATAAAAATAACCCGCGAAGAGTTTGTTTGCTCTTCTCGGAAATGAAATTAATGGCCTTAACATATTTTCACCTTAGGTGATCGGCATAAATATTTTGAATTTTAGATGGGTAGGGATAAACCGATTTAATATTTTTAATTTAAATATTCGATATTTTAGTTCCAATTAAACCTAATATGATATTATTTTGAGAGAATTATTGTTGAAAACTCATTCACACACTCATGTTTGTTTAAAAAAGATAATTATCTCATTTTAAACATTAAGAAAAAAACGAAATAGATATAAAAAAAGCTTTGAGAGTTTAGAAGAATTTAAATGTAAATTGATGTAAAAGGACAAAGTTTTTAAGTTACTCAAAATAAAAATATTTATTCAAATTAAAACAAAAATTTTAATTTAGATATTACTGTTGAGAAAATTGTTGTATTCGAAGCGAATATTTTTTTATAGTATATTTATGTATTACTAAAAAATTCTGAGAGGAACGAAATACATATTAGTATTTCGTTTTTGAGTATGCAGACCGGTTTCGAACTCCTTTATTCTCGTCAGTACAGAGTAGGTGTGCATACCTAACCAACAAAAAAGTCGATAATAATAAGACGTTAGATTTAGCTTCATACAAACGCCCCTCGATCATAATTTGATTCTGTGACAAGTAAACATTATTTAGTCAAATTTCCTTCATATTTATCTTCGCGTTACCAAAATCCTTGTTCGCCGTCAAATCAGGAAATAAGAGATGACGCCAAAAAGTCAACGTAATATGTTCCAGCTGTCGCAATTTGCATCTACTAAACCCCATAACGTCGGTGTGCGATCGCACTGTCAGCGCGTTCGGCTTTACCGAATCTAAAAGCTCTATTAATCATTTACAAGCTGTGTCCGACTCTTATCGCCAAAATGCTATCTGAATGTAACACTTTGATATTATGCCATAAATTTTACTCTGTCCGAAAACATAAATTCCGTGCTTTTGTTCCAGCAAATAGGAGTAATAACTCCTTCTTGTGCCTAAAATAGTTCAAGATAAATTAATGTGGTTTGCCATACATTTAAATTGTTACTTTATTATTTCAAACTGTACGTAAATTAATAGCATTAATAGAAGCAAAATCTGTGACCGTTGAATAAAAAATTCGGTGTTTGTAAGCAATATGAATCGATTGCCAGCAGGTATTAGTAATTCGCGTACTGATACGAAATTGTGAGTTCCGATTCTGCGCATTTGCTCGCTTGGCTGTTTACTTTTACTGTACTACGTCACTAATTCTGATGGTTGTCGAGTTACCTATATAAAAAGAACTGGTACAAATTCATATTTTACCAGGTCAAAAAAGACTCGGCTCTCCCATATAGTTGAAAGGCTAATCAAATTCACCGAACCGAAACTCGTATCTGGAAAATGGAGTTGCTGATTTTAATGGCACGGTATTTATCAAGTGTAACATGTAATCATCCTTGCGGTTAACTGATTAGGTTATTCCAGAACTTGCATCATCCCTTCTCTAATTTATAATGCTATTTCATCTAATTTAGTGATGTGGTTTTGCGATGGAACCCATTTTAATGGCTTTTCTGTTTAGCTTAATACCGGAACGTATATTACAAAGTCAAGTGACTTGATTACCTGAAATTAACGTAATTTATTTATTTAGCTTCCTGGTTTCCATAGTCTTCGTAAATTGAATGTAATTTTACATGTTTTGTCTTTAGCCCTATCGCTATAATAAAACGAGAAAATAAATCTTTGTTCGGGTCTGTTTAGGTTATTGTTTGTATATTTTTCTCTACTAGAGGCAAATGTTGTTTAGCAGGACGGATTGTAATAACGAATATACAGGGCCAATCACTGTGAGAGGCCTGTTAAAATATTTTAAAGAAGTTGATTGTTTGAAATATTGGTACTAGCTATAAAACACGTCGATTTTTTTAATGTTAACGGACCTATCACTTCCGGTTATAGCCGAACTTAGGCTTAACATTGTTATTTGAAATATAATGCCCTATATAGCTCGGCATTTGTCGATTCTGTGTAAAATTCCGAGTAAATTTCGTTAACAATTCCTTATACCCATATCAAACGGTTTCTGGATAAAACTCAAGTCTAGTATTTTTTCATGAAATAAAAAGACCTTCGGCTCGTGGGCTCAAATTTCCAGTTCGTGAAAAAAAGTAACTCTACGCATACGTTTCATATAATATTTTTTCTACGATCCTACTGTTCGAAATAAAAAAATATATATTGGATGTATACACCGTGTCCAAGATCAGGAGGGCCAGTACAGGGATCTCGGAAACCGTAAGAGATACGAAGTCGGTTGAATGGAGGTAAAGTTGTGCATTTACGTGCCTAACAATATGCCGTTTAGAAAGTTTTTAAATTCCAAATAGTTCCGGAGATATCCTGAAAAAACCGAAATTCTGAAAAATCGTAAATTTTTTTTCCTGTGTTTCTTTGAGATCGAATATAAAGTAAATTGCACTTTTATTGCCTATTTCCGCTCTATCTATCAGCGTTAATTGTTTTATAATCCGACGAGTCGTCTTCGAAGGGCCATTAACAATTTTCTTTTTTTAAATACGGTCCTGTTTTCCTGATATTGGAATTTGAGAGCTTCTTTTCTTCCGAATGCAATAATGTATGACCCATTGTGGTTTACGTTTCGAGGGTTCCTGAACAACATCAGGAAATTTTGGGATACGGTCCTGTATTTCTCCTAATTTTATAAATAATATCTCATAAGTAAGCTCTTAATTTTTACTTATATTGGACTAGCTCAATAAATATCAAATAATTTAATAATAAACCACAGAAGAAGTGATTTTTCAGAATTTCGTTTTTTTCCGGATATCTCCGGAACTAGTCGGAATTTTAAAACTTTCTGAACGGCATATTATTAGGCACGTAAATGCACAACTTTATCTCCATTTAACCGACTTCGTATCTCTTACAGTTTCCAAGATCCCTGTACTGGTCCTCCTTATCTTGGACACGTTGTATAATAAACTCAATGTCACTTAGGAATGCAATAAGTTTAGGATATTTACTTATAACGACTTGATTATTCAGAACTAATGTTGATTTTAGCTTGGAATAGCATAACCATAAAGTCGAAGATTTAAAAATGTTTTACATTACCCGTTCGCTGAAACTCTTGCTTCTAGTCCAATGCCATTTAATAAACGTATTATATTCCTTTCTGTAAGTTTCTTTCGATTTTTCAGGCAATACATTCTGTGTTGCTTCATTGGCTTTATTAATTATTTCGTCTGGAGCGCATTGAAATAAGTTTTCCTCTTCGGAATCAATTATTTCCATTTTTGTTTTCAAATATTATTAACATTTGTAAGGTAAGAATAATGACGCTGCGCCCAAGCGAGAGACACGGATGCTATTTTCAAGGGATTTTGATATTATAGAATTCAGTATTAGCATTTTTTAAAGGCAAAATTACTGTTTTTAACTTGTTAAAATATGACCGATTCTATGGATTCATTTGCGTAGAACAAAATAGAGTTTTTATAATGATCGTAGAAAAAGATCATTTTACATTGCAATCAAATAATAGACCCTGTTGGCACACCCGATGCAATGCGTCTTCTTTAGTAAAACACCGGAAAATGATAACCTGATTGCTCTTCCAGCGCGCACTTTTGTTCCCGGCCGCGTGCATGGCACGCCTGATTTATTTTAGCGCCGAACGGACATTACATGAGACCTACTCGCTTATTTATGAGCGAAAACTTTTGGCACGGTAGTGCCTGCAAGGTGTTTATATGGAACTTGGCAGTGCAGGATGTCGGGATGCATTATTTTTACGTTATGGTCTAAAGAATAGGTTTATGTATTACCTAATAAAGTTAGGTAGAGGTAACCGTAAACTTTGTAAGAGACAGGAAAGTTTACAAATATATTTCCCAAGCGGCGACTCGGGTCACCTTGCTCCAGAAGAAGTAATGTAGATTTTGTTCGTACCTGCCAAATTTATAATACTACTACTCAATTAAAACCGGTGTTGACAACGGATGGTTGGCACCAGTATAATGGCCGCTATCGATTTTTTGTTACACGTAGCTGTTATTATGTATGTATATTATCTGGAAGTACTAAGAGATGGCGCTGCAGATTATATTCTGTCTACTTAGGTTGATAATGCTGCTTGAAGTTAAGTCGTTTCTAAGTACAACTAGTACTGATAAGAATAAAATAGTTTGAAATCGGTCTGCAGATGGTGTCAACCTATCAGTGGAAACTGGCGGTATTATTCAATCTGAATTGGAGTTGATATACAGGGTGTTATGGAAATGACGTATTATATTTAAACCGGTAATTCCTGAGATGAATACAAATGAAGAAAAATATCCTTAAATGGCGCTTTCAATTCGTTCAGCGGTAAAAATGACCTGACGTCAAACCAGGAAAATATGTGTGCGGCCCTGCGACACATACGAATTCTCACCGGTGTTGTCAGAATTACTTACACCTTATGCTTTTTAAGGTTGAAATACGCAACTACGTAACTAGGTCAAATGTCAATGACTTTTTCACTTTTGATTGGCTGACTGATTTTTTTAATGTTATTTTATTTAGGTCACACACATACACTTACCTTGTCGGTCTTATTTAAAAATTAGTGTCAATTTCTATAAAAAATTATACACCGTTTTAGTAAAGAAACCGGCACATGACATAACCCATAACAATAATCGCAAAACTTCACATGAAAAGCACAAGATTCACTTAGAGACATCGTTTTTATTAACATTGGCTTGACTCGCCTAGATTTGTTTGAACTTTTGTTTTTAATTAAAAAACACATTGAAATAACATTTCTTTGAATTAAAAATGACATCTGAACTGAAACATTTAAAACACGAGCTGTCAAAAAGTGAACTAGAGATGTACTATTGCAATGCGTGTTTTTATGGTAGATTCCATTCCAGAAATAAATAATTATAATAATCTACAGCACTTATTTATTGTTTTCCTTCACTGCTGTAGATACCAATAAAGATTAAAAAACTTGTTAATCGCTGCTCTGGTGATCTTTTCCATTCGAAAAGCTTAAAAAAATTAAATCGATCGTTTCACAGCGGGATTTTAAAACCAAAGAATATCCATCTCTACTATAAACGAGAGAAGGTTAGAAGTTGACATTAGCTTGACAATAAGATATTCCTCTGCGGCTTCGCGCGAAAGAGTTTTTTCGGGATATTTAATCCACAGTGCGAGTAAGTGTGGAAATGTTTATTACATACAGAAAAATCAAGTCGAAGGCATATTAGAAAATGTTCCTTTAGTAAGAGACTGGATATCGCAAGCTTACCGGATCTTACCCCATGCAATTATTTTTCTATGTGGTACGATGAATAAAGAAATAGTTTATAAAGTCGAAGATATGGATCAGTTGCGATATAAGATATTGAATGCAGCAGATAAAATAATTGCTGAACGTTTTAGTTTATAAAGGGCCAATTTGTGTGTTTGTTAAAGAATGCATTACTGTGTAGCGATTTTGTGTTGACAAGGGCCTATCTTCAAAAAACTAATTGAAACATGTGTGTGTTTCTTTAAGTGATTTATGGTAATTTGTTCAGTGTTTCAATGTGTTCTGTGTCTCTGATGATATACAGGGTCATGTTCTGAGATTGGAAGAAAAACGCCGAAGAGTTTTTAGTGAGGTATAAGCTTTACCCACTAAAACCAAAAAAACTGAAGATGTATGTGCCCTGGATTACTTGCTAGTGTACTGGCACCTGGATTCTTCTGGATCCTTCTATTTGGATACTAGATAGCTAAATATTTATTTTTATAAGAATCTAAAGTTTTACACTAACAGTTTGGCAACATTGCACGAGAACATCTGTTTATTACACAGCTGCTCAGTGTAATATGACTGTTCCGAGGAGTGACCTATGGGTTTATGGGTGAATTACCCCACTTTTTAAACGTTCGATTTGAAAAAAAAAAATGTAGCGCTTCTCTAGGACATCCCAGGAGTCACCCATTTAAATATAATACGTCATTTCCATAACACCCTGTATCTGTGATAGGCAAAATACGACAAAATTTTGTAAAAAATTATAACAAAGCAACTTAATACGGCAATATTTCAAATTCTTTAATGATCTTGAAATAAATATCGATATTACGCTTCAATACTTCCGCTCTTTTGTTTTAATTAAACTTCCTAAACATTACGAAACAGCGTGTAATCTTCTCGGAAGTTTACATCATGTTATAAGTAGTTCTGTTGTTAAAAGTTTCCAATATACTTTTAAGCAGCATCGATTTTGTACTGAATTTTCCGAACTATTTCCAAACTTTTAAAGTAACTTCAAATATTTAAATTAAACGCGACTTCGTGCACTCCGCTTGGTCTATTATTTTAGGAAAAACTTTGCTTCAACGATTTTAATTTATCAAGAATTTTTTTTGTGAACGAAATATTCAGCTTATTAAAATTTTAATGATAAAACTACCTATATTACTTACAAAATCTGAAATAATACTTTTTATCTACGTAATGTGCAGGGTGCCAACAAAGTTTTATTAAGTTAAAAATTGTGCTAAAACCCGGTTACGTATTGAGCAACGTTCTCATTGAAAAGAATTACCAGCAGCTCATGGTGTCAAAGGTTTATCTCAGGAGTAGCTTTTATATCCCCAACGAATGTTATTACTTGACGCTTCATTGGTTTACAGGCATATTTCAAACCGTGCCCATGCCTAAAGGTGCCCAACGGAGCTATTAGGGAGGGCAAGTCGTTTATCTTGGTCAGCGGAAACCCAAAAAATAAAAACTACGTATTCGTTTCTGCTCCTGTGCATGGTCAACAATAAAAAAAGAGTTTCTAATTATTTCAGCAGGCCCGAAGGATCTCAAAGAACTTTTAATGGAAATAGTTAATCTTTCAAAGAAAAGTTTCGCAGGTTATACTAAAGAAAGTTTATCCGTTAGCTCTTCGAACAATAAAAAAAATCGTTGGATTTTAGGCCTTATGCTATACGATTTGTGCATATATTAATACAATATAGACCTCACAATAGTGTTTATACCGGAGGAATGTTCACCCCTATAACCCTCTTTATTTTTTACTGTTTAGATTATAGAAATAAAATTTGATGTGTTTGTATGTGATGTTATTTTGCATTTTATGACATGACGGAATTTTAAATGGAACACCCAGTATATATTTTTGACACTTTAAATAATTTATCTTGTGTTTCTGCTGAAACTTCCGGTATACTATGTTCTACATTATATAATATCCCTCACATATTATATTAAAATTTCTAAAGACAATGGGGGATAATCTGGAATACCCCGCCATATCCCAACGGACATTATATATTATAAAGAATATTCTTCCACAAATATTTTGACCTTTATGCTGTATAAATTTTCCACCAAAGCTGTTTTACATTTTCCCATGTCTTATTCAAGAAATTGTACAACTTCTTGTACATTTTAAATCATATAGTTTCATAGAGTAAATTGTGTCATAAATTGTATTGAGTTACAAAATGATACGAAATATAGAACAGGTCCTATTTTTCATACAATTTACGGAACAATTTCCAATTGCGCTTGAGCTTGTTGTTACCAACATAGAAACAAACATTTCTCTAAAACCACTGACTTAAAGCGCAGAATCCTAGCACATTTATTGTACAATAAATTTGTTTAAAACAGTCAACACTACAAATTATTTACCATCCCAACATATTTTGTCTATTTATTGCACAAGAAATTGTACAATTTCTTGGACCAGAAATGGGATAATGTAAAACAGCTTTAAAAACGTTCCTACAGGCATTAAAAGAGATATGTACTATATGTGCATAACCCGACATTGGCTACATAAAAGTAATACAACAGTATGTAGGAAACATCAACATTAAAGTTATACACCAAAAAAGTCTACAGAATCATTTTCTTCGATAAAAAAATGTTAAGGAAAGTTATTAAGAAATTAATAAGGATTCTAAAAAAGGAATAATACAGAGGGTGTTCCATTTAAATTATTTATCAAAGTTGTTAATACTTCCTAGTAGAAACGGCAGCACTGCACGACTGGAAATATTTCTAAAAGAGAGAGCATATCTACGTAAATTAGCTACAAAATTTCAAAGTCATCATTGACTAGTTTATCATAAACGTCTAATAGGCCATTCACCCTGTATAAGGTCATGCATAAGTGGCACATATCCAGCAGGTAACCCAAATTTTTAATAGGCATTCTTAACTATTTATTCAGAATTAATAGAATACCGAAATTGTCACGTTCACCGTCGTCTCTTTTTTCATTTCCATCGCACTTATATCATAACGTATAAATGCTCCGAAACAGTTCTCTAAATCTTTAGAAAAGAAAACTACCTTAATATAAAACTGTAAATGGTCTAATAAGAATTACGACCAATGTTATTGAAACTCCTTAGCGATTCCCCGGGGCCTACTAAAGTAATAAGATACTCTTTTTATTGTTAAACTTGAGCCGTAACAGGAAAGAATACGCATTTTCTAATGGCATGGTGTTCGGTTAAAGGGGATACGAGAGTGATTCTTCTTAATAGCTCCGCTGGGTCGCTGGTCTACAGTGCAAACGACCCCATCAAACCAATTGCGTCTTGGGTAAAATTATTCTCCTGGTGGCTTGTGAATTATTGGTGTTTCCGTTCGTTTTTTTTTTTATAATTAGGGAGACTTTAAATCCACCATTATTAAAACTCAATCGGTATAGAAGCAGACGATTATCGAGGACCAGAATGGAGACAAATATTTCATAACTTTTCCTCTTGACTACATTTTTAATGGACACAATGATATACAGGTGTGTCTACGTAAGTTGGCGGCATATGAGATACTTTTTTATTTAATTTTACGAAAAAAAAATATTCTTCATAAAAAGTTCTGCATGGTCCAAAACCTAAAATGCAACCATCAGATGTCAAATTTTTTCAGTCGTATACGAGGTTTGTCAAAAAATGATTTTGCTCTAGAGTAAAGTACCTTTATTTTTTGACAATATCGAAAATTGTTATAAAGAAAAGATGTTTAGAATTACAAATAGCTTTCAAATATTCAACATTGTTTATTTACATTTAAAAAATATATTTTCCCACATTTTCTCTGCGACTACGTTGGAAATTTAAGTTTGCACATTAATGCATTACATTTAATAATAATTCTAAATTTGATAAAACAATTCTAACTAAACTTTTTAAAAAATTATCTCTTAATTTTTATTGAACACTGATAACCTTTAAGTTGCTTAATCACTAGTTTGTAACGTTCTAACGATGCATTTAAATGAATAACAAGTTGTATCTATAATTTACTTTGTTACAATAAATACTAATGAAGTTGCAGAGAGCATTATTTGCAACGCAATGTCATTATTTTCTACCATGCTTTGGCGTTTTTTGCTAAATTTATTATGTACATCTCCACAAGTCTTAAATTTATTAAATATTTTTCTTACAGTTTCATTGTGAATATTTTTATCTGGATGTCGGAAATTAAAAATGTCTGCTGCTTGTCGAAATGTTTTATACTTATCACCCACTATTAACACCATGTCAATTTTCTCTTCCAGACTTATTGTTGGTGGCATGTCTAACTTTTCATAAACAAATACGTCTGTCAAACATAAAACTGTACAATACGGATCTCTAAGAACTATGAAAAATACTGTTAGACTGCCTAAAAAAGTGTTTATACCGTGGCACTTTTTGAAATAAGATTGTTGACGTTTTTTCGAATTTTCGATATTTAGACAGTTCGCAAAGCCTACTTTAAATATCAGGTTTAAAAATGCCAGTGCATCTAGATTAATTATGCATTAATGTGCAAACTTAAATTTCCAACGAAATCGCAGAGACAATGTAGGAAAAAATATATCTTTAATGTAATAAACAATGTTGAATATTTGAAAGCTATTTTTAAACATCTTTTCTTTATAACAATTCTCGATATTGTCAAAATTAAAGGTATTTTACTCTAGATAAAATCACATTTTTTGACAAACCTCGTATACGACTGAAAAAATTTAACATCTGATGGCTGCATTTTAGGTTTTGGACCATGCAGAACATTTTATGAAGAATAATTTTTTTTCGTAAAATTAATAATAAAAAAGTTTCCCATATGCCGCCAACTTACGTAGACACACACTGTATGTATAAAATAGTTAGAGCACCACAATCACTTAAATTAATTAAACGAACACACCTGAACAATTGAAGTAAAGATTTAACCCAAAAAATGATATTGACGCAGTAAATAACTTACACATACCGCATGTTTATATAAATACCTGATATTTAAACTAGGTAATAATATGTGACATTTTATACAGCATCCCTTCGTAATAATTAAACTTTTTGACACCTCATTCAGTCTTTATATATTTTATTAATGGTTTTTGCCCGCGCTCAAGCACCGACAAGGGTTGATTATCAATTACCAAGCACAGATTGCGTAATTGCTCATCTGACTATCCTCGGGGATATGCCGATCGATGTCTACATCGTCTCGCTTAACCCTATCTCATCCCTTAATTAGTGAGCACCTGCCTGCCTCTTTTTAGTCCTTTTCGTGTACACATGTTCCTTGAATGTTGACTTAGGACTTTCATGGCCATAAAACGTTGTTAGTTATGGTCAGCTCGGATATTTTAATTTCGAATAGATAATATGTTCAAGATAAGTTCAAATCATACAAATCATGTATTATCAGGGTTCGCCCGATCTTAATCACAGATTTAACCTTGTGGTCAATTGAAAAAATTAAAATCAATCAAAAAATTGATTCTGAATTCTGAATTTTTTAATTTTACAGGATTAAACAAGAATTAAATAAACCAATACAAGACGTGTCAAAGCAGAATATATTACTTCTAATTGCTTGTACGTAAAAATGCCATATCAATGCGAAATCACAAAATTTGGATTTTTTTTTATAAATAATAATTGATTTCCGATTTTCTGGTTCAATTATGATTTTTTTTCTAGCCCTGTATATTAACTCTATTTTCATAGTTTAAAATAATTTATAGTTAATTTTGCTGCATTTCTAGACAAAGATATGTGTGTCATGTTTTAATAAATTGTCGCGTTTGAATAAAAGGTTTCGTATATTTCACAGTTGTGACAGATATGTAGCAATTTGTATCACGGTTAAAGTAAAATTTATGGAGAGATTCTGTAACCGATTTTACATCGAAATAAGGTTGACAGCTTTGTCACATTCATATATTCCGCTGTAAATTTCGTTACAGGAACTTTCCACTAGATTGTTGTCTAAAGCTTTGTTGCTATAGATGCAAATCACGAAATGCGATTGGCGAATAAGGCTCTGATTGGTCAGTTTATGAAAAATATTTAAAAGTGATCAATCAGTCATCATCAATCCAATCCAATATAATTCTCATCTATATGAACCACCACCCCTTTAACGTAGCTGCTAAATATATCCTACAAGATAATAGGTAATTGCACTAAAATGATTAGAAATATTTCCATATACTTACATAATAAACTCCTGGACAAAATTAACGTAACATCATAAATTTCCCATATTTTGGTTCCTAATGTTATAGTTTTCGCTGTTTATGATAAAAATTTAATTTTCGATTTATACTGGGTGTACTAAAAATGCTATGTTTTTTTCCGAAAATTCTCATCACCCTGTGGAGTATATTAGCAACCGGAACATATTGCAGTTGACATTAAACGGTAGGTCCGTCTTTCCCCAACATTTTATTTTTCGGTTTACTTCATTATCTCTGTTATTAAAGGAGATATACCGATTTATGGCGTAACATGTTTTTATAGACTTTAATATTCAACACATTCATTGTTAAATGTTTTCAAGTACGTTTCAAGATTAAAATACTCGTCGGGCAACTGGGCATACGAAACGAACGTTTAATAAGCAGTTTCCAAATAGTTTTTATCAGTATGGCGAATTTTATTTGTTTGACCTTTGTAACTTTAAAACACAACATCTGCTGACACATCGCTTGCAATGTCAGAAAAAGTCCATAGTTTACTTGAAAACATTTAACAATGAATGTGTTGAATATTAAAGTCTATAAAAACATGTTACGCTATAAAACGGTGTATCTCCTTTAATAACAGAGATAATGAAGTAAACAAACAAAGAAAATGTTGGGGAAAGATGGACCTACCGTTTAATGTTAACTGCAATATGTTTCGGTTGCTAATATACTCCACACGGTGATGCGAATTTTCGAAAAAAAACATAGCATTTTTAGTACACCCAGTATAAATCGATAATTAAATTTTTATCATAAACAGCGAAAACTATGACATTGTCAAGAAACCAACCTACAATGAAAAAAAAATCATTCAAATCGGATCATAAATTCAGAAAAAAAGTAGCATCAAAAATATGGCAAATTTATGATGTTGCGTTAATTTTGTCCAGGAGTTTATTACAACGTTTTGGGGATTAAAATTTATTTAACATCTGCCAAGGTAACACCCAATAAATTTGGCCTCCTAGTGTTTTTAGGACATAAAAATAAATAAAAGATTACAGACAACGAAAAAAAATCGACTAAAATCAACAAAACATCACGAAAGGTGTGAGATGGGCAAATTTAAACAGATGGCGGGCCAGCACAGTTGTCCTGTGACCCTTCTCCACTTCGTGACTAACAATTCATCAAGTTGACCTCATCTTGTTTTATAGCCTACTATGCTTTCTGTCAAAGGAGGCTCACTGAGAATAGGATCCATTGTATTATTTATAAAACTCTACGATATCGCTTTAATTTCATCACTTATTATAAAAAGATTACTCTTGTATCAAATTTGAATATCTTCATAATGTAGTTGGTTTGACATTTAATTGTTTACCATTGCCAAAAGTCTTATTTTACATTCACGACCGTTGAGTTGTTGTATCTAAGGTGACTTAGGAATAATTGAAAATGGAAAAGCAGATGAACTGGCAAAAGCCGGATCTGCTCAAAATCAGGGGCCCAAACAAGCAACCAGAACAAGATTAGATAGATGGGAGCAAAAACAACATCTCGATGGAACGGTATATCTGGTGAAACACACGCACGGGCCGTAATTTATAAACTCTCGAAGAAATTATTATGAAATGGAATGCTACTCCTAATGTGAACCCAGTTGAAACAGGTGGATGGATTGCCCTTAATGAAACACCTTCAATGAATAGGAATCTATAATGGACTCATTAAATGCAGACTTCGCGGCGACGAGGACGAGACTGCCTCCCATATCATATACAGTTGCGAAGTGGTGATCCGCCTGGGATGCACAAGAAACCAGAAGGCTGCAGTATAAGAAGCTTGGGCCATACACGCGACCGCCGCCTTAATCAATCAACCACATGATTAGCTGATATGATCCTAACAACGCAACTATAAGAAAAATGTCCTCAATGCCAGAAGGTAGCATGAACATAATTCAAAACCTGGGTTGCTTAAGTGGATTTATGCCAGATTTCTGAAGTCTTCCCAAGGTATCGCCACTAAAAACAGGTAGTAAGTACTCCGGCCGAATGTGAATCAACAAGGGCCCTACTCTTAATGCGTGTGACGATCTCGTTTCGAAAATAAATTTTACTTACCCCTACCGTCGCTATATTGGTCTTTAGATCGTTCGTCTCTGACAAACGACGCGTTCTTTTTTGCTGATACATTAGGCCTTAAGAGTATTGCCGATAATTGCTGCCATTTTTTTCTTGAAAGGGAAAGTCGGGAAAAACTTGCTCGGTTAAAAGTAACGGTAGATTGATTTGTGCAGGATCGATGAGAATGGAAGGTAAAACGATTAAACAGAAAGCGTATCAATATTCTAACGATAATATATAAAGGTAATAGTAGTGTGGCAAGCGGGAATCTGTAACAAAATGTAATTCAATTCAAATATTTGTGGGCGTAATTTATTAGTACACAAATGTGACTCTAATTTTACTAAATACTTAGGCAGGATGACCAAACTCCAGGAGCCTATTATATAAGTGAAAATAATGTAAGAAAACGTATATATCACAAAACAACTAGACATGTCTTGACATATTGGACAAAGGGAATATTATAATATTGTCTAATGAATATTTAATCAAATAATCAGATGCAAGGGTATTAAGTTAGATTGTCAATCAAATCATCTTACTTAGAAAGTATGGAACTATTTATATCAGTGGCGGTTCTTCCCCAGAAGCACATGCGACGGGCACCCCCAAAACAAAACGAATAAAAAATATTAATTTATATTCATTGAATATTATTTATCGTATAAAGTCCGACCCTCCCTAATATTTTATCGTACCGTCAAACTAAAAAATCCGACCCTCCCTAATATTTTATCATCCCATCGAACCAAACTGTATAGATCCGGCAACCGTGCCTCGGTCGAGGTAAATGACGATTATGACGAGACTTGCTCGCACGTGCGATTAAGTTCTGCAGTTTCTCTGTAGTAACAGGTGGCGGGTGGCAGCGGGGGATAGCGGGGCTATGGCGATTTAGCATGGAAAAGGCGCACAGTTTTTGTATGCACGTGCATCTAGTTAGAAATTCGAGCGTGTATGTTTTAATATTTTAATATTATATTTATTAAGTCAAAATGAATAGTTGACGGTGGACTATTTAAGAAATAACTCGCTCTTTGAGTTTGGAGCAAAAAATTGAAGTGAAATGATGTGAAGTGAAGAATGCGGGAACACCTAAACCCGAAATTAATTTAACGCAGACCAAAAAGGGCAAATCAAAGGACTTTATTAGAAAGTTTAAAAATGAATTATATGAAAAAAAATGTATAGAGGGTATTCCAAACTTAATGAGGCTGTTATTGGTCAATTTTCTACAATTAAGAACCGAAGAATGGACTTTACGTTTAAGCACTATTGTGTAGGGTCGATAAATGTTGTGTATTTCGATAAATGATACTCGATATGATTTTAAACCATTTTATTTAGGGATTTAAACTAAAAAACACTTAAAATATGAAGAATGCCAACTTGTCAGTCTCGTGGCTCGATTCGTTCTCGTCATAAAACAGTTAACTATTGTTCTCGTCTTGGTTGCGCCTAATGATGTAGCCGTAGATGGCGTAGTGGTATTAGACATCATTCGGTTTTCTTGATAACTCGTCGTAGATGGCGGTAGTGGTATTGGACATCATTCGATTTTCTTGATAGCTCGTAGATAGATTTAGTATAGCCTAGAAAAATTTCACCATACTTGTGAACCCCCTCTATCATAGGTCACGAGCCGCCACTGATGTATATTAAACAACAAACAAAAATTCACCAGACATAATATATTTCACAACACTGTAAAAGCAAGTGAACTTCAAAATATTCGCCATATAATTAAGACCACTCCCCTACCATAAAATTCCATAATGTACTGAAAGAATATAAAAACTTTGCCTAAAACAGGCAAATAACTGAAAGAAAATAATCGAACAGAACCTTTACAAGTTTCATTACGCCGTAAAATCTAAACGGCGCGAATTTCAAACATTAAT
Source organism: Barypeithes pellucidus (assembly GCA_963991005.1). Classification (NCBI taxonomy): domain Eukaryota; kingdom Metazoa; phylum Arthropoda; class Insecta; order Coleoptera; family Curculionidae; genus Barypeithes; species Barypeithes pellucidus. The sequence continues at coordinate 2,302,181 of OZ022559.1, forward strand.
AAATCGAAACGCTGACAAACTACATGAATGACATATGCATGTAATATTACATAATAATTTACATCGTCATATGGCAGCTTTTCTATACGAAGCCGCTTGATTAACTCGAGCTGACCCGACAACGCGGACAAAGGGAACATTTTGTCGAACGAATATTTGACCGAATGCTGACCGCCACCGATTTAAATTCCTCCCGTGGGACGAAAATGCCAATTTAAACCTATATTCGGATTGGTTTGGTCAATGTCAGACATGCATCGTCATGCACGAACCGTTAAACGGTTGTAAAAGATGCTCTCATGGAAACTTCGTTTTGAATTTACTAAAGCCACTAGGAACTTTAGGTCAAACTTAGGCATTACCGTTTCAATGAAAACAACTTTTTATTCTAGTGAATAATAGATAAAATTTACATTTTCTGATCTCAACTAATCTCCAATATAATATATTTTTTTATGAACAAACACAAGCACTACAGGAAAAATACTTTGGGGCACTCTGGAAGTGGTGCGTGTGCGCAAAAAGCGATTCACGTTGGTTTTCAATCATTGGAGGTTATATTCGTTTGGAAAAACGACCACGGGAAGGTCGTTCCATAAGAATGAAGTCCTCCAGATGAAAGAATTCTTAAATAATGAAGTTAGAGGAGTACCAAGCTTAACCACATATGGATCCGCGGCAGTGGTTCGTCGTGTATTTCTGCTATTCGCCGCTCTGGGCGGAATTAAGAGGGCAAGGTCAGCCGAGCACTTTCCATGAAAATATCTGTAAAAGGGAGTCAAATCCCCAACCTGTCTTCGATATTCTAGGCTGTCGAGCTTCTTCGTCAGCTCGTGGTCTCCAATCCGACGAATGACCCTCCTTTCGATGGAATTCAGTAGCCGAATATTTAATTTTATATAATAAGGTGACATATATCATTGTATCAATATCATTAAGACAAAATATAACAGGACAATGGTTTCTGTTTTTTTGGGTTTGTTCGTTTTTACCTGCATGGAAAACGTATATCGACTACTCGGAGGACAATTTAAATACAATATTTTATTAGCTCAATTGCTGGAACGAAACACGCCCTCTGTAATGGAGCCGCTCTATTACGAAAATGCAATTACTAAAGCTAAAGAATTTCGCCACTTCCCGCTCTCAAAGTATATTTGTTTGTACACTCGAAACCGACCGTTGCATTTCGTTTCCATAAAATTTGCATCGATCAAAGTCGTATCTGCATTCAAAGAGAAGATCTATTTTTTAATTTAAAGCGAACTCTACGCACAAAAAGTCAATTTATTTTTGCGGTTCTTAGTTTGTTTGAGTTTTGATTAACTTATGTGCGGGCTGATGAAGTGTAAAAACCAGATGATTTATGAAGCGTCTATTGTGGAGATTGTTAATTGTTTTAAAATGCAAATTTTTTAATGGAAAAGAAAAGGACCGAATTTGATTCGGCAAAAAGATCAAAAGAGCAAGAGCTTTATTTTGTTATATATTTATCAACTTTAATGATTTAATAAATCTTGATTAATATTTATTTTTATCAAATTTAATATTTATATCTTAATTCTACTAAAATCCCACACTGAGAAAAAATTCCAATACCTGGTATAAAAAATATTATATCAGTTATTGGATTTCCACATACGTATTTGGACAGCGCGATAGTTGGCTACTGTAATAATCTCGCTTTTCTAAACTGTGGTTATAGTGGCAATAACTTATTTCTAATAGTAGTTATAATCTATAATAGCTGGATATTTTCATAACAGTTAGTGGCTGGATTATAAGTGTTATAATACTGATACTAGTGACCAATATACACTCGGTATACCGTTTATGACAATTTCTAATACCAGTTATAATATAGAATAATACTGAATATCATACTGTTTCTTTCCACATAAAAGATAGCTTATACCCAATATATCAAATACCTATTACAAGAATCTTCTAATAGTGTATATTACACTATATCTGATATACTAAGTGGTCCACTTAAACAAGAATATATTGCATATATAAGCATCGGGTACTTTTTACACTAATATTAATATTCTATATTATAACGAAAAAACTATATACAGGGTGTAACTAAATAAGTGTAAAACATTTAAGGGGGTGATTCCTCATCGAAAAAAAGATAGGATCTTTCATATAAAGAAACTTCATTGGAGCATCCCTTGTTAAGATACAGCCCCTTAAAGGGGGTACATAAAATGTGTTTAACAATTTTTTTCACAAGCACTAAAAAAGTTACAATATTGAAATTAACCTGACATTTTCTACTACCAAAAAGACACTTAGCCAGTAATTTATTTGGTTTACCCCATGGTTGTAAGGGGTGGAAAACGCAACCCCTAAAATTTATTTCCAATGTAAGTTTTTGTCTTATTATTTGTTTACCATCTAAAAATTTATTTCCGATAGCCTGTTTCATTCTAAACAAAAAATGTCTCTTGAATTTTTTGCCCAAAATAAACCAGTTCGCAGCAAAAAAATATTTTACGAACAAGATACATATCGCCATAAAACGAAAATACGAAACTAATTTATCCAGTAGGCCGCTATTAGCGATAGTGACAATTAAATTGGTCTGAAGGTAGACATATTGAACATTTACTATGATTTCTAGATGTTGTATGTTTTGTTATTAATAAATTAGTTTTGTTTATTTATAAATTTTATGTACCCCCTTTAAGGGGCTGTATCTTAACAAGGGATGCTCCAATGATGTTTCTTTATATGAACGATCCTATCTTTTTTTCGATGAGGAATCACCTCCTTAAATGTTTTACACTTATTTAGTTACACCCTGTATAGTATATATTTATATATTACGAATTTTTTATTAAAGCTTAGAACATTTATATAACCATATTTTTCTTAAATTAAAAAAATAACATAATGCCTCTTATAACAGTATCTATATAAATTTGAACAGAAACAAAAAGTTATAAAATTTCCACAATTTTCTGCGTTTCTATCTCAGTTATCACTTAATCCAGATACAAGTAATAAACGTAAAATATATCAATATTAAAAAATAAAAACCTGCGGAATGTATTATTGCAGCACACTATGTGACAACACTGTCAACCCGGAAAAGTGCAAACAAACATGTCCAAATATAAATTTTACGAAACACAATTCGTATGGATTAATTTGTGTTTGCCTCATGTAATTGTATTTAAAAATATTAATATTACTACATTAAACAAAAAGAAACGCAAAAATGTTAATGTCGTGTGCATGGATGGTGAAATGAAACCCAGAAACCTACTAAAATGATTTAAAATAATACAGTATTATATTATACTACTTTATTATAGATTATAGTGTATAGAATGCATACTTACTATGAATGATACACAGCCTGAGCCTTGAATGTCTTTAATTCTCACTTTTTCAATACACATCAAGAAAAACACTTACAACAACGGCGCGGAGTCTTCGAGATTAAAATGGTGGGCGTGATTCGGACTAGTTCGGTGAAGGAAAGTCATTCGGCTAATTTCGCAATATAAGATTTCTAATAACACCTTATCGACAGAGCTCTGCGAGTATTATGCTGAATTTTAAATATGCCTGTATTATAGCGCGGGGAACTGATTTTCTAAACGTCTAAACATGGCCAATTCAGAATACAAGAAATGTTTAAATAAGCGAGATTGTTACCGATAGAAAATATTTTTATAATGATTATGATTACTCTAATAGTGTTAAGCGAAAATTTTGCTGCGATTTAGGGATTTACAAACTTTCTAATGGTTTAATTATTCTCAGTGCATAACGCTTTTCATTTAATGCAAAAAAAAATGTTGATGAATTTCTTTGTTGTGCAAGGTGTTCGGATCATACATCGGGATACTTAAAGAGGTGATTCTGCAGAAAGTGCATCCTACCATCGCAAAAACCTCCCAGGAGAAATTTCAACGTGCATAATCTGCAGACTTTTGGTTCTTTTCTCCTGAGCTGCATCTATATAAAATGTATACAAACGCGTCAGCAAACTTATCTTTTTCAGTCCCAGGCCTTTTCCGGTTTAGTAATGACGTTTTAATGCCCGTAACCGACGAGGCGCACTATAGATAAAAATAACTATTTTGGAGCCGTTCAAGATACGGAAAAAAATAACAAAAAATATTGTTTTGTTTTGATGGCAGATCAAATAAATGAAATGCTGTAGGATGTTTCGGATATTAAAACATTTATACGATTTGTAAAAGACCTTAATACAGTGTAGGCAATAATTTTATTTGGAAACAAATGGGAAAGAAATTTTTTTTATCGCTTTTTGTTAACGATTCACCATCGAACTGCCCGTAAAACATTTAAACGTATAACCCCATCTGCCGTTCACTCATTCCTCCATTTACTGGCAGATAAAAACCTCGTATCTTACACCTGCTACTCCATTACGAGATACGGCTCAATAAAACTTCTAAACTACCAAAGCATCTGATACCGGCTTTAACATATCATTGGGACGGCACCCAGTTGTATTTTCCCATAAATAGACAAGCATGTCTAAGATATTCAAGTTCAAAGCTCTCTCTCTCTCGACTAACCGTAACAAAAACCTGGTTGCGTTTATGATTATCGCGGTCGCATTACCAGAATCAGGAGCGTAACAAATGATTTAACGGAGAAAAAGGGATTTTTTATTCAAACTGCACTACCTGCGTCTAAGAAAGTTTGAATATTATTATATTTTGTGGGATAAAAAAATAAAAACAAAACGTCTCACTTGTAGTATCAACAACAATGATTGTTCTGTTATATTTAAGAAACCACCAAACAAGTAAATTTAAAAAAGGGGTTTACTTATTTTTGGGGTATGTTTCTTGAGGCGACTTTGATGAAGCCTTAGCCCTGATGATGGCCTTTCAAGAGGCTGAAAGCGCTAGGTGATGGTAGGACTTGAATTAAAATTACGCTGAATACAAGTGAGACGTTCTGTTTTCATTTTTTTATCTGACAAAACAGCGTACAATCGACTTCCCCCTTTTATATTATATTTCTCGATTACTCGCTACAAATCTGTCGCTCCGTTAAAATTGCACTTGCCTTGATAGATGACATTGTTTACAGGTAGTTGTATAGCCCAAGAAGCTGATACTAATACTCATTAAAGTGTCATTTACTTACAATTTATAAAGATAAATTCACTCAAGTAATAAATGCTGATTTAAATATTTCATATTTGTCACTTTGACATCGTCAAAAAAGCACATCGTTTCTTACAGCGATAAGAACATCTTTAGTGAAAAATAGGCTTATAAAAGACTCTCCAACTAAAAATTAAGTAACTGTTATTCAATATAACATATTGTTACAATCGCATGCTGTCAAACGCTGTTTGACAGTAATAGAAGCGTTTTGCATAATTTGTATTAAACTTGCGTTAGAAAAAAAACTATTCTCAGTATCTATTCATGCATGAATTCATGAATTTATCCTGCTAAAAATCACTCACTCACTCAAATAAACTTTTATTTTATTTAACTCAAACTAGATTGTTTTTTTTTGCAAATCGAACAATCTAAATATGTAATTGAGTATAATTATTATGATTATAAAAACTCTTCCTTTCCTGCTGCTGCAGCTGCTTTGCTTAGGTAAGGAAGAGTTTTTATACTTTTCACTATCCTCTAATTTTTTCCACTGAAGATAAAGGTTTGAACCTTCGAAACATGTATGGTTTTTTGTGAGTTTCTTTACCATCATCAAACTAGATTGCTTTTTATCAATTTAAACTCGAACAAATGGCACTAGAAAAGCTCGTTTGTTCTCGTTAAATTTCTAAGTTTTCGTAAAAAGTATAAGTTTATTCGATAAAATAAGTTCTTCTGCTTTTACGTACGATAAAAATCCGCCATTATAGGAAAGAATCCTAGGGTAACCACAACCGCCTTTAGAGAGTGTTTTTAGACTATCAGGAATTGAAATATGTTGCCCTTGTCACATTAGTTAGAGAGAATGACGAGTAGTATGCAATAAAAATAAAGTGACAAAATCACATGTGAGATCTATTATTTTTAAGTTATTACATGAACAGTTCATCCCTAGAAAACTACGTGCAAGAGATGTGCCAGAAATTGATTCAATTTTACAACCCCCCGCGGTGCCGCCTCTTACTCCTCTCTGTTCTAAACGGCCATATCGAGACCGACAATATGCAACATGCATATTCCAAGTGTGCAAGTTCAGCAAGCGTCAGCCTTCGAGCTTGAAAAACCTTCATATCCTACAGGAATATTGCAGGAACTTAAAGGCAATCGTGCTCGTTGGATGCATATTGTGAAATTTCTCCTGTGGTGCGATCTTAGTTTAAGTCCCCCAATATGACTCATTTTTGCTTTTTGTTAGTTTTAGTTTTGTTCTGAAGTAAGCACCTGCTATTATACTAAATAAATTGACAAGAAAGAGCTACCATTACCACGCACAATATCTATAAACCAAAACAGACAAAAATGTCGATTTGTGAGGACAAAAGGATCTATTTTTGAAAATCCATAAACGTTTTTATACTAATCATAAAAATGGCGCCCTTTTTATCAATAATTCCATATTCCTTTACGACTATTTCCCATCGTACAAAATTTAATAAAATTATTCCATATCGGAAATATTTATATGTGTAAAAAAACTCGCAATACGAAAATATATCAAACGAGAAAAATACCGCAAAGAAAACGGTTATTTGCCTATTTTTCGCATGTTATTACAAGAAGATCCCTTTGTTACATACAAACTGATACCCAGAGGATAAAATAAAAACAAAAGAGCCGCAATGCAGGGTCACTTAGGATGTTAGGCATATGGACTTTGTATTTTAATCATTTCCCTTGCGTATATGGTTTGGTTAGATCCTTTAAATTTACGTACGAGAAAAGTAATACGGTGTCTGTCGGTTACCTTTTCCTTAAAGATCGTTTGATAGAGCTGAAATTTGGCACGGTTGTAAATACTAAAATAGTTGTTTTTTGCAAGTGCCTCAAAAGTGCCTCTTTTTATGCTTGTTCTCTTCACCGAAAGTGGCGCTTTCCAGACCTCTCCTAGGGAGCGGACGGGAAAGATGTTTTCCGTCCGCTTCGAGTCATCATGTACTCCTCATAGTTTTTTAACTGATAAATAAATAAAACCCGAGATGTCGAGTGCGGGATTCGAACCCGCGACTCTCAGATCGCCAGGCGTACACTCTGCCACTAGGCCACAGAGCCATACATACAAGCGATAATAAATAGCGGAATATACAGGGTGTCCCATAACTAATGCTACACAGGAAAACTGCAGATTCTTTGGGTAAAAATACTGCGATTTGGCCATACTTAGTTTAGTTCAATAGCTGGTAATAACCGAGATACAGGGTGTCCAAGTAAAAATTTAATTTTCAATTTTCCTAAATAACTTATTTCTGAATCAATATTTTTGCACAAAATTTTGTGACTAGGGTTTTTTTTGAGGAAAGGAGTTTGAATTTGAAAATAATTTTGATTTAGATTGTCTCTCTCTGCGGTACTCTGGATACATAAAAAGAAATGTAACTTTTTTGTGCCTTAGTATAATTATATTTTTATTAAAAATATCAGTTTTTTCGTCATTTTTAAGCAATAAAGGTATACTTTGTAAATGTCGCTCCGACTAACCGTTTTCGAGATATTTTCAATTACAATTTCTAATGCGCCCGTTTAAATTTTGATTTGTAAATGTGAAATTTGTCACAGTAGGCTTTGGTAAAAACAAATACAATGAAAGCACTTTGAAATCTCATTTCTGTCAAAGTTTATTTTCATTTGTCAGCATTGTGGGTGTTTTTAAGGAGTTTTTGAATATACTGTTGTCAAAAATTAAACTAAAAATGCCGCGACATAACTGTTTTCTAACAGAGAAATGCGAGACATGGTATGTTTATACGCACAAGAAAATTTTAATAGACACACACATCGGCGGTATTTGGAAATGTATCCAAATAGAAAGCAGCCAGATTTTAAAATTTTTAGAAGCCTATACGACAGACTGGGAGAAACAGGATCTTTGCGCCCAAAACGTAATAAGTTATTTAGGAAAATAGAAAATTAAAATTTTACTTGGACACCCTGTAGCTCGGTTATTACCAGCTATTGAACTAAACTAAGTATGGCCAAATCGCAGTGTTTTTACCCAAGGAATCTGCAGTTTTCCTGTGTACCATTATTTATGGGACACCCTGTATATATATAAATTGAATTTGCAGTTAATTTTTCGAATTTATTTTACAAAAATGCCTGAAGAATTTCTTTATTTATTTGGCCTAGGATTCGGCCCGTGATACGTAATGTACTACTGTTGAGTGAGGTCTTTATTTCTAACTACGATTATTTATGTCAGAAATATAGTATAAGTATTACTTTTTTCACGAACGGGAGATTTAAGCGCACAAGTTGAAAGCGAGTGCCACAATCCCTTATATGAAAAAAGTAACTATACAAGTTTTAAACAATATTTTTCTATGATGGTGTCATGGCAACTTTTTATTATACGCATTCACAGGGAAGTGAAAAAATTATACGATACGGCACTTTTTTTAACGCTAAATTACTTTTATAAACTCGTTAAAAAATGACCAATTTTATGCATTCATTTGCGAAAAAAATTAGGTTTTATAACGATCGAAATGACTTTTAAAATAATTTTTTTTTTTTGAAAATAAAATTACCCAAAATATATCAAACTCGCGATTATAATAAATGAACCTAAACAAACTTTATGAAGGCACTTAAAGGAATAAGACAATTTTATCTGTTCTCTCTTCGGGTTTGTTCGTGTTTCTCTAAGTTACAGTTCATGTTTACGTAATATGGCATTTCCAAAGCCGTAACAATGCATTTATTATTCTTGTGGCTTGCGAATGACAGGTCGTCTACATAACGAAAAAAGTGCCTTCTGGGCATTCTGTCTGGAACGGTTCCAATTTGTATATTACACTATCGGAACGATTTAACCATATATGGCAATTTTAAAATGCAATGTCCCCATAAATATGTATTTTGGAGGATTGAAAATAACAGTATTTTGTTTTTGCCGGTAGATGTGCGACATGTTTATGTTTATCTGATATTATAGACGATAAATATTATGTGTATGTTTTGTCGTGAGTGTTTATTTACAAGAAACGTATTACCTGTCACGCCATCTTGTTGATATTTATCGTTTCTTATTAACTATAAGGTCAGTGATTGTTACCAGTATTTCCAAGATATGGATAATGAACAAGAGATCTTGTTGTATAAAAAGATTTTCCTGCCAAAGCTTAGTCACATCTCGAAAATGTGAGACAGATGCATGTCCAATAATAAGGTAATGACTCAAAGTAAATGGGCTCTTCATCATCAAAATTTAACAACTACATAGTAAAATATAATATACCGTTACATTTAGGGTTAGCTAGTCCATAAATTGCCAAGACATCTTCGCACAACAAATGTACTTTCCTGGACAAAGTGGTCACTTCAACAACTTTTCACACTCTGCAAACCCCAGATTACACATCACTAGAATGCCGCTCTCAAGTCTGGAACTCTGCATCAAAGCATACTCTTCAGAAACTGGGTTCCATCGATAGGGGAGCTAACCAAGAACTTCAACAGCCTTGAACATCGAAGATAGGTGTTCCAACGACTATAACCTCGTACGATTCAAAACTAACGTGAATCCCTTTATTCGTACACGCACCACTTCCAGAGGGCTTTAAAGGGTTTACTACAGTGCTTGTGTTGTATTATAAAAAAAAACTGAAGGTGTGTCCCTTTTTTAACGATGAAAATGAAAACAACTTCATCAGCAAAGAAAGCAATTTCAGATGTTACATCGTTAAAACCTTAACAATTATTAGCAAAAAAAAAAGACTATTCCCAAACGTATAAAATGCATAAAACTCAAACTCTATTTCCCCCGAGATTTTTCGCAAACACTTCCAAAGCCGCCGTTTTAATTAAGCCGGATTTTTATGCTGGACAATTTTCATTTTAAAGATCTCGTAAGGGATGTAATTGTTATCTATGTCTGTGTTGAAAATATCTACAAAAAAAATTCATTTTTATAATTTAGATGTGGAAAGTACTTGCGACAAAGTCAACAGTACATTGTATTTTTCTGTTACAATAAATTGTATTATTGTGGAATATTTAGACGTCCGTTTTATGCAAGCCATAAAGAAAAATAAATTTTTGAAAGAAGAAAATCTAAAAGCAGAGCTTTTTACCAGTTTATTAATTATAATCAATGTATTGAGAAAATCATTGACAGCGGCGACTAAAAATTATATTTATTTCACGTGCAATAATGGCCCCTTTTAAAATTTAGGCCTAAGACGTTCTAAACATCGTTGATATTCAAGTCGCCACGCGACCTTTACTAAAAGCTTAAAACAATGTAGCCTAGCAGTTTAGTAAAGTGTAAAAAATGATCTCATTAAAATTTCGGCAGTCGAGTTTAAACAGGGGAGGCCGCGAACCTCGTCTTAACCTTCCAGGTCTCCTCTTGCCCCGCTATCCCCCAATATCAGTAGCGCGCATACAATATGAACAACGAAAACCCTTGGCATCCTTAGAAACCAAAGCGAACGAAAATTTCAAAAGTTTTTTTAACATCTAATTGAAGAATATTAGTAATTTTTTATAAAATAACGGATAAAGTCAGATATTCAAACGTAATACATGCATTTTGATATTCTATCACACTTTTTAGTTGCAATTTTCTTATTAAGTAATAATAAGGTCCAGTTAAGAGAGATTTATGATTTAACAGAGTTTTATAATAGCTCTCGATTTGCTAATTGGTTTTATAAAAGTCTGCGTGATACATTTTTGCTTTTAGTATCAAATATTATGTTATAGAATATGCGTATATCCAAATTATAAAGCTGTGTTATAGAAGTGTTAATATAACTTATATTATATAGCAAATTGGTTCTATAAGCATTTTTGCTACTTAGCGTAGTAAATGTTATATTTTATGGTGCAAATCTGGGGTCCTTATCTTTTATTGTAAAAATATATTTTTTCAAACCAAATGGTTCTTTCCCTATTTACAAAAACATTGCACGCCATTGGCTGACATTATCAATCCGAACGCATAATTCCGAAACACGACCCCATTTGGTAATTTAACGGCTTAATCAAAGTTCGCAACACGTATTAGGAGCCCTCTGGCGGAGCTTTTGGGAATATTAAATAGCTCATATTCAGTTTGAACAAAGAAAAGGGGCTGCGTAACTTGGCGCTAAGTTTTTTTGCCGGGAAAAGAAAGTTATTTTAAGAGAACGTTATAGCAAGCATAGAATTTTTAAAAAATTATTCAATAAGTTAAAGAATTGCCTTATTATAAACCGAAAAATCCTGAGATGATAACAAATTGCAGAAAAATAACCATAAATAAACGATCACGTGATGTCAATGTCACAAAAACAATATCGTAATATAATGGCATGGTACAATAGCACAAGGTATGATATCACGCAATGGGGCGTACCAGACGAACTTGGACTGGCTAGATATCTTACTTTGTGCTTATTGTATCATGGCTATGATATAAACATTACACGTGTGAAGTGAACACCTACGTCTATGGCGTCGCCTTATGCGGAATGATTTTACCGCCCTACCACTTTCTTATACTCCTCTATGTATCTTACTAAGGATAAAACCATTAAAAATATTTACTAAAAGGAATAAAAAGAATGGGCTAGGTCTGGGGGGAGAAGTGGGGCTGGAAATGGGGTTTGTGGATCTTATCCTAAACCCATAGATGTGGTAGGAGGATTGGGATTCACGAATAGTATCAATTTGGATTTTATTTGTAACTTATAATAATTATTTTCAATAATCTATCAATTGTAATGTTTTAAGGAAGTTGGAACTTCTTGACTGTGAGGTATAAATCCGAATAAAGCAGTATGCTGGGACCGAATGGACTATATGTCTTCATATAAAATATTAATTAATCTTGTACATTTCTTAATATTTTGAATTTGTCCCGCAAAAAAGAACATTTGTCCTAAATAAATCCCAGTATAAAGAATATTAAGCTTATTCTTCCTCTGTAAAAATTTTCTAACATTCTTTTATGTTCAATTATAAAGTACGTAATATTTAATGGACGTAATCTACAAGTGTAGCAGGTATTTTAAAAGGATTTATTTTGAGAAAATATTACGAGCCGACATGTGTTGCAACAACATATTGGAAATTGATATTGTTCGTGGAGAACATAGTTCAATTTTCAAGTTTATAGTCTTAAGTTTCTACAGGACGGTCGATATTTCGTCGCTTGCAGCATGGAACTATTCTTCAGCCGATTATTCTATACAGGTTGAAGTACAGGAGCGTTATTCCTTAGGTAAATCATTATAATAATAATAAACGTCTTTTATTGAACCATAGATATATACAAATAGCCGATATTTAGCCAAAAGGGTTATTCTTACATACAGTGAGTCCCATAAGAGATGTCTAAATTCATTTAAAATTCAGCGGTAAGTTTTTTCAAAAAACGCTCGTACCCGTCGATTTTTATTTTTTTATTTTTGTTTTTAGTGGTAATTTCATGTATACAGGGTAGCTCAAAAATAAGTTACGACCATCAACTTCATTTTTTCAAATGAAAACATATATTTTTTATTTCATTTTTGAATTTTGCATTGAATTCTAAGCATGTTTCATGTACCATGTCCTATACATAAACTCAACAGTTTGAAAAAATTAGGATTGAACATATCTATAAGTAAGACCTGTTTATTAAAAAAAAACACAACAAAATCAAATTAAATGTTGAAAATGTTCGCCATTTACGGCTTGACAATATCCAAGACGATCAATAAACTCTCTTTGCACGTTTCCAACCATTTCCGGAGATATGACACGCACTTCTCTTCGGATCCTTTCTTTCAACTCCTGCATATTGTTTGGCCTGTTAACAAATACTTTTGATTTGAGGTAACCCCACAAAAAAAAGTCCAGCGGAGTTAGGTCTGGCGACCTAGCAGGCCATTCGATAGGTCCTCTCCTTCCAATCCACCGATTGGGAAAGGTTTCATCCAAAAATGTGCGCACAGTGGCCGCATAGTGCGGAGGAGCACCATCTTGTTGGAATATCAGTTCTTCGTCAGGGGAGTCTGGATCCAATGGATTCGGAAATAAAGCCACTAATGCTGGAATTAATTCTAGTTGGAGAAATTCGAGATATACTTGTCCAGTTAAAGAATGTTCAAAGAAAAATGGACCAATTACTCTTTCGCGTACGATTCCACACCAAACACTTATTTTCTTAGGGTACTGGCTGTGAACCTCTATCATCCAATGCGGATTTTCTGTTGCCCAATATCGACAATTTTGTCTGTTCACATTACCATTCAAATAGAACGTAGCTTCATCCGAAAAAATATTTTTTACTAAATTATTATCTAGATTGCACATATTTTGCATGCGTCCGCAAAACTCACTTCGCCTATCGAAATCATCTTCAAATAACTCATGCACTGGAATAACTTTGTATGGGTGATATTTGTGCTTTTGAACTACTCGGTGAACAACAGATTTCGGCATGTGTAAATCGGCCCCAATGTGCGATAGGGGAGTACATGGATTTTCTTCCAAGGAAAGCAAAACGTCAAGTTGTTCATTTTCATCTCGAGTAGGACGACCAGATTTAGGCAAATCTCTAACATGACCGAATTCTCTAAACTTAGCCTCTATTCTACTCACCATCTTTTGACATATGGGAGGACGATCAGGATGGATTTCATTAAATAATTGGGCTGTTTCTATTTGAGTACGTGTTTTATCACCAAACCCAACCATGCATAGAATTTCAATTTTTTCCCGTTCCGTTAACTTCACCATTATTGTGAAAACCGCAACTTTGAAACTACGCTTGACAATAATTATTATACTTATTTGAAATAAAATTGTCCTACAGTTTCTATGGAAATAAACGGTGACAGTGAGACAGTACACTCTTACTTATTATGGAGCCCAAAATGCCATATTGCCAGAAGATTTGATAGATCGTTGGATTACCTAAATGATATGTTCAATCCTAATTTTTTCAATAATTGTTGAGTTTATGTATAGGACATGGTACATGAAACATGCTTAGAATTCAATGCAAAATTCAAAAATGAAATAAAAAATATATGTTTTCATTTGAAAAAATGAAGTTGATGGTCGTAACTTATTTTTGAGCTACCCTGTATACATGAAATTACCACAAAAAAAAAATTAAAAAATCAAAATCGACGGGTACGAGCGTTTTTTGAAACAACTTACCGCTGAATTTTAAATGAATTTAGACATTTCTTCTGGGACTCACTGTATAAAGATACAATGAATAAAAACATAAATAATCAGAAGCCACAATACTATAATCCTATAATAGGATACAATCCATAATTTTACAGACAGTTTAACATGTCCTAAAATACAATATAAGAGAAAGACAACCAAAAAAAAAATAGTTTTTTACTAATATAAATAATATTTGCAACAGTTATCGAACGCGAATATCCATCCGTCAAATCACTTCTCTTTAAACCTTGGATTTAATTTAGGTGGAAAGTCTAGGATTACTTAGTTTATGGTTTATTAAATATTTTTTAGCTATGGACAGGATGTCCCATTTTCGAAACTTTCTGCGGGTATTGGAGTTATTATCAATGATAGAATGTTATGGTTTTTACTTTCGTGTCCTATTTTTTAACAAAACGAAACATTCCAGTGTCAAATTTGTTATTGCTTCCTTAGATCTTAATCTACATTGCGATTTTGAAAATCCCTTTTTAGAGTGTCCGTAAAGTTCAGTGGCGCAATAGCCAGTTTCTCTCTAAAAAGTTTTATTGTTGAGAAAAAGAAAGTATCGAAAATAGGACACCCTGCACACAATACATTCTGTACTTAAATGGTCCTTGACGCTCAAATGCAAGAGCATCACACTTGTTACACCCGATAAATAAAGCCTTTACTTCTCGTAGTGTTTTAAAATCGTGGCGATAATTAATGGCCGAGGTCCATCTGGAAAATATTGCCAACGAATTTATCCAGGTCTTAAAATGCCTTCCGGCCGTTTATTCTGGCAGGATTGCTTTTATAATAAAATGGTAAAATATCGGGCATGCTGACCGGCTGTTGCCCCTTTAGAATCAATTTCTGTTTTTGCCCAGTCATTAATTATTGATATTATAAATTTCTACGTGGTCGCGCAACAACCGGAATATAAATGAGCTGGTAGCCGATAAAATATTACCTGGATTTATCTTCCTTTGATGAAAGTTGTGAAGTGTCTGTTGTGAAAAATATGGATATAGGTAAGGTTCAAAACCGGCTAGACCGAACAAGCCTTTACGATTTGTAGTACTGACAAAAGTTAATGGTGTAGTAATGATAGCGGCTGTGGCCGTGGGGTGTCAAACTACGAGGCGAAAGAAATTTAATCCGTTACGTCTTATATACAGGGTGGCCCATCGAAAACGAAACAGAGACATTTACTGGCAGCTCAGTTCTTTTTTGGAAAAACGCTCAGACCCGTCGATTTTGTTTTCGAGGGGGACACAAAATCGGAACAAAATCACGTCAACAAGTGCAGCCCCCTGGGCGGGGGTGGCACCACCCCTAAAATCTTAAATGGAAAGGGGGGTCGAGTGATACCTTATTTTAAAGGTCTTTCAATTCCCTTTATAATGATCTAAAATTCATAATACTTCAGTTCAGTAGTTTTGGAGATTTATTGATTTTAAACTTAAATAAAACTTTAATACATCATTAGTGAAAATCAATACATTTGGTAGCAAAGTACTTTAAAAATTAAGAATGAACTGACCCGTCAGCCAAGTAAATGTTGGAAATGACCACCATGACTCTCCATGCAGTAATAAAGATTTTGCTCAAAACGTTGCCGCACATTTTGCAATATTTGAGGAGTAATTTGAAGGCACTCATTCACAATTCTTTGTCGCAAATCTTCTAACGATGTTGGTTGAGTAGCGTAGATTTTGCTTTTTAAGTGACCCCACAGAAAGAAATCCAAAGGTGATAAGTCTGGCGATCTTGGGGGCCATTCAATGGCACCTCTTCTACCAATCCATCGACCTGGAAACGTCTGATCTAAATATTGTCGAACACGTAATGCGTAATGTGGTGGGGCACCATCCTGTTGGAACATCAACCTATTCGCAATGTACCGCCGATCATTCCCATTTTCAATTATGGCTGTTAATGCAGGATCTATGGCGTCTTGCAGTAGTTCCAAATACATTTCACCGGTTAAATTTCCAGGCAAGAAAAAAGGACTAAATGATCGCCAAAAATACCAGCCCAAACATTTAATTTTTGTGGCTGCTGTGTGTGTACCTCATGATAAACTCTGGGATTAGAATCTGACCAATATCGGCCGTTATGACGGTTTACTAGGCCATGTAAGAAAAAGGAACATTCGTCGGAAAAGCAAGTGTTGAATAGAAAATGTTCATCGTTTATAATTCGTTCACTCATATCTTCACAAAATTGTAATCGCCGATCAAAATCGTCTTCATTAAGTTCTTGTACAAGGTGAATTTTATACGGATGAAAACTATGGGCCTTCAGAATCCGTTGGATACTACATCGACTAACACCACACACAGTATCCAATTTGCGGGTACTTAACGTAGGATCTACATAAAGTTGCCCTAAAACCCCCACTTCTATTGCTTCGTTCCTTATGGGATTTTCAATGTTGCGTTTTTTATTGGCGACTGATCCAGTGTCCCGAAATTTAGCTATAAGTTCTAGGCATATTTTCGATGCACGTTACTGTTCTCATGTCGCTCATTAAATATGTGTGCTGTTCTATTAGCGCACTGATTATTTTCGAAAAATATTTCGATAATTTCAATCCTTTCTGCCGTGGAATATACCATGGTTAATTTATGAATAAAGCGGTAAAAGGTATTTTAACAACAAAGTTTGGTCGAATCAATCGAAAACTATGTACAAATTCCTATTTAAAATAAGTACGAGACATTCCCTGCTTATCTTTCTTCAATAAAAATAAAACTTTTTTCGCGACAAAAACCGCTCCAATCGCTATTTTGAACACCAAAATGATAAACAAACCATGGGCGTAGTGAAGAAAAGCATTAAATTAATAAGTAACTACCTTTACTCAAATTTTTTCTGAAAGTAGTACAAACTAATCAGATGTACCTATTAAAGTGTACTGTAAGCTTAAAATCAATAAATCTCCAAAACTACTGAACTGAAGTATTGTGAATTTTACATCATTATAAAGGGAATTGAAAGACCTTTAAAATAAGGTATCACTCGACCCCCCTTTTCATTTAAGATTTTAGGGGTGGTGCCACCCCCGTCCAGGGGGCTGCACTTGTTGACGTGATTTTTTTCCAATTTTGTGTCCCCCTCGAAAACAAAATCGACGGGTCTGAGCGTTTTTCCAAAAATGAACTGAGCTGCCAGTAAATGTCTCTGTTTCGTTTTCGATGGGCCACCCTGTATATGGAATGCAATGGAAAATAACATAACGCGTACTTCTAGTATTGAAATTGTGATGGTAAGCGTTGATTAATTCCTTTTAGTATACGAAAGTGTCTGGGCATAACCACGTTGTGGCAATTGTCAAAACAGCTTCCCAGAAACTTCCAGACCAAAAAGTTGTAAACAACTTTTGCTACTTTACAAAGTTCAGATGGATCCATCACTAGCATACTGATGCCTGAAGCTCTGCATCCAAGCATAGGCTTCGGCTACTGGATTCCATCGAAAGGAATGACATTCAACTGATCGGATACCACGAGCTGACCAAGAATCTCGACAACCTAGAATACGATGGAAGACAGGTTGATGATTTTACTCTCTTTTACTTGGCAAGTGTTCTACTGACATTGCTCGACGAATAGCTGCAGCTGTGTTTCTTTGATATCAGTTGTGAGTCCATCAGAGTCACGACTTGAGTGTCAAATGATCGACTAATCGACAAAAGGAATAGATCGTTAATATAAAAAAGATCTGGGCCTAGAACAAAACCCTGAGGAACCATTATCGAGGAAATGCTTTTTACATTTCATAAAGACCCTATAACACAACGTACTATGATCTAGATAATACTTAACTAAAAAAATACCACTCAAATTAGAACCGTAATATTTCGAATTTTTAAAAAATATGTTATGTGAACTCGTCCATTTCCCAATAACCTCCCTCAACGTCCCAACAATGCCCCTAAGCTTTCTAGCTGACGCTAACCAATTTGAAGAGAATGTTGATGATAACAGGAATAATTTTGGCATAAAGTCGTTGCCACTCAGGCAGCGCAAGTGCCTTGACGTAAAAAGAGATATGTTTCAAAAATTGTGCTTTCAATGTTAGGCAGAAGACTTTTGAATGGCTCTTATATCAATAAAAATGGAGCCAAATAGAAAAACTAAAACTGCAAGCGCCATACAACCTCAACGTTGCGGCTGCAATTACATCGCAAAGCCCCATTCACTTTTATCGTTTCTATAAAGTAAATTTTAACTCCTGCACTAACTGTGGCAGAAAGAATGTTTAAAAAAACCAGTTATTCAAATATAACTACAAAAGTCTCTTGTACCGTCTTGGAATTTCTTTAAAAATGGACTCATTAACTTAAGTTACCGGAATATTACAATGCGAGCCTTTAAAATTTCAGAAGTAAAAGTAATAACAATAAATGTAAATTTCACCCAAAGAATATTATCAGAACGAAATGGCGCTTTCCGTGTGTACAGTATAAAACGAATAAAAAGTCTGGAAAGTATTTCTACCCATTTAGAAAGTACGATTAAATCTCGGCAGAAATATTAAAGTTGGCGGAATGCCCCTTTTTCAAGTTGCCGCATTCTTTAGACTATAATGGTTTAATAAGTTGGATTTACCTGTGCTATCGCTCTTTTAATTCTGCATCTTCCCGAAGGTTCGTGGTTAACCTCAAATAAGGAATTTTCGGAAGCGTAACAGTATAATTTACATGTAGGTATATCACCATAATTATTTTTCTAATTAAATGGGATCGAAATGTATCTGCCAAAGTGTCTATTGATTTAAGTACTCGTAAATATATAACTGGTCAGCCGCAGCATCCTCGAGAGGCAGATAGAGTAATTAAACTGTAAATAGCAGAATCGGATGCAGTCATTGCAGGATACGCAATTTCACTGGCTTCATCTATTAATTTGCTGGGCATCAATCTTGGAACCATGTTATGGCAATCGCCAAAGCAGCATCGTAGAAATTGGGTACTTTCACGGACGAGAAGTTATATACACCTCAACAACTTTTGATACTCTACTTCCAGATTCGACCATCACTGGAATACTGCTCTAATATCTGGGAGCTAGATTCCATTGACCTTCCGTCTGATCGGAGACCACGAGCTCACAAAGAACATCGACAGTCTAAGATTTCACTATCGAATGTATCTGCCAAAGTGTCTATTGATTTAAGTACTCGTAAATATATAACTGGTCAGCCGCAGCATGCTCGAGAGGCAGATAGAGTAATTAAACTGTAAATAGCAGAATCGGATGTAGTCATGGCAGGATACGCAATTTCACTGGCTTCATCTATTAATTTGCTGGGCATCAATCTTGGAACCATGTTGTGGCAATCGCCAAAGCAGCATCGTAGAAATTGGGTACTTTCACGGACGAGAAGTTATATACACCTCAACAACTTTTGATACTCTACTTCCAGATTCGACCATCACTGGAATACTGCTCTAATATCTGGGAGCTAGATTCCATTGACCTTCCGTCTGATCGGAGACCACGAGCTCACAAAGAACATCGACAGTCTAAGATTTCACTATCGAATGTATCTGCCAAAGTGTCTATTGATTTAAGTACTCGTAAATATATAACTGGTCAGCCGCAGCATGCTCGAGAGGCAGATAGAGTAATTAAACTGTAAATAGCAGAATCGGATGTAGTCATGGCAGGATACGCAATTTCACTGGCTTCATCTATTAATTTGCTGGGCATCAATCTTGGAACCATGTTGTGGCAATCGCCAAAGCAGCATCGTAGAAATTGGGTACTTTCACGGACGAGAAGTTATATACACCTCAACAACTTTTGATACTCTACTTCCAGATTCGACCATCACTGGAATACTGCTCTAATATCTGGGAGCTAGATTCCATTGACCTTCCGTCTGATCGGAGACCACGAGCTCACAAAGAACATCGACAGTCTAAGATTTCACTATCGAATGTATCTGCCAAAGTGTCTATTGATTTAAGTACTCGTAAATATATAACTGGTCAGCCGCAGCATGCTCGAGAGGCAGATAGAGAAATTAAACTGTAAATAGCAGAATCGGATGTAGTCATGGCAGGATACGGAATTTCACTGGCTTCATCTATTAATTTGCTGGGCATCAATCTTGGAACCATGTTGTGGCAATCGCCAAAGCAGCATCGTAGAAATTGGGTACTTTCACGGACGAGAAGTTATATACACCTCAACAACTTTTGATACTCTACTTCCAGTTTCGACCATCACTGGAATACTGCTCTAATATCTGGGAGCTAGATTCCATTGACCTTCCGTCTGATCGGAGACCACGAGCTCACAAAGAACATCGACAGTCTAAGATTTCACTCTCTTCTACAGATATTTTCATGGCAAATGTTCGACTGATAGTTCCCGCTTAATTCCACCTAGAGCGATGATCAGCAGCAATACACAACGAACCACTGCCACCCATCCATGTGTGGTTTAGCTTAGTACTCTTCAAATTTAATTGTTTAAGATATCCTTCATTTGATCATCCTTGAGCAATGAGAGATTTTTCCTATAGTGCTAGTATTTGATCAAAAAAAATCAACGTTAAATAAATAAACAGGCGTAAATCAGTTGCATAAAATAATGTTTCCTATTTTTAAGGAAATTCCTCATGGAAGGAAGTACTATAAAATTAAGGTTATTATGAAATATTACCAGAGTTTAAACCTTAAAAGCGACCTTTCTAACCCGATTCATGATCATTGTAATGATTTTAAACTGCTAACCAGAAGGAACATGGTCAGTTATTGGGAAAATAATTATTTGTTTGTTCGACCAACTTTCTATTCCCTAAATATGTTTAAATTTAGTTCATCAAAATATAGATCCTACCTATAGTCACCCAAATGTGTTTTCACCGTGTCAAAGTTCTATGTGCCATATCAAATTTGAGTTTTCGGTTTAATATTTTGGCAGATAATTCGTGTCTTGACAAATCTGCTGTATAAACTGTCTAACGATATAGATCATAAAATATACAAGTTATATAACGGGTATCGATGATATCAATACGCTCGGCAGACCTGGAATATTCCATTCGTGGGCAACCTTTCCCTTCAATTAAGGCCATTAGAATTCTCCACCTAAAAGGTTGTTGTTAAATCTATTTCAAGCCTCGCACAATCTCAACCAGGGAGTATTGAAAAAGTTTAATGGAAAATAGGAAAAGTGTGCGAATGACACAAAAGCAGTTAAGAGAGTTTTACTTTAGTTAAAAATAAATACAAAGGGAGTTTTAATAAAATGAAATACATTAAAACGGTATATTGCTTGAACAGCCATGAAAACATTGTTTCTTTTTTTAAAAGAAGAGGTCGTTCAAGTTTGCATGAAAGTTCTTGAAAAAAGGAGCCGTTCCAATGATATTCGAATCTACAAAATGAGAAATCGTGTAAAATAGAAACACAACTCCGGACCAACCCGTTTATTATTATCGATCGATGATGGTTATTGGCAATAAGTTACCATTTATAAAAATAAATTAATCTGTTTACTTCCAAATAAATGTAGACGAATATTTTCCTCTTCAATATTAAAACTGGTAGGGGTTATTTACCGAAAACACGCCAGGTTTCGGGGAAAAAGATGAAGAAAAATATTAAATAGAAAAGTTACATCGGCAAAGGGCCCGACACTGCATTATTCGGTCCCAAAATGACGATGACATATCTGCAAAGGGTCGATGAGAGAAGTGACAAGACGTGCGGCGCATGCAGAGCCCTATTTTTAACGGGAGCGAAATTTTGTAAGGCTTTTGAAAACTATATTTTTTTGCAGTATTTCAATTTTTTATTATCACCATTTTATATATTAATTTAATTTTTTTGTTATGAAGTAATTTTTGTTTAGATAACGTATTGTCTCCATGTTTTTCTGAGCTGTTAATAACCTCGGAACTGGGCAAACCCTTGAGCAAAAACAGTAACAATTTACATAAATTTAACGGGTAATAATGACCCAACTTTCTGACTATAAGAAATGTAAAATCTATTTTAATTTTCAAAGGAAAATGTACAGAACAAATCCGAACTTTGCTAACACTAAAAAATTTTAAAAATAGATTTTTTTGTTACTTGCTTAAATTTAAAATAAGAATACAAAATTCTCATACAAAAATAATATACTCATAAGAATGTACTCTATCAATCTTTGCAGAACTCCGCCCTTGGAGACACAATCTAATGGAGTAGCACCACGAGATCAGAGGCTGCGTCGCACAGCCTGTGAAACACCATTTCTCAGGGTAATTTTACGAGGGAGAGCAATTTAACTGTCCTTTTATCATTTATTATAGTTTTATCTATGATATAGATGACTTGGTCCGCTATGAATATAGTCTGTCCGATTTAAATCATTTTATAGAGAGTGTATGAGCAAAATTTTTAAAAGCTCTCGAGAAACAAATTATTTTGCGGAGACGGTAGATTATAAAACTGTCTCATAGAATTTTTTAAAAAGGCTGTAAGAACATCAATAGAATTTACATTATACAGTAAAATGGTTCTGTAAGCTTTTATGCTGTTACACAACTTGTGTAAAGCAAATTTAGGGTTTTTCCACTTAGATAGTAGTTGTAAGTTGTAGAAATTACAGCTTAAAGCTGAAAATATTTGCTGTAAGAACATGTTTGATTAAGATGGCTTGGCAGGCTAAAGTTTTCTTTAAAATACGGGTCCATAGGAATGGATCAATCGTGAATGATTCGATCACAAAAATTGTCCAGTCACTAGAGGGTATTGAATGACCGAATCCTTATCGGTTAATATCAATCGATCATTTATTTCAATCGTCAAACATCCAAACCATAACCAGGTTCGCGATTGACGATAACTCCAGCAGACCGAGCTTTGTAAATGAATTATTGGATAACGAATAATAGGATGAATAACATCTAAACTAAAAGCAACAGACATATCAGTTCTTTAATGCACACTTGTGTATTGAATAAGGACGACCATATTCTGAAATAATCCGCATTACATTATATTATAAAAATGCAAAATCAATCGTTCGGTAAACGGAGCCATTAAATAGGCCAATATGTGAGCAAGACTGGCATTTTTGAAATCGGTCAGTGACGGATTCGGTCTCCTCTAAATGAGAAACTTTTAGCTTTTAAATAATCAAATCAAATCAATCAAATGAATCGATATTATTTGCTCGTATATATTTATAACTGCCTTCAAATGCAATTGCAATTATTTTCTGTTTTATTACAACTTCCCGAAATGAAAACACAATAACTGTTACATACACCACACTTAATAGGAACGGTTATAGAACTCTATCGTGGAGAATCGGAGTTATTCTTATAATTGAAATAAATGTGCCATATAATCTGTAACGCGACTTCTTGTTGCTTAAATAGTTATTCGGCAATATTCAGAAAGCACGTTTTGTTACGAAATATATACCCGCCATAAGCAAGCTAATAAAAACCGTTTAAAAACATTAAATCACTCTAATTCAGCCCAAAACAGCCTAAATTAGTCTCTGTCGAGTGGCTAAACAATGGCGTCGTGATCATGGCAATGTACGATTCAGTGAACAAAGGAGAGAGGAAAAGTTACACTGACGGCATCATCTAAAAAGAACAGACATCTCTAAACCCGCCTATTGTGTTCCTAATGAAGATAGATGATCACGCGACATGAAGACACATTTATGGACGAAACTTGCCTGCGAATAATAACAGATCCTATTCTGATACCTGGATAAGTGAACGGTTTATACGATTTTTTTAAAGCTAGAATGTAATTTTAATTGATATATCCATTATTTTTTCCGAAATATAAAAATATACTGGGTGATCCGTAATGATGAGCTAATAGGTTAAAGTGTGATTCTTTAGGGTCATTTATGATGAAAAGTTTTTATGAACTTGTTGTTCATCTTGTTGCTAAGAATATTCATTCAAAATTTAATATTTATTTTTTAAAAGACATTTAATAATAATAATAATAAATTCCGGAACGCAAACGATTACAGCTCCAACTACGATCAAGTTGAATTGGTAACTAAACATAGAATGGAATAAAACAAATCTTTGCAGCCCTGGTAATTGCGTCCTCTCGCAAAACCCAACTGAAAAGGTAATAAAACCATTGGCGTCTATACGCAGTTACGCGACGCCTAGCACTGCACACTGGTAAAATTTTTACAAAATTGGATCAAAACCCTTTTAGTGGAGTCGTTCCGATATTCGAAAATCCCTTGACGCCACTGGTGGAACAATTGAATAACTTTTCTAACTAAAATTTGTGGTTCTATATCCTATTAACACATACCAAAATTAAACATAATATCTAAAGTATTTTCGGAGATGGTCATTTCTTGTGCGCCCAGCGCGCATTTGGGAAAATAAAAATTTTTCACCAATCCCACATTGTAGCTGATAAAAAAATGAACAAATCCGGCCTGATCCCTGTAGCTCGTTTAATAAACTACTTATTAGCATTTATGTAAAAAAATTTACTCTTACTCCCCTCCTAATTGCCCTGATGAAATTTTATTGTTTTTGCAGTTGAAAATCGCGTTAATTCGCGAACGCATTGTGATATCGGGATCGGGTTTGTTCGAGCTTACGCGCTCTGTCAAGCTCTTCAATTTCGCTTCTTGCTTTTTTTTTGTAGCATCAAAACCGGGTGAGTGATTTTCAATTTCCCGTTGTAGGTTAGGTTTACGTGGAGTGCCCCCCTCCCCCCGAATGCGGCGCCCTACACAAATCATTTCAGAATATCGAGGGGATCCTACTGTATCGATTGGGGAAAAAAAATTACTAGATTTCGTCAAGGGAGCCGTTTATTTCGCCAGGACGACTCCACTATTTAAATAGTCAAAAATGTTAATATTATACCAAGAGATAGTAAATGAAATTAAAATAAAACTAAACAGAAGCAAAAATGGTCCTTACATACAAAGTTAAGTGCAACATTTGTACTTAAGTACAAAGTTACTTTACTGTTCTATACAAATACTTTGTCTGACAATTTCGAACAAACTGCATCTAAACTTTTTAAACATACCTTTGGGTTGGTAAGTACACCGCGAGATGTCACGATAAGTACGCAAGTAGAAGGGCAAGAATTCTGTATTTGTGGTTTAGACAGACAATTATTTCTTTCATAAACAAAAACTAGATTGAATGTTTAAGATCACCTATAGAAAAATTTCATAAAAACAGAGCTATCAACGAACTCATACAAGAAGAATGATACAGATAATAATAATTTTTAAATATACCGAAATCAACATTTTTTTTTAAATTTAATTTTGCTCCTGTTTTGGAACATGTTTATCCAGTGCGCGACGCCTATAACATCGACGCCAGACGTTTGTTTACGACGCGACCATTAACCCACCTTCCATTTTGATGACCATTTTAATTGCGTCGTCCTAATACTCAGCATGGAATAATTTTAGTGCTCATTAGGTTTGCTTGTTTTATTTTATTGGAATAATAAATTAAGCAAATGTATGCTTTAAGGGTGTGCGGCAGTTTGCGAAAGATTTCAAGCATTCATACTTTTATCGTATAGAATATTAACTAACATTCTGACTAACGCTCTTCGATATGAAAATGAAAAGTGTTTTTACTCATTTTTTATAAAATAAGTTTGTTTAATATTGTTATAGTATTATTTATATCTTATAATTTCAATGTATATCTAATATCACGATCGATGGTCAGGCGTGCTGATGTTGTATTTATAATAATATAACAATAACAATGACATAAAACTTGGTATAACAAAAAAGAATAAAAATTTTGATTTTTTTTTCTTTCCCCAAGGAGGTGTGAGGTAAAAATAGATTAGATTATTCTTTTTTACTTAATCTTCATAACACAGTTATGTTTATTATTGTTATCGTATTATTTAACAGTTGTTTCCAATATCAATATCAGGATGTCACAATTGATAATCAGATAATAGGGTTTAGTGTGGACAAACTTGTAATTCGAAGATTTTTGCGTTTGAATAATCCACAAACAAATTCGAATGAACAGAATTCTCTATTAATATGGTGGTTGCAGGCGCGGAACTACTATGCAGCAAGACCACGCAACGGGGTGGGGGCAGGGGGCAGGCGTCCAGGGGCTCACGGCCCAAAGTGGCCTCGGTTATGCAATGCGAGGCCCCTCGCCACATCAAAAAGTATTTTTTTCTTACGCAATACTACCTAATTTATTATGATTTAATACTATCATCAAAAAAAGGAATTCCTACACATCTGTCGATCGCCTTAGATTTTAAGAACAATTACAATTTTTTTTTGTAATAAAAAAGCATACCTAGTCGTTTTGGAAATAAGGTAGGTTTTTGTCTTGTTTGTATTGAAGAAGTATAGTGTCGCGCAAGCCAAGTGCTGAGCTCGTCTGAAGGTGGGACCCCAGGCCCAGACCCACCGGGCCTAATAGGAAAATAGGTCCTGGATAATGTTTATAGTGACAAGAAATTAACAACTACAACGTTTTAAAGTTTTATGTCACCGTAGGTATTTTTTATTGAATGCAAACTTCCAATTCCTAAACAAATAATTTACGGAAATTGAATTTAAAATATAAATTATTAGCTGCTTATCAACATTTGGTCCTGCCCTGTATGACATTCTAATTATTCGATCTTATTATGTATTTTTAAATTAATTTGACGGGAACTTATACTTTTGTAAATATTTTATGAAAAAATGGTTTAAAAGTGATTTTAAACAATAAAGTTATTCAGAAAAGAATAGTGTGATCACTTTTTATGGGTTTTGGAATAATATTATATAATAAATGTGACTTTTTAGTATAGACCTTAGTTTCTAAAGAGCATTAAAAAAATTTCTCTCATAGGAATCATCAGTTTTTTATTTTAAATTTTGAAGTTCCGCGCACTGGGTGGTTGGCGGATAAGATTTGTTTCATGTGCCACGAGTGAATATTTTTTGCTAAAACACAACCTTAAGAAAAATCAGAAAATGTAAAGCGGGGTCATAAAAATTCCGTTTTATAATTTTTAGCAATTCCAGTCGGGAAATTGAAAATCTGGCACCGCCAGTATGCAAATCACATCGACATTTTGCACGGAAATTAAGCAGAAATTGCCGCGATAACATCGACTGTTGATATTTTCCTAAAGGTTATTTCGTAAGGAAAAATGACCTCGCGGGGTAACGCCCAAAAATTATTCCTTTGAAATACTGAATAATAAATTCACCGAATTTTGTAATGATTATTTATGAAGCATAATATAACATATTTCGAATGTTAGATAGATGCCTTTATGCCTTTACTCGATAGAACCTTTAAGCACATATCAATTATTTAAAAATTACGTGAAACTTCCTAATTTATGAAACTGCTACTATAGGTTTAAATTGAAACTGTACATGTTTCGCAGGGAAAGAGCCCATCTTCAGCAGTAACTCACAATCAGATATCTGCCATTATAAAATTAATTTAGTTAAAGTTTTCATTGGGCAGAATTTCAGTGATGCTTAATTTAACTTGTACCTTAAGGATATTCTTCCCCACTGACATTCTAAATGGTCAGGTGTCCCAATTGCGTTGGTCTTTATTTATGTCTGCTGTGAATGCACTAGCGTAACCAGGCATGAACATTGGGGGGGATAAACAATTTTTTGTTTCCAGGCATAAACTTTGAGTAGGGGGAATAAAAAAATTTGTTGACAAAAAGTTACAGTCGTACAAACGGGTCCATGGGGGGGGGGGGGGAGGAGGGAATGATATATCCCCTATATCTCTCTCTCCCCCGTAAATACGCCACTGGGCGGATGGGTAGTTTTATCTCCTAAACAGTTTTTACTTCCGCATATATTTGCAATTTACACCAGCAGTAGGTTTTTATTAGTTTTTTTATATAAAAGTATAATTTCATAATCCAAACCATATTTACGCCTCAAATATAACCCAACTATATAAACGTAATAAAACTCCACAGTGCCGATTGTCATCTGCGTCATAACGCGACGCCCGAAAGCGACCTCAGACTTCTCTTTATAGCTCGAACATTAATTCACCTTTTATTTTGATGACCATCAAAATTACATCGGTTTAATGCTTGGCATGGCATAATTTTATTGCTTTCCATTTTTACTCGTTTAGTTTAGTGCATGATAAAATTTACTTATTCGTTTATTTATCAAAAAAATGCATCTACCTTGCTTTAATTTAGCGTTTAAAATGTGCTCTCTAAATGCTCATAATTAGCAAGTTGCCATGGAAACACAAAAACCGCGTCATTCGTTACCTTACAAATGTCAATAATATACATCAAAAATGGAAATAAATGATTGAAGAAAACTCATTTCAATGCGCGCAAGACGAAATAATTAATAAAGCCAATGAAGCAACACATTGTTTGAAAAATCTGAAGAAAAATAAATATATTACGTCGCATTGAACCAAAAGCAAGTGAAGAGTTTCTGGTTTTGTTAATGTACTTGGTCATGCTATTCGCGGCTAAACTCAACATTAATTCTGAATAATCAAGTCGGTGCCAGTGAGTCGGTTATACACTAATATATATATTTTTAAATTTCGATAAAGAAAACTGATACAATCGTAGAAAAAATATTGTATGAAACATATGCATAATTTTACTTTTTTCACATACGGGATTCCGGCACTCGCCTTCGGCTCTGCGCTTAATTTTAGCTTTCGCAGACCTGGAAGAAATTTTGGCTTGGGGTGACAGTAACCGTAGTCGAATTTAACGCGAAAAAGCCCAGGCAGATTACAGAACCGGATATAGTCATGGACGGACACGCAATCCCATTGGCTTCATCAATTAATTTGCTGGGCGTCAATCTGGGAGGAAATATGTCTTGGCATAACCACGTTGTGGCTTCTCAGAAACTTGGTGTACTCTTCCGAACCAGAAAGTAGTACACACCTCAACAACTTTTGACACTGTACAAAGCCCAGAGTCGACCATCACTAGAGTACTGCTCTCATGTCTGGAGTTCTGCACCCAAACATACTCTTCGGCTACTGGATTCCATCGAAAGGAGGGCCATTCGTCTGATTGGAGACCACGAGCTGACGAAGAACCTCGACAGCCTAGAACATCGAAGACAGGTTGGGGATTTGACTCTCTTTTACAGATATATTCATGGACTGGGCTGACCTTGCCCTCTTAATTCCGCCGAGAGCAGTGAATAGCAGAAATACACGAAGAACTACTGCCGCCCATCCATATGTGGTTAAGCTTAGTACTCCTCGAACTTCATTATTTAAGAATTCTTTTATCTAGAAGACTTCATCCTTATGGAACGACCTTCCCGAGATCGTTTATCCCAACGAATATAACCTCCAACGATTCAAAACCTACGTGAATCGCTTTTTGCGCATACGCACCACTCCCAGAGTGCCCTAAAGGATTTTTCCTATAGTGCTTGTGTTTGATCATAAAAAAATTTTTCAAATTAATACTTTATGTATTTGTTGCATTAATAACTATCAACTGTGTTTCATAACGGCATATATTAATATAGGACTACTGATAATACCCCACCAGAATCCACCAGATTGATAATAAATTAGGTGGCCACTGGTTTACGAGATTTTGTAAGGTACAAAATAAATGTAAATTATGTGTCTTTAAGAGTTAAACCATATCGTCGGTCCAATGCCAAAGTCACGAATGTGCCAATTTGCCCATTTTGACCTATGTGCAGCAGCATGTGCAATTTTATTTATAGTATGCAATGCCAAAAGCGCAAAAGTGCTTGCTTAGCCCGTCTCCCCCTCCCAGCCGGGTCGCATTCCACGAGAGCGTCAGTTGGAGATTTGCTGCCATACTGAAAACACGAATGTACCACGTTCGTGCTTTTGCCGTTGCAAATTATTTTATTATTTTAAGATCCAAAATAACGAATGTGCCACATTCGTTGTATTGGCAGTGTAAACAATTGTGCTTTAAGATATTCGTGATTGTAGTGATCTTGGTAAAAGATGAGTTCCCGAACAACAAGAATAATGGAAAATTGCCGAAAATTACAAGCTCAAGGTAAGAAATTATTTGTGTAATAAAAAGAAAATAACAGTAATCCTTATCTGCAACTTTTCATACAACACAATTTTTTTTGAATGAAAAATAATGATTTTAGTTTATTTGCTAAACTGAGTACCTCCTAAGTTTTTGTTTTGTTTTGCTGTACCTATGCAAAACCTTTTGACCCTCTCTTTGCATAATGAATTATAGACGAAAATCTTTACTTTTTATCACAAACTCGTAGGTTATGTTTTTTAGTATTTTCTTTTTCTGTTTTTAGATGATGCTATGCTTAACGAAGTACCTTCAAAAAACATCATCGAGCATCCAGATTTACAGCAACAGTGCAGTAAATTTGACCAGCACCCATCAACATCTCGTCTGGTTGACCAACCTAACAAGCTGCCCCCAGCTTCACCACGAACACTAGAAGAAGATTTGATTATTTCTAGTTCATCTTCGGATCTCTATGAACCTTCAGGTTCATCAGACACAGAAAATGAGAGCTCATTGGAAAGCGATTTTGAGGGTTTTGCTGACCGTGAAAAGGTCCCTACCAAAAAAAAAAGAAACGATAAAATATGGAAGAAAAATGTTAGGAAACTTAAAAGGCTTAAAGGTGAGTCTTATATTGGCCATAGGGGAATCGAGAAACCTTCACGCCCTCTTTTGCCGATACCTTGTCTCAATAAGCCAAAACATAAATGTTCAACTTCAGTTGCCGAGCCCAACCGAATCAGGATTTATAATGATTTTCGCAATTTAAGCTGCATTGATGTGCAACGTCAATTTCTACACAATCATATTGAAAAAAAAACCAAAAAACGGACCACAAGAGGTATCGTAAATTCCAGAAAAAACTACACCTGTGTGTATAGTCTGACGGTCGATGGAATTAAACATACAGTATGTAGAGAATTTTTTATGGCGACATTAAATGTGACAGACGCCCTTATGCGAAGTGCCGCGAACAAGCTCTCATTCAATGGAGTTTTAGAACCAGATAAGCGCGGGAAACACCAACCAGTAAACAAATTACCACAGAATGTTGACAAATTTATACGAAACCATATTCTATCC
Organism: Barypeithes pellucidus; assembly: GCA_963991005.1. Classification (NCBI taxonomy): domain Eukaryota; kingdom Metazoa; phylum Arthropoda; class Insecta; order Coleoptera; family Curculionidae; genus Barypeithes; species Barypeithes pellucidus. Next base: position 2,333,594 of record OZ022559.1, read on the forward strand.
TTTCCAGCGGTAGAATCTCATTATTGTCGCAAATCCAGTAAAAAGAAGTACCTTGACTCATCCCTTAATATATCAATAATGTACAGGATGTACAAAGAGTTGTGCCACACTGAAAATGTCAAAATTGTTACATTTGAAAAATATCGCCAGATATTCTCCGAATACAACTTGGGCTTCTTTAAGCCCAAAAAAGACCAATGTAAGAAATGTTTGGCATACAAAAGTATGTCTGAAGAAGAGAAAAGGGCAGAAGATGAAGAGTATCAAAAACATCTCAATAGGAAAAATGAAGCTAGAGAAGCACGCGATGAGGATAAGTTAATAGCAAAAGAGAATCCTAAGGTTTTGGCATTTAATTTCGATTTGCAGGCGGTCTTAACAACGCCCAAAGGATCCGCTGGACAAATATTTTATTTGAGGAAACTGGCTGTGTTTAATTTCACTATTTACAATTTAGGAAACCAAAATGTTATGTGCTACCTTTGGGACGAAACAAAGGGAAAAAGAGGGGCTAACGAAATTGCATCCTGTGTATATGATTTTATTATGAGCCATTCTGAGATCGAGGAGGTCCGTATGATGTCTGACGGCTGTGGAGGCCAGCAAAAAAATTCAATATTTGCAGCTATGTGCATCCAACTTCTTGCGGAACATCCGTCATTGAAAGTAATTCATCATCGGTTTTTCGAAACAGGGCACACTGAAATGGAGTGCGACTCCATTCACTCGAAAATAGAGAAAAAAGCAAAATATGTACCCGTTTATACCCCCGAGGCGTGGGCACAACTTATAAGGGGTGCACGTATCACACCTTGTCCTTTTGCTGTAAAGTCCTTGACGTTTGATGACATTTTAGATTTTAAAACATTTTCAAAAAATAATTCCTTTAATCTCAATAACATTCCCTGGAGAAAACTTTGCTGCCTTCAGTATATTATTAAAGAAAATAAATCCATACAAGTTCTTTACAAAATAAACTTTACCGACGTTTTCATTGGAGTAGACTGCAAAAAAACCCAAGGTCGTTCAAAAAAAGCCGACTTAAAAATGGCCTATCAAAATGACTTGCCCATCAGCGAGGCGAAATGGAAAGACTTGGATAAAATGTGCAAGGATTTAACAATACCAAAAGCTTACCATGATTTTTACCGGTCCCTAAAAAGAAATCACATGGTGAGGGACAATTTACCGGAACCAGACATTGGTGAAGAGTCCGATAGTGACGAAGTCTAAACTTAATGTTTTTAAAAAAATTTTGTCCAGGAATTTGACTTTTTTATTTTTTTGAAAGACTAAACGATAATATTCTATTTAAGTTTTTTTCTGTAGCGGAATTTGATGTTTGTTTATTTTGTTCAGTTTTTGAAAACATTGAGTTATGTTCTCAATAAAATTATGGTTAATTTTCCTAATTATTATGGTTTTATTTGTGTTAACGAAACGTAATATATCTTAAATTTTGCAAAGCCAAAACAACGAATGTGTATTTTTTTGAAAAATTTTACAAAAAATTAAAATTTACAACCGACATTATTTAATGTTTTACAAAAGCAAACCTTTCAATTCTGGTAAAGTACCACAAGATGAAATTTCTATTTTTAGCAATGTCTCCAATGTTTAAAACGCGTTTTTCTCAAAACAGTAATTATGCACATTCGCGACTTTGGCATTGGACCGACGATATTGTCGTCCAGGACGGTTGATCTTATTCCAGGATTTGATTAGGGAATATGTCGTGTCCGGTCCCAAAAGTCGTTAAAGTCGAATGTACGTAAAAAAAATGGTCCAGTTTATTTGGATTTATATAAACAATAAAAATATCCTGAATTCCTTTAGGAATAATATAAAAATATATTCGAATATCATGAAAAGTAGTAAATATTGGATAGCGAAGAAGAATTAGCATCCTTAGTGAATTGTTAGTAAGTACAGAGAACAAAGGACCCAGTATTGTGACGAAAATTTATTCGATTAGTAACGTCTCGATAATAAGAAATATTATTTATTGAAACATTAACAGCACACCTACCTGAAGAAGCTTGCAGGGGCCAATTTTAAATTATGCAGCAGCTATAGGTTATATCATGTACATCATGTATATCATTCATTGCAAAATTGGTTATACTTAAGAAATATTAAAAAAATTATTTATAGTATAAGGGCCATGTGAGACTAACGATGAGGCGGTATGTAATCTAATTATATCCCCTGGTCTATTGAGCGGAGGTATGTTACAGACTGTGCGGAAATGAATTTAAATAGTATTTATATTAGTGCGTAAATATTTAGATAAAGATTTTAAATCTATTTGATTTATAGCTTCACTAGAAAACATCTAAAGCGGGAAACCCAATAATTACATGCAAAAATATAAAATTAATCTCTGTATATTAAACCATGTATATTAAAAATGAAGTGTCATAAAATACAGATGATAATCTAATTTTATAGATAAGTATGTGAACATAATATAATTATAATTACACCAAGAAGAGAAACTTTTTTTATATTTCTTACAATATTGATCAACTATAATTCAAAACGATGTATAAACAAGAATTTGGCATAGACATTTTTGTTTCGTGAGTATTCGTTTGACCTGACTCTGTCCTCCGATCTAAATTTTTATATTATATCTTCTACCGAGTTTTGTTTTTATAAAAGTATATACATAGATAAATATTTAGTTAAATAGTCCACGAAACAAAATAATTATATGATTTTCTATGAGAGTTTTTGTTGGTCACCGACAATACGACTTCAGAAAAATGAATCATTTTTAAAATAATTTATACTTATTTATAGCACAACAGTGAGCTCGTGCATCAAAAAAAGGTGCACACACATAGATAGCTATAAAGAGCACTTAAATAAAGCTGGACCTACATAGTGGGTACATAAATTGCAAAAAGTGCTCTGAATAAGAAAAATAGCTGGAGACGAAGAACTCACCAGAAATTTTTTCATTATCCAATTGAAAACTTCCCACCGTTAATATTTTGCCGCACATCAGTTTAAAAGTCACTTGAATCTCTTTCCAATAATACCATAATTTATTATTTTTTGAGCAGTAGTTTCCAAGAAATCGGGATTTAAAAATGGACGTGATTACAACTTACCTGCAATGAGATTTATGGTTTGTAGGTTATAGTTTAAAAAACATTATTGTGTTGACTCCCATTTTTTTAATGGAATGATCAGGGGTTTGTTCGGAGGTAGACACTCTGAGTGACATCCTTTCCAATTCCTTAACAGCGGCAAAGTTACCGCCTTAGCTGATTACTTCCATCTTTGGAACGCGATTTTTTCCCATTTTTAATATTAATTATTGGAAGTGAGCTATTAAGCATGGGAAGTTTTCAAATTGACATCCTGCAGTATATTCGGTAAATGTCCGGAACAGAGAAATAAATGCCCATAATGTATTATGTTACCAAAAGCGCTAATATACAAAACATAATTATTTGTTCCCGTTTTCTACTTCCGATGGATTGATTTCTGCATTCATCATGCGTATTTGCATCATTTTAAGTTATTAAACAAGACCGAAGATAGCCTAAGCCTAAATGCAACTTTTAGTGAACTCTGGTAGTTATTTATTTCAATTTTTGGTAATATAGTCAAGTTATACTATCGAGCTCGTCCTCCAGCTAAAGTAAAAGACAACATCAATAAAAAAAAACAGTGACTATAAAACTGAATAGAAAAACAAAAACTCAAAACAAAACATTTAAAATACATTGAGTTGCGGAGTGGCCATATCGGCCAACCTACCACAAAACAACCATTTGTGAGGAGCACAGGACCGGGCCGAGCCGCAAGCACGTTGGCGCTGCGGTCAGTCCCTGGAACAGACAAACAATATAAATGAACAATATTAGAATGATTTTTGACGACTTGTTCTTTTAAATGGTACAAAGTAATGATAAAAGGCGATGTAATTATAACACATAATAGGACAATATAAACATCGCACGTTAAGCTAATGTTAAACTTTATGATACTGAACCTATAGTATGTGAAAAGTTATTTAATAGCACTGCTAAAATAGTCGATAATTTTCAAAGCATCGGTCATTGTTCCAATGGCCATCACTGCAATCGGAACTCAATTCCAGAGTGGAGCGAATTTCAAATATATTTTCAGGCAACGCCGCGTCGTGGCGTAATGAACATTGATGTTATTGTTTCGCTGTTTATTTACGAGCTACCACCATGGACGTATTACTCACAATTATTGTCATTATGAGTTGTTATTTGTATGCATTGAAGTAGATCAGGGGATGAACTGATACTAAATTATAGAAAAATTAGGTACCGATACCGATAGATCTAGTTTATTTCACGAAAAATCGATATAACTTAATGATTTCCTGGGTCGGTCCCATTGTGTCGACAAGAGCTTGGCAATAAACAAGTGAAGTATGAAGGGACGGACTAAGGAAAAATAATGATATGATTATATTAATGTAATCAAATGAAATAACATTTTTTTAAATATTACTAGTCATATTTATTTATATTTATAATGTCATTCTATAGATAGTTCTGTTTCGCTATCGCTATCGCTATGGTAGTCCACACAAGAGTCTTGAATGTTTTTTGCAGAAAGCCACAAGGCATTTGGAACCCAACCGTTTTCTGACCCAGCATGTAAAATGCTTATTCTTTTTCCTTTATTTGACGGAGCTTTTGTTTTACACTTATCGGAAGAATCAGACCAGCCTTTGGATGATGTTTCATGCGTGTCAAACCAAGTACCGTCGAGGTAAATTATAGGACGGTTTTCAGAACGGGATTTCCTTACAGACGTTATATACTCATGACGCCAGTTTTGTAAACGGTGGGATTCCATGAGTACTTGCCTTTTGTCAATTTTGCGGTATCTGAATCCCATTTCCGACAAAACTCTCCAAAGGCTAGTGCGGCTACAACTTATCAAGTACTTGTCGCTTTCGTCGAAACATTTGGCGAAACCGGCATCTTTACGCTTCTTTCTAGATTTCATGGGATTTGACGCGATTCTTTTCACTGTAGTCAGAGGTATCTTAGTCAAATAAGACGTTTCAGTCGCAGCAGCACTAGCATAAAGTCCTCTGTTGAGTAAAGAAGTATATACTCTTTTTACAATTTCCCTAGCATCGAGAGATAAAGGCATTTTCTTCACTGCAACACTAGAAGAAGCACCATCAATGTTTTTCCATGGACGCCACATACTATTTTTTATACGTTTGGTAAAATAATATCGGTAATACAACTAAACTCTTCCAGCAAGAAATAAAAACTAACAAATTTTACCACAAAAAGATATTTAAATATAAATTAAGTAACCTAACCTACCTGACGTGCCTATATTTAATTGTAATTATTACAATCCGGTCCTTTCCACATAATAATAACAAACGGTCATAAATAATGGGATCGCCCCAGGTACTTTTACTGCAGTCATTAAGTTATATCCATTTTTCGTGAAACAAATTTTACTTTGCTGTTGTTGAGTGAGGATATAATAAATAAATACATAATGTTACCCATTGTGTCACGACATTTTAAAAATAACATGACTTTTTATTAGAACGAAGATAATTAAAATTAATGGTCGGTCTTCAAGATACTGGGGTGGAGAATGGAAACCCTGGTATCAACAGTTCATATTTAAAGAAAAAATACAAGAAAATAGTAGTTTTTAACAAACTCGCACAGAGAAATATTTATGTATTTTACTATTAAGAAATATATGTCATAATACGTTTAATTATGACAATATAAAAATAATGTATTCATAACCCAAAAAACCAAATCTACACCCCTGGTGGTAAGTTGTTGATCAATGGTCGATTCTAAAGGACTTATTTATGAGCTCTTGTGTTCATAGCATTGAGTTATAGCCTGGTCCACTGTAGCTGTTTTTCCATAATTAATGGAGAGTTATTGGTTTTGTGGCGGTAAACTAGACATTGACAATGGTGACATTGTTTAATACCTTACTTGATAATCGTCCTCATTAGATTTCTCATAATATGCTAAAGGTACTGTAAGGGAAACGATCAAAAATTTTATATTTCTATTCGAGGATAAATAAGTCTCGAGTATTATACCAGATACGATGCTGTGACAGCATTCAAAAAATTAATAAATAGTATTCCGTATCGGGTTAAAATTGAATGTTACTCTACAACCACGACCTTAGACCGTTCCTTTTGTTATTGGGATCCATTACCTTATAAAAAAGAAAAATACTCCAAGATCAATCTATTCTATAAATGTTGTTTCCAAACTCGCTTCAGAAATACAAACACATGTACTTTATTATCATCGCTTAAATTCGAAAAATGTTTCCTCTTACGTTTATTTATCCAATATCAAAAAGATAAATAGTGTGTTTTGTAAAGAGTTTTTGCGCTAAACCACTTTAAAGGAAGCGCAGTTTTTAGAACAGTGAAGAAAGTGAATTACAACAAAGATAAGAATGATTTTTAAACAATTAAAAATTCATTTATCGAAACTTATGACCCGCAGTTACTTTTCAATTCAAAATAAATTTCAAATATCAAATCGGTAGAAAACTATTTGAACATCGAAAATTTAAGAAAGAACACATTAGTAACATTACATAGATATGAAATAGTTATAGAGATTGAAGAGCATTTTATTAGGAAAGGGTGGAAGTATTATTTTGACGAATAATTGAATATAGAGCCGATAGATAGAGAAGAACTTTCACATATACATTTTGATTCTAAGGCGACGATATATTAATATTATTGAATAAAGGATAAGTTCCTGTCATTAAACAGATTCACCCTGTGGAATACGTCCCATGTTCACATCACATACATGCAACTACGGGCGGAACAGACATGTTGTTTATATCCTCAAATTTTGATCGAACGCATATCTCATGCAAAGACATTGCATTAATTAATTATAAATTGCACGCAGGCGATATGTGCGACCATCCCGGCTTGATTTAAAATGAATTTATAGGAGAACTATTGCTTAAACTTTATATGCGATTATTATAGCAGGAAGAATACTACTAAAATAGATGGAAGAAGTTCGATGTAGGGGATCGATATCCATAAAATTCCGCCCCGTTATAAGATTTAAGAATTAAGAAGTAATTTATATTATGTTAGTAGTGTAGCTTCCGGGATTTCTGATACTCTTATATCGTTCCTCCTCGTTGACTAGCCCATTCGCAGTTAAGTGAAAGTATAGCAGAATCCCATCAGCTACACTTCTATTATCTAGTCTCACAATTATGTCTAAAGTGTAAAGATTTGTAATCTAAAAACTGCACTAAGTTTACCATTTGCCGATATTATTACTTGATAGCATACGGAACAAGAAATTCTTTCTTAGCACTTCTGCGGTAAATCTATTGTTAACCGACAAGAGTAAAGTTAACTTTAAGTAGTTAAATAAAGAGCAATTAGTGTTCTAATTATAATTTTATAAAGACTTTAGACACTAACAATGTTAAAGTAAGATATCACTAATGACTAGTTCAAACTTTGGCTTTTATGCAGTTTTATTGCTCTAAAATACCAGCGCTTTCGCGCTCTATGTTCACAAATGACTACTTGATTGTGAGAAATGGCGACTGAACTTTACCAACTACACATTACATAATATGATTATTATTAAAGTTCCACAATGACGTCTTGGTGATATTGTAATGACCTCATTTTAAATGGATTGAAGTTAAGATAGTAGACCTGATATATGTTAACCTGCAAATCGCACACCCAACTTTTATTTCCTTGCTTTTAACTAAGCTAAGTGTTAAAATTTCCAACTGGTTAAACATGTTTCTGAAGGAGACAAATATGACACAGAGACAGAGATAAATATGTTCCTATTGGTTTTAAAAAAAACTATTCAATAACGCCCTACTAGCAGTGTGCAAACTTCCGGCCCTACGCTGTACGTTAATAAACAGGAAACTGGCAATATATATTATACTTCTTGACTATATTATATCCGTTTTAAAAACATTTTAAAACTTCTCATTCATCATTAAATTAAAACATATTGATAATAAAAAACCTTTTAAGTGAACAACATCTTTAAATAATAAACCTCTTAAAATTTTTAAATAATAAAGCCTTTTGTTCCTAAGTTTTCAACGGTGATCGAGAAAAGAGCAGCAACTTTTTAAAAAGTTAAACAATGTATGAGAAAAATGAACGCTGCGGTATTGAATTTTTAACGAAGGCTAATGGAATGGAAATGGATTTTTTTAATGCAAGTTAGACGAAAGTCTGAAAGAAATATTATTTTTATGTTGCTTTTGAATGTAAAATTCTGATATTAAATATTTATTAAACAGTCAGTGGCAGCTGAGTTGTACTTAGTCCCATTGAAAATAAATCGCAGATAATATATTTTTCCGTACCGGCTCTGGTATCAATAACTACGAACCCTCTCCCTCCCCTTCCCCACGAAATCGGTACATTTTAACGTTAAGGTTATAGGGTCAGTCATGTCATATGCGTGCACTAAGAATTGATAGCCCTTGGAAGATGCATGACTAAATATCCTCGTTCAGTGTCCCCGTCAAACCATAAGTCCTCTCAGGAATGATTCTGGCTTCTAAGTAAACTGCGATCCTATGGTATGCCCAGTCGATTCTGTGCATGGTTGTCTAGCTTCCTTAAGGACCGCTCTCTGCAAGTAGCGATTGACGGATTTCTCTCAGACACCTTCGCCATCAACGACGGTGTTCCTCAAGGGTCCATATTGTCTCCCACTCTCTTCTTACTCTACATTAACGACCTTCTAGTCAAAACTAAAAATCCGATATTTAGTTTTGCTGACGATAGCACACTTATCTCATCTTTCTCTTTGAATGCGCAAACATCGGCTGCGGACGCACATCTTCGCAGACAGCATGAAGTATCACGCCTCAACAAAGACCTGGAAGAAATTTTGTCTTGGGGTGAAAGTAACCAAGTCGAATTTAACACTAAAAAAAATCAGGCAGCAGTTTTCTCTAAAAAGGTTAACATTACAGAACCGGATATAGTCATGGCCGGATACGCAATCCCACTGGCTTCATCTATTAGTTTGCTGGGCGTCAATCTGGGAGGAAATATGTCTTGGCATAACCACGTTGTGGCACTATACAAAGCCCAGATTCGACCATCACTAGAGTACTGCTCTCATGTCTGCAGCTCTGCACCCAAACATACTCTTCGGCTACTGGATTCCATCGAAAGGAGGGCTATTCGTCTAATCGGAGACCACGAGCTGACGAAGAACCTCGACAGCCTAGAACATCGAAGACAGGTTGGGGATTTGACTCTCTTTTACAGATTACAGATATGGAAGTTGCTCGGCTGACCTTGCCCTCTTAATTCCGCCCAGAGCGACGAATAGCAGAAATACACGACGAACCACTGCCGCCCATCCATATGTGGTTAAGCTTAGTACTCCTCGAACTTCATTATTTAAGAATTCTTTCATCCGGAGGACTTCATCCTTGTGGAGCGACCTTCACGAGGTCGTTTTTCCCAACGAATATAACCTCCAACGATTCAAAACCAACGTGAATCGCTTTTTGCGCACACGCACCACTCTCAGAGTGCCCTAAAGGGTTTTTCCTATAGTGCTTGTGTTTGATCATAAAAAAAAAAAAGAATAAAGCCAGCAAAGTAGAAATTTTTTGTCGTGAAATCAATGTATGAAAATAGAAAAGAGTTTTTAGAGCAAGCCGAAAATTATCTTTCAGGAGCTAACTCGAGAAATTCGCTGTTAGAAAATCAATTAGGTGGTTTGTAAAAAATCTGCAATATGTATACAATATCACTGCATTTTACGGCCACGTTGTTGAGTTCTGTACGCTGGCTGGATGTTTTTATATCGGTCCCGCTACTGACAGCGGATGTTTACGTCAGTCCCGATGGCCCTAAGTTTACTAGCGAGCTGGGCCCTTTTACCTTACATGGCAAATTCGAGTTTTAGATTAAAGGGCAATTGGGAATTAAAAGTTTAAACTTGAGAAATACTCTTCAGTAATTTATCAGTTTAAAATTTAAGTGCTGGGAGTTATTATCCCAAGTGGCAGTAGAAGCTTTTCATTACGCTTTCAACAAATTGCAATTTTACTGGAAGTATTTGTCATTTCTCTTTTTTCCTTCTTAGACACAGGAATAATAGTTCAGAAATAGAAAGAATTTATTCAAATGTATATTTTTAAATAATTTGTATAATGTCGAAAAATTGAACTTTTATAGTTGGAAAATAAAAAAGACTGGTTCTATTTCAGGTTTCGTTAATTTTCTATCCTATATTTTAATTACAAAGTATGTATTTTGAATAAGTTATAATTTTAGTATGAGAGTGCTGAAATTCCTATTTGGTTATGTAGTGAAAATATTCATTTTATCCGATAATTTATCATAAAATTTATTCAAAATATCGCATTATTCGATAATTATTTTATTCATATAATATGGTTGCGAAAAGATTTAAATATATTTAAAACATAAAATAAATGTTTTAAAATGTGCAAAATAATTATTTAACAAATTTCGATGGACGTTGTGCCAAAAATAATTATACTGTCAACAGTAATTTGAAAATTCATTATTTAACAAAATCAAGAGCCTTTTATATTGGCGTAAAACACATAAAAAAGTAATGAGTTTTCGATTAAATAATGCAGTGGCGTATATAGAAGTAATTATATGTGAAATCTGATATCAACAGTGAAAATTTGATTTAGAATAATCTCTTGTGTTATAAAGAAGTTACAATAATGAGTGGAAATAGTTCTAACCTCTGGAATGGCCAAGGGGTTTAAGTAAAGACATATTACTTCTGAGATATTTAATTTTAAAAGTTCTGCAGATACCATATTCCACCAATCGCCATGTGCCCCTCAAAAAAACAATTAGTAGCTATTACCCGGGCTATGGGCTCTAACCATCGCTGCATATAACATAAATTACAGAAATTAAGCATAGATTCATTTTTTTATGATCAAACACAAGCACTATAGGAAAAATCCTTTAGGGCACTCTGGGAGTGGTGTGTGTGCGCAAAAAGCGATTCGCGTTGGTTTTGAATCGTTGAAGGTTATATTCGTTGGGAAAAACGACCTCGGGAAGGTCGTTCCATAAGGATGAACTCCTCCAGATGAAAGAATTCCTAAATAATGAAGTTCGAGGAGTACTAAGCTTAACCACATATGGATGGGCAGCAGTGGTTCGTCGTGTATTTCTGCTCGCTGCCGCTCTGGGTGGAATTAAGAGGACAAGGTCAGCCGAGCACTTTCCATGAAAATATCTTTAAAAAAGAGTCAAATCACCAACCTCTCGTCGAAGCTCTAGGCTGTCGAGGTTCTTCGTCAGCTCGTGGTCAAAAGTTGTTGAGGTGTGTACAACTTTCTGGTTCGGAAGAGTACACCAAGTTTCTGAGAAGCTATCTTGGCGATTGCCACAAGGTGGTTATGCTAAGACATATTTCCTCCCAGATTGATACCCAGCAAATTAATAGATGAAGCCAGTGGGATTGCGTGTCCGTCCATGACTATCCGGTTCTGTAATGTTAACCCTTTTAACGAAAACTGCTGCCTGGATTTTTGTGGCGTTAAATTTGACTTGGTTACTGTCACCCCAAGCCTTTGTTGAGGCGTGATATTTCATGCTGTTTGCGAATATGTGCGTCAGCAGCCGATGTTTGTGCATTCAAAAAGAAAGATGAGATAAATGCAGCAGAACCAGCTTATACTTAATTTCTGTACTTTAATTTATAAGTAGCGCTGAATGGAACACATAGCATGGATAATTATGACATTAGCATATACTTATGTCAACGAAACAGCTTACAGCTTAGTAGTAAAAACTATACGGATTCTGGACCATTGGCCCATAAGAATTAAATTGGAGTTGTAATGTTGCATTTTATTTGCCATTTTTCCATTTTCAGTAAATTTGACATAAACATTACTTTTGAAGTATAAGTCAGGTCAGTGCAATATGCTAAATCCGATGGACTTTGTTTTGGTAAAAAGGCGGTAGGGGACCTTTTAAAACGCCACTGGAAAACACATAAAAAAAGTAATGAGTTTTCGATAAAACGTCGCGTCCACTATGCATGAGCTTATTTCCGATTACCGGGTTAAAAATTTATTTTAATTAAAACTCATGTCAATATGGGAAACATCTAAATTAAGTTATCGGTTGTGCAGAGTTTGGATGCGATACATATACACATTCGCTATGGTAATTAAAGTTTTATTTATTTGTATAAAATTTAAATTTAAAAACGAACAAGCCCGAAAATCAAATCTCGATTAGACCCAAGCGATTACAAAAATCATGTAAGAAGTATATTTTTCTTATGGAACAAACATCAAAATGTCAAGAGATTCAGAATCTGGACTAATATTTAATGGCAAGTAGAGTTTAGCAGGTGTAGGACCAATGAAAACAAAGATTTGGTATTAAAAAAATTTCCAACATTTCGATGTTTATTAGGGTGATTTATTTCCAAACACCCGAATACTTGTCAAGTCATCTCCAGAAGCCACACTGGAAAATACACATAACGTTATTAAATAGTACAACAAAAATGTTGTGATACGCACAACTACGATAACTAGTTCTAGTTAGCTCTCTAGTTAGTGCTATATTTTTCTCCGCTTGCCTAGTCTATTGTTAGTAGTTTAATTTTAAACTGAAAACCAAATTTCTATAGGGAACGATCATTTTTATAGCAGCGCGATTCGGAAGTCCTTTATGGCTTGCCCTATATTATCATTTTATTATTATTTCGTACTTTTATTGGTGTTTTAAAAAATTGCTAGTAACTGCAATGCGAATTTAAGTGTTATTTATTGGTGACATCCACTTTTATTAAACAATAATATTGTATTTTAATTCAATGATTTAGGAGCGACTGGCAACGGAAACTCATACAGCTATTTTTTACCATTTAAAACGATATACAGTATGTCCACTTAAGCATTATTTTATTTTTAATCGTATAAGAGGTTCCTCAAAAAAATATAATTTTGGCCCAAGGGTAAAGAACCTTTTCTACATCAAGTAACAGTTACTTATATTTATTGTTAAGGGGGGAACGTTTTTTGTATTCCTCGTATTAAGGTTAACATTATCTAAGTCATTTTTACGAAGTATCGCATTAGACGAAATCGTATACTATTCTTTTTGGTTCGCTAGTAAACGCTTCTAATATCATTCGCTTGATTTTCTAAATAAATCATTCCCCTTTAAAAATTACGGGCATTAAGCTTTGACCTTTAATCCGAATGAAAATCTATTGACAGGTCAGATTTAGTACCATTTTTCAAAACACTATTTTTCTATTAAATAAATATATGGCAATTTTATCTTGGCACTATACCCAGCTACAAAAAGATCTCTCTAGAAATTGTCTGGTTTAATGCAGTCTAATATGCTGGCCAGAAGACGCGGATAATACAATTATTATATAATAATAGAGATAGACGCATACGGAGAGATTACCTCAACTATGAGAGTTTCGTGGTTTTGTCATCGCGTTTAATTGAATAGCTTAGGATTGACTCACCAAAATGTATTCAAACTTGGCACATGGGTTTAATATGCCAGCCACTTCAAGCCAAGTCACCACAAAGATTTCATGGGATTTCCTGTGTTCAACTTAACGATGCATCACCCTGTATATCTCTATGACAACTGTCTATTAACTAGAATTGAATTAATTCTACACTTATTTCATATTATCATTAATTAATTATTTAAAAATGGTATAAATACAATTATTTCACTATTTAGTCGTGGAAAAAGCTTTTACGAAACAAATTTCTCTTGTTAAATGTACCATAATGAAACAAATAGCACCTTCACAGGAAATATATTAATGTAATAGACTTATTCCCGTTTAAATGTAAAGATCTGATTAATTCTAGCTTCTTGCTCTGTATAGCTGTTTAATGTAGCTGAGCTGTAAGAATCAGCCAAGTAAGACGATCTCATTGTGGCTTTACGGATTGGGATATTTCAGGAAAATCCTGCTTAAACTCTTAAAAATCTTGTTGAATTATTTAAATTAATAAAAATAGTATTTATTTCCCTCTCCGGTAATTATGGCAATAAATAATATACAGGATTATACAAATTAAGCGTCCACCACACCTGTTATACACAAATTGTCTAAATTAGCAAACTGAACAACAAGAATTGAGCATTTAGTTTTTGAGTTTGGAAGTAATAGATTACTTTTTTTTATGGAGATCCCTGTATATTATACTTCTTCCGTCAAAACTTAAAGTTTTAAACGTAAAAGCTTATATAAAGCAACATAACAAACTCAAAAGTACATGAAAGAAATTATTCAAAATGTCAGTAATAAATTGCAAACCAGAACAAGCCCCTGGTCATTCTACTAAAAGAGAAGCCAACATAATAATATTTTTTTTAATAAACTAAAACCCATCAATTTCAGTGCAGGTAAGTTCTAATTACGAAAAACTGTATTACTGTTGTCTGTCAATATCTTCTTATTAACGAGGAGGCCAGGCCGTAAGATAAATCACGTAAAAGACATAAAATTATCAGTTTATTTACGCTATGGCAAAGTTTAATCATATGAAAAGTTAAACAACCTCTGTTTACGAGTTGAAATAAACATACCTGGATAATAAACCAAGTTAGGAAATAAACCTTCATACTTTACGACCTGTAGTTTTTAAGTGCATACGCGATATAATTATTAAATTTCGTTTTATATTATTCAGACGTTCAGTAAAAATTATGTAAACATTATCTCAGGAAATATAAGTAAAACTGGGATGTCCTCGTCTCTTGCAACCAAATAGTTCAATTTCTTCATCTAGAAATCTTCAAGCATTTGAAACAAAAGTGACAACTTAAAATAAGTTGAAGATATATTTTTTTAATGCAGCATGCCAAAAGTTATTTTTCTACGATCGTAATAAAAGCTATATTTTTTTACTAGTTAAAAAAGTAATTGGGCAGCAACATGTAACTTTTTCAGTTCTCTCTGAATGCCTAAACTGATACGGGATTCATGAAATAAGTAATCCCATTCATGTAATAATGACATTTCATCTATATTTGAAAGGTAGAAGGTTGATGTTTTTTTACTTTCCACCCGGGTGGAAAGTAAATTATTTTTTTATAATTTTTTTTTTAATCGATATCTCAAAATAATACACACTTTTTTAATAATGCTAATAGCTTCGCGTGTTTAGATATGTGTACTTTTTCGCTAATTGATAGAGTGGTCCTCAGCATTGAATATTGTGACCAAATCGTTGATCTTCTTTGTCTTGGCATTTTCACAGAAATAAGCGCCGACTCAGAACCAGGATTTTGAACTCCCCGTACACCATTCTTTGAAACAGTTACATGCCTTGTCATATCTCGGGCGGCTTTTAGTTGACAGAAGATCTTCTTCTATTATTTTTGCTGCTTCTCGAATTTCTGGTGGAGTAGCAGCAAAAATCAGATTCCTCATCTGATTTTTCTGTTGTTAAAATAGTATTTTGTTTAGTGACATGGAAACCATATTCAAAAAATGATATTTGCCATCATGAGGTGTATCATTACCTACGTTATTTTACCGCCTGCTTTTATTTGAAATTTCTGTCGAATTTTTCAATGGAAAAGTCAAAATGACATTTATCTTTTATTAATAATTTTAATTAAAAAAAATTAGATGTTGTTGGTTGTAAATACAATAGTTTACAAACCTCGGTGAAAAGTTTCATTTACCGACTCTCTCGACAGGAATGAAACACTTTCAATCTTGGTACGTAATATACTATACAAAAACATCTACAATTACTTTTAACCTCATATCTGTAGTTAACAGTTTTTATATTGTTTTTCGGTTTTCTCAAAACTGTACAATTCCATGATTCCATATTCTATACTCCTCAATTATGGCCTACGACCTACAGACGCAGTTGTGACGGGAAAATTCTCCTGCAGCATCTCATTTATGAAATCTTAAAATAACCGGTAGAAATTTGAATATATAACAATATTATTCCACCGCCGCTGACAGATTCTCGCGTAGTAAGCGAAAACTACAATATATCTTCTCTCAACGAAAGTGCTCAGTCACTAATGTACTTTAACGGCTAATTAATCCCAACTGTTGAAACTCTATTCAGCATAAATTTGTATAAACAAATAGGTCTAGAAATGAAAATTTACGCTGTATGGGTATAACACAAAAGATATTATGTTTATGAAAGGGAGACTCTCTTAGAACTTAATTTGGAAAACTGGTTAAGGGGATAATAGACTCAGGGCGAGTAAATTTAAGTTGCCTTGAGGAAAATCATTGCCATGGAAAAATTTGTCGTTACTCTGTGTTTACCAGGAGACTGACTGGAATAACCCGAAAAGAAGTAAGTTATAGAGACTAACACTAAGCAATTCATATACAGTATGTCTCCGTAAGTTGAAACCATATGGAAAGTTCTGCATGGTCTAAAACATACAATACAACTATCAGATATTAAACTCTTCTAGGCGTGTACGAGGTTGGTCAAAAAATATGAATTTTGCCCAAGACCAAAGTACCTTAATTTTTGACAATATCGAAAATTGTTATTAAAAAAAGTTGATCAGAACTAAAACCCACGTTAAATATGCGTCAAAAGCAGTGGCGGTTGTTCCACAGGATCACATGCGCACGTGCACCCCCAAAACAAAACGAATAAAAAATATTAATTTATATTCATTAAATATTATTTATCGTATAAAGTCCGACCCTCCCTAATATTTTATCGTACCGTCAAACCAAACTGTATAGATCCGGCAACCGTACCTCGGTCGAGGTAAATGACGATTATGACGAGACTTGCTCGCACGTGCGATTAAATAGTGCAGTTTATCTGTAGTAACAGGTGGCGGGTGGCAGCGGGGGATAGCGAGGCTATGGCAATTTAACATGGAATAGGCGCATCTAGTTAGAAAATCGAGCGTGTATGTTTTAATATTTTAATATTATATATTTATCAACTTAAAATGAATAGTTGTCGGTGGACTATTTATATAATATAATATATAAATTTAGCTCTTTGAGTTTGGAGCAAAAAATTTAAGTGAAGAATGCGGGAAGACCTAAACCCGAAATTAATTTAACACAGACAACAAACGGTAAATCTATGGACTTTATTAGAAAGTTTAAAAATGAAATATATGAAAAAAATTTATATAGGGTGTTCCAAACATAATTAGGCTGTTATTGATCAATTTTCTACAATTAAGAACCGAAGAATGGACTTTACGTTTAAGCACTATTGTGTAAGGTCGATAAATGTTGTGTATTTCGATAAATGATACTCGATATGATTTTAAACCATTTCATTTAAGGATTTAAAATAAAAAACACTGAAAATACGAAGAATGCCAACTTGTCAGTCTCGTGGCTCGATTCGTTCTCGCCATAAAACAGTTAACTATTGTTCTCGTCTTGGTTGCGCCCGTAGATGGCGTAGTGGTATTAGACATCATGCGGTTTTCTTGATAGCTCGTAGATGGCTTTAGTAGTATTAGTAGTGGACTGTATAAACGTTGTTACGAGGGTTGCATGCGACGACGTTAAGATCCGACAGCTATACACACTAAGAAACGTTTCTTATTTTCCAAAAGTTGTATTTCCTTATGTAAAATTAATAAATAAATGAAAATATGTCTTACCCAGATATACCTGTAATTGGTTTAGTTTAAAAAATGAATTAACTTCCAAGCTTTTGGCAATATTTGGCCAGATAATTCCGGAACTGCACCACTGCGCCGAATAGTTTTTGGCACTTGTGGGAAAATTTGGCAAAAACGGGAAGCCGTTCATCCAAATCCGGACACCAAAGCGTTTAAGTTGGCGTAAAATTGGATGTTCTAATTACAATGATATCTGTGTCCCACACACTGCCCTAATTGCATCATAAGTTGGATTTTCGGGTTTTATGTGTTGAAAACTGAGGATTTACGGCTGTCATATATCGCACCAGGGGTCCTTTAATGACGATAAGAAATATTTTAGTGGTTTTCCCTGCTAAAAACGAATCGGTAGGAAAGATATGAATTTTTTAATTAAAAAGAAGTTTGAAATATGTTTCCATGATATAACAGTGAATTTTAACAAACAAATATATTTTCTTTGAAGTACAAAAATCTAAATTTCAAAAGATTCGGAACTTGACTAAAATTTATAATTTTCAAAAATATATCTCAGCGTACTTTTCCAAACAAACTCAAATGCCCAAGGGTTTCAAATTAAAGTCACGACATGGAACAAAATTTAAGCTCGTTCTGCTTCTTTATTTTGCTTAATTTGCTGTTACACAACACTATTATTTATTATTTGATACTGTAACATTGATAATGATAAATGCTGTTTAAATCCAGTGGATTTAACTAGCGCCGTCTAATGTGATACTTAAAAATTTCTACAACTCCTTATTTTATACATTGAACCGTTTTTCAAAATAAACTTTCACTTTCAACACCCTGTATTTCTAGAACGAGAAACATTTCGAACAAACTTATCTGACGTAATCGGTGTAGTTTGATGTTTTGTATCTCCAGTTGCTCTATGGCCCGTAGAGAATCATCCCTTAAAAAATTATAGTAATATTAACAATCTTATTGTAGAAGAAAAATTAAAATAACACTTCTACTCTACGAAACAATATATTTCAACTTCGGTTTTATTTGGTTTTATCCACCGAATTTCAAATGAAAATAGTTTTTGCCGGCGAATTCTTGAAAGTGCAACTTTCTAGGCAATAATTAATCTTGAACTGTGGCAATAAATCACATCTTTTGAATTAGGAAGATATATGGCAGTCTCGCACTGGTTAAATTTAATTTAAACGTAAAAGGATCAGAATGTTCGTAGGTTCGTTTAGTTTTACAATGGATAAAAGTCTCAGTACCTCTTAAAAGGATCCGACCTAAACTTTGTCTTTCTTATCTCTTCGTTAGGGTAAAATGAGCAAATGGCGGTCATTTACACACGCAGAAAAGAAATATTCACTTTGTTGTGTTGTATTTGGTTCGTCTCAGAGTGTTTACTAAATTCGAATATGTGTGATATATCGTTGGATTCAGAATATAAAGTTCAGGGAGCATAAAATGTTACCATTAGTTCAATAATTTCATTTCCGAGAAGATCAAGCAAACTCTCCTCTGATTATTTTTATCTGCTTTCGTCATAATAGTTTCGTGCATGTATCGTGGTTTCCTGCATTTGTAGTTTCTTGCCTTTTTATGGCTGCTTAGTAGTGATTGTTTTTATTTTTAAACACGATATAAATCTATCCCATTTAACAAATTGGTAAAGTATTTTTTTACTTTTGAATAAAAACTATATGGTTAAATTTTCATTGCAGTTAAGAATTATTTCAATACGATTAATTTATTTCTTTTATTTCTACCGAAAATTTTATACGAAATTTGCGCTGCAATTAAATTTAAAAAGGATCTTGTCGAAACTTTAAATTATTGTAGAATTTTAGATAATTATTTTTCTATTTTAGTTGCATATTAAAGCCAGTTCGATACCGTTTTCAGTATCGCACTGAGCTTATTATGCAACAGTTTTTTCTGTTTTAAAAGTTGGTGATGCGGACATGAATGTTTGGTTGCAGCAACATCACACATGTCAAGTCTACTTTTTTAAAGCTGAACACAGCACTATAAGTGTAAAGTAGGTACATGTTTTATAAAGCTATTACAACACTTGTCTCCTTAGAAAACTGCGTGCCAAAATATCATGCTTTATAAAACTTGTATTTTAACATACTATTTACAACACCGGTAGTTCGTAAAATTAAAAAAAAAATGCGATGTGTTAGAACTTCAGAAAGAGTTACAGTCCAAGGTAGTTCGTCAGTTTTTAGGTCTTAGAGCGGCTTATCTGGCTGCTAAAAAAGTATTTGAGGGTTCTCCATTTAGGATAAAGGAAGCCAAATTGCGAGGCTGCACAATTAATTCAAGACAGAACTGCGTGAACTAGATATTTGCAATATTCATTCCTTAAATAAAAAAAAAATAGAACGAGCAAAAAACTAAAATAGGTCAAATAATAAATAACGACTCCATAAAAATTTTACGTCATCATGTAGAGCGACAAAAATACTTAATAGAAAAGAAAGAAATGGCCGGAAATGGATCGCTTCGGTCATATAATATTAAAAAAGGCTTCCACACAGGAAGAAGGTTTTATATGTAGGATAATAAATCATAATTTTCGCTAAAGGGATCCTTTTTTAAGGCAATTTGGTACGATGGATTTGATAATTGTTTTGTTTGTGTTCGAACGAGACAAATGGCTTTAAGGAATTGGGAAACTATTTCATTGATCTTTGATTAAAAAGTTAGTATGCAACAAAAGCTGGCGGATTAAGAATTGGTTATTCCATACAAGATGTACCCAATCATTTTTCTTTAATGACTTATCTATTATTATAAATAAATTTGAATGTTTCTTTGGCCTATTTATTGCAAGAATATTCCTTTAAGGCACACTTAATTTTTCTAACTTCCTTTAAAAATAGGCAAGAAATTCTTGAAAAGGATTAAGTTGAAACTTTTCCTTTAACTTCACCCTTCACCAGATTTTTTTAGAACGAATAATTAATAATTCTATACAGTAAATTGAAGCATGCGGGGTTGACCAACGAATACTTATAAACAGGAAGAAGACAAACAGCCGTGTTAACACATCGAAGCAAGTATGAACAAACGAACAAACCAGGCATCCATTCCGTCTGGAATCAGCTGACAAACGCACGTGCTTTTCAAATGTCACTTTTGTCCAAATTTTTATTACTGTCAATATTTTAAAGTGACATTTAACCAACAAAAAACATTCAAAACCCTTTTATTTGATTTACTAGGTGGTGAAAATCAATATTAGGATTCTGACATGTTTTAAGCTGTAAATATCACTTTAAAATAATCCTTACACACTCTTATATCATTTTTTTGAACTATTAACGTAACTACAAATGAAAAATTAAACTTCAGAAATAAGCTTGTAAGTAGTTTTATTAAAAAATAGGAAGTAAATCATAATTTACATAAAATATTTTACCATCTTCAAGTGGGCTCTAGGTCCATATCAGATGTTGCTTGATTTCCATGCCCGCCAGACGAAGGAAGTTAGCTTGTTAAACTATTTAACAATTCGTGCTGTTCGCATTCTATGCCTGTCTCTGTCTGCAGCAACCTTCCCTAATTCAGTAAAGTGAGACAAATATGACCAGGATCAAGTCGCCTGCATAAACACTCACTTTTGGGCTTTCCATATTAACTCTACGTAAGTCTGATATTGACGCTTAAATGATAGAGTGAAACAGATAGATAAAAGTAGGTTACATGTGAGCGTATGGAGCAGAGTAGGCTTAGCATCACTTCCAAGGCCTTCTTACGTGTTTCGACCTCCCCCATAAGCAGTCTCACCGGGCTGGGGTTGACTATAGTCTGACCACCGACCGGTAACTATGGATACGTACAACTTATGAGGTGCATAATACAAAGTTAAATTTTATGAGTGAAAAAGTGTGTTGGCGAGCACGGTTTACCGGTCATATTTTTAAAGGATTCCCGTCGGTTGTCTTACCCATAATGTTGTCGTCGTCATATAGGCAACCCCGCCTATATTAAGCCGATTTGGGTGCCAACTAATGACGTGAACCAACGACGACCGTCCAGTACCGAAATCAGTCGTATGGATGTAACGATATTAAAAATCTATCGATACGTGGACAATAAAATCAGATATCAAAATTAATTGTATAAGTGGTTTTTCAGTGATGGCTACAAGGCCCTCTCTTATGCGAGAAAATAGATTGTTTATTTCCCAATAAAGAAGGTATTGTCTGTTTGAAGGTTGTAGACGATGGTGTTTCTTGAATGATAGAAGAGTTTTAGACTTGCATTGTCTTTATTTGTTATAAATCACAACGTTTCAACTGGCAAGTATCTACATACTGTATACAGTATTCACCTGAAGACGACTGGAGATACTTACCAGCTGAAACGTTGTGGTTTATAACAAATAAAGACAATGCAAGTCCAAAACTCTTCTATCATTAAAGAAGGTTCTGTGTGCCAAAATATTGCCGTGTAATAGTTTCGGTCAGTCGGAATTGCGCATGACATCTGACGATCAGTTTTGTTATAGGTCGGTGAGTATGACTGACTAACAGAGTAAATATAAGGCCATGGACATTCTACTCTAGAAACTCTAAAAGCCTAAACAATATGTTTCTGAAATTGCTCAACGAAAGCATTAATAGGAAGCGTAATAGAATGCCAAAGAATTATATCCAGTTTAAGCACATATTTTTATTAGAGAAGAAAATTTACAACGTATTTTAACGATATTAGACTTGCTCTAAAAGACAAGGCTCGTAACCTGAATTCGTAATTCCATTCTACTTTATCTTCAAAGGGCACTCCTTGAACGAATATTAAAAATTTCTCATGCTTTATCCATAAAATTAAGTTATTATATTCATATTCATGCGCAGTTAGTTTGAAGTATTCACAGAAGCAAGTTCTGTGTTCGTAGACTATAATCTATCGATTGCCTACTAATTTGCAACCGCATACTGTTCGTTTGCTTTTGACTTGTTGTTTTTACCGACACATTTTATTTACTTTACTCACACATATGGATAATAGAATTTGAATGTATATTGTTATGTGAAGCGACAAGTGTCGCTAAGTGACCGATAGTCAATTCTGGTCCGTTAGCCGCTTCCGGGGATCTTATTTTGGACTAAAAGATTACATTTATGTACTTTATATTCTAAGCTGTGTAACGTGAAAGTGCTACAAAATTTAAAATGTAAGTAGAACATTTAAAGTATGTAACAGGGCTGTTTCGTGGCCCATAGCGCCACTTTAATATTGCGACATAACGTTCCAGCGCTCCCGTTTGGCATCAGGACAAGTTTTTTATTGCATTATATTTATACTTTGTATCAAACTAGAGTGTTTATGCCCGAATATGTTTCTATTTGGTTATAAAGGAACAAGTTCTATGCCGTTATACGGTAGAAGTTCATACACATGGCGTAGGTCACTTTCGCTTCTCTTAATTCTATTAATTCCACTCGATTCAATGGAATTTCATCATCATTTGAAGAATATGAACCGGTTAAAATTAAGAAACTTTAAATTTTATTAATTACAAACCGCCAAAACGTTCACAAACAAATTTCTAAAAAATAGTATAGTTAGAATTTCTAATAAATTTAGTAAAATCACGTAAATACTAAATATATTGTATATTTTACGACGAATATACAGGGTGGCCCATCGAATACGAAACAGAGACATTTACTGGCAGCTCAGTTCATTTTTGGAAAAACGCTCAGACCCGTCGATTTTGTTTTCGAGGGGGACACAAAATTGGAAAAAAACTCACGTCAACAAGTGCAGCCCCCTGGACGAAGGTGGCACCACCCCTAAAATCTTAAATGGAAAGGGGGGTCGAGTGATACCTTATTTTAAAGGTCTTTCAATTCCCTTTATAATGATGTAAAATTCACAATACTTCAATTCAGTAGTTTTGGAGATTTATTGATTTTAAGCTTACAGTACACTTTAATAGGTACATGTGATTAGTTTGTACTACTTTCAGAAGAAATTTGAGTAAAGGCAGTTACTTATTAATTTAATGCTTTTCTTCACTACGCCCATGGTTTGTTTATCATTTTGGTGTTCAAAATAGCGATTGGAGCGGTTTTTGTCGCGAAAAAAGTGGTTTATTGAAGAAAGATAAGCAGGGAATGTCTCGTACTTATTTTAAATAGGAATTTGTACATAGTTTGCGATTGATTCGACCAAACTTTGTTGTTAAAATACCTTTTACCGCTTTATTCATAAATTAACCATGGTATATTCCACGGCAGAAAGGATTGAAATTATCGAAGGATTTTTCGGAAATAATCAGTGCGCTAATAGAACAGCACACATATTTAATGAGCGACATGAGAACAGTAACGTGCATCGAAAATATGTCCTAGAACTTATAGCTAAATTTCGGGACACTGGATCAGTCGTTAATAAAAAACGCAACATTGAAAATCCCATAAGGAACGAAGCAATAGAAGTGGGGGTTTTAGGGCAAGTTTATGTAGATCCTACGTTAAGTACCCGCAAATTGGATACTGTGTGTGGTGTTAGTCGATGTAGTATCCAACTAATGATGTATTAAAGTTTTATTTAAGTTTAAAATCAATAAATCTCCAAAACTACTGAACTGAAGTATTATGAACTTTAGATCATTATAAAGGGAATTGAAAGACCTTTAAAATAAGGTATCACTCGACCTTTCCATTTAAGATTTTAGGGGTGGTGCCACCCCCGCCCAGGGGGCTGCACTTGTTGACGTGATTTTGTTCCGATATTGTGTCCCCCTCGAAAACAAAATCGACGGGTTTGAGCGTTTTTCCAAAAAAGAACTGAGCTGCCAGTAAATGTGTCTGTTTCGTTTTCGATGGGCCACCCTGTATGTACACGGAACAAACACTATAGTAAAATTATTATAGTAAAGATTTTATTGTACGATTTCCTATAAAATATTGTATTAATTACAATTTTTATTATTAATCAGTACAAAAATAATATTGTAGATGCACATAAAAAAAGTTTAGTTAGAATTTCCAATAAATTTAGTAAAATGAAGAAATTACTAAAGTATATTGTAAATTTTACAACGAATGTATAGTGAAAATAATTTATTTATAACTCAAGTTCATTTTAAAATATATGGTACATGTCACTGGCTATTATTTAAGTATTTTTATTGTAAAAATGACCAAGTTTAAATGCAGTGTTGTAAAAATATTTCTACAAGAATAGAATGCATAAATTAGATGCAAGGGATTCTTGGGGACTTCGTTTTTCCTAATAAATAATAGATGGAGAGCTTAACGGAAATCATATCATTGGGCACGGTAAGTACTTGGATGGGTGACCCCTTGGGAATAACTTGTATCAAAATTTCTACAAAAGATTTCAGTAAATTTTACAAAAAAATTTTGTAAATTTTACAAAAGATTTTAGTAAAAAACTAGATATATGGTACAATTAATTAATAAAATTTATATCCTTTGGATAAAGTCAAATAAAAGTTCTAATTCAGGTTACGAGTTTCATCTTTAAGAGCCGGTCTTAAACAAGAAAAATAGTCTAATATCGTTAGAAGGCGTTGTAAATTTCCTTTCCTAATAAAAATATGTGCTAAAACTGGATATTATACGTTAAATCATCGTTATAATGATTAAATCCCGGTATTATCTTCTTTCCTTTAATATTTTCGCTCAGTCGTTTCCGGTGCATTAATCTCTGGTGAAGGGCCATTGCAGGCCTTACTTTACATTCCAACGAGGCGGTCGCCCATATAATATTTAAATACGATGTTTAAGCTGTTTTAGTATCCTACAAATGTAGCTGCTTATATTACTTATGACGTATGAAATATATAAAGTCGTAGAGGCGAGGACCGTTCTAAAATATATACAGGGTGTTATGGAAATTACGTATTATATTTAAATGGGTGACTCCTGGGGTGTCCTAGAGAAGCGCTCCTAGAGAACGTTTCAAATCGAACGTTTAAAAAGTGGGGTAATTCACCCCTAAACCCACACACAACTCCTCGGCACATTCATATATGAACATATTACATTGCCCAGCTGGGTAATCAACAGATGTTCGGGCACAATGTTGTCAAAATGTTTAAAAGTGTAAAACTTTAGTTTCTTATAATAATAAATATTTAGCTTACTTAGAAAGTAAATCCAGGACGCGATTAAGGAATCCAGGGCACAGACACTTCCAGTTCTTTTTCTATGGGAAAAACTTTATGCTCATCACGTGTCCTGATGATAGTGTGGGAGTGCATAATAAACTTATCACTAAACCCCAATACTAACACATAATTACACTTTACAATAACACACATAGAACAAGAGCACTTAATCATTTCGCAATAGAAATAATAAAAACGGTAATTTCTATGGGCCATTAACCCTTTACTAAAGATAAAATGAAACCAATTACGTTAACAATTGACAGGAACTACCCTTTGAAATAATGGTCTAGTCCATCTTCGGACCAGTCGTCGAACTTTCTTTCCGAGAACTCTCCGCTACTAGAGCCAGGGCGATTGCCATTTCCGAGACTATAATTATACAGGAAAGTCATATTATGGAAGGAAATTCGGCAGTTTATGATAGTCGCTTATAAAACATCGAAAGTGGCAACGCTGTATTTTTAAATATTAGCCCGATTGTCCACAATCAGCTGTTTAAAGAAGCCGGCCGATATCGGTCGAGAGGACCAACGTGTTATTTATTTTTAAAATTGTTAGATGTTAAATACATTATTTCCCAGACAATAAAGGTATATTTTTGTCTACACAGTAGCACTTTAAATACTAATTCAGATTGAACGGTACTTAGATTTGTTGTGACGCGAAAACTAATGTGATTTTGTGATGTGAGTACTTGGTGTTTTTATAAATTAAGTTGGTTTTAGTCCGAAAAGGTAAATAAAATTGCATTTTTTTTTTCTAAATGGTAAGTGGCATTTATAAACTTTTAAGTTGTCCAGATCTGACGGGTGTCGTTCGAATTGAACAAATGAGAACATACCTGACCATTTATAAACTCCGCAGCGGTTCGTTCGAGTCAATTCAAGTTTATAAATCAGAAATTGTTTCCCAGCGAACTGAACGTATAAGTTTAGAATAATGTACCCTGAAAAATAAACAACTTGGAATCTGTCAAACGGTTGACTTTCGAAAGAGTTTACCCTGAATATATGACAACACTGTTCTAGATTCACTGCCATATGTTGCTGTGTTTACCTTCCGAATAGGGGCACCACGTGGTAATTTTTGGTTTGACATAAGGTCATGTACAGGGCATATTAAATTAAAGCACCATTTTTTTGTTTTCATCTCAGGAATTGCCGGTTTAAATATAATACGTCATTTCCATAACACACTGTATACATAGTGGTATCACAGAGGAATGACAGGTCGGCGCTGCCGGTTTACCCTGCTCAAATATTTGTAATTTTCTTGAAAAATAAAGTTTTTGGAAAAATATTACCACCTTAACCATCAACTGTCAACACCGACAGTGGCTGTAAAGCATGCTGGGACTTTTATCGAGTCTTGGCTATCGGTAAAATTGAACAGTATTAAATTATAACCTGTAAAACGCAAGAGATCTAGCCCGGAGACATGCGCAGTTGCGAATACAGATGTGCGGGTGGCAGCTGCTCATGCCTCTGTGTAAGATCCACCTATCTACGGATAGCCAAACTCTAAACGCAAAAGTGGCAAATGTATGGCCTCGCGCATGTCAACAAAGCTGATCGTCAGATGTCATGCGCAATGCCGACTGATAAACTATTTACGTTAACCGGCGAACAGGACCGTACTTCGCCCTTAATGAAAATGATTACACGGCAATATTTTGGCACATCAAGACCTTCTTTACTGGGAAATCTATATTCTCGCATAAAAGAAGGCCATCACCGAAAAGCCACTTTTATAATTAATTTTGATATCTATTGTCCATGTATCGATATATTTTTAATATCGTTACATCCCTACGACTGATTTCGGTTCTGGACAATCGTCGTTGATTCACGTAGTTAGTTCGCAACCAAACCCCAATTCGGCGGGGTTGCCTATATGACGGCGACAACATTGTACGCATGACAACCGACGAGCAACCTTTAAAAATATGACCGGTAAACCGTGCGCAAGAACCCATTTTTTCAGGGGTTAGGCAAAATGGCAAGCCTCTGGTAATGCCGCCTCTAATGTACTAAATCATACATTTCTAATGTTAAAAAAAGGTCGTATGAGGAAGCGATATCTGTATCAATAAAACCAATTTCACATCAATGTGAAATTGACTGTGCTTTACATTTTTCGATCCCATCTTGCGTATTGTACGGTATTCAAATATTATTGCATGACTGAACATTTCGTCTCATAAAATACAACGTAGATCGAGGACCACTAGAAAAATTGCTATATGTATTGTAAAAGAAAATATTCGGAAAGAAAATTTTCGGTGAAGATGTGGAAAGATGCCTCTCTCTCTCTCTCCTGGAATCAAATATATTTTTAAGAACTATGCAAATTCAAAAATAAGACTCAATTGGAACAGATATTTTTAAAATATGGTTATAATATATTTGCAATAATACTAAAAGAGAACTTGAGAGAGCTTATCCTTTATTACTGATTTTACGACCAAAAGTAATTCTTTATAAAAAATGCCAGTGTTTGATTAACGTTTCGGTTTATTATATTAAACCATCGACATATCTATTTGTTAAAAATAAATAAATAAATTAGGAAGAAGCGATGGTGGTAGTGACAAATTTCAATCGTTAAAAACTCAACAACAAGCAAAAAGACAAAATGTAACCAAATTTAGTGTGTGAGAATTAATTTCATTTTATACATAACTAATATTAACATAAAATAAGAAATTTGTCACTAACACCGTCAAAAATATTGCTTATTTCTATTTTATTTATACGCCTTTGTTTCTTTATTAACAAATAGTTCTGACGATGGTTTAGTATAATAAACCGAAACCGGCCTGATTACTACCGGCGTGAATGGGGTAGTTATGGGGCACTAAAATCCACCTAGTGCGACTCTGTGTACCGGCGGTAAGATTTGAATCTACAAACTCTCGTTTTAGAGGTCCCAGTAACTTCCGTTTGAACCACGAAGCCACCACAGCCTTACAAGTTAATATTACAACAAAACAACTGTTTTTATTATAACAAAATTAATAAAAGTGATATTATCGTGTCAGTATTCCGTTTAAACACTTAAAATGTTAACTGCCTGGATAATAAAATTTAACATGCGAACATTTTGCCACTAAAAACGTCTAAAATGTTGTATTCCGTGACATTTGTCCGTAAAACTGTATTGGTATATGTTTCAAAGGGCGGTTGCTAATTATTAGAATTTAATATAGGTAATGGAAGGCGAATTTTCTATTCTACTTCTTGTAAAAATATTGCTTTAAAGGTATATAACACAAGAAAGTTCCCGTTTGTAGTCGTTTCTTGGGTCAAAATTACACAAATTTAAAGATAGAATGGGCGATTTATTTTTAGGCAGAAAAAGAAATTCTATACAAAAATATATTTTAAAAACATTACCAGAATAGAAGAAATATAACTCTTAAACCGGTCTCTGGAAACTAAATATATACTATTTCTACCATCGTTGTAAAAACTATATTTTGCGCAAACGAATGCGTACATTAAATTTGATCAGTTTTTAACAAGTTCAAGTAATTTAGCGTTGAAAAAGTGCCATAACTTGTAATTTTTTTCACTTCTCTCTGAATGCTATAATATCAAGTTGCCATTGTTATTGTTACTTTAGAAATATCAATAATATTTGAAAACAACAAAGTGAGAAGAAGGAATTATTTCGAAGAATAAAACTCATTTCAATTCTCTCCAGATGAAATAATTAATAGAGCCAATGAAGCAACACAAAATTTATTTATTACATTGCATTGAACCAAAAGCAAGTGAAGAGTTTCAGCTAACGGGTATTGTTAACGTATTTTAATTTTTAAATCGTCGACTTTATATTCCAAACTAAAATCTACATTAATTCCGAATAATCAAGTCGATATGAGAGTTGGTTATACATCAATATAACATATATTTTAATTTAATTAATTTAATTCCGTAAATGAAAAATGAGAAACGCATGCATAAAGTTACTTTTTTTCAAGAACGGGAAAGTTTAGCACAGCACGAACCGAAGGCGAGTACCGCAATCCCGTATGTGCTTTATGCATTTGATTTATTTTTTTATGATCAAACACAAGCACTATAGGAAAAATCCTTTAAGGCACTGGGAGTGGTGCGTGTGCGCAAAAAGCGATTCACGTTGGTTTTGAATCGTTGAAAGTTATATTTGTTGGGAAAACGACCTCGGGAAGGTCGTTCCACAAGGATGAAGTCCCCCAGATGAAAGAATTATTAAATAATGAAGTTCGAGGAGTACTAAGCTTAACCACATATGGATGAACGGCAGTGGTTCATCGTATATTTCTGCTATTCGCCGCTCTGGGCGGAATTAAGAGGGCAAAGTCAGCCGAGCACTTTCCATCAAAATATATGTAAAAGAGAGTCAAATCCCCAACCTGTCTTCGATGTTCTAGGCTGTCGAGGTTCTTCGTCAGCTCGTGGTCTCCAATCAGACGAATGGCCCTCCTTTCGATGGAATCCAGTAGCCGAAGTGTATGATTGGGTGCAGAACTCCAGACATGAGAGCAGTACTCTAGTGATGGTCGAATCTGGGCTTTGTATAGTGTCAAAAGTTGTCGAGGTGTGTACAACTTTCTGGTTCGGAAGAGTACACCAAGTTTCTAAGAAGCTATTTTGGCGATTACCACAACGTGGTTATGCCAAGACATATTTCCTCCCAGATTGACGCCCAGCAAATTAATAGATGAAGCCAGTGGGATTACGTGTCCGTCCATGACTATATCCGGTTCTGTAATATTAACCTTTTTAGAGAAAACTACTGCCTGGATTTTTTTAGCGTTAAATTCGACTTGGTTACTGCCACCCCAAGCCAAAATTTCTTCTAGGTCTTTGTTGAGGCGTGATCCTGTTTGCGAAGATGTGCGTCGGCAGCCAATGTTTGCGCATTCAAAGAGAAATATGAGATAAGTGTGCTGTCGTCAGCAAAACTAAATATATGAGTTTTCGTTTTCACTCGAAGGTCGTTAATGTAGAGTAAGAAGAGAGTGGGAGACAATATGGACCCTTGAGGAACACCGGCATTGATGGTGAAGCTGAGGGAAATCCGTCGTTCGCAACTTGCAGAGAGCGGTCCTTAAGAAAGCTAGACAACCATGCACAGAAACGACTGGGCATACCATAGGAGCGCAGTTTACTCAGAAGTCCCTCATGCCAAACACGATCAAAGGCTTTAGAAATATCCAGTGCAACAGCCCGAGACTCCCCACGATGTTCGATTGCGTTGTTCCAAATATGGGTGACATAGGCTAGAAGATCTCCAGTTGATCTGGACTTCCGAAAACCATCGATCGCCGATAATGTTGAAGCCTTCCAGGTACTTTAGAAGATGTTGGTTAATAGCTTTCTCCATTACTTTTGATATAACTGAAAGTAATGCGACTGGTCGATAGTTGCTAGGCAGGCTATACATATAACTGTAACTATAATGGGGGAGGGGGGTGTTATGAAATCTAATGAACAATGACGTTATCTAGCCGTTCAAAAACGCAGCGATAAACTTGTCCACATCCAATAAAAATACATACGCATGATTGTAAAATATAAAAGTACATCGAGGCGTGTCTATTTTTGGTTTTAATGAATTGTATACGCAAATTTAATCACTTTTCGGTGCATAAATTTTCAATCGAATCCAAATGAATTCGCTATGCGCTCCCTGTTAAATCATTTATGGAATTATGAAACAAAACCAAAACTTCGGTACAAATGGAATATCAATTTATTTATTCTGAACGTAAACAATATCAGATACATACTCGTATATTATTGTATTAATTGCTATCGACGGTGGACATTTAAAATCGATAAATAGTTTTTGGAGAGAATATGTACAATACGCATTATCCGTAGGATATCAATTACTGTATTAAATATTCTAAATATAAGTTCTAGTT
The DNA here is from genome assembly GCA_963991005.1 of Barypeithes pellucidus. Taxonomy (NCBI): domain Eukaryota; kingdom Metazoa; phylum Arthropoda; class Insecta; order Coleoptera; family Curculionidae; genus Barypeithes; species Barypeithes pellucidus. The sequence goes on from OZ022559.1 coordinate 2,365,337, forward strand.
TTATTAATGCGACAGTCACTGGGAACTCTAGGACTAGAGTTCGTAGATTCAAACCTCAAGGCCGGTAAACCGATTGGCACTTGGTGAATTTTAGTGCTATAAGTTATGGCGTTACTATCCGGCATCATGCAAGAAATAGGGAAGAGTGTATCATACAATACCGCAATGCAGGAAGCCAAGGGTTACGTTAAGCTGTAGGTCTCCTCGCGAATGGCCTTGGCAGGCAAACCAAAAGGAAAAACTTGAGAAAAAGCAAGCAAGTGAGATGGTTTACAATCTATAAGACATCTAGTATCACCATTCTACATTATGTTCTAAGAAGCCGACAAAAAATTGCAATTAATTTATTACAATTTTAAGCTTGTTATATTTTTTCGCGTATCGCTGCAAGAACTTATTCGCATGTATAATTTCTCCATAATAGTCACAAAAAGACTGTAAATAAAAGCTGGCAGTATTTTAACAATCTTGAACTTCGTTAGTTTGTGAATAAATTTGCAAAATTTATACCCCGCAGTGAAATACGATGGCAACATACAATTTCGGTTGAATATGAAAAGGGATATTTTGGTGAAATGAACAGATTCGTCGATCCAATTTTTTTCTGAATACTAGTGTTAGGTGAGGAGTCATTTTTATTTAAATCAAATAATATGTAGCAGATTACGGATTATAACTGAAAAGCAGCATTTTTTAAAATTTTTAAATATCTATAACACCAAGTGGCGGTTCTTCCACAGGAGCACATGCGCACGTGCACCCCCAAAACAAAACGAATAAAAAATATTAATTTATATTCATTGGATATTATTTATTGTACAAAGTACTGTATAGATCCGGCAACCGTGCCTCGGTCGAGGTAAATGACGATTATGATGAGTCTTGCTCTCGCACGTGCGATTAAGTAATGTAGTTTCTCTGTAGTAACAGGTGGCGGGTCGCAGCGGGGGATAGCGGGGCTATGGCGATTTAACATGGAAAAGGCGCATAGTTTTTGTGTGTACCCGCTGTTGTCTGTTCGTGCATCTAGTTAGAAATTCGAGCGTATATGTTTTAATATTATATATTTATTAAGCTAAAATGAATAGTTGACGGTGGACTATTTAAGAAATTCAGCTCTTTGAGTTTGGAGCAAAAAAATTGAAGTGAAGAATGCGGGAACACCTAAACCCGAAATTAATTTAACGCAGTCCACAAAGGGTTTGGACTTTATTAGAAAGTTTAAAAATGAAATATATGGAAAAAAATTTATAGGGGGTATTCCAAACTTAATTAGGCTCTTATCGATCAATTTTCTACAATTAAGAACCGAATAATGGACTTTACGTTTAAACACTATTGTGTAGGGTCGATAAATGTTGTGTACTTCGATAAATGATACTCGATATGATTTTAAACCATTTTATTTAAGGATTTAAACTAAAAAACACTGAGAATATGAAGAATGCCAACTTGTCAGTCTCGTGGCTCGATTCGTTCTCGTCATAAAACAGTTAACTATTGTTCTTGTCTTCGTTGCGCCTAAGTAGTAGTAAGTAGCCCGTAGATGGCGTAGTAGTATTAGACATCATTCGGTTTTCTTGATGACTCGTAGATGGCGGTAGTAGTATTGGACATCATTCGGTTTTCTTGATAGCTCCTAGATGGCTTTAGTAGTATTAGTAGTGGACTGTATAAATATTGTTACGAGGGTTGCATGCGACGACGTTAAGATCCGACCGCTATAGGTACACGCTAAGAAAACCTTTCTTATTTTCCAAAAGTTGTATTTACTTGTGTAAAATTAAAAAATAAATAAAAATATGTTTACCTAACGCCTTTTCTTATTACTTTTTTCTTCCTACATTTAAAACGCCTAGAAAGTAATTGTTTGTTACTTATGATAACGACCCATTTTCTCACTCATAAAATTTAACTTTTTACTGCGCACCCCAGAAGTTGTACGCATCTCGGTGGGTGGAAACGTTATTAGCTTTTGTTAACCATTTTTTTCTTCTGTTTATCATACTGCAGCGAACAACCATATTTTAATCAAATATTGTAAGTTTTCCTCAAAAAACATATTTTTGTCAGGAGATTTGACAAAATGTCGTGGTTTGCTATAACTATGAGCGTGTACCATGGCCAACAGTTGGTCATGGCTGTAGTTATAATATTGAGATCGCCTTGGTAATTCAAAAAATTAACTTCTTGACGAGAACAAGAACGATTAATTTCTTATTGCACAACGTAGTAAATGCAGGACTGATTTTATACCCTTTGTATTGTGGCCTTTACAATACAATAATTTACCGAAAGCGGACTAACACTGATAAGGTTTTTATCGCGTCTTGGGATTTACCAACGGCAATATACATTAATTGTGCTGGTAAGATACAGTTCGAGGTAGCAGATAATTTAGCGACCGAGCACAGAAATTTTAAATATAATTTATTCTCTTCCATAATAGATATCGAAATGCACCGATATTTATGGTTTTTAGGTTAGTCTTTAAAAACTCTTCTTTTAATATAATGATTAGGGGTCCTTCGGTATAGTCACTCGGGGTGACACCCTTCTCAATTTTTTACTAGACAAATCGCCTAATTACTTCCAGGAAAAACTTTCCGGAAAAACAATGGGCACTCTGAAAATTAGTATAATTTTTTTTGTCGTTTTGCGTTAATTAGACAAAGACATTACGTCGCATTCGAGCATTCGGAACGTGCTGCTTATTGGAACGTTCGTATTTCATACCTACTTTCACGTTTGGCACTACCGGATTAACGATTGTCATATTTGTAATTATTATTCAATAAATTTCTTTCTCTATTTGGGTTTCATAATGGCTAAATTATGAAATGCAAAAGAATTGAATAACCTGCCACTTTATGAAACTGAAATTTTATTTTTTTATGTTGGCAGCAAGTAGGGTTCGAATTTTAGGATTACTTTCATTTTGTTGAAATTAGTTTTCTAGGCCTTATGAATTCGACACAAATTTTTTATAGAACACTTTATAATACTAACCTTTAACCTTGCAAATAGATCATTTTTACTAGATATTTATCTGAAATACCTATACTCGGAAATATATAACATGCTGACGGTGTCCGTCAACTAATTTCTAATCACAACTATAAAACAACATAACCTAAAAATAATAGAAATATCTTCCAGTTTATGCTCTAGTTCTAAAGGTTTATTCAATAAAGTACTATTTTTATTTTTAATTCAATATAGTATTATACATATTACTTTATATATACATATTTATAGTTACATTTCCTGGGCATTAATTGGTATTCCTGTCAGATTCTGTGTCGACACAATATTTTGTTCAATAGTATTATTTATTATTTTGTTCAACATATTGAACTTTGTTCTGCTCGCACCATAACTCAAAGTTTTGCATATTCTTTCTAAAAGTTTTCTAAATTATTTTCTGCAATTTCTCGTATTTCTGACGGAGTACAACTTTCTTCCTGAGTCATTTTTATTAACTTTAATAATATATTTATTTTTAATTATGACGGATGGGAAGAAGCTTTGTTGTGTTCAATTGTTTCTATCATGGCATATTTGACACTTGTAACATTTTATTAAATTGTAAAAGTATTGCCAACCCAAAAAGAAAATATGAATTCAAATGGAAAAAATCCACTATGTTTTTTAAAGTTCTTCAGACTTTAAAGACCCAAATAGAAACAGTATTATAAAATACACTGTTCATAAGACAATTGTTGTCTATACTTTAGAAAATTCCCCGCTTTGCGGATCGTTTCCTAAGTTGAACGCGTGCTCTGAGATAATGTCTTATGAAACTTGTATCTTAATCTACTTTTTCAGTGTTTATGTATTAAATTTAAAGATTGTTTGTGGAAAAAATAGTCATTCTTAGCTCAATAAGGTAAGATTTGCCTAGTCTGCCGTAAACGGAATAAAAAATATAGACTTTTGTCACGTCCGTAGATTGTTTGGTTTTCCTAACCAAGACATATCCAACCGTCATCATCTGAATAAAAACAGATACAGACTGAACATTAAAAAGGAACGGAGTCGTCACATTGACGTGTACAAAGCAGATAGAAATACCGAGTCCGTGTTTATTCTTTTAACGTGATCCAGCGACAGCGTTTGTATCGTTTCCATCATATATAGATTTTCAATTTTAGGCCGCCAGTATTAATAAAATCGAATCGAACACATCCCTTGCATTATTGAGTCGATATATGAAACGGCCAACAGTCAATGACAGTCCACTAACGAAAATTAGTTTGAGCGAACCGGTAAATAAAATTTTATCACCAATTACCGTCGCTCGACAAAAACAACCATTAATTCAGGAACATCATATAGCATGAATAATATGGGCTCGATGGAAAACAAATAATTTAAGCTTAATTTAACGGTCGTATAACGAAGCAATAGGGCACTAAATCAAACCCAATGGGAATGGCATTAAAGCTTCCTTCGAATTGAAGTAACCGAGCTAAATCAATTTGTGAAATTAAACGTATATATCGATTTAAACATAAAACAACGAATTTTATTGTAAAAGGTAAGAGGAAATTTTATATTCGTACCTTTAATAAATCTTTAAGGGCGTATTTCGTGTTTCTAGTAATTAAATTAAATATTCTACGATTTAGAAGATTTTAACGTCAGTAATTACAGAAAAGGAGTGCCAGTATATTGTTCGTATTTGACCGTTTCCGTATGAAAAGCCAGGGGAGAAAATGTATAAAACCATGCTAGAAAGCGTCTTACCATAGCGATCAAACAATAATTTATTACTTACTACTACTGTAATTAAGTTGTTCCAGGAAATATTTTCATTATATTTGGCGTTCCTGCGTACTATAATATATACAACGTGTCCAAGATAAGGAGGGCCAGTACAGGGATCTCGGAAACCGTAAGAGATACGAAGTCGGTTAAATAGACGGAAAGTTGCACATTTACGTACCTAATAATATGCCGTTTAGAAAGTTTTAAAATTCCGAGTAGTTCCGGAGATATCCGGAAAAAAACGAAATTCTGAAAAATCGTTTTATTGTTTTCCTGGGTTTTTTGAGATTGGAATCTAAAGTAAATTGCACTTTTGCATTGCCATTTTTTTTTCTCTATCTAACAGCGTTAATTGTTTTGTAATCCGACGAGTTGTGTTCCAAGGGCCATTATCAACTTTCTTCATTTAAATACGGTCCTGTTTTCCTTGAGAGCTCCTTTTCTTCCGAATGCAACGATGTATGACACAATGTGGTTTAATGACGTTTCGAGGTTTTTTTTGAACAATATCAGGAAATTTTGTGATATGGTCCTGTATTTCTCCAAATTTTATAAATAATATCTCATAAGTTAGCTCTAAATTTTTTACTTATGTTGGACTAGTTCAATAAATAACAAATAATTTAATAATAAACCACAAATAAGTGAACAAAAATCATTCCACAACAGTAATAAAACGAACAACGAAAAAAGGAACTACATAATCAGGTGTTCAAAATGATTTCCGTTATACTCTAAGCAGAAATAACATCTTCTAACTGCCACATAACAGTTTTTTTGAGATAAATTAAAACATGCCATAGAATATCAAACTTTTCAGCATTTGTAAATTTATGTTCCATATTTTCTGGAAAATAGAAAACCTCTTAAAACGCTCTCAAAAGATCACAATGGGAATGTCAAGTGAAACAAATCACGCTTCACCATCTTAATTTTTTTGTTTCAAGTGCCTATTTTTCTTTTAAATCCCGAATCAACAGAAATTTGAAATAATGTTGAGCAACTTTACCTCCATTTAACCGACTTCGTATCTCTTGGACACGTTGTATAGGCAATATAGCTGATCCAGGAAATATTTTCATTATATTTGGCGTTCCTGCATACTATAATATCCCCTCTACTAATAGTCTGCGCCTGTACGTAGATAAAGTAAATTAATAGGGAAAATAAGTTTTTATACACAAACTTTCACTATAAATACAATAACCAATTCTTTGTGTAGAACATCCTCGCTAATCTAAAACACTAATTGACTCTGAAAGTTTCGCTGGGATGCGATAAGTCTGTAAAGGTATTAAAATGGTCTTTATTTTTGTCTCGGAAAGCTTTATACTCGAATTAGAAAGAAACTTTCCTTGGCGGATTTAGCACAAAGTTTAGCTGCCTTGTTGAGAACGAAAATTTTACTATTAATTTTTTTTTAAATATTTCATTTTATGTTTCAAGTTAGAAAAATATTGGTATATTAATTTTTGTCCTACTCCATTCAAAATTGCACGAAGTTAAAATACTTCTCAAAAGATGACATCAGTGGGAATAAAATGAGCTTTGAATTATTGTTGTAGGTACCATCGTGCCGATAGAAAACTAGGACAACTAAATTTCTTATTTTCTCCTTGACTATTAGGAATTATTTACTGTCGAGTCTGGTACCAGTAAAATGTAATTTACAAATTTTACATGTCAACATAGATTGTAACTTTTTCGAAATTCCGATATACGAAGTCATTTACTATTAATGAAATATATTTAACGGAAAGAAATAAACAAGGCAGGGTAGAATTTGCATATAAATATTTAAATAAGAATCATTTCTGGGAAACAGTTATATTTTTTAACGAGAAAACTTTTCAATCATGTAATAATGGAAGATCGGGTTTATAGGCCTTCTAGCGTGAGATATGATGAAATATACACTCAGAAAACAAACCAAAGTGGGCGAATTATCCAGAAACCTAGTTTTAAATAAGCCGTAAAGGCTTCAAGAAGTAATAAACAGGAATGGTTCTATGACTAAGAAGTGACATATTTTGATGCCACCTCGTATCGCAAAATACAAAACGTTAAATTATGTAACCTAGGTTACTTTCTAAAAGTTAGGGTTTTTACCTTTACAGCTGTCGAGCACCTTTTATAGTCTATGAGATATGTATTTCCGTTCCCAGTTTTGTGATTTTTCTGTCCTAGTTTTTTATCGGCACGATGGCACAGAGATTAGAAAAAAACTAGTAAGGTAAGGTTTTCTAAATAATCGGCGAGGATACTTCATACTTGACAAGTTAACTTTGTCAGCGCTTGAACTAGCTTGCAAGCCAGAGCATACTTACTATCGTTGGCTTCTGACTCCGTCGACTATGTTTTATGTTATATTTGCATGACTTTTTCCCTATTCTAAAAAGATGAAGTGAAAAGCAATTTAACTGCAAATTGAAAATTATTGTCAGCCATAAAATCAATCAGAAATACCGAACACAGGAACATGTGTACTATAATGCAGGAAACAGAATGATTGCGTGTTTTACACCAGGCGATGTATTTATGAATGTTACAGCGTTTAATATTTTAGACCAGTTAATTTAGGAAATATTTAATGACTAATAAAGTACATAATATTTAAAGCTTTAGAATAATTATTGTATTATATAGTAAGAAGCAATACCTCGTACTGATTAATCGTTTCACTTTAGAGTCTACGTCAGACAGTTCTTTAACATAAAGAAATCAATTGGGAAACTGGCGTTCACAGACAAATAACACATTCATTACCTTCGGTCCATTGAATCATCATTAAAAATCAATTATATTGCCGTCAATTAAATTTATATCAAATAATATCAGGTAAATTAATTTTTGGTTAGTTGACTTAACTTAATGGGCTTTCGATAAGTTGACTTAATAATACACTTTTTAACACTTCTAATTTTAATTAATGCAAGTAATTTGCTTCTATTGATTGGTCTATTTAGTTCCAGTTTGTTCGCCGCCATTTGTAAATTAGTTTTCCGTTTTTATTCTAGCTCGACGACGGAAAATTAATTAACCGAAAGGTGAGAGTCATTATTGATGGGAAACGTGGCCAGTGATGACAGCGTAATGTAATTATGATTTCATTTTTATTCTTTTTTTTTTCACCTTGCGTAGGGTTTTTATGATAGCTGCTAGATGGACATTAATGCAAATTTAAATCAGGCAATAAAAAAATTATTTTGTTTTGGGTTTGTTGAAGGGAAGCTTTTTGTCTGTTTCTATAGAGAATATAGACCTTATATGTAGCAAAAGTACGATTTGTATGAACTACTCTCGAAAATACTTATGTATGAACTAACCCAAACAATATCTTATTCGCCAGGGCAGTATGAGAAGTTGAAAGATTCCAAATCGACAAAATATTAAAGTACCTTTCAACACCTATCTCGATTGCAAGGGTCACCTGGTTAAATACCCGTAATTGGGAAACCATCGGAAATACTATCGAAAGGGATGCTATCCCTGACGCGACCCCAGCTGAAGCAGGTGATGGGTCTGCTAACAGGCCACTGCCACTTGCGAAAACACCTTCAACGGATAGGGCTAAACAACGGATCCATTGAATGTAGACTCTGCGGCGAAGAGGATGAAACCCCCTCACACATGATATACCGCTGCGTAGCGCTGTCTCGTATAAGACAAAACATCTTCGGGAACATACAACGTGGTGACAACCTCCCACATGACAAACTTGGTAGAAGGTTACTGGACCTCATAGAAGGAACAAGATCGGGGTACACAATAAGCCGGAAGGATGCAGTGATAGAAGTTCGGGCCTTTAAACCGACCCCCGCATTTAAACAACCAACCAAAGTACCTTTAGAGAGACCCAAGAATCATGCTCCTTACTATATTTTTAGCTTCTGGTAGCAGGCTATATAAGTACGAAAAATAAACCTAGACAAGAATAGTTTATTTCACCTGCGTTTTTCTTAATTTTGGAATATTAGTGATATATTTATGTTTTGCGCTTACTATAGCAATGTAAAATTTCCAGTACGGAGATCTATATCCGGAACAAACACCGAGGATATTCAAAGGTTTAAACAATAATTTTAGAAGATTTTAAACGAAGTTGTTACTTTAACCTGTTGACCGATCTTTTTAAATATTTCACAGGCGTTTGCTGAAAACTAACCCTAATAAAATTTAAAATTGTTTTAAAACCAGGTCACGAAATAAAACAAAACCTATTAATTGCGCTTGCCTAGCCCGTTAGTTTATTTAAGACTTTTAAGAATTTTCTTTCCTTAAATTACGTGGGACTTGTTGCATCATCATGTTTCAGGATTTGCCATAAAGCAACTTTTCAAAGCGAAATTATTTGGTGCTTCTTAAAAATTCTATTCGTTATTATTTTACTAAATGCGTGAAATATTTTAAAAATGATCTTTTTCTATGCGCAAAAATGTAATACTTTCTTAATTTAATGCTAGGATTTTTTACTGGGTTTTTACGTAGAACATCGAAGACAGGTTGGGGATTTGACTCTCTTTTACAGATATTTTCATGGAAAGTGCTCGGCTGACCTTGCCCTCTTAATTCCGCCCAGAGCGACGAATAACAGAAATACGCGACGAACCACTGCCGCCCATCCATATGTGGTTAAGCTTACTACTCCTCGAACTTCATTATTTAAGAATTCTTTCATCTGGAGGACTACATCCTTGTGGAACCACCTTCCCGAGGTCGTTTACCCCAACGAATATAACCTCGATTCAAAACCAACGCGAATCGCTTTTTGCGCACACGCACCACGCCCGGAGTGCCCTAAAGGATTTTTCCTATAGTGCTTGTGTTTGATCATAAAAAAAAAAAAAGAATCGCTTGAAATTCCAATTCACCAAGCGATGACGTCACCGACTGCTCGACCGGCAGCCTAGCCGTTTACATGTGATCAGGTAGGGTATTTAGCAGGCACGTAACTAGGGGGTGGGCACAGGTTTAGCTAAAAAATTGTAGTAGCCACCAAGATCATTTTGTATTTATTTGAGAATTAATACAGGTATTGACATGCACCAAAGAACAAAATATAAAGAATAGATGACTCTAAATGAAAACTGATATTTAGAAATAAGTTTGCTACTTGAATATTCCACAGGGTGTTTTGAAATTAAATAAACAAAACATTTCAATTAATAATATAATATGTCAAATAACAAATGTTAGTTAAAATTTGTAAAAGACACGTTAAAACTAATAATTAATATCGGACTAAAAATAAAGAGTTATTAAGCCTAAAACTTTATCAAAATTTTGTAATGACCGTAATTTCCTTGCACGTAAGAAATATTTTTCTTAAATCTAGTTAAGTAAGATAAATCCGCAAACGAACATTTTTATTAATTCCGTATACACACGGCCTAGCCGAAAGGATGTTTGCGGATGATATTACGGAATTCAGCAATTTGTATCAATAGGGTTAGGTAATTGGGAAACCTCAAAGCCAAAATGTAAATTTCGGAATTTCGCCGTGGGCATATCCTGGAAACGTATTGGAGAAACCGATAAGTTTTTGTTCCATGCGAGCTACCTTACTTATGATTATTTGGTTCAATTATTGAATTATGCGTTCAGTCGTCCAATCCGCGATATAGAATGTCAGGAAAATATGAGATTAGTAACAATAAGTTTCCCCTAAACACTTAATATCCTAAAAAAAATCACTTTACTTTATTCACATATTTAACATTTTAAAAATTGAAATTAAATTAAAAATTGAAAGTATACTTTAAATACGCAGACATAATGAAATACATTATTTTTCTATGTTTTTATGGACATTTATTTTTATTTATTCTATTCTCTTGCTTGTAGAGAGCTGTCATATTTATTATAAAATATGGCTGAAAGAAGGCGTATTAGTTTTCCGTTGTGGATAGTTTCCCCGTGTAAGTTATCTATTTTGTTACGTACATAAACTCGTATAAAATATTACTATGTGGATTTTATGTTTTTATCATATTTTTTATACTGACATATTTTTTCAATATTTATAAATTTTATCTATTTAGAATCTAAAGCTGCTTACTTTCTTCTACTTACTTCCTTATCTATGTAGAGACTGGCTACTTACCTAGAAAAAAAGAATATTGATATTATTAGTATATAAATAACTGCGAAACTATTACTATAAATATACAGCGTGTTAAAAATGAAGTTGGCAATATTGCTGACTTTCTTATTATAAAAGCTACGAATTCGATTAAATTAGCAAAGTATATAGTGTAATTTTTTACGCTGATTACTATGCTGGTCAAAAAAACAAGTGAACGTCAGGAAACGTGATATTAACAAAAATGTATTTGTTTTTAAATGGTATGCCCTATCCTATATTTTCTAAACACGTTTGATAAATTCTAAACAAAATGTATCCATTTGATATAATGTTATTCTACAATTTTACATGGAAGATCTCATCCGTACGGCCCTGAGGATGACCTTTCGGAGGTCGAAACGTTGGCCGAAATATACACGTTGATCATCTTTATTTCTACTGATCTTTTTCTTTTTTTGTTGTGATAAAAAGTTTCCTAAATGCTATTGCACAGTTTTTAAAAAAAAAACTGTAATTATTAAACTTCCAGATATTTTTGATGGTTGTAAAAACGTTCTCGGAAAAAAATTATGAAGCTTTGTCGAGGCTTACCATTGTAACTCGTTTTGCGAAACAATTTTTATCAAACGGCAGTAATTTTAAACCTCCGTTTCTTTAAAACGAATCCTCCCCGGAGGCGTCGGACAAGCGAGCGTCTAATTTTTAGAGTTCCCTTCAAGAAAAATTGTTTTAATAAAGTTTGTTCCAGTCCCTCGTACACAATAAATCGTAAAAAATTCGCCGTGATAAATGAGTGATATTTAGTTTGACGTGAAATAAATTCTTCCTGAAAAATAAGATGTTCCTCGTTATATTATCAAGTTAAAAAATTGCAAGTCATCACAACGTTGCTTTGAATTATTGACAGTTACTCTCAAATTCTTTACGATTTTTTCTCGCGTTAGAAACAGAATGTATTTTTAGAATTCTAGAAATAGGGTCATGAGAATGAATGTACGGTCTTACAAATCTGTACAGGGTTTAGAAAAAGAAAATCTTGAAATGTTTGAGCAATACCAATAGCTCGAACGAATTCATTAGTACAATCCAGAAGGGACATAATTTATAATGAGGATAAGCAATCAAAGTCTTATCTCTCTATTTTTTTAGTACTTTGATTAGTGAATACGGCTGTTATTTCTTTTCTGTCGACCTTCCTCCTATCTCCTCTTTCCACATCATGATAATTATTATTTATTAAATAAAACCCTAAACAATATACAGACTTCCATCGACAACGAGTTATTAATATTAAACATACGATGTCAGTGTTCAAGACAGAATATTCTTTACTTTACTCAGGGGTGTGAACTTGGTAAACATTGTTTAATAGCGCATGCAACGAATTGAATTTCCTTGCACATATATAACTTGGAAACATGCAATCTACCGTCTAAAATTAGACCCGTAATGCATTATTATTGAGAACGGAAATATTGCCTTCATTTATTTTTGAAGAAACGATTTCTGGTGTTTACTTTAATTTCCTTTATAAATTGATAGCGTATGTTGTTTGTCTGGGCTCCGCCGGAGCCATAACGATTCTTCGTCATACTGATAACCAGCATGAATAAAATTTAATAGCGTGATGATACTTTTTCTTATTTCTTCCATGGTGGTAGATAGCAACGCAATGACTGTGACTTAAATTCTCCAGACTTGAACCGGTTTGCAGCCATGGAAGTAGAACCCACAAATTATTATCCTGATGTTCCCAAGGTTCGGTCAGTGTCATTCGTGACTTCTGAATATCATAGTGAATGAATAAAAAAATAAAATCACCCAAAAGGATTTTAAATTTCTGTTTAGTCAGAGACAGTCAGTCATTTCTGTTTTTTAAATTTGCAATATTTTAAAGCCGGTTCTGGGTTTCGTTAAAGACGATGAAAGCAATAGGGGAAAAGTTCCTTTCTTTACTTTTACTAGTAAACAAAGAAAACTTTTAATCGAGCATTTACCCCTCAAATAAAGTATCTGGCCAGTCCTTACGACGTGTTGGTTTTCTACTGCTTTACCCCGTGGCGGTTATCGCATACTCGAGGGAGAGGAAGTTTTCAGTTCTCAGAAACACTTTCATAAATTACTTTTAGTATTATGCCCGCTTTTGTTATTGGCCATTTTTCCAATTCGATTGGGAATCAAAAACTAGGGCGGATAAAATATTTATTTTGCGCTTCTCTGGGGAGGAATTTTGATTACCGTTTTTAAAATACTTAACGCGTTATATATCAATGCGTTTTTCTATTTTATTTACCTCATCGATACCTCTAATTGGATATCTTCAGATATCTCTGTCGCGTTTCACGCCCTTTTAGCCACCAGGTAAAATGCAAGAACTGTAAACAGGGTCGGCACTAATAACATAATAGTATATTAAGATACAAGTTTCATAAGATATTATCTTAGAGCACACGTTTAATTTAGAAAACGACCCGCGAAGCGGGGAGTTTTCTAAAGTGCAAGTGCTCTAATTATCTTATGAACCGTGTATTTTATAATACTTTTTCTATTTGGGTGTTTAAAGTCTGAAGAACTTTAAAAAATATAATGGATTTTTTCAATTTGAATTAATATTTTCTTTTTGGGTTGGCAATACTTTAACAATTTAATAAAATGTTACAAGTATCAAATATGCCATGATAGAAACAATTGAACACAATAAAGCTTCTTCCCATCCATCATAATTAAAAATAAATATATTATTAAAGTTAAAAAAAAATGAGTCGGGAAGAAAGTTGTACTCGGTCAGAAATACGAGAAATTGCAGAAAATAATCTAGAAAACCTTTTAAAAAGAATATGCAAACTTATGGTTATGGTGCGAGCAGAATAAAGTTCAAAATATTGAACAAAATAATAAAAAATACTATTGAACCAATTTCTGTCGAATCCATAATGCCTCGAAAACAATCGAAGTAGGCCTAAAATTCGAACCCTACTTGTTGCCAACATGAAAAAACTTAAAATTTCAGTTTCATAAAGTTATTCAATTTTTGTGCATTTCATAATGTAGCCATTATGAATCCCAAATAGAAAAAAAGATTCATTCAAAGTTTTATTATCTGGGACGCGTCTCAACAAATAGCATCGATTGGTTTAAAGTGTTCACAGAAGCAAAAACTGTGACTGCTAATCAAAAATTCGGTGTTCGTAGATCAAAATCGTGTCAACGGATTTGCAATCGTCAGAATAATCCAAGTACTGATACGGAATTGGGGTTTTTTTTTCGGGATTTTCCTTTATTCGGTAAAAATCCTTTCCAAACCGAACTGCTCTAAAAAAAGCACGAAATAAACAAGAATAAGAATAATTGGAAGGTTAAGTTAAGAAGTAAATTCTAAGATTTGACAGTTGAAAGTTTGGCATTTGTATCCGTTGACAGAGACAAAAAGCAGCAACCAGTTAGAAACTCGTCGTGACCTAAGGATTCCTGAGACTTTTAACAGATACCTTTTAATTTATACTACGAAATAAAGTTGAACATATAAACCCATACAATTTCGTAGATAACACATTTTATTTTAAAAAAATACAAATTTATATTAACGATTTGGATGGGCGACGATGCACGAAAGAGTTTTCCAGTCTGATAGATACTCAACATGTGAGCTTTCCCAGACGATACGACACGATCTACTTTACTTAAAATCCATCGCTTATTCGGTTTCCTATAGTTTAATTTATAGGTTTTTCTAAAAAAACCAAACCTACAACATTTATGTTTATAAATGTCAGTAGTAATTTAGAGGTTATAATATGCTCTAATTAATAACGGAAAATTTGGTTTCCTTACTTTCTCAGTTACGTTATGATATATACTTCTTCAGTTAAGTTTCATTTCTATGTTTGTTGGCGTTTAGCGTCAAAAAAGTCTATTTCCTTCATTTTTTTAAACAAATATTGAAAATAAACCGAATGTAAACAAACTGGAACACAATTTAAAGTTAATAAACCTAATCTTATGTTCAGATCGCTCGCAGTCGTCGGTCCAAAAGCTTCGGGCAAATTGAGCTTGATCTGTTAAGACTTAATTAGAAGAATGATCAATTCTTCAACGACTCAGATCTGATATTAATAAATGACGTTACTAATGAAGCAATAAAATTTTATTTTTCTGCATCACTATATTTAGGTAAACAGGTATGAAACGAGTTGTCCCCCCATAACCTAATAATAAGTTAAAAGAGTACCAATATTAATTTTCGCAAAGCACATAGAGATAGGTAGATTATGTTTCCCCACTCCATTTTATCGCATCTCGCTCATTGCTCTCCTGGTGGCACGCCTTCCCCTTCGATTCAAATATTGTAATCTGTATTTAAATGTTCCCTATTTATTTTAAAAGCAATATTTTTAATTTAAAAATAATGAAACAAATCTGTCAATTAGTCACCTAGATATAAAATATTGAAGCCGCGGCCCTAAATTTATTGACCATGTTAAGTTCATTGTTAACAAGAAACCAATATTGCTTCGGCCATAAGCGCGGCCATTGTATAATATATTGAATACAGCTTTTAACAAAGGATCGCTTCCATTAATATTTTTACTGTCAGAGCTTCGGCTTGATATCTTTATAAACTAATCAATTTGGGTTTTGATAAAGGGAAAGTTTATTTTTGTTATTAATTTTTCTAGCTTATTTTATATGATTTATGGATTTTTGTTTAATATGTGTATCACAATTGTAGTAGTCGTGCTTGGTTACTCTAAACAATGTAGGAAAATAACACACTGCTACGACTAATCTTCCTAGATTCAAGTTCAATCAGAAATGACCGAAATCGTGTTCCGCCAGAGTCCCGTCAAACGAATCCTGAAAATACTCGACGTCAAAAAAGCAGACAGGATAACCAATTCCACTAGTCTCATAAATTAATTAGGGCGTCAATCTTGGATTAAATATATCTGGGAATAATCACGTTGTGGCAATCGCCAACTTTGTGTACTTTTCCGAACCAACAAATTGTATACACCTCAACAACTCTTGACATTCTATAATCCCCAGATTCGACCATCACTAGAATACTGCTCCCATGTCTGGTGCTCTGCACCCAAACATACTCTTCGGCTACTGAATTTCATCTAATGCTCGCTTACTGCTGATCAAGAACCTCAACAGCCTAGAACATCGAAGACCGGTTGGTAATTTTACTATCTTCTACAGATATTGCCATGGCAAATGTTCGGCTGACATTGCACGGTTAAAATTCCACTTAGAGCGACCACTAGCAGAAATATACGACGAACCACTGCCACCCATCCATATTTGGTTCAGCTTAGAACATCATTGAACTATTTCATCTGGACGACATCGTCCTTGTGGAACGACCTTCCTGAGGTCATGTTCCCCAACGAATATAACCTCTACTAATTAAAAAACAAACGTGAATCCCGTTTTCGCACACACACCACTCCCAGTGGTACCTTAAACGATTTTAGCTATAGTAATTGTGTTTGATCATAAAAAAAACACGTAATATTTACAGCGTGATACGGGTACTGAATTTTGTAATTTCTAGTTTGATTTTAACATTTCTTTAAAATATTCAGTAAATTATAACTTTCCCGGCCCTATAACGTAAATAACTAGTGTTGTTTGTTACATCGGATAACAAAGTATCGATATTATCAGTTTGTGTAGATAACAGGACGAACTAATTACCTAATTGCTAAACTTTTTATAGACTTGTATGCATGGCAAGTGGAAAACCTAGTTTAAAAACAGGAATGTTTGAGCACGCGAAGAATTAATTTAAAAAAGTCATGTGATTATCCGACTAATCAATCTTTAAATGTGTGATATAAAGTGCACACGGTATTTAATTTAGTCATACAATATTACTGTTGACTAACAGAAAGTAGAGATGTGTCCGTCACAACTTATTACATACAAATGCGGTGAATAATTTTATACTTCAAAGTTTACACAAATTTGACAAACAGTTAACGACCGGATGCCGACCGAATGATATTCTGATATGAATAAGTCAGGTATTTACTTTATCGGTTCATCCAGGTCTCCCTGATGTCGTTGATTTTTCTAGGCATAATAAATTATCTCCTTTGTGATCAGAGAAAATTAAAAATTAAGCTATTGTCTAGCTTAATTTTTAATTCTGACCCATTTTATTATCAAAAACGACTTTCCTTATTTTAATTTTATGAATTCCGACAGAAAATAATTGAAAATATATTGTACTTAATAAATCCATTAGTTTTTAATTTACAGTCTTATATAATTTAATTTATTTTAATTAAAAGTATTTAATCATTATTCGATTTTTATTATTTATATGCATTCAATTATGCTTTTCGCTATTTATAGTTTACAGTTAGTTCGGGAAAAGAACGAACTTGCTTCATAACTGTACAGTAATATCACGGACCCGTTTTTTTAAATATCTTTTTGTTTCATCAGTTAATGGAAGAGCATAAGACACACAACGTTTTTCTTCTTTTTCTGTAAGTAATGTTAAATATTGCATATTTAGCTATAAAACTTTTTAACTTGTTTGAATAACCAACAACAACCAGTGCTGCAAACCGAGCGTGTCTAATGCCCCATCGGTAAGGATAAACATTTCATCTCTAAAAGCTTGTTTTCAATGAAAATATTTTGAAAATCGCAATAGTATTCATAACCGTGAAATTATATTTCTAAATGGAACGTGGATCTATTCCAAGAGCAACGAAACATTTTCTTGGCATGTTTGTCAAGAAATATTATTGTATTTTAAACAATAAATTATATTTGAATTGATATAATTTTTAAAAATTACGTAAAATACGTATAATGCATAAACTTCCATTTTAAAATGTAAGTTTTTACTTTAGTACAATAAAGATGTTGTTTATATCTGCGACCTTCATAATGTTAATCACGTCCATTAGCTACTGACGTGGTATTGTCTCATTTGATCCACATAATCTCGATTCGAATCATACAGGTGATGACGCACATTGACTCTTTCCCCGATTATACAACTCCATGTATATTTTTCCCATATAGAAGGATGTGATTAATAAGTGATAATCATTTAAGTGATTATCACTTGGTGGTAACATTGTTGTAATTGTCATTTTTTGACAAATTACTTCAGAAGTAATTTCTGTCAGTTCTTGTTACAAAATGGCAAAAGAAAGATTTGGTAAAATTTTGTTGTCTAA
This sequence comes from Barypeithes pellucidus, assembly GCA_963991005.1. Classification (NCBI taxonomy): domain Eukaryota; kingdom Metazoa; phylum Arthropoda; class Insecta; order Coleoptera; family Curculionidae; genus Barypeithes; species Barypeithes pellucidus. Next base: position 2,383,400 of record OZ022559.1, read on the forward strand.
AGTCGACGATGCTATTAAAAATGTGAAGCCCAAAAATACCGAGCGTTCCGACAAATATGTATGGAAGCAGTTTACTGAGTTTTGCCTTGCGCGAAGTTTCGAAATTGAGAAAATGTCAACAGACAAGGATTTGTGCAACATTTTAAAAGACTGGGCATATAATATGCGAAAATCCGACGGAAGCAATTATAAAGAAGGTGTGGTCAAGCTTTTATGGAACAAAACGGCCAAAATGCTCCAGGAACTATATTTTGAAAAATATAATCGCCACATAGATCCATTCAATGACATGGTTTTTCAAAGCGCCCGTTTTGCCCGTAATGCAAAACAAGAAGAGTTGCAGGCGGTACCTGGTGCACGAAAGGAGAGTTCCACGGTTTTGACGAGACAGGAAATAGAAAAAATGGCCTTTAGTTTGGATGAAAATACCCCAGATGGGCTTCAACGGAAATTTTTCCACATAGCTGCATCCGAACTAGCATGGAGGGGAAATGTAGCGGTTTTTTTGCTATTGGAATATTTTAAGGAGGAAAAATATAATAACGGGTCTAGTACCGGTCGTCTGGAATACAACCCAATATTTTCTAAAACGGCGCAAGGAGGAGCAAGTTGAACATGCGAAAGTAAGTGGCTTGTAAAAAATCTTGTGAATCCGGATTTATGTCCAATACGGTTATATTTTAAGCTAATGTCCAAAAGAGGCGAAAACATTAAAACTAATCGATTCTTTTTGACGGTCAATCAGAAATGGAAACAGAATGATAATTTCCCATGGTTTAAGAATTGTCCAGCAGGTATTAACATTATAAGAAACTGGACAAAAATGGGAGCAATCAACATCGGCCTAGATACGAAAAATAAAAAGATTACGAATCACTCTAATAGAGCTTCAACAGTAAGTGCCCTTAGCAGTTCAGGTGCTAATCTCCAGGAAGTTATCAAAATAACGGGCCATAGTTCTATAAATTCTGTTACTCCCTATCTCCAGCTCAGCGAGCAGCATCATCTGAAGATTTTGTCGCAAATGAGAGCCGAAAATACATCGTCATCTACTTCTGATGCTGAAGCCCAATTTCAAACACCTCCAACCTATGATAATAATTTATCCAATAGTTCAAGTTTTATCTATAATAATTGTAATTTCGTAATTAACAATAATTACTGTAATAAAAATGTTTAACTCAGAAAGATATATGTACTTTATTTCGTTGTATAATCCTTTGAATACAACTCGATGTTTCGGTATTACCTAATACTTTTACCTGACACTCAACGCGTTACCCGGCAACACTACTCCTCCTTCGGAGTCGTAGTGTTGTTGCCGGGTGACGCGTTTCGTGTCAGGTAAAAGTATTATTCGGTAATCCCGACACATCTTGTGGTATTACATTCGAAAACATTTTTTTCCCAAAGATTTTATTTTTTTGAAGCTGCTGCTAAAATATATATATGCTACATATTTATTCCTGACATAAGTTGCCTACTCCACTGTTATAAATTGTTTCATAAACCTCAGTACAAAACAAAGCACGCTTAAAATTTCCGGCAGATTCCAAGATCTATCTAATTTAAAACAGACCTGATACAATCATCCAAAATTTCTCTGACAAGATGAAGAGTATAATTTGATTCAAACCACATTTCCCGTGATGGGGCGACGGGCTGAATACAAAACCCGAACAGCAGCCGGGTGTAAATCCAACTTTAAGTCGTATACACTGCTTTTAAAGTTTTCTAATTTATATAAAAGACGAAACAGAAGGAATGTACGAATCTGGAAGGCGATTTGATACTTCTGGTGAAATGAATTTGTTAAATTGTAATTTGATCGGTAGAATTTATATTAGTACACCTACTACTACCTAGAGAGTTTGTACACGGAAAGAAACGCTTAGTTAAATTTACTGTAAAAATAATTAAAGTAACCATAACTTATAGCTGTATATGTGACTTTAATAACATTTATTATGAGATGCCATTAAATATAGCATTATTTTGGTGTGGATTAATAAAGAAAAATTTAATTAATGTAAAATTTGTATAGGAAATCGTACAATAAAATATTTACTATAATAATTTTACTATGGACTTTTTTCCGTGTAGAACACCGTGAATGGTAAGCCGATAAGCACTCGGTAGATTTTAGCGGTATAAATTATGGCGTTACTGTCCGGCATCATCAATGGGAGAAATCAAGGATTGATAGCCCTTGGCGGAGCATCCTACGGCCGAGGACCGTGGTTCGGAACCCACGTTAAGCTGTAAGGGTAGGTATCGGTCCCCGTAGACTGGTATCTGGTGGGTGATACGATAATTTTCCTAGCGGATGATTCACCTTAGCGAGTCAAAACTAATGAAACATTGATCTTCCTACAACTTAATTATTTTTTGAAATTTTAATTATTAAGGCCTTGCCTCTTTAGCTTAGCTTATATAACTGACTTTTTTTTTTTTTTTTTTTTTTTTATGATCAAACACAAGCACTATAGGAAAAATCCTTCAGGGCACTCTGGGAGTGGTGCATGTGCGCATAAAGCGATTCACGTTGGATTTGAATCGTTGGAGGTTATATTCGTTGGGAAAAACGACCTCGGGAAGGTCGTTCCACAAGGATGAAGTCCTCCAGATGAAAGAATTTTTAAATAATGAAGTTCGAGGAGTACTAAGCTTAACCACATACGGATGGGCGGCAGTGGATCGTCGTGTATTTCTGCTATTCGTCGCTCTGGGCGGAATTAAGAGGGCAAGGTCAGCCGAGCACCTTCCATGAAAATATCTGTAAAAGAGAGTCAAATCCCCAACCTGTCTTCGATGTTCTAGGCTGTCGAGGTTCTTCGTCGATCAATGGCTTGCTTAACTTTTAAAATCTAATCCTAGTAATTAACCTCCCCTTCTCATATAATTTTTGCTGTTCAGTTAAAGTCGACTAGAAAAAAGGTTTTAATCATTAAACACAATGTGGAAAGTACAAACTTCTAAAATACACGGTAAAAACTTTCATATAGTAATGTGCTGGAATCTGTAAATCTTTATTTGGCCGAAAAATACCTAAGAAAATAAATAAATAAGTGTGAATTAAACAATAAATTGCGAATAAAGACCAGCACCGCTTTCTCGTTTCCAACATTTTTGATAAAATAAACACCGTACCGAACAGCTGCTTATAAATGAATTGCAGCACCTGCGGCCATGTTTTAATTTAACAAGAAAAGTAAAGTAGCTTTGCCATGGCTGCAAAGGGGTTTAGGTACAACGCCGTGGAATAAAGTTAATGAGTACATTTTATTTGCCTTTATTTTGATAATATATTACCTGGTTTGTAGAGACGACATCTATAACGTTCCCTGCACCTGGGTTTGTGAGTTTATGCGGGTTTAAATTGTCAAGAAATATGCTTAGAATAATTTTACTAATTACTTGGCATTTTTTTGATCATTGTTTCGGAATTTGAGTACAATATCAGCTGCTATCCTAACCAAGACAGAAACAGACAGAAGATAAAAGAGCACATTGATGTGCACAAAGCTGATAGAAATATCGGGTCTATGTTCGTGTCAAGCCAATGGTTCTGTGATTGTGATCATGTGATTTCAAAGGTACCCTTTATTCCAGTCGTTAAACTACATCGGAATTAAAGTTTTTATTGCAGTAAAATTGAAATGGAAACAAGAAAAAATTATTGAGTTTTCGCATTTTCATTCTATGATTTACTAGCTTTATTTTAACAAGCAGAATCACCTATCCTGATGCATTTCCGAACACCCTGTATATACTGTTCTTGGTTGGACATTACAGCTTTAGCTTTTATGACTTTTTTAAATGATTGTGATTACATCACAAACACACACACGTCTACTAAGAACAATTTGCCTTAAAATGCTAAAACAAAACATTAATAATTTTATGTATTTTCATAAAAATGCTTTTACCGTAAAACCATCATGATTACCTACTTATATTTATTACCATGTTTATCCGATTATTTATAACGTGATGTACTGCATGCCTAATTACCTAAAAAGCACGTAATGAAAGCAACTTAAGTGCTTTTATATTACCCTATTTAGATCTCATTACTCTTTACAAGTTTTGATGTCACTTAGGAAATAGGTGCTTAGGGAGAAATAAGGATGCTTAATTATCTTCTAGAAATTATAGTATATGAAGGAACCGGGGAAAGAAAGCTGGATGCCCATCCTCGGGAAAAATTTGGGAAAACTTGAATAATATTGCGAATATAGTGTGTGTGTGTGAGTCAAGAGGAACAGACCAAAACCAGGAGTGTACTGTATCAGTAAAAATAATTTAAAAAAACTCATATGTCATTCGATTTTCATTTGTTTTTAAGTTATGTTCAAAAATATCGCCATTGATATGTAAACATTTTCTGCTTAATCTACGAAAGGCTCCTATTGCTCTACTAATTGCTTCAAGTCGTGGAACGTTATGGAAATAGTTTATTATAATAATCGTAAATCCTGATATCAAAACTTGCAGTAAACCCATTTTCTAAGCCTGACGCGGCCCCAGCTGAAACAGGTGATGGGTCAGTTAACAGGCCACTGCCACCTGCGAAAACACCTTCAACGGATGGATGTAAACAACGGATCCTTTGAACGCAGACTCTGCGGCAGTCTCGTAGAAGACAAAATATCTTCGGGAACATACAACGTGGTGATAACCTCCCACATGACAAGCTTGGTAGAAGGTTACTGGACCTCATAGAAGGAACAAACATCGTCTAACAAGACCGGAGTACACAATAAGTCGGCAGGCTGCAGTGATAGAAGTTCGGGAAACCGACCCCCCGCCTTTAACCAATCAACCAACCAACCAACCAAACCCATTTAAATATAATAATATCACAACGTACATCTAATTTAAAAAATTGTAATAAATTGAATTGTGAATATTGCAAAATCGAATTATTGCATTTTTTTTGCAAGCTTCTTTAGAACATATTGATTTGGGCACCTCAGCAGCATTATATGTTTCTTTTTATTTTGAAAGACATCTTCAGGTGGTTAGCAAATGATTTTCGTTGCGAATTTGAACGAAATTTAATAAAATATTCAATCAAAGAGGCGCCTGTTAAAAATATAACAATAAATAAGAATAGTTGGCACCTAACCGAGATGGTAATTTGTAGCAAGAAGCACTTTTAGCATAAAATAACATGCAATGTAATTTTACTATTTTGTTCGGAATATTTTTCGCGGGTACAACACGGCATTTTAAAAGTTAAAACTAGCAATTTGCTTACAAATTACAGAGCCGGATACATTTTTCATTTATGTAAATACATCTTTTTGTAAATTCTAATTACTGCGAGCACATATTGTAATTTTTAATAAGGGGGTGTTCCCAACGGTCATGACATATGCGTTTTATTTCGTAATTATTTTGTTTGAAATATAATTGTACAATTATTGCATTTTGCACGAGATATCGAGGTTAAGCTTGTATACGGGGTGTTCCATAATAACGTGCTGATATTTCAGAGCGTGATTCCTCAGGTCGTTTTATGAAGAAAAGTTCATATGGCCATATGTCAGCAACAGCTTAAATTTTCTTGCTACAGGGTGTTAATATATTTTTTAAATTGTTATTTTTTAATATCGAAAGTACATGATAATGTATACATAGGTCAAATTCATGATTGAAGAATTTATCATTTGTTTTAGACCAATAAGATTACTGCTATATTTTTGAACTACAGATTATTTTATACGCGTATAATAATTTTTAAAACTATTTGTTTGTATACCGGTATTTCTCACATAAAACAAAAAAAATATATTGCCCAAATTCACAAAACTAAATCCAATAACATTTATCCGAGCGCGTATTTTCCATCATGCTGCATTTAAAACAAATTGAAAATATATGGAAATTTTCCTCTCCAGAGTCTATTCAGGAAACGATAACACATTTATATACAGTAATTATTAATGTGGAGAGCCCTTTAATTGACGTAAATGGTTATTATTTAAATAAATGGCACAGTAAAATCTCTAATTATCTCTTCCTTATCCGACCAAAAATAATATATCTGTTGCACGTCAAACGTGGCATCAATATTCTCTCACAATTGATTCTCATCAGCTGGAAAGCTTATGTAGAGCTTTGACATACGAAGTATATGATTTATTCTATCGAATGCCTTCAAAAAGTTTATGTAAATCCTGTCCCCCTGTTCCCTGGTAGAATAGCAAGTTCGTGATGGACAAATTCCCTTGTCAGACACCCTGGTTGCTGACCACCCCCGATTCTCCTGGACGTTCAAGACAACTACGAGATGATGAGGTAGTGGAACATCTTTGGAATTGCTGACTGAATGCAGAAATTATTGTAGCAGTAGCTGTTGATTTAAACTTAATGAATATATTCTGGATCATAGCAACAAATGGTCAACTAGCAGTTATAATTGCTCTGATTACGAAGCAGGAATATAATATTTTGTTTACTAGGATGCGATAGCTAACTTTCAAAAAGTCAAAACGCCGCAAAAAAATTCTCCAAATTGTCTCAGGCTTGTTTTTGTTTCAATGTGCCGCATAAGCCACACGCCACTCTTTTTATTATTATGACGCGGTGTTTTCGAACAACAACGGCCTTTAGTGTCGTTTTGTTGTTACGCCGATGATAGATTGCTTATGATCGACTGACAATTTTTCCAAAGAACAGCTACTTTCTAAATGGTTATCAAATTATATAGCTAATGCTTTATCAATAATAATGTGACAAGCTCTGTTGCGGGTTAATTCTTGGGATAAAAATGAATCGTGAAGTCTAAAGAATTCATTTTTTTTTTGTTGTAGTGGGGTTTTGTTTCACTCGTACGATTGGCCTAATAACACAATCGACCAGGGTATATGAATTCAAGGGTCCATATTGTCTCCCACTCTCTTCTTACTCTACATTAACGATCCGATTTTAGTTTCACACTTATCTCATCTTTCTCTTTGAATGCACAAATATCGGCTGCCGATGCATATCTTCGCAGACAGCATGAAGTATCACGCCTCAACAAAGACCTGGAAGAAATTTTTGCTTGGGGTAACAGTAACCAAGTCGAATTTAACACTAAAAACCCAGGCAGCAGTTTTCTCTAAAAGGGTTAACATTACAGAACCGGATATAGTCGTGGACGGACAAGCAATTCCACTGGCTTCATCTATTAATTTGCTGGGCGTCACTCTGGTAGGAAATATGTTTTGGCATAACCACGTTGTGGTAATCGCCAAGATAGCTTCTCAGAAACTTGGTGTACTCTTCCGAACCAGAGAGTTGTACACACACACCTCAACAACTTTTGACACTATACAAAGCCCAGATTCGAACATCACTAGAGTACTGCTCTCATGTCTTGAGCTCTGCTCCCAAACATACTCTTCGGCTACTGGATTCCATCGAAAGGAGGGCCACTCGTCTTAGCTGACGAATAACCTCGACAGCCTAGAAAGTCGAAGACAGATATTTTCATGGAAAGTGCTCTTTGCTGACTTTGCCCTCTTAATTCCGCCCAGAGCGGCGAATAGCAGAAATACACGACGAGCCACTGCCGCCCATCCATCCAAGCTTAGTACTCCTCGAACTTCATTATTTAAGAATTATTTCATCTGGAGGGTTTCATCCTTATGGAACGACCTTCCCCAGGTCGTTTTCCCAATGAATATAACCTGCAACGATTCAAAACCAACGTGAATCGCTTTTTGCGCACACGCACCACTCCCAGAGTGCCCTAAAGGATTTTTCCTATAGTGCTTGTGTTTGATCATAAAAACAAAAATAAATTACCATTAAAGTTGTAACCATATAGGCCAAAAAATTATTTTCGAGTTGGAATTGGAATTTACCAGTTCTTGCTTCAATATAGACCAAAAATTACATAACTATATGAGACCATACGGCTGTCAAACTTGACATTTTCTCCACAAAATTTCAAGACGAATTTTATCTAAATCGAACGATTCATGTATGGTTCCAATTTTAATGATGACACTGTATAATTACAGATGCTGAATCAAACTGATTTTTTAATATATTATCTAAAAATTCCCCATAAAACTTATTCAACTACATTATTACAGCTTAAGAACTCACTCATGATTATTGATCATTAAGATACAATTTATCTTCTGCCAGTCTTTAGCTTATTATCGTATTCCTCCAGGGCCGTTTCTAATATAATAATAGTCAATTATAAGATTTATTGGGTCTTGATTTAAATCAGAATCATTTAACAAAATGAAATTCCGTATCTTCCCCATAGTATTAGGGCAGCTTATACTCGTCCCGAACGTAATCCTCTCTAATTAAACCCATATCTTACCGATTCCAAGTCAGTTAGAGACCCGACGAGACCATTTCCACCCATTACCCTTCTTTGTCCACCCATTTTCCCCCCGCTTCCTACCTATTCGGCAATAACACGTCCCAGTGATTGATGCCAGCAAGAAAATCCACTTGGGCGTCGCGTCATGACGTCGTCGTTGATCGAACTACGAGCTACGTGTTTCGTGAACATATGTGAATTATTACTTGTCTCTCATTGGTAGAGATGGCAAATTAAATTATACCTATATCGATATATCTATGTATCTAGCGTAGATGGCCTATTTTGGGGATTTTTAATCCATGATCTATCGAACCATATAACTTTAATAGCCGATCATTTTTTCCTACATCTATAATAATCTTTTCTCGTATAGATTTTACAATTGTTTCACTATTTTTCTTTTGTTTCCGCCATTGAATAAATTTCAGTAATTAGGACACGCTGGATAATACGACGTGGTTATTATTCTATTGAATGATTCCTCCTAAGCCCTATCCATCATTTTTCGATCGAAAATAAATAAATATCGTTCCGTGCCGACCATCCCTAAAACATACGTGAATTATTACACGTCTTTTACGAACCTAATGACCTCTTTGGCTCGCAAAAGAGATCGATCGGTGTGTAATTCGATTGCGTTCCCTTTGAAGAAGTTGTCAGATGTCTGGTTTAAAATTCAAAGGTGGTTACAGTCTCGTTTCAAGTTCGACTATGAATAAAATTTACATTTTTTATAAAAAAAATTATATAAGAAAAAATTAAATGGAACTTCTCTAATTGTCAATTGTTCAATTGCTTCTTTGACAAAAGATCATTATACTCAAAAAATGCTTGTAGGACAATAATTTCAAGTTCAAATGGTGTGATTTATAGACTCGAATAAAGAATATCTTTTTCTAAAATGAGAGGTCCTTTTCCAACTATCAAAATCAAAAAATAAAACCTTTAGTGAAGTGGCCTTTGGTGGCAAAGTAGATAACAGAATGATGGAAGTCATTAAGCGTACTCCCTGTACCTACTGTCAACTTAATAGTTAAAAAACGAATCGCAAGATGTTAGTAATAGGTTGGGTGAATACCAAAAAAAACAACATATCTTTCGCCGTTTTAATCCCCTAAACTATTTAGCACTAAATTAATACTGGCTTATTTATTTTTAAACCCCAATAAATAAAAACTTTATGACCTATTTCCTAATTTTTAACTTTTTTAAAAAGACATTACACGAAAGTTTTCGGCAATATTTCCATGCGCTGACGGGAACAATTGGAAATGTAACCGAACAAGAAAGCGACATAAACTGGCATAAAACCAGATGTTAACGGTTTTTGGCAAACATGTTCACTGACCACATCGTTGGGTTTCTCTAGCTGTGTCCTGGAATACTGTCCTTTTTGGAACGTGTCATTCTACAAATTTTTAATAAGCTCGAAACGATTGACGTGTTTCACTAAATCGAATTTAAACCATTTACGTTGAGAATTAGGAACAATAGAACAAAAGAACGACAAATTTTTTGATAAATTTTTTTGTCATGAAAGAACTCTTTTTCTATTTGGGTTTCATAATGGCTACATTATGAAATGCTCTTTAAAAGAATTGAATAACCTGCCACTTTATGAAACTGAAATTCAATTTTTTTATGTTGGCAGCAAGTAGGGTTGGAATTTTAGGCTTACTTGGATTTCATTGAAATTAGTTTTCTGGACATTATGGATTGGACAACAATGTTTTATAGAAAACTTTAAAATACTAACCTTTAACCTTACAAATAAATAATTTTTAGTAGATATTTATCTGAAATACCTATATTCGGAAATATATAACATGCTGACCGTGTTCGTTAACTAATTTCTAGTCACAACTATAAAACAACATAACCTAAAAATAATAGAAATATCTTCCGGTTTATGCTCTATTTCTAAAATTTTATTCAATAAAGTAGGTACTATTTTTAATTTATTCAATATAATATTATACATATTACTTTATATATACATATTTATAGTTACTGTAGGCATTTCCTGGGCAGTAATTGTTATTCCTGTCAGATTCTGTGTCGACACAATATTTTGTTCAATAGTATTGTTTATTATCCTGTTCAATATTTTGCACTCTGTTCTGCTCGCACCATAACTCAAAGTTTTGCATATTCTTCTTAAAAGTTTTTCTATATTATTTTCTGCAATTTCTCGTATTTCTGACGGAGTACAACTTTCTTCCTGACTCATTTTTATTAACTTTAATAATATATTTATTTTTAATGACGGATGGGAAGAAGCTTTGTTGTGTTCATTTGTTTCTATCATGGCATATTTGATACTTCTAATATTTTATTAAATTGTAAAAGTATTGCCAACCCAAAAAAAAAAATTAATTCAAATGGAAAAAATCTACTATATTTTTTTAAGTTTTTCAGACGTTAAAGAGCCAAAATAGAAAAAGTGTTATAAAAATACACGGTTCATAAGACAATTAGAGCACTTGTACCCTCACGGGTCGTTTTCTAAATTAAACGCGTGCTCTAAGATAATGTCTTAGGAAACTTGTATCTTAATATACTATTTTTCAACTGGTTGAAGAATTATTATTGAGCAAGGGGACATGTGAGCGGTGTTTCTCCTTAACATGTGGTCTCTAGCAAAGCAGAAATGAGCAAGAATAAGAATACTTGTATGTTAAGTTAAGCAGTACATTCTCAGATTTGACAGTTGAAGGTTTCGTATTTGTACCCGTTCAGAGACAAAAAGCAGCAACCAGTTAGAAACTCGGCAAAACCGAACATGCGCGGGACGGAATTTGCTACCCGTTGGAAATTCCGCTGCGCAAACGAACCTATTACATACGTTAAAAACTTCTACAATTTAAATGTAATAAATAATTAATTAAAGCCCGGCTTTGTCCAGAATTAAACGAGTTTAATAAGCGGCTTACACGAAAATAATGTCAACCAGACAATGGCTTTATTAGACCGGCACCTGAGAGATTATCGAACCGCTCGTTGACTCATAAAGTCATAAAGCACTAATATTCCGAGGTTTATATCGGTAGATTTAGAACGCCGCGACGGCTCATCACCATAACATTATCATTATTACCCGACGCGGATGAAACATTTCGGAATTTTCTAAATATAATGAGTTATATTTTATGGTATAAGTGTCGCAGACAAAGGAAGAACACCTGCAATGTGGTAATGTAGAAGGGGGCAATATTCTTCAAACAAACCCGTAACAATTGAGAGTTTTTACAGATATATTTATCGATCTTCGAAACCACAAACGCAATTTTATTAACACTTACTTTTTGTTCAAAGGGCATCTTTATCTCAATTCCAGTAAATAACATTAAAAACCAAAGAACAAACCCACTTAATGGAGATTAAATCAATGAAAAAATGTAATTTTTTATATATCTTTTTTTTATGATCAAACACAAGCACCAGGAAAAATCCTTTAGGGCACTCTGGGAGTGGTGCGTGTGCGCAAAAAGCGTTACACGTTGGTTTTGAATCGTTGGAGGTTATATTCGTTGGGAAAAACGACCTCGGGAAGGTCGTTTCATAAAGATGAAGTCCTCCAGATGAAAGAATTCTTAAATAATGAAGTTCGAGGAGTACTAAGTTAACTACATAAAGGATGGGCGGCAGGGGTTCGTCGTGTATTTCTTTTATTCGCCGCTCTGGGCGGAATTAAGAGGGCAAGGTCAGTCGAGCACCTACCATGAAAATATCTGTAAAAGAGAGTCAAATCCCTAACCTGTCTTCGATGTTCTAAGCTGTCGAGGTTCTTCGTCAGCTCGTGATCTCCAATCAGACGAATGGCCCTCCTTTCGATGGAATCCAGTAGCCGAAGAGTATGTTTGGGTGTAGAGCTCCAGACATGAGAGCAGTACTCCAGTGATGGTCGAATCTGGGATTTGTATAATGTCAAAAGTTGTTGAGGTGTGTACAACTTTCTGGTTCGGAAGAGTACACCAAGTTTCTGAGAAGCTATCTTGCCAAGGTTATGCCAAGACATATTTACTGCCAGATTGACGCCCAGCAAATTAATAGATGAAGCCAGTGGGATTGCGTGTCCGTTAATGACTATATACGGTGCTGTAATGTTAACCTTTTTAGAGAAAACTACTGCCTGGGTTTTTTAGCGCTGAATTCGACCTGGTTACTGTCACCCCAAGCCAAAATTTCTTCCAGGTCATTGTTGAGGCGTGATACTTCATGCTGTCTGCGAAGATGTGCGTCGGCAGCCGATGTTTGTGCATTCAAAAAGAAAGATGACATAAGTGTGCTATCATCAGCAAAACTAAATATCGGATTTTTCGTTTTCACTAGAAGGTCGTTAATATAGAGTAAGAAGAGAGTGGGAGACAATATGGACCCTTGAGGAACACCGGCCTTGATGGTAAAGGTGTCTGGGAGAAATCCGTCAATCGCCACTTGCAGAGAGCGGTCCTTAAGAAAGCTAGACAACCATGCATAGAATGGACTGGGCATAAGAAGATCGCAGTTTACTTAGAAGCCCTTCATGCCAAACACGATCAAAGGCTTTAGAAATATCCAGTGCAACAGCCCGAGACTCCCCATGATGTTCGGTTGCGTTGTTTCAAAGATGGGTGACATAGGCTAGAAGATCTCCAGTTGATCTGGACTTCCGAAAACCATAACCGAATAACCGAAAACCAAAGAAAGCGGTAATAAAATAAAAATAAATCAAATATTTTCTTGAAATTTTGCCAAATCCAAAATATATCATTAAGTATACATTATTTTTTTTTTTAAATATTTTAAAAAATGCGAAGAAAAATTGCTAAAATGATAACCCGCATTCATAATTTTAACACCTCCATAACATTTACTTCAATAAATCATTTTTAATTAAAATACTGACCAGAACGTTCTGCCACAAACGCGGTGATTATTATTTCATGAAAGTCCGTTATGTGTCTCTCGAGATTTCAATCACAGAAGTGTGTGCTGTTGTTTAACGGAAGCAATAATTATTCTAATTGTTCCTTAAATCAGTATTTTTTGCGCGAGTAATATACGTTTATTAATTTTTTACCAGTATGGCCCGCAACTTTTAAATTGGTGTAAATTCTTATGATATGTTAAGAACAGGGTCTAATAAACATGTCTTGTCCATTGAATTAAAAAAATATAAAATATATTATTTTTTAAATATACTGTTCTAAACATTTTGATTATCCCTGTATAATATGTCGAATAACCAATGTTACTAAAAATTTGTAAAAGACACGTTATAGCTGACAGTTATCCTGGCCTCTAAAAAATCAATAATTCGAACAAAGGATAAAAAAGTTTAAGTTAAAGCCTTAACACTTAATCAAAATTTTGTAATGTTATGGATTTTGTTGAGGTCGGTCCACGCATTAACAGAAAATGCATTAGCAATTCTTCCATCCTGGATATTGAGAGATCCATTGAGCCCCCAATTGCCAAACCTAATTTTCGTCGAATTTAGACGGAAATCTTTTAATTGGCAATTTTGAAAGCCATTTTCTAGGAAAGATACCGTTACGGAATGCTGAGGACTTGGAGATGTTTAATGTAGGAAACCATTTTAATGGACATTTTAACAGCTATTTTATACTCATTGTTTTCTGCTTGGAATAAATGGTGGTGAACACTGATATGATATAGTCAACCGTCGTCCTTACATAATAAACCACATGAATTGATGACTTTTTAATTTATTATACCCCATAAATACAATTCCAACACACTTTTGTGGATATATTCATGATTTTCAGTGGCTCTTAACCATGTAAACATACAAACTTAACTAACGTTTTGATTAATAGTCGTAAATTTTATTAATTTAATATTTCAAATAAGTTCGAAAACGGAAAATAAGAAAGCGTTTCCTGGGTTCTTACATCCGCAAGCGAAACATTGGTATTAAATCGGCTAAATTATTTGGAAAATGTATGAGATGGTGTTCAAAGTTCTACCATCAATATGCTCTCATATTTGGAGCTCTACACCCAAGTATACTCTTTGGCTACTGGATCGAGAGGAGAGTTGTTCATTCGATAAGAGACTATGAGCTAACCTCGACAGCCTAGAACTTCGCAGACAGGTTAGTGATTTGATTGTCTTTTGCCCACTTAATTCCACCTAGAGACACGAATAGTAGAAATACACCACGAACCACGTCAATCTTCTGGAACGGCTTTCCTAAGGTTGTTTCCCGACGAAAATAACCTCGAACTATCCAAAAACTAATGTGAATCACTTATTCGCACATGCATCACTGTCAGAGTTATTATAAGGATTTTTCAAGTGTTTCATCATAAAAAAATAGACAAGAATTGATAACATTTTGGTAAAATTTGAGTTGTAAACATTAATCCTTTTGAGACAAATTCTACTGATATTGACTATCATCTATAAATGGGCAGTAAAACTTATCTCCATACAGTTTAAAGGTGGGGTCGGTTTTTATGGGGGAAAATTAAATTTTATAAATTTCTCGATATATCGACAGCAGGAAAAGAAACGACAAATTTTGATAATAAATTATGTCCTCTGTTATAAATTCCTGAACATATTCGAAGCATTAAATATTAAATTTTAATAATTTTATTTTGCGGTTTTGCCCCAAAAATTCCAATAAAAAATTTACAGCCCGCTTAGGTATTAAATAATGCGTCTGGGCCTGTCAGCTTAGTTCTTATTCCTCCATTACCTATTCTTTAAAAAAAAACATATCTCCATGGATTGCAAAGTGTTTTTCGAGTAAATTGGCCTTATTTGACACATAATTCTTATTTGGGGTAATAAGCTGATCGAATAAAAAAAACAAAGCATCTAGCTTACTAAAGAAATATTATACTCATGACGCCATGGATTATAGATGAAAATATCGTACTGTACAGGTGTGGTGTTCTACCTAACCCACAGCTTAAGCGACAACATCCTAAAGAAATAGCTCAATATGAGTTTAGACTGGGTAAATCTTGCCGATTTATTTGCTTAAAATGTCCGTTAAAATCACTAACACAACTTTCGAACCGCGGATTCCAATTTAAAATCCGAGCCGCCCTTCATGACCTTATCCCTTCGATTAATAAGCATTTTGGAATCCCCCTATACGGTCCACAACAATTTTAACAGCCCTCGTTTAACCTACAAATCAACCCCCCAGGTAAAGATTAAACTCCCCAATGGGGGATTACCCATTCCCCCCATCTTATATACTACCCTGTCCTCACAAAGGAATTCTAATTTAGGGTCATTTATCAAGTTCGTGCTCCATAGCTGCACCTAATTTCGTGGTCGGTATATTTTCATTAACATCTTTTTAATTAAACACCGTTTTCGGTCCCACAGGTTACAAAAATATATGAATTAATAATCTTGAGTAATTTTAAACTTATTATAAGGGGTAAGAGTAGCTTATAGAGTTATAAGATCGGATTGTTTTCGTTTACAGGTAAGAAAGTTCATGGTGTTCGGATATTGCATTCAGGATACTTGGAGAGGTCATTCTTTATGTTGAAATAAAGGTAGGAAGTCTCAAACTCAATACTGTTTCTTTTTTCTATTATAACAAGTGATTATATTGCTAAAAAAAAACTTTAACTCGATTAACCATTTAAATAATAACTTTTTATTAGATATTCTTTTGTCTTCGAGGGCTATCAACCCTTGCTGTCTTGCATGGCAGTATGACCTGGGTTGGGGCATGCGTACCGTTCCCCACGAGATATTCGATCTAATCTGGCCAGATTACCGGCGTGAATGTGGTTATTTATTTATTTAGCGTATGGCTACAATCACAGGTAGGTACACAACAAAATAACAAAAATTTCACAAACAAACATTAAGATTACAAATATATTCTATTGACTCTCTTGTCGCAATCAGGAAATCGGATGGATTGCCACTGTAGGAATTAATTGGGCAGTCCTCTACCAGATGTTTAATAGTCTGTCTTTCAGCGCCGCAGTCACAGTTTGGGGTATTCTAATTTATATATATAATATTGGTAGAGATAGGGTAAGATCCAAATCTACCTAGTGCGAACACACATATATATATAAACAGTATACTGCTAATACCATCTGCAATTATGTCCTCGCTATGGGCATCGGAGGGGTAATAGTGAGGTTGCGCAGTTCGGAAATTTCCTTGTGAAAGTAAACATTCGACAGGACCGGATTTCAACTTTTTTAATGTACATTTCACTGGTTAGTTAGGAAGAATATTGCAATCAAAATTTCGATTAGTTCGATTTAAGACAGCGTTCCATGCATACGATTTCTGACGATATGATGATCCGACGGTGCCCTGATTGGTGTAAACTTTTGGTGCCATATTCAGTCCGAATATTTGTAACATTCGACTCGATGAGCTTTATTTTAACTTTCATCCGACGTCGTATGTTTCTTTAAACCTCACCTATTTCTATTTTGGGAATTATTATCAGCTACTAATGCACCAAATTAAAAATACATTAATTTTAAGGTTAGATAGTGACCACATATATCTTATATTGTATACGAGTGACACTCTCTTCTTTTTTAAAAGCTTTTTAGTGAAATTCGGTTCCGAAGATCGGATAATGTGGTAAGAATAATATTTTCGTATATATTTACATACCTGAAATACTTTATACCTGGTATTGATCCACGACTTTTGCAAAAGTCGTGGTACAATGACTTTTGTAAAAAAGCACCATGCACTTGTGTCCTTTCATCATAAACAAAACAAGCCTCTAACCTACTAAACAGCGAATCGAATCACCACATGTTAAAAACTCATTTACAAAATTTTTTGTTAGGTAATGAAAGTTTATAAGCACTAATTTACCTACAACAATGTGGATGAACCACTTTTTATTCTGTAATTTGAAAAAGCATCCAGAACCAAAGATGGCGACAAACAAATAATGTCGAACAGGCTCTGACGCGATCGATACATTTTCCACCCTACTACGCAAATTCAATATGCCCGCGCCATCTCCCATAGCGGGGACACTTTTTGTATTTTGGAACGTTCGTATTGGCAATATACTGGTTATATATATATATGTGAGTGCGAGTCAGTTTACCGGCCGTGGGGTTTGAACCTACGAACTCTCGTTTCAGAGTGTGCCGCCTTAACCACTGAGCCACCCGAGTCGTTATGCATATTCTTAGCACATTTAAATATAGTCTTTCGGTAAATTTAATTATATGCACTGAAAATAAACACTAAATATTATTACTGGATAAAAAAGGCCATATATTATAGATATGACATTTAAGTGCGGCATTAAATGCAAGATTAGAATCGTCTCTTGTGAAAATAAAAGACCTATACTTATTTAATGTTTTATAGTTTAATAGTGGAAACGCGGGCATTAAATTAATGGGGAACACAATATTTTCTCACATAAATCAACAACAAAAGTAAATAAATATAATCCCACTAATATACAATGTTACTCGACAACAGTAATACAACCGACGTCGTAATGGCCAGTAATAAATATTATTATTAGATATAAAAAGGGATGGCTGGTAGACATGCACATAATAATTATTATTCTCTTAAATGTTTTTTAATTCGAATTTTATTAAAAACAGTTCAATGGCAGCTAGAATCTTAGAAATGCGCGAGTTGATGTAATAATATAGAGACAGTGAGGGTTATAATTTTATGAAATTTAAAAATAATGGAACAATCACGATCAAATGTTACAAAGGCGACCTCATTTGTCAATATAGTAAATTCCTAAATGGTATTAACCACACTACACACAACTGTAATATGCCCTAAATATAAATCACCGTGTATGGTATATTTTAAGTAAAACTAGACAAAATGATATTTGGTGCTACCACTTATAGATGATAAGTGAACAAAGAAGAGATTTTCTAAACCATATTTAACTTTCCCACAATAATACCACCTTTGTTAAATTATATTTATTCTATACAGGGTTGCCCAGAAGTCCGGAATAAAATCAATATATCCTTAACCTGTAACTTTTGGGAAAAACGCTCGGACACGTCAATTTAGTTTTATATATGCTCACATTTTGACGTTATTCGTTTGTGTTTTTATAGACATTTGTCAAAGATATGACGACATCGATCTTTTTTTTAAATAGGAACATACAGCTTGTGATACATCACTTGAAAGCTAATATCTCGTACAGTATGCTCATAAACTTTAGCAGGATTCTGTCGAGCTATTTCAAAATGGCGACTATCAAAAGTTTTTAAAAAATCTCTATTTAAATAAGCAGAAATTATAAAATTATTGATGTTTTTTTACCTTTCAAGGTAAGAAATCTTCTGAACGCGATACAATGAAGATTTCTTACGTTGAAAGGTAAAAAACATCAATGATTTATAATTTCCGCTTATTTAATAGAGATTTTTTAAAAATTTTAACAGTCGCCATTTTGAAATCGCGCTAAAATTTATGAGCATACTGTACGCGATATTAGCTTCCAAATGATGTATCACAAGCTGTATGTTTCTATTTAAAAAAAAGATCGATGTCGTCATATCGTTGACAAATGTCTATAAAAAAACAAACGAATAACGTCAAAATGTGAGCATATATAAAACTAAATTGACGTGTCCGAGCGTTTTCCCCAAAAGTTACAGGTTAGGGCTATATTAATTCCAGACTTCTGGGCCACCCAGTATATTGGTGGCCGGACACGCAATTCCACTGGCGTCATCTATTAATTTGCTGGGTATCAATCTGGGAGGAAATATGTCGTGGCATAACCACGTTGTGGGCAATCGACAAGGCAGCTTCGCAGAAAAGTTTTATACACCTCAACAACTTTTGACACTATACAAAGCCCAGATTCGATCATCACTAGAATACTAATATCATGTCTAGAGCCTTGCACTCAAACATACTATTCGACAACTGGAACATGGCAAATGTTCGACTGACAGAGCCAGCTTAATTCCACCAAGAGCGACATATAGCAGAAATACACTACGAACCACTGCCGCCCCTCCATATGTGGCGCAGCTTAGTACTCCTCGAACTTCATTGTTTAAGAATTCTTTCCTCTGGAGGACATTATCCTTGTGAAACGGCCTTCCTGAGGTAGTGTTCCCAACGAATATAATGAACGTGAATCGATTTATTCGCACAAACACCACTTTACAATTATTTTAATAAAGTGTTCGCAATCTCACCCAATCGTACTTATCCCGGTTTCCCCTACATATTTGTAGAATTGTTGACGTGTTTAAAATGCATTCTTATCGCTGATCCGAATGATTTCCATTTTACTCAAATTTACATCCTCGAAAAACTATCATTGCATTGAATAATTCCTGATTATTCAGCGTAATTCTGGCAAATCTGCTCAACTTTCATTGGTCTTATTCCCTAACTTAATGTCCAATTGCATTTATTTCACATTAAAGCGACTTAGTCCCATAATACTAAAACTAATTTTCTTTGTCTACATAAAATCCAAAGTTTTATTGTTACTGCGGACCCAGTCGTAGTCGTTGCTTACCCAAAAAAATAAAGAAAATTAAATATAGAACGCCATTGTCATGTACAAAGGAAATAACGGGAAGAAACACATTAAGGAAACTTACTTAAAGTACGAGTGAAAATCACGCTATTGTGGTAGGTTAGAATGCTTAACACACGCATGTTTTTTTTTTATTTTTATTCAGTTCCTTTTTAGAGAAGTGGATCCGTCCGCCGGGATAAAATTAAAGGATACGTAGCAGTACGCATTACAATTAGGCCTCTTCTTTTTTTATGATCAAACACAAGCACTATAGGAAAAATCCTTTAGGGCACTCTGGGAGTGGCGCGTGTGCGCAAAAAGCGATTCACGTTGGTTTTGAATCGTTTGATGTTATATTCGTAGGGAAAAATGACCTCGGGAAGGTCGTTCCATAAGGATGAAGTCCTCCAGATGAAAGAATTCTTAAATAATGAAGTTCGAGGAGTACTAAGCTTAACCACATATGGATGCGCGGCAGTGGTTCGTCGTGTATTTCTGCTATTCGCCGCCCTGGCCGGAATTAACAGGGCAAGGTCAGCCGAGCACTTTCCATGAAAATATCTGTAAAGGAGAGTCAAATCCCCAACCCGTCTTCGATGTTCTAGGCTGTCGAGGTTCTTCGTCAGCTCCTGGTCTCCAGTCAGACGAATGGCCCTCCTTTCGATGGAATCCAGTAGCCGAAGAGTATGTTTGGGTGCAGAGCTCCAGACATGAGAGCAGTACTCAAGTGATGGTCGAATCTGGGCTTTGTGTAGTGTCAAAAGTTGTTGAGGTGTGTACAACTTTCCGGTTCGGAAGAGTACATCAAGTTTCTGAGAAGCTATCTTGGCGATTGCCACAACGTTGTTATGCCAAGACATATTTTCTCACAGATTGACGCCCAGCAAATTAATAGATGAAGCCAGTGGGATTGCGTGTCCGTCCATGACTATATCCGGTTCTATAATGTTAACATTTTTACAGAAAACTGATGTTTGGGTTTTTTAGCGTTAAATTCGACTTGGTTACTGTCACACCAAGCAAAAATTTCTTCCAGGTCTTTGTTGAGATGTGATACTTCATGCTGTCTGCGAAGATGTGCGTCGGCAGCCGATGTTTGTGCATTCAAAGAGAAAGATGAGATAAGTATGATGAGATAAGAGTATATTTATAACATGCGTTATAAATATTTGACACGATTTATTTTGATTGGCTCTTCCAATATTTATTTCTAATGATTGTCCGATCAATCACGTAATTGATAGCAAAATAAATGAGCAAATCACCAACGTCGGTACAATAAAAGAACAAAATTTCTTCCCCGCATTTCACTCCACTGTAGAGACAAAATTCTGTGAGTTTTAACGGCGCTACGAAGAGCGGAACTACATAAGAAATAAAACTACAGCATTGCAGTTTTTGTTTTAGTGTCGGATGTAAAATTTGATAAAACACATTTATTGATATATTTGATGAGTCAGTATAACAAATTATTTTGAATTTAATTACATTTTGACACAACTATTTCTTGTTAGCTTAATGAAAGGCTTAGAAAAATTGTTAATGATAAGTTTTTCGCTCTAATGCATTGGAATTTTGCTTGGAGAACTAATAATCATTCTGTCAAATCAACTTACTGTTTCTACCAACAACATATTGGCCAAAAAAAATGTTTGATAACTATTTTAATATCGATTAAAAATAAAAAATATTCTATAGGAACCGTTTACATCTCTCGCGCGTCATATTGCTCATCTTGCCGGATTAATGTTTGCCACTGCCATAAATTATTACTGACAGAATATTCGTCAAAAGAATACGTTAACGCGAGATGTTCTTTCCGTTACGTTTCCGAATTTTTGTTCGTTTTATTTATTTTGTGCGAGTTTACAATGCGGTGTAGATTACAAATTTCCTGTCATAATATTCTTAAGTATTACCGGTTTATTTTTGGATCGGTATTGGTCGGCACGTTTATGCTTCAAGACATTTGTAAATAGATTATAGACAGTTATTGCAAACACTTTCTTCGATTCTTTACTCTTTTACCGATTTAAAGGAGAATTCTTAGCCACCATTATTTAGGAAGATTGTATTTTCACAGGTTCCGCTGATCCCAAAATTATTTTCAATTTTCTTAATTCCGACAATCAGCCTGGCAACTTTTTGTAATGAAAACAATAGTTTCAGTAAAAATACCATATTTTTATTGATTTGTTGAACAGTGAAGGTAAATTAGGACTAGCTCACCAGCAGGAGAGAATAGGGACGTAACTTAGTTACAGGGCAAGGTTTACCGGCCAGCAAAATACGGGACATCCTGCTGCCTTTCTTTGTACCTGCCTCTTCATACATAATAACTATTAAATACATTTTCTACGTTCCTGTTTTTCATGTTCAATGTTCGTTTCTAGTGTTTATAAATGATTGTTGTTCCAGCGTCGACAAATTTTATTAATCAAAAAGTGTTTGCTTTACAGCGGCCCCCGTCTGTATTGGTTTGCCAATAAATTACAAACACGCTCGGTTTGTTGATATGGTTAACTCTGCTTTACAAATATCCAAAAGTATTTTTAAACGCCGCCGTTGTTGAGTTTATATGAAGCATAGAATGCAACACCGTACGGTTTCGATATTTTGGTTTCTAATCGGTTTAAAGAACAGTAATAATAATAAAAAAAAACTATTCTAGGAATACTGACGACTCCATCGCGTGATCCACGCAAGTGGTATTCTCTCTATATCTTCTAAAACTCTACGCTTCAACTCTTGATGATTCTCCTTAATGATAGGGGATTTATATAATTCGAACAGTTAAAGCATAGTTTTTTTAACGAATAAGTTGTGGAAACAGTATAATAAGTTTTGACTCCATATTTTTTTTTTACAGAATGTCAAGATGGCGGATGGGCGTTATCTTGGTAAAAAAACCTTAATAGGAAGTGCCATTTTGAATTTGAGCACCATGAAATATGCAAGAAAGTGTAGCTCTCTGATTCTTATTATGCCAAGTTCAATTTATTTTTCTAAGATGGTAAAAGAACTAAAGGAAAATTTAAAAAAATAATAACTGTGCAATTTTAAAAACGTCGCCATCTTGTGTCCATTACGAATACAGAAGTAATATTTTTGCATCGTAAAGTACTCGACAGCAGTGGCGGCTCGTGACCTATGATAGAGGGGGTTCACAAATATGGTGAAATTATTTTTAAAATTTTAATTTTATGTAACTAGAAAACAATTACTTTCTAGGAGTTTTAAATGTAGGAAGAAAAAAAGTAATAAGAAAATGCGTTAGGTAAAGCATATTTTTATTTATTTTTTAATTTTACACAAGGAAATACAACTTGTGAAAAATAAGAAAGGTGTTCTTAGTGTGTATAGCTGTCGGATCTTGACGTCGTCGCATGCAACCCTCGTAACAATATTTATACAGTCCACTACTAATACTACTAAAGCCATCTACGAGCTATCAAGAGAACCGAATGATGTCTAATACCACTACGCCATCTGCGGGTACGTCATTAATTGCAACCAAGACGAGAACAATAGTTAACTGTTTTATGACGAGAACGAATCGAGCCACGAGACTGACAAGTTGGCATTCTTCATATTTTCAGTGTTTTTTAGTTTAAATCCTAAAATAAAATGGTTTAAAATCATATCTAGTATCATTTATCGAAATACACAACATTTATCGACCCTACACAATAGTGCTTAAACGTAAAGTCCATTCTTCGGTCCTTAATTGTAGAAAATTGATCAATATCAGCCTCATTAAGTTTGGAATACCCTCTATAAATATTTTTTCATATATTTCATTTTTAAACTTTGTAATAAAGTCCCTAGATTTACCCTTTGTGGTCTGCGTTAAATTAATTACCGGGTTTAGATGTTCCCGCATTTTTCACTTTCTTAAATAGTCCGTCGACTATTCATTTTAACTTAATAAATATATAATATTAAAATATTAAAACATACACGCTCGAACTAGATGCACGAACAGACAACAGTGCGGTGCACACAAAAACTGTGCGCCTTTTCCATGTTAAATCGCCATAGCCCCGCTATCCTCCGCTGACACCCGCCTCCTGTTACTACAGAGAAACTGCACTACTTAATCGCACGTGCGAGCAAGTCTCGTCATAATCGTCATTTACGTCGACCGAGGCACGGTTGCCGGATCTATACAGTTTGGTTTGACGGTACGATAAAATATTAGGGAGGGTCGGACTTTATACGATAAATAATATTCAATGAATATAAATTAATATTTCTTATTCGTTTTGTTTTGGGGGTGCACGTGCGCATGTGCTCCTGTGGAAGAACCGCCACTGCTCGAGAGTACCTTCAAAATGATGTGTCGCTATTTAATTTTCTTTGCCAAGATGGCGCCTATCCGCTATCCTGAGAGTTAGTACTGTCATTCGTTTGTGAAAAACTAGTTTACCTTCCCCTATAAGCAACACCAAAATTTTGCAAAACAAAAATTAACGGCAAAACTATATATGCAGACTATATACACACACATACACCGTATCAATATTATAGAGTCGTGTATATCCCATTTTATTTACTTTTTAAAGTTGTAAATCCACTTGCTCTTCCCAGAAGAGAGATGCTGTTTGTTTTTTCCTTCGTTTAGAATCCGTCACTGACCGTTAGGCAGTCGTGCGGCTAAAACACGTAATTTAAAGTTTCCAGGGCGAAAGTAACGAAATAAATCCCGATAAGGGATTTACCTCTTGTGTCTGCCTTGTTAGAGTAATGGAAAGAGCCTAAAAATAAAATAAACAATGCTTGGACCCTTTCCAGGCTTAAATAGTTTTTTTTTACCAAGTTTTATGGAAAGTGTTTTGGGTTTTGCCAACAATAAAAAGTCTAAAAAAAAGGATTACTACGAATCCGACACACTATTGTGCTGGAGTAGTCGTCCGCATGTATTCATCTGCTAAGTCGCGGGATAATCTATCACATTCATCCCCTCATCCGTTTTTGACTATATTTCTATTAGTTTTTTTTTATATGATCATCTTAGTATCAGATACTATAAGTCCATATGCAGTGTGTTCCAGGATAAGCGAATTTCTAGGTGTAAAAGACAAAATATATACAATATTAATATTGTCGGAATTTAATTTCGAGTTTATAGTTGGAATGAACAAACCCTTGCTTTCCCTCCTCACAAAACTTAACGTAGAATATATATATTGTTTAAAGTAATCTCTCTTAATTAATACGCTAAACAATTATTTATTCTTTTTCCGTTACTTTGTACGTTGTTTGTTAAAATTCTAAAATTTCTGGCTCATATCCTCTACGGGAATCGAATATAGTACAGTATAAATTTCGTATTAATCTTTAAATACGAGCATATGGTCGGTTAAGAGTTTGAAATAATAAGCAATATCAATAAACAGTCCGTTCTATTTTAAGCCTTTCTGGCTCTCGGTGTTTTGGATTCTAAATGTACATTGGCGTGCAGGCGAGTGACCCCCGGCCAGCACTTATAATATTTGGGTGAAAGAGATTTATGGTTTATAATAGTTGTATAAAAGCTCTAGATTTGTAAATTTGCAGTATAAAGGTCTCCCGTCATACAATTTTGTTTTAAGAGTACAAAGAATGTTCTTATAGCCGAATTATGAAACTGTTTCATAGAAATGTTTTTAAATAGCTACAAGAAGAGTTTTTTTGCTTGGCTGTTTTTTATGATCATTTAAGGCACTGTGGGAGTGGTGAGTGTGCGAATAGAGCGATTCAAGTTGGTTTTGAATCGTTGGAGGTTATAGATAGAGAGACGATGGCAATATCAGTAATTTGGTTTTTCATGGAGTTTAGGTCCCGCTCTACAACTTTTATATTTGATAAAATACCGTAGAGCGTTGCTGAGAGACTGTACCGCTTTAGATAGAAAATTCTCAATAAATTCAAAATCATATCGCGCCATGTCTGAAAATGAATTTACAGCATCTGCGTGACCCCAAAGTCACGGGAAACACATTTTCTGACAAGTCAACCCTTGCATATACTTTTCCGAGCGTGTCAAAAAAAATGAATGGAAAAATTATAAAGTCTCAAGTGACATTGGTCCAAGTGGGCTTAATCGATTTGTATTCACATGAAGATGACTCGTAAACAATTTTCTGATAAAAAGAATATTGTAATTGAATATTGAATATATACAACTGAACGATACCTGCCTTCCGGTATATCTGCGTAATATTGTCAGAATTCCGTCTAGCTAGGTGCGATTCTTCTGAATTTTTGTTTTCCACAACATTTGGGTGTCAAGGAATGTAGTGTGACAATTTTCTGACATGTCACAATCGTTTTCCGAATTTCCTCCGAGGAGATTTAAAAAAAATTCCAATAATGAAATGGCGAGACCTGGAACGACAAAAATTTTTTCACATAATCTTTAACATATACTATAATGTTCCATTCTAGAAAGTTTCAACTTCAAATTCGCTTTTTTTTAATTCTCATTTTTTAGGACACGCTCGGAAAAGTATATGCAAGGGTTGACTTGTCAAAAAATGTGTTTACCGTGACTTTGGGGGGTCACGCAGATGCTGTAAATTCATTTTCAGACATGACTCGATATAATTTTGAATGTATTGAGAATTTCCTATCTAAAGCGGTACAGCGCCTCTCAGCAACGCCCTACTGCATTTCATCAGATGTAAAAGTTGTAGGGGGGGGGGGGGACCTAAACTCCACGAAAAACCAAATTACTGATATTTCACTTCACGGACCCCCTATTGTCACCGTCTCTCTAACTATTCATTGGGAAATACGGTCTCAGGAAGGTCCTTCCACAAAGATGACGTCCTATATATATTTGGCAAACGAACGATGTAGCCAACCTGTAGTGTTTTGACAGATTTCTTTAATGGTTGTGAGAATGTCATAAGCCTATTGTGTGAGGAATTAAAAAAAGCCAGCCACATGCTGGATTGAAACAACTACTAAAAAAAAATAGGCCTTAAAAATTAAAAATAATGTTATTTAATTTATAATTTCGTACGCTCCTGGAAACACGTTACATTTTCTTACATACCACGTATCCCAGTCGTATACTTCGTTGTGTTTAAAGTACCTAGATATAAACATTGAGTGAAATTTATAGGATTTCGGAACTGTTAAAAAATGTGTAAGTTGCATGTTAATCCTTTGAGTTTATTTTCGCAACTTACTTTTAGCGATTTTATATGGATTATAAATATCTACCTATAAATACCTACCTAGACATACAGGTAAAATTCCAAACAAACGAACTTGTAAAGAATTTGCAGTTTGACGTATAAAAATTATAGATACTTATGGATAAAATATTTTGAAAATATGTGTGAAAATAAATCCAGTAGATAGTTTAATTGTGAAGAGGTGAGCAAAACTGAGAATCCATAAAATAAACTTTTGATGATGCCGATAAAGTAACGGGAAAGCTTTCCACACGCTCATATAATAAACAATTCCACTTTTTCCTTTATTATTTTTGTAGCGAGTAGACGCTCTTCATTTTGCCAGTCACCAGTCGACAGGGTGTCATCTGCAAACAGATTTGAGTGTTCCATATTTTAATGAATTAATGGACAATGCGTGCATTTGACATGCAGGAGCTATATATTCTGTTGTATTTTCAAGCTGTGGATACTTTAGGATTAACAGAAAATAAACAGGTACTTAAATGAAAAATTAAATGCACTCAATGAAAGCATTTAAGGATTAAGTTGGTCCTGATCGGGTTGTTCTTAAAAAAAAACATTTTTTTGACATTTATCCATCCCATTTTTGCTCTTCATGTATTACGTATGCCCGCAACAGCTTAAACTTTTTGCTACAGGGTGTTGAAATTTTTATTTAATTTCTTTTTTTAATATCTCCGAGAGTACGATAGACATTATTTTTAATTTTGGTGTGCGATGATATATTCTAGTTCTATCGATCCTGGTACCTACGGCACTGATATTATTCCATGTGGATATTTTTTCTGATCACCTGGTCAATTCTACATGAAAACGTCAGACACACCCTGTTTTTCATTTTAACAATTAAATTCAAAATGAACTTCATTTCCAACAATTTTTATAAAAAAACATCATTATCGATGTCAGTAAAAATGACTTTCAAGACCTGTTTGACCCCCACCCAAAATATCCTAAATGGATCCAAATAAACTGATCAAATACAAAACTTCAAAGATTCTTCTACCAAATCAGACCGTAACGCCCGAAAATGGAACCGTATAAATACTCTTAAAACGTGAAATACAGGAATTTTGTTTGGAGATGACACTCTGTCGTGGTGCTGGGAAAATTAAAAGCTTTGCGAGGAGATAATTGCTCATTGGTGGCAGCTTGTCCCGCTAATGGCCTAAGTGGTTTATGTGAAGTTTGGTGTAAAAATCAGGAAAAAATGCTTTTAAAAGATAAATAGCACGTTATCAAGGAGCACAAGGTAGGTAAAGAATCGGGTCAAATACATCGAAGAAAATTATTGAAAAATATGTTTTACGTAATTTGCCTTTCCTTAAATTATCTTATTTAGAAAAACGTATTATCCAATACAAACAAAGGATTGCTTTTATGCAGAATTGACCAGGCTATCCATATGGAAAAATGTAAGCGGCATGTTAGTTCTTTGTAAAAATATCAGAGAATATGTTCACTGGTTCACACAACCAAAATATCTAAAGTACTTTAGGAAATTTCAAAAATTTTAAAAAAATATCATTACACTTTAGCATAAAATTTTTGGCGTTGAGGGAAACCGGAACAAATATTAGCAGGTTATTATATCCTGTATACAATGAATTTCTTTAAAATAAATTACAATTATGATCGCAGGGAAATATTTTGTATTAACTTTGTAGGTAGTAAATATAATTCTCTCTAATACTCTCTAAAAATACTACTACTTTATACTCTTGTTGTATATACAGTGTGTATATGGTCTGGAAACGGTTTAATAACTTTTGACCCGCTTGCAATTTTTAAAATGCCGCCTTGTTTTTTTGGTTGCGAATACAGAAGTGATATTCTGGCAGCGTACTTAATAATACCTTAACAAGGATGTATCGCAAGACCCCCCTTCCTATATAATTTTTTTTGTTTACCAAGATGGCGCCCATCCCCCGTTCTGACAGTTAGTACTGTCACCCTTCCGTCAAAAAGTAGTTTACCTTCCCCTACAAGCCACATCCAAAATTTGTAAAGAAAAATTACTGAATAAATAATATTTTTTTGGGTTTATGGCAAAATAACGTAAAAAGTAAATTTATCGGAGCCCAAATCCGCGGAAGCCCTTTTCCTTTTGTTTTATGCGTAAATCCAAATATAAAACCTTTTATTCACTTCCAAGTGGAAGATCATAAAACCAATTTCAAAACAAAAGGATTATTATTGCCCGAAACAAAAACACCGAAAAAGACTAAGCATAAAAGGATTCTTTGTCCCAAACTAAAATTTTATCTTGTTTTTCCAACACTTGCCGGGGCGCGAAAACAACAAAACTTAAAAGACAAAGGCAATTTTTCATCTAGACACGTCACTCACTCAATTTTACTATTCCATTTCTGTGTGCCGCCAAAAAACCGACAACGGGGGTTTGGAATAAATTTTGATAGGTTATCCGAAAGAGACCGGTCGGTGGCCGCGTGAGGAGTCAGTCAGAACCGTATTGCATAATATTTTGTTTATAAAGATTGAATAATATAGTTTCATAAATTTCTTTAAATCCCCACATTTTACTTTACTTTACTTTACTTTATACTTTATTTCCTTAGACATTACAATTTACAATGTATGGAAAACGTCAGAGTCAAATACATGAGTATATATAAAATGTATGATATACAAATACACAATATACAAAATTTAGACAAAGCAAACTTATCCTAAAATGAAAGTTATGTTATTGTTAAAAAAAAGTAAATATAAAAAAATGTACAGGCATTATTGCACCCTATTCATTAACTGAATAAAAAGCCTCAGACAACAAATATTGCTTTAAACGTTTTTTAAACAACATAAGACTATCAACAGCCTTCAGGTTTGGTGGTAGCTTGTTAAAGATTGCTGGCCCCAATGAGTTTGGTGATGTTCTACCAACATTCAGTCGGTTAAAAGGAACTCTAAATGAGCTGACTTGTCGTGTGTTATAGGTATGAACATCACTGTTAATGGCAAATCGACCTTTATTTTTAAAAATATATATATATAGTTCTAATAAGTATACACAAATTATGGTCAAAATCTTGTATTTCTTAAAGAGCCCTCTGCACGAGTAAGTCCTCGACACACCCACCAAAGTCCTCAATATTCTCTTCTGACACACAAGCAATTCCCCAACCACACCAGACGAGCCCCAGAAGATCACCCCGTAACGCAGACGAGAATCAACTTGTGCGTTATACACCATGAGGAGCTCCCTCATAGAAATCGCTGTCTTGAGCGAACGAACAAGAAAACAACATGAATTTAATTTTGATTTGAGCAGATCACAATGATTTTTCCAATTCAGATGCTCATCAATTTGCACTCCTAGAAATTTTATAGTATTGATTTTTAATATTTCTTCATTATTTATAAGCAGTTCCATATCCAGATTATTATGATCCTGGTAATTGTGAAAACGGATGTAATTAGTTTTAGTGTTATTGAGAAATAGTGAATTTTGACAGAACCATTTACACAGACTGTTCAAATTTCGATTACAGTTTTGAGTCAAAATGCTATCGTCCCCATGAGACAGGCATAAGATTCTAAAAAATATGTAATGTTGACATTTCATACTTTTAAAAGATTGAAAGGAACATATTTTTAACATTAACATTTATCCAGGTGGACAGTGACATTTACCATGGTGGAAAGCGAATCACTTTGCAATCTTGCTGTAGTTTCAGTCAAGTTACCTATGATTTGACGTTTCACAGAATTTTTGCAGTCACTTTATTATTATTTGCAGTAATCGGGTTGCCTGCTTTCAAGAGTTTGACAGTTTGTTTTGCCAGATGCCTCTATTATTGACCTGGGTCAATAATGGAGGTAAATAATAATGATTTCTGGCAGGAGGTGAAGAAGAAAGAATGATTTCACAAGCTGAAAATCGGTTAATCATACGTGATTAAATGGTTAGTAGTGAAAAAATAATATTATACGTAAGTCCAGGACAAATAGGGAGTGTTTATTCGACGTTGCTCACAAATCGCTAATCCTACAAAATATTATTTATACTTAAAAAATTGTACACTTTTTGGGCCACCGAACATTTCATTCATTTAATTTTATCGTAAGAGCGCAAACGAAAAATAATAGGTTTAAATATCAAATATTTTAGATTATACGTCAGTTATTAGCTTAGATTAAAATATGTCCGCTTCAAGGTCGTAGAAACTTTTGAGACGGAAGTGTCAAAAGTTATAATTTATCTGTTTTTAAAGAGCCACTAATGGCCGCAATTTGATACCGAAAGAGCCGCATGCGGCTCGCGAGCCGTAGGTTGCCGACCATTGGTCACAGCCAAAGCACTGGTGAAGACGCCAAATTGTCTTGCGTCGAAAACGAATTAAAACCGACATCGAAACATCCGACGACGGCGTCATTCGAGAGCTTTCGACGGACTGACGACAGTAACGGCGCGTGTCACGGTGGAGGGGTGCAGTGAAAAGCGAGTACAAGTGGCTGAGAGATAGACTCGGTGCCTAATCCTCGTTAATCGATTCAGAACGAATTTTTAATGTCTTTTTTTTGATAAAATAAATAATATTTCCGTATGGAATTAAAGAGCAGCAGCTTCATATCCAAAGAGCCGCATGTGGCTCGCGAGCCGCAGGTTGCGACCCCTGGTATAGAAATATATTATTGCCCGCACGTCTTAAATACTTATATATTCTCTTTCAATGATGACAGTAGACAGTACATATATTATATTCTATGACTGTAAACAATAATGTGTTTAAACCCAGGACACACCCATATTAACATTTTTTCAGCTTAAGCCGATCCTGCTTCATAACTAACTATTCGTGCTCGAAAGAATATGCGACTTCGCGTCACCGAATTAATGATTCCTGCCTTCTTGTGAGCAATTCGGAACTGCGCCCACTAATTTTCTCGTCCTTTCGGGAGCTGCGAGAAATTGGAAGAGGACGAGGCGTACCTACTATCATTATTAAATTTAAATTTGAAAGGGGCTAGCTCCTCTGAATGACGAGGAAATTTGATTATTAGTTATTTCTTCTTTATTGGAAATAAGTTCCTGTAAATTATAGAACATTCTTGATAATTATTTGTGATAGAATGGTAATTGACCAATGGCTTATAATAAATTCGTTCTCAGAACGACATATCCAACCGGTTGCAAATTTCCTTCAGCCGATGTTCGGATGTGGAAGAGTTTCTAACTGGTTGCTACTTTTTGTCTCTAAGAACGGGTACAAATGCCAAACCGTCAATTGTCAAATCTGAGAATGGACTGCTTAACTTAAGATACAAGTATTCTTATTCTTGCTCATTTCTGCTTTGTCTAGAGCTAGCCTCTCGTTTTGGGATGGATATTTATAGAATAATGGCCAGTAAGTTTAACCTAAATATGACAAAATTAAAAACAACGTTATAAGTAAAGAAACGATCGAACAAATGCGCTGAATTCAAATCCACAATTCCGTACCAGTATGCGGATTATTGTTACGGTTGCAAATCAGTTGAAACTTGATACATTTTGCTCTACGAACACCAAATTTTTGATCAGCGATCACATATTTTGCTCCTGTAAACACCAACCAACTGCGCATGTTTCGAGCAGTTTGTAACTATTTCTGACAGCTTTGCAAACGAACCGATTAGCTTTCTTAAGGACCGCTCTCTGCAAATGGCGATTGACGGATTTCTCCCAGACACCTTCACCATCAATGCGGGTGTTTTTCAAGGGTCCATATTATCTCCCACTCTCTTCTTACTCTACATTAACGACCTTCTAGTGAAAACTAAAAATCCGATATTTAGTTTTGCTGACGCTAGCACACTTATATCATCTTTCTCTTTGAATGCGCAAACATCGGCTGCCGACGCACATCTTCGCAGACAGCATGAACAATCACGCCTCAACAAAGACCTAGAAGAAATTTTGGCTTGGGGTGACAGTAACCAAGTCGAATTTAACGCTAAAAAACCCATGCAGCAGTTTTATCTAAAAAGGTTAACATTTCAGAACCGGAAATAGTCATGGACGGACACGCAATCCCACTGGCTTCATCTATTAATTTACTGGGCGTCAATCTGGGAGGAAATATGTCTTGGCATAACCACGTTGTGGCAATCGCCAAGATAGCTTCTCAGAAGCTTGGGGTACTCTTCCGAACCAGAAAGTTGTACACACCTCAACAACTTTTGACACTATACAAAGCCCAGATTCGACCAACACTAGAGTACTGCTCTCATGTCTGGAGCTCTGCACCCAAACATACTCTTCGGCTACTGGATTCCATCGAAAGGAGGGCCATTCGTCTGATTGAAGACCACGAGCTGACGAAGAACCTCGACAGCCTAGAACATCGAAGACAGGTTGGGGACTTGACTCTCTTTTACAGATATTTTCATGGAAAGTGCTCGGTTGAAATACACAACGAACCACTGCCGCCCATCCATATGTGATTAAGCTTAGTACTCCTCGAACTTCATTATTTAAGAATTATTTCATCTGGAGGACTTCATCCTTGTGGAACGACCTTCCCGAGGTCGTTTTTCCCAACGAATAACCTCCACCGATTCAAAACCAACGTGAATCGGTTCTTGCGCACACGCACCACTCCCAGAGTGCCCTAAAGGATTTTTCCTATAGTGCTTGTGTTTGATCATATAGGAAAAAAAAACCAATTTAAAAAATTATTTTATACTTAGCTACTGTGTTAACTATAACTTTGATTCTTATGTATATTTTTAAAAGTATCTTCAAGAACACATCTTAATGTTGGCAATTTCAACATAAAATCCGAAAATAATCTACCTTTTTTAAAAAAAAACTTAGGCCGAATTAATATACTGAAAGAGGAAGGCCGGCTGCATATTTATTCCCATCTTATGCCTTTCATCCGCTTTTTCTATTATTATTCCAAAAGCATTCATCGAAAATGAAAAAACCTGATTACATGGCTCGGAGTACGATAAATTTCATCAGCCTTTGTTTCGTACAATTATTACAGTCGGCGTTATTCTGTAAAGTTGTTTTTTGGTTTAGAAAAGATGCGATAAAATGTACAGTTTTACATATAAATGTACAAAAATTGTGACAAGATGTTAAGATATGAAAGGCAGTAAGTCAAACAATAAATTAACAATATCTTCTGGACTGACTGAAAGGCTATGCTCTTCTGTACATATGTATAATTTTTTCATGTAGTTTTTGTTATGGTAATTGTATACTTCTGCTGTTAAAATGTACAATTTAATGTACAAATTGTCTAAAACCGGAAAAACACCGAGTAGAGCAGAAAAATGTACATTTGTGGAAGATTATTAATCATGTACGAACGAACGAATGCGCTTTCGACTATCTAAAATGAAAAGAGTTATTAAGATAAAACAGTGTAATTTAAATAAATGCCCGGACTAATTGTAAAAAATACTTTTTGCTTTATATTCGCACGCTGTGAATTATTTTTAATCTAATTTATGAAATTTAAAAGCGCAAAAATGTTTCGAGGAGAAAAGTTATAATAATTTTAAACACTTATAGTAGGCTTATGAGAACTAATGGCTATGCTAATTAAAGTCAAGGGTTTCTCAAAAAATATTGCGTTTTAAAAATCAGGCTAGTCTAGCTAGTAAAACCTCCCTATTTTTAGCAGGTAGAATCGTTACTTCCACACTAAAACTACTTTGTCTAGAACTAATTTTTCCTGCCAGAGGTGTTAATCAAATTATTGTTGCATCTACATTGTCGCAAACTTTTTACAACTAGACGTAAACCCTCCGACGCGTTCGCTTTGTTTATTTTTCTACGAGTTTTACGCGATAACTCGCTTTTACGAAACCATAAAACATGTAAGACCCGAAATTTATGTTTCAATAAGACAATCTGTAACATTTCAGACATCACGTTGTAACAACGGCGGCTCCAGTAATTTTTTTAATTTTTTTTTACTCGTAAATAAATAACAATTTCAGTCGTCTGAAATTGGCAAACTATGTCACAACAATTAAACAAGAAAATATGGTTCTTGGTGGAATGCAATTGTTCTAATCAGGAACGTCCGAGGAGAAAAATCAGTCATGCAGAATTGACCAGGCTAATCACAAAAAGACATGTTTGCAGTCGATTAACACATACCAAAAATTCAAAATAATATTCAAACTACTTTCGGAGATATTAAAAAATAACGAATTGAAAGATATATACACAAAAAATAATAAATTGTGGTATTATTAGAGATTTAAATGACCTTTAAAACAATATGCCAACAGACAAAGAACATCGACAGCCTAGAACATCGAAGACAGATCGGCGATTTAACTCTCCTCTACAGATATTTCCATAGAAAAAAAAACCCACTGATATTGCTCGCTTAATTCTACCTAGAGGGACGAATAACCAAAATACACAAACCACTGCTGCTCATTCATATGTGGTTCAGCTTAGTACTCCTTGAACTTCATTAATTAAAAATTCTATCATCTGAAGGACGTCATCCTTAGGGAAGGACCTTCCTGAGGTCGTTTTTCCCAACGAATATAACCCCCAACGATTCAAAACTAACGTGAATCGCTTTATTCGCACCACGCACCACTTCGAGAGATCCGTAAGGGATTTTTCCTATAGTTTTTGTGTTTGAACATAAAAACCCCTTTCCATGTAAGATTTTAAGAGTAAATCTACCCCTCAAGGCATCTTTAAAGTACTTTTGAGTATCCATTTGGATACGCAGGCCTTTTATTTGGATATCAAATGGATCCAGACATTTTTTAATTACTTAGTAATTTAAAAACTACTGAACTGATAACAGTGATGACTAATACCTAAAAATGCTTTAAAATGATCAGAGTGAGAAAAAATATTAAAAAAATATGTTTGAAAGACATGGATACGCACCAAAAATTCACTAATGACATGGATAAGCAGTAAAAAATCACTAAAATATGCCTGGCTACCCCTCAAATTGATACCCTGTGTGTGTACTTTGTTTCCAGCCGCCCAATAATGCGCCGATAGTTTTTGGACATTAACAATTCAATTAACTCTACCAAGACTATACCTACGTCAGGGATTACTGAAAAATCACAAACTAAACCCATTGAATTCCGCCAGATCCGACGTAATGGCAATTGAAAACACCTTAAGCACCGTTCTTATGCTTTGATAATCTTATTTATGGGCCAGGAGAATTATGGCTTGTCGAAAATAACTCCTGCTGTTCGTACTCAATGCTGGTCTGGATATTTACGATAA
This sequence comes from Barypeithes pellucidus, assembly GCA_963991005.1. Classification (NCBI taxonomy): domain Eukaryota; kingdom Metazoa; phylum Arthropoda; class Insecta; order Coleoptera; family Curculionidae; genus Barypeithes; species Barypeithes pellucidus. The sequence goes on from OZ022559.1 coordinate 2,419,678, forward strand.
TATTTCCCCAATATTATGATATCGCCGGCGTATGTTCGCTGCGGATGATTGGAAAACAAATTATTTTATTCGATATAAACGGTTGGGTTATAGTGGTGTAATACGAAAATTATTAAATGTGAAACTGATCGTCTTATGTACCAATTACTAAGCTTCATTGTCTTGTTAACGACGTCCTGATATTTTATAGGGCCATATCAGTAATTATTTTGGAAGTATCTCATTTTAGATACTTTAGAATTATTATCACAGATAGAAAAATGCTGTTTTCACTTTATTGTCCCACTTTCTAATGAAACGAAAGATTCCGGTGGCAAAAGTGTCATGGCTCTCTTAGTTTTCAATATACTGGGCGATTTGAAAATCTAAGAGATATTAACATAAGAATTTTTACTTTTGTATTTTCAGATTTAATTGCATTTTTATTTGCTTAATTATTTTTTTAATTAATTGACGCATTACAAAATGATAGTTGTTTATATTTATATTAAAAAAGAAAACCTAAAAATTGGTTATTTTTAATAATTTACGTTACTTATAACAATAGGCCATGGTCAATTTATTAGGAACAAATTCAAAATTTTGACCAATTTTAAATATTAAATTGGATTATTATATAAAACATGCCAACATATCATACAATTCCATAATTATTTTCAAACGGCTATCGTTTAGAATAATTAAATAAATTAGTATATAAGATACAAGTTTCATAAGACATTATCTTAGAGCGTTTAATTTAGAAAACGACCCGCGAAGCGAGGAGTTTTCTGAAGTACAAGTGCTCTATGTCTGATGAACCGTGTATTTTATAATACTTTTTCTATTTGGGTCTTTAAAGTCTTAAAAATTTTAAAAAATATGGTACATTTTTTTCATTTGAATTAATATTTTCTTTTTGGGTTGGCAATACTTTTACAATTTAATAAAATGTTACAAGTATCAAATATGCCATGATATAAACAATTAAACACAACAAATCTTCTTCCCATCCGTCATAATTAAAAATAAATATATTATTAAAGTTAATAAAAATTAGTCAGGAAGAAAGTTGTACTCCGTTAGAAATATGAGAAATTGCAGAAAATAATATCGAAAAACTTTTAAAAAGAATATGCAAAACTTTGAGTTATGGTGCGAACAGAACAAAGTTCAAAATATTGAACGAAATAATAAATAATACTATTGAACAAAATATTGTGTCGACACAGAATCTGACAGGAATAACAATTAATGGCCAGGAAATGACTACAGTAACTATAAATATGTGTATATAAAGTAGTATCTATAATACTATATTGAATTATATATCAAAAATAGTACTTTATTAAATAAAACTTTAGAAATAGAGCATAAACTGGACGATATTTCTATATTTTTAGGTTATGTTAGGTTATATTTTTAGGTTATGTTTTATAGTTGTGACTAGAAATTAGTTTACGGACTCCGTCAGCATGTTATATATTTCCGAGTATAGGTAATTCAGATAAATATCTAGTAAAAATGATCTATTTGCAAGGTTAGTATTTTGAAGTTTTCTATAGAGAATTGTTATCGAATCCATAATGACAAGAAAACTAATTTCAACGAAATCAAAGTAGCCTGAAATTCGAACCCTACTTGCTGCCAACAAAAAAAGAAAAAAATTTTAATTTCATAAAGTGGCAGGTTATTCAATTTTTTTGCATTTCATAATGTATCCATTACGAAACCCAAATAGAAAAAGCATATTATCACAACTCTTACGTAATAGAATTTCATAAATAATAACCAAAGCTAAAACCGCCAATTGATAGCTCTGATCAAACTTCACCAGGTCATAGAATCCAGGTGTTAAAATTACAGTAGTTCAATAAATATCTTGATTTCATTAGTCTATATATATACAGGAAGCACGTGCTATAGCTCTGTGTAACCAAATTTAGGCAGAACAAACAAACAAAACCTAATTGCAAGTGAAAGATGTAGAGTCGGAATAACTGTAAACACGAACACATATGAAAGTTTATCGATTGCCTAATAATAATTTATACATTCGCGATTTCGGTACGTGGTATAAAACTTATGTTAATTTTAAACATGTGCTTGGTTTTGCGGAAAAATATTTACGTTTCGAAAAAAAATTGCTGAATGGAAATATCTCGTTAACGTTTGCTATTCAAATGCCCCGCCGGGTTTTTTCTTAAATTTATCGGAAATGGCTGGCAGGTAAAACACGATTTTCGGTTCCCTGATGGAATTCTTATATTAGTATACACGGTGTTTCAGGACGAAAGCTCCTCTCTAACTTTTTTATTGTTTAACTTACAGAAATACAATTTAAAGGATTTGTATATGATATTATTTTACATTTTATGACGAACTTCATTTTGTCGCTTCCGGTTTAACCGGACATGACCAACTTTGGATTAATAAGCATATAACGCAATATTAATTAAAACACGAATTGCTGCTCATTCACTGATTCAATTTATAAATAAATAAACATGAAACAAAAATTCTAAGCATTTATACGGTATTTGATACAAATACTCTGTTTTTAATCTTAATAACCCTTTTGTCTTGTTATCATTTAAATTATGAATTTCTTACAATCGTCCAAATGGAAAACAAAAGATGATGAAATATAATCGCTCTTCAGACCCATGTAATCAGTTTTTTTTCCCTCGGATGCTTTCAGAATAATAATTGGAAAAGAGGATGAAAGGCGTAACATGGAAATAAATATGCAAAAGTATTTTTGTTTTATCTAACTAATAAAGACCTTCTTTTGTTTAAAAGCTTGTTTCTATATTTTGTAAAATGAGTTTTTATATAAAGATCACGAGCTTGCGGTGAAAAGAATCTATGTGCCATATCGAATTTAGTTATTGTAAATGAAGTCATCTCATTTCGGGAACAAGTCCTAATTTTGTAACTATGTAAACTGCTATAAATTTAACGTTGGGTGGGGAAAATGAATGCATTTTTTCCCTTTTCAAATGCGCATACAGTGATATGCATAAAATCGACATCTTATGGGAATTTTTTTCCGTAATTGGTTAAGAAAAATGTTGACTTTGCAATTTATTCCTACAACAATTTACTAAATATGACATTATGTTTAAAAATTTTGGAAAATGTGACCGGAAAAGTTGTTTCTTTTTCTTTATATACTAGTTTTCACAGCCTAGTGGAAGTTTAACTTGGGCATTGCTTGATTATTTCAATTTTACTTAATAAAATGATTCCTTAAACATATTTTAATAACAATTTTCCCACCAATTTCTATATTAAATTTTATTGTATTTTTTAATAAAAATAAAAAATTTACGGCAAAATCCATGTCAAAGTTTTTTTTTTTTTATAATCAAATACAAGCACTATAGGAAAAATCCTTTAGGGTACTCAAAAAGCGATTCACGTTGGTTTTGAATCGTTGGAGGTTATATTCGTTGGGAAAAACGACCTCGCTCGTTCCACAAGGATGTAGTCCTCCAGATGAAAGAATTCTTAAATAATGAAGTTCGAGGAGTACTAAGCTTAACCACATATGGATGGGCGGCAGTGGTTCGTCGTGTATTTCTGTTATTCGTCGCTCTGGGCGGAATTAAGAGGGCAAGGTCAGCCGAGCACCTTCCATGAAAATATCTGTAAAAGAGAGTCAAATCCCCAACCTGTCTTCGATGTTCTAGGCTGTCGAGGTTCTTCGTCAGCTCGTGGTCTCCGATCAGACGAATAGCCCTCCTTTCGATGGAATCCAGCTGCCGAAGAGTATGCCTGGGTGCAGAGCTCCAGACATGATAGCAGTACTCCAGTGATGGTCGAATCTGGGCTTTGTAAGTTGATGCACAGTTGCCAAATTTTGTATAAATAACTGACCATTTGATTTTATTTCGATTATTTAACAAGTATACATAATCCGAATTAAAAAACAGTCCCGATGGATTAATTTACTTCTATGCTTTTACTACACTTTTAAACAATAAAATTAAATTAACTATGTATAAGTACAGATAGTTGAAAATTGATACGGTAATAAATAGAGAAACAAATAACCTGTAACAGGTCTCGAAATTTTGAAAAATAATGTCATATTTTTTATTTTTTTGGTTATAACCAAAGGAGGAAGAAATGCATCCCTGTTTTGTAATAAGGGGATAATTGTAAGAACAGCTAAACTAGATAATTTTACAGTAAGTAAATATGTCTATGGTCTTATCGTTATGGTCTGTAAATTTATATTTATTCTAAATAAGGAAAAAACATTTCGGGATAAAATATATAACTTTAAGAACTTAAATTAAGAACAAACCTGTAAAATGCCACAATAATCCCAATTTACAAAACACTGTTAGTGCGCCCCTTCTTACAAAACAGGGGCGATATGGAATAATTCTTCTTAAAAAACATGATAAAAAGTAAAATAAATTAATTTATCAGAATGTAGGCTCTTTCCATCCATAAATTAAGCTCTCGGCCGCAAATTAAAATATAATATGGTCATTAGAGCGGGCTTTTGGCGTCCGCCATTCACATGATCCTTGCACAAATCCGACCGACACCGATAGTTGCGACACGTATGCTGAAAACATAAATGTGCGTGGTCAGCATTATTACGTGTCTTATGGCACTGTTATTATTACAATTAATTATTTATTATTAATTTCATTCTCGACTTGTTCGCGTTTCTTCGTTTTAGTTAGTTAGACGTGGTATTTTCTAGGTGGCTCCTTTTTTAAATCAGTTATATTGTATATACTTCCAATAGAAAAAAACCTCAATCGTTTGATATTAAATAAAAATGATGTTAAAAGTTATAGAATACTTCGCACCAAATCATATTAAGTTACCAAGAAACTTGAATTCATTAAACGCCGAACTACATTTACTTTACAGCCGTCCCAAGTATATTTTGAAAAGTTAACGTTTCACTTCATAGTTTCAATTGCGGCAACTTCGCCGAACTTCAATTATTGTTGTTTCAGGCAAGTTTAAACTAAACACATAAAGTAAATTCATACGGCCCAAGAAATGTAAGAGCATATAAATCTTGTAGAATATAATTTACAATTATGAGTCTTTACAAACCATTTTAAAAGAATGATTGTGGTGGTATACGTTTGTCTGACATAGAAGTCATCATCGTAATTATCACTTACAATCTCCCTAGAGCCGTGATTCCTAAAGTGGACCCCTAGGGGTCCACTCTCGACTGCAAGGGGCCCATGTCAGCGAGGACAACAATTGGAGATACATTTAAGTAGGTCGTAACAGAATTTAAGGCTTTCACTACCTATATATTATGTACTTACATATTCCTTTCTTATAATAGACAATCATATAAATTACCTATGAAGAAAGTTTGTCTTAAATCTATCATGAAGATTTGGAGCTAGATTTGGGAACCAGAACATAATAATGCGTATTTTAATAAAATAACCCGAACAAATCTAACATAATTATCGAAATCAAAATTAAATATTATTACATTTCAATTTCCGAGAATTTTCTAGGTGTAACTCGGTTGGTTTTCCTTGCTATAAATAAGCCATGACTAAACAAGTTTTCACAAAGTAATTCCTTAAAATATAAAAATGTTTTTCTAAAAGAATTCAAATTATTTATCCTTTTGCAAAGTTGGTATTCACATGCGATGCATCTTTGTTTATCTGACGGCTTAGTCTAAAAATACTTCTTAGTTCAAGCTCTTGCGCTATTCTGCAGTTCATTTACAAGAAAGTGGTATTAGGTAAAACAGGCCTTGCAAGTATTAAAAGTAATTTGTATGAATATACCAATAATTATTTTTTTATATTATTATTCGGAAATTGGCACCTTTGGAATAACAATTATTCTAATTATATTGGTTCGATAATAGTATACAGCGTATTACTGGTTTTACCTGCCAATCATTCGACATGCATTTTTTCTTAGTTTCATTTTGAGGTTGAGTGTTCCTGCTTTTCCGGAATTTCCGGTACACCTTGGATGCTTGTATATAGGTTAAATTATACCCATGATGACTCTATATGCAATGTGTCCAAGATAAGGAGGGACAGTACAGGGATCTCGGAAACCGTAAGAGATACGACGTCGAAGAAAGAATTAAAATTCCAAGTAGTTCCGGAGATATCCGGAAAAACCGAAATTCTGAAAAATCGTTTTATTGTTTTCCTGGGTTTATTTGAGATCGAATTCTAAAGTAAATTGCACCTTCGCATTGCCACTTTTTCCGCTCTATCTAATAGAGTTAATTGTTTTGTAATCCGACGAGTCGTCTTCGAAGGGCCATTATCAACTTTCTTTTTTAAATACGGTTCTGTTTTTTGATATTGGAATTTGATAGCTTTTTTTCTTCCGAATGCAACGATGTATGACACATTGTGGTTTAATGACGTTTCGATGGTTTTTTGAACAACATCAGGATATTTTGGGATATGGTCCTGTATTTCTCCTCATTTTATACATAATATCTCATAAGTAAGCTCTAAATTTTTACTTATATTGGACTAGTTCAATAAATTACAAATAATTTAATAATAATCCACAAATAGGTAAGTGAACAAAATACAAAAACATTATTTCAAACTTCTTTTGATTCAGGATTTAAAAGAAAAGTAGGCGTTTGAAACAAAAAAATTAAGATGGAGTCGCGTGATTTGTTTCACGTTTCACTTGACATTCCCATTGTGATCGTTTGAGAGCGTTTCAAGAGGTTTTCTATTTTCCAGAAAATATGGAACATAATTTAACAAATGCTGAAAAGTTCGATATTCTATCGCATGTTTTATTTTATCTCAAAAAAACTGTTATGTGGCAGTTAGAAGATGTAATTTGTGCTTAGAGATGAACGGAAATCATTTTGAACACCTGATTATGTAGTTCCCTACTTTTTTTGTTGTTCGTTTTATTACTGTTTTGGAATGATTTTTGTTCACTTATTTGTGGTTTATTATTAAATTATTTGATATTTATTGAACTAGTCCAACATAAGTAAAAATTTAGAGCTTACTTATGAGATATTATTTATAAAATTAGGAGAAATACCGGACGGTATCCTAAAATTTCCTGATGTTGTTCAGAAAACCCTCGAAACGTCATTAAACCACAATGTGGCATACATCATTGCATTCGGAAGAAAAAAAGCTATCAAATTCCAATATCAGAAAAACAGGACCGTATTTAAAAAAAGAAAGTTGATAATGGCCCTTCGAAGACGACTCGTCGGATTTCAAAACAATTGACGCTCTTAGATAAAGCGGAAAAAGTGGCAATCCAAAAGTGCAATTTACTTTAGAATTCGATCTCAAAAAAACCCAGGAAAACAATAGAACGATTTTTCAGAATTTCGTTTTTTCCGGATATCTCCGGAACTACTCGGAATTTTAAAAATTTTTCGTTGTTTTCAAGATATTTTCGAAACGGCTTTAATAATTTTAGTGAAATTTGGGTTATCAAAAGTACCTAAATTAGCACATATTATAGCAATAAAAATATGTGAATCACGAATGAACTTTACGCATTTGATAAATTGTATACCAAGGATGGAATGACATTCGCGAGTAGAAAGAATCGAACAGGGTACATACTCATAGAACGGAACATTTTAAAGATTGTCCTCTCTCTACCAACAGAACAGAACTGTAAAAATGTTTAAAAACTATAACAAAGCCCCTTTTTACCGCTTTCCAGTTCATTATTCGTCAATAGTAGTTTAAAATATTTTTTAAAATAATTTACAGCCAGAATTTTATTTATGTTCCATTATTAATTTTTGATTTATTATTTGAAAATTGATTTATTCGATATTCAAATTGTTTAGGGGACCATTTTATTGAAACGATTTTTTTTTTATCGCAGCTATAGCTTTATTTTAGTAATATCGATTTATTAGGTAGAAGGTAAATATAATTTATCTGTTAGCAAGATTATAAATAACATATATTATAGCTTTTATGTTTTAACATACATTTTTTAATCTTATCTATTTAATAGGTCATGTTCTGAACATATGTCGCATGTGAACGGGGAAAAATTGCTATCAGAAGTAAAACATTTGAAACTTAAATGGGTTTTTCAGTTTGTTGCTGGAGGGTTTACACCGCTAATCCCCTGGCGGGACGACACAGGTGTATTGGTGTTGGTTTGCAATTAATATAAAATATTTGATTTTAATATGTGTTAAATACAGGGAGTTTTTAATGACATGCTAATATTTCCGAGTGGTTATTTCTTGAGGCAAGGTTCATATGAACAGCTGCGGCTTAAAATTTTTCTACAGGGTGTTGGAATTTTTTTAATCGTTGTTTCAATATTTTATCAATTTTGTTGTGTTATTAGGATATAGAACCACATATTTTAGTTAGCAAAGTTTAAAGAACACACTGTATATTCATTCCCACCCTACCTGGAAAGCAGTAATAGTTATATATTGTAGGTATTTTTATATAAAGATTTACAATAGTCGCAAGTCATTGTTAATTTTTTAAATAAACATTAAATTCGCTGTTGAAATGTCTGCACAAGGGGCAGTTATTTGTAATTTTGGCTTTACAAAAAGATGTTTATGTAAATGAAATAAATGACCAAGTTATTGATCAAAATTTGGACAATTTTAAGTTTTCCATGCATCTTTATTTCGATAGACAAAATATATTCTTGGGCTATATCCTATGCTTTAAGAAAAAAAGTAATAAAAGTACGAACCAAAGCTGCAGCATCGTAATACGCGAGAAGTTCAGGATACACGAGCAAATCATAATCCATGTTAGGATACGTCAAAAGTTGATATCCCAGATCCAGGATGGAAAGTATCCAATCACGAAAGCACAAAAATTCAATAATCCACTCGCGAGAATCGGTTAGATGAAAAGTTGGACAAGAGTAAAGTTTTTTTTGGTATGATTACCAAAAAAAAAAAGATTAAACCCGCACAAAACACCTTTTAGATAATTAAGATAAATTAAGGAGAAATTAAAACGTACGTGAAGACAATGTGGGTCCCAACTGGTAAAACCGAGTAGTTTTTTAGTCAGGCGGACATGTTTGTTTATATTATCGCATGCCTGCCGGTTGAAATAAAGCATAACCCAAGATCGAAACGCGCGCGGGGCAATTTTTCAGGAGTTTTCAGGCGCTGAAAAATACGGGAACGCTGAAAGGTTGTTCCCGATCCTAACGATTAACTGTTGCTTGCGTATTGGCAGGAATTGAAACATGTACTTGCCTTCGGTGTATCTGTGTAGTCCAGGTTAAAGCGAGTTGATATTTGGGTTTGGAAAATATATACTTTGCATACGGTGTAGTACAAGTGATTTTAGTATTCGGATCCGTTACACTACTCATACACAGGAATTTAAAATTTTTACTATTTTTCTCTAAAAGTATCAAAGATATTGTAAACTCCAGATATAAAAGTGTGCATTTCTAGCCTAGGCAATGAATACAAACAGTCTTTCCCACCTTTTTCGGTCATTATTGCTGCATAGCCAGATTGACATAGTTATCGCAAAGGTATCTTGCAAAATTCCAATTAAAAATTTGTTAATTTGACAATTACAACTGGTTTAAGGTTAACCCGCAATTGCTTTTAAAATAAATTTATTTCCCAATAATTCTACTATAAACTGCGAATAGGCGATGAGAGATTTTGCATAAAATATTATTATACTAAAAAGTATCAAACGAACCTTGAACTAATCCAACTGCACTCTGGCAACATCTATTTCTATTTTACTACGCGTTATGAATGAATACTAAACTCGGAAACACTACAACGTTGTCGGTGTGATCGCAGAATTGTTTATGTATTTTGGTTTATTTGTGTTTTTTGTGATTATTGGTGTAAAATCGTCTTTATTATAAACAATCATGTGTAGTTTGTAAAATACTGGATCATTTAAATAAGGATTTATCTTTTCATCGGTAAGTATGGTTATGTTTTAATATTTAACCATCTGATATAACCAGACTTCAACATTGTTGCCACTCAGCCAACGAACATGTAGTTCTCTTTTCAACCCATTACGGATTTTCAATAACATTTCGCACAATCAGAGCTTCACTTTTCAAGAGATTTAATGCATTATGGGACCTTTGAAAAGTATAGATTGTTATTAGTAATTTTCAATAAAAAAATTTGAGGGATACACAGTATTTTTAAGAAATTTATTAATAAAAATAGAACTTTTATGGCGTTGACAACTGAAATGTTAGCGATGTTGCCGGATTTTCGACTTTATAACAAAAAGACTGTAGAGATTTTGTAAATATTTAACGTGGTGATATACATATCTCATGAAAAACATCCCCCACATAAGGATTCGCCCCTCGGCTTATACAACACGACAAAATAGAACAGCTCAGGCAACTCTGCAATGTCTTTCCCTTCAAATTGAAACCTTCAACAGAGTTGCCACTTGTTATTTATTGTCTACATAGTAAGAAACAAATTATTGCACAAGAGGGACATAACAACATTGGTAATAAACTGCGAAAATACATGAATATAAAAAAATAAAAATATCCTACGGAATATATCATTGCAGCAGACTTTGCAAGATGGCAACACTGTTAAAACAAACATGTCCCAGCGTAAACATTTTTCACATTAAGCACAATTTATATGGATTAATATGTGATTTCCGCATCTTATTGCATTTAAAGACAGTAATATTACAAGATTACACAAAAAAGGAAACGCAAAAATGTAAGAGCAACGTGTACATGAATAATGTAATGACCCAGAATTCTGTGTAATAGAGTTACATGATCTCTAAATTTAAAAAATCATCTCAAAATTGACCTCAAATTTGACCTTAAAAAAATTGCTGGAAATGGCCAAATCCGCTTATAAAGGTATAATAATGAGTTTCCATTGGAATTTAATCATTTTAATTCATAAACATACCAAAATTGAAAATAATATCTAAAATACTTTCGGAGACAAAAAACATTTTAAAAAATTACCCTGTCCTTATGAACAATTCTTTATAAAATGTCCTCAGGAATCACGCTCCGAAATATAATCACGTCGCTAAGGAACACGCTGTATACCCAAATGATTTTAACTAATAATTTCAATAATAATTTGCATGACTAACTTCATACGCAGACCATGAAATCTTTTGCATACTTTGTGCCCGGACTATGTAAGGTTTTCTCTTTTTTACACGTATAGAAGCAATTAAAATTTATTTTAGAGCGAGAAATGAGACGTAATGCGAGTGCCTAGTTTACGATGCAGCATTTGCTCCGTTGCTTATGCTGATGAAATATTATGGCCTAAACCTAGTTATATAAAAAAAATGTCTTATGTAATAAAGGCATTACAATGTAGTTACGTGTTGGTTCTAATAAGAACCTCATATTCAGGGTATTTTTTAAATACAATTATTTAATTATTAATTTTCGAGGGTTTAATTTCTACGAAATTTAAACATGTGCCCGCAACCGCGTAGATTCCGATTGTTGAAAATTAAAAAATAAAATATTACTCAAATCGTTGGGTCACACTGCTCTGAAAAAATTATGCAACTCTTTCAGGGCTAATTACACAAATAGAGAACAAATATCAGAAACTATAGCCTTCAACAACTACTTTTGTACATACCTCGAAATCAAACGGGTACAACATCTAAACCATAAAAGTCTACTGCACATAACAAGTTTGGGGGTTACAACGGCGTTATACACAAAAACTGTAAAACTTTCTTTAAAATATCTACAAATAAGCAAGTCCAACGAATGATCGGTTCCAAAGACTGTCGCGTCGAATATGCCAGTGCGGCGAGATTTATTTACATGGCGAGGCGGAAGTTTTTTTCGTAATTTTTTTTATATTTTCCTTTATAGGCATAAAACGTCGCAGAATTACGCATATTTATATTGACGATATTTTTTAATTTTATAACTGTATTCTTAAATTCGCCATAATTTGCATTAATTTAAAAAGGGGTTTGTATATGTTAATTAGTTAAGTGTGGTTGTCTATAGTAGGTGTGTATTATGGAACTTAATTCTTGTTGAACAACATGCTTGAGATTTGAGAGTCCTTTTTTTTTTTTTTTCTTTTTTTATGATCAAACACAAGCACTATAGGAAAAATCCTTTAGGGCACTCTGGGAGTGGTGCATGTGCGCAAAAAGCGATTCATGTTGGTTTTGAATCGTTGGATGTAGTCCTCCAGATGAAAGAATTCTTAAATAATGAAGTTCGAGGAGTACTAAGCTTAACCACATATGGATGGGCGGCAGTGGTTCGTCGTGTATTTCTGCTATTCGCCGCTCTGGACGGAATTAAGAGGGCAAGGTCAGCCGAGCACATTCCATGAAAATATCTGTAAAAGAGAGTCAAATCCCCAACCTATCTTCGATGTTCTAGGCTGTCGAGGTTCTTCGTCAGCTCGTGGTCTCTGATCAGACGAATAGCCCTCCTTTCGATGGAATCCAGTAGCCGAAGAGTATGTTTGGGTGCAGAGCTCCAGACATGAGAGCAGTACTCTAGTGATGGTCGAATCTGGGCTTTGTGTAGTGTCAAAAGTTGTTGGGGTGTGTACAACTTTCTGGTTCGGAAGAGTACACCAAGCTTCTGAGAAGCTATCTTGGCGATTGCCACAACGTGGTTATGCCAAGACATATTTCCTCCCAGATTGACGCCCAGCAAATTAATAGATGAAGCCAGTGGGACTGCGTGTCCGGCCATGACTATTTCCGGTTCTGTAATGTTAATCTTTTTAGAGAAAACTGCTGCCTGGGTTTTTATAGCGTTAAATTCGACTTGGTTACTGTCACCCCAAGCCAAAATTTCTTCCAGGTCTTTGTTGAGGCGTGATACTTCATAGTATAGTTCTGAAATTAACTGTCTGTTGCTTAAATTTGTTAATGTATAACATTTCCTAAAATTGACTTTTATGTAGTTTTTTCTGCATATATTATATGATTATGTTCCATATAACTTTGACCGCACTGATACGTTTTCAAAAGGGTTAACTAGTGGGTTAAAGATCAGTGAAACACATGGAGAAGGTCAAATTATGAATTTGGCAAACGTTTCGGCCTCTATGAGGTAATCCTCAGGGCTTAAATTTTTTTTAAAATACGACGGCTTTGATATTTTTATAATAGGGTACTCAGAAATGATCACATTTTATTTTCACCAAAATAAACCTTCACTAGAGCCTTGAGGATGGCCTCATAGCGTATAATTTCGGTCTGCCAGAGACGCAGTTAGGCACAAATCAAAAAATTAACGGCAAATGTTGTTTTTTGGTAATTTTATATTGTATTTAAACTTTCCAAGTCTACAACAAAAAACTCCTCTTGCGTTATTTGCCTACAACTAACCGATTCTTCGACAAAATAGTGTTTTGAATTTTCTTTTCTTTAAGTAGAGAGCTAGGTACCGATAAATAAATGCGAATCCGTACTGTATATAACGCTATAAAATAAAGCACCAAGAATAAAACGGTAAACAAGTCATATACATCTAACCCTGTATTCTTCACAAAGAGGGCGCAAAGTATGTAAATTGGTCCCTGTTTTTCTCTGTCGATTCCGGAGCTAAACTGGCATAATAAAACCAGACAAAATCATTCAAGAATAAGTCGAAGAAAACGCCCGTTTCACTTCAATATGCAGTGGCGTTGCTTGAGCTTCTGCGTTGGGGTTGGGGGCCCCCAAAAAGTAAAAATCCAACTTACTATGTAAGTTGTAATAGTTGGAAGGTTAGATAACTTGTTTCGTGCTACAACATGAATGAATTTTAAAATCTGACGTTCCGTTTATTATATAGATAGCTTGAAATTTGAATCTCTATAGCATAGTAAGGTGAAATCTGGTGTTGGCATAATATCCGAAATCCGAAAATCATGCAGACACGTTAACTTTATTTTTATTTTTGTCAATTAACTTTAGCCAGACTACACCTTATCCTGTTGGAAACACTACCCGAAAGACCTGACCTTAACCTAACACCAACGAAACTTACCCCTGATAACGTGGTTTTCTCATGCAGAGCGTTCTGGCAGTTGAGTGCGCTCTCCGGGTTGAAGTACGTTAAGAATGCACAACCTGAAATTAAAATGCATAATACAATGAGACCATTCTAAACGTTTACCATGATGACACTCCTTTAAGTTTAAGGGTAATTATAATAATATATAGTAATTTCCAGAGAACTATATGCCTAAAAGTTTTTTTCTAATGCGTTCGATCGAGATTACTATTACAGTGAACTTCTCATAACGGACACCACTATTAAGCGGAACTAGGTATATGAAATTCCATGAAAATCAACCTCTCTTGGGCGGACGCGGACAGGCTGTTTTCATACAAAGAGTGCGCAAACCCTCCTTTAAACGGACAAAAAAAAATTTTAAATTATTTGGGAGACGAATAAGTACGGTGAAAAAAACTCTCTGAAGACAGACCGGCAACCAATCGCGTATACGTGGCAGAGCAAAAGGACTTCGCCGAATGAAAGTATGTATGATTCCCCGACAGCAGTCCGCAGTTTATTTGTGAGTTGTAAGGTTAAAATCGTAAACAATGGCACAAAAATGTCGCGTTTTGAGTCTGAAAGAGAATATTGATGTTGTGGAAGTTTGTAATTTGATAACAATGATTTGGGCGAGTTCATTTAACATTGATAGCAATGTGCTATTAGAAGATGATAGTGACCCCACTCCTACCGGTTATGTAGTCCAAACTGAAACCACATCACTATCTGACGACTCTGATGAAGAAGTTGAATGCAATAATCAAACATTGGCCAATTAGCAACAAGCCATTAGTATGGTAAAGGAATTATAAGAGTATGCAAAGAATAGAGGTGACTCTACAGCAATGGAATTGTTATCAGACGTGGAATTAGATTGCAAGTATGAAACGCAAACACGTCAAACTACGTTATTAGATTTTTTTAGTACTACATCCTAACTAAAACTAGTGTATTTTTGTTATGTTATGTTTATTTGTACATATATAGTAATAATTTTGCATTTACATATTACCTAATAACAAATTTCCCATGGGCGGACACCTCTATTAGGCGGACACATTTAGACAGTCAAGTAGGTGTCCGCCTAAGAGAGGTTTCACTGTATTTAATAGTTATTTATGTACCAAGGGCGTTAAGTCTATCGCCTAATGGGCATTATACTCTAGTAACGGGTGTGTTTGGATATAATACTTTATTTTTCATCTATTTAAAATATAAATAGTTAAATTCCTGTATTCTTTTTAACTATTTTCGCCAATATTTAGTATTTAGTGAACTTTGATCGGTTGTCATACAATAAGTTTGACGGGTGCTTATTTTAAGCGTCTTTTACGTTTGATAAACGGAAATATGGAAATTCCACAAAATCTTGTAGAAAATGCTGAAAAAACTAAGGAACACTTATTGCGCTGCAAAGTTTAAAGTCCTGTACGACAAGGAGTATGAAACTTTTCTACAATGGAAAGTAAAAAAAACAAATTACGGTGATTAGTGAAATAGTAATGATGCTTACTTTCAGGAATTGGTATGTAACCCTTTTGCTTATTGGTAATAACAATTTTTAATTATTTTTACTTTATTATAGTCGCTGAAATAGCCTGGGAATAAAATATTCCCAAATGAAGTCTGAACTTATAGTAAAGGAAAACATTAATATTTCAAGATATTGTCAATTAATAGCATTTTTAAAAGTTAAATCAAAGTGATATCTTTCTAGAAAGTCAAAAGATTTGGAAGGGGAACAAGTTTTATCAAAAATGATACCTTCCTGCTCCATAAAGTGGTACTCGTAATGGGAGTTTTTGGCGGCCTAAGACGGGATGAGATGGTAAATAAAAAATACCAGGAACTAAAACTGCGACGCCAATCTTTTTTTGATCATTAATTATTATTAGTTTTATTAATTCATTTATTTCTATGCTGGAAAACGCGTTACTATAGACGACGTCAATTCTTATATTCTCTGGCAAATTTTAAATTTACAAATATAAATTAAATATTCAAAAATTGAATTTTTAAATAAGCCTTATTCGGTGCAACAAAAACGCTGTACTTTAAACTAGACAATCAAAAACGAAAAATTAAAATTTCATTCGTAATTTATTTTTCATGCCAGCTCACGTTTTAGCCGGAATTTTTCGCGGCCATTTTTTGCCCGCGCACCACACACCAACGTAAAAGGACAAAGGGAAATTCCGCAACACCACAATTAAATAAAATTAGTACCTTCCGGCGGCTTTTAACTTATTTTGAGTCATTTTATTTCAAAATAGATGATGTGCATGCACTATAAGATAATATGATTACAAATTTCAACTTATGGAAAGTTACTTGAAAGTTACCAATACGGCTATAATATTTAAAACATTCGGCTAGTTCGCGAAATAAACTAGGCCGGCAACACAAATATCGCGCCCTATTAATTCTCACTAACAGCACAATTTTGTTTCATAAAAGCTATTGATTTGCTAATTAGAGCTAAAAGAGCCTCGATGATAATTGCATTGTACATCGAAAGAGTTCTATAAGCTTGGTTGCTGTGTAACTTGAAAGTATATACAAACGAACGAAACTCAATTGTACAAGTGAAAATAATGCAAAAAAAATATGGGATATATATAATAATGAAGAAGGTATATTGATAAGAACTTCATGGCTGGTATCATGTTCGGAGCTCTGCACCCAATCGTACTCTTCGGTTATTCGAGTCCATGGAAAGGAGAGCCATTCGTCTGATATGCTCTCATGTGGAGGACGTCATTCTTAAGGAACGGCTTTCTTTAGTTCGTGTTTCCCAACGAATATAACCTCCATGAATGGCTTTATTTGTACACGCACCACTCCCAGAGTGTCTTAAAGTCCTATATTAGTAAGAACCTATGTGGGCACTGTCTACTGTAATATATATATATATTACGTAAAAGTTCAACCAAATCACATTACCCGTCAATGTTTCCAATAGATTTTACGTAAAGTTGACTGTGAAATCCAGCCCGATGAGACTGCTTATGGGGGGGGGGGGGGTTTGTTCGGGTTGATCTTCAAAATGAGGTATCGCAACACCCCTCATCCCTATTCAAAATCAGGGAGTTGTGTTCACCCCCGTTAGGGGGTTGAAGTTACGGAGATGAAAAAGCGGAAAAGTTATTCCACCTCGAATCAGAAATCGACGGGTCCGAGCGATTTTCTACATTTTCATTTTAAAGCAGGAAAATCGAGGTGTTAAGTTCGCTGGACCACCCTGTATGTATACAATGTGTACATAAAGTAAGGAACAAATTCATTATCTAGGAATCTAAAAATATTACGGAAAAATCCTCGGACACGTGTATAATAATTTTTAATGGCGCATTTTTTCCCATACAAACTTAATATACAAGGTGGCTCATGTAGTAGATATGACATTATCGACGATTTTTTTAAATGGGAACCCCTATGTTTTAGTTCAGATCTGTAATCTCCAAGAACAGCCGATTTCAAAAACATAACACACTTAGGGCCTAAAATTCATAGTTTCGTTCTACAGGGTAAAACAAATAATTTTATTTAAGATATTTTTTTTGGCTTGGGAGGCATCAATTATTTGCGTGAGGCGTTTTTAGCGATTTTTCAACCCCCCTACCCCCAATAAAAGATTTCGTGACATTTGGCTCAATCCCTTCTGCCATCACCCAATTTTACCTGAAAGCCTTACGTAATTAATGGACGCACCATCATTTGCTGTTACTTATGTTTTTTCTCAAGTAGGCTTATTTGCTGTTATGTAACTATGGTATTTAGATAATGTCATTGTCATTACATTGTATTTTTCTAGTAAGTTTATTTTAAAACATATTGAGTTCCTATGCGTTTATCTTTAACACAAATAATAGAAATTCTTATGATGATTGGATATGGTGATAGGATCCGTACTCAACAAGAAGTTTGCATTTTGTTTAACACTAAGTATCCAGCAAGACCAATTACTAGATCAACTGTGAGTAAACTTGAAATAAAATTTCGTGAAACGGGTTCAGTGGAAGATATTCCCAGAAAAGGTCGTCCAACTATTCCGGATGATAAGAAATTAGATATTTTATTGGCTATGGAAGAAGATCCCCACAACAGCGTCCGCCAGATTAGCATTGATCATGGGGCGGCTGCTATGACCGTTCATAACCTATTGACGGTAGAAAAATGGCACCCGTTTAAAATCCGATTGGTTCATGAGTTGAATGAAGATGATCCAGATCGTAGGATGGAGTTTTGTCAAACATTAATGGAAAGATGTAACTTAGATCCTTTGTTTGTTGAAAATATCCTATTTTCGGATGAATCTACCTTTAAATTAAATGGAGAAGTGAACCGGCAAAACTGTAGATACTGGGCAAAAGAAAATCCCAGGTGGATGCGTGAGCACCATACTCAATATCCTCAAAAAATTAATGTGTGGGCTGGTATTGTGGAAAACAAAATTATTGGGCCATATTTTTTTGACAACAATGTAAACGGGCTAAATTATCTTCATTTTCTTCAGAACTTTCTTATCCCTACGCTAGTTAACTTATACCCTAGTAGAAATAATCCAGGAATTCTAGATGAAAATTTGTGGTACCAACAAGACGGCGCACCTCCACATTATGCAGCAGTAGTGCGCCATTACATAAACCAAGTTTTTCCGAACAAGTGGATTGGAAGACGTGGGCCTGTTGAATGGCCGCCTAGGTCTCCAGACCTTACAACACTGGACTTTTTCTTGTGGGGTCACCTGAAAAATGTTGTTTATAAAGTCAGACCTGCCAATATTGAAGATTTAAAAAATCGAATAACAACAGAATGCAGGAACAGTTCAGAAGAAACCATAAGAAAAGTCCAACAAGAATTTATTGATCGCTTGGGGTACTGTCAGGCAGCAGAAGGAGGACAATTTCAACACTTAATTAAATAGCTTATTTAATTTTTTTACATTTTTTTAAATTAAAAATATCTTAAATAAAATTATTTGTTTTACCCTGTAGTAACGAAACTATGAATTTTAGGCCCTAAGTGTGTTATGTTTTTTTGAAATCAGCTGTTCTTGGAGATTACAGATCTGAACTAAAATATAGGGTTCCCATTTAAAAAAATCGTCGATAATGTCATATCTACTACATGAGCCACCTTGTATATTAAGTTTGTATGGGAAAAAATGCGCCATTAAAAATTATTATACACGTGTGGATTTTTCCGAAATATTTGTAGATTCCTAGATAATGAATTTGTTCCTTACTTTATGTACACACTGTATAATCAAGTGAAACTAAGGAATATTGACGTCTGATTTTCCTCGACCATTGTTATGTAATTCACAAAGTTACAAGTTACGATCTACAAGGTTTTTCATAACAAAAAAAAATCTAAATTTTTTTACCAAAGGTTGCTAAGGTCGTAATTATACTAAAACAAAAAAATTTACATAAATGAAGTTTATTCTCGCACTAACTCGAATCTTATCTACTAAAATACAGCTCACTGCTTTGCATTATCGACTACCGTCTTGGCAAAAACAACTGAAGGGAACAAATTAAATTTTAAAACACACTCGACTCGGCCTCGTAAATAATCAGACGATAAAAAAAAGTATTGCACTTTCGTGACTGGCGGCATGAAATAAAACTTTGTTTTAATTATTCTTTTACACATTCGCGTGTCGTATGGGACAGACGGCTATGTTTATTTTAACATCACTATCTGTTCCATTTACTTATCGTGAAAATAAGGGTAATATCCCTTGAAATTGTTTAATTTTTAAAAGACATATTCGCGAAAAGTTGCTTTCTGTCTTAGGCCGGTATTAGACTATCAAATATATTTGACAAAGATCTTTTATAAAATATTTTGTAGCATTTCTTTGATAATATTTCTTTTATAAAAGTTTTTACTAGAATTACACTGTCAAAGAACTTTGACAATTTTTGAAGGAACTTGTCACGTTTTTACAATTAAAAATGAACGATAGACGTGCATTAGCTTGTCTAGCGCTAAGTGCTGCCGTGATTACAATGTGTTTAGTATTAAAAAAGAAAAAAAAAAAAGAGCTAGGCGCCTTTGGGTAAGGCCCTGGGTGGCAAGACGTAATGGTGTCCACCACAATCTCCTTCAGGAGTTACGCGTTGAAGGTATTAGGAGTTATAAAAACTATTTAAGAATGGACGAGGAAACATTTAACTTTATTGTTTTAAAGATATCAACATTGATATCCCGACAGAATACACATTTAAGGAATTGTATCAGCAATGAGGAACGCCTTATGGTTATCCTTCGGCTTATGGCAACAGGAGAGAGTTATGCTAGTTTACAGTACAGCAGTCGCATACCTCAATGTACCCTTTCAGGCATAATCATAGAAACTTGCAAGGCAAAAAATGAAAATAAATAAATAAATATATCCAGTCTTTTATTTCGGTTTTTGTAATCCGGGTGTTGATGGTTGTACAATATTTCGAACCTTTCATACTCCGAAATTAGCAATTTTGTTGTTGAAATGCACCAGACAAACTTATTTTCCGCCATGGTATTATATACCAATACCAGTCGCAGTCAATGTCAAATTTATGCCTTATTGTCAGAAAATGAGGTTACTACCGTTACCAATCAACTATAAAATCTTTTATCAAAGATAATCGACTGTTGTTATCTTTTATAAAATATCTTTTATAAAATAAATATTTTATAAAAGAACTGATATTACACTACAAATATTTTATAAAATATTTTGTAGCATTTCTTTGATAATATTTCTTTTATAAAAGTTTTTACTAGAATTACACTGTCAAAGAACTTTGACAATTTTTGAAGGAACTTGTCACGTTTTTACAATTAAAAATGAACGATAGACGTGCATTAGCTTGTCTAGCGCTAAGTGCTGCCGTGATTACAATATGTTTAGTATTAAAAAAGAAAAAAAAAGAGCTAGGCGCCTTTGGGTAAGGCCCTGGGTGGCAAGACGTAATTTAAGGGGTGTCCACCACAATCTCCTTCGGGAGTTACGAGTTGAAGGTATTAGGAGTTATAAAAACTATTTAAGAATGGACGAGGAAACATTTAACTTTATTGTTTTAAAGATATCACCATTGATAGCCCGACAGAATACACATTTAAGGAATTGTATCAGCGTTGAGGAACGCCTTATGGTTACCCTTCGGTTTATGGCAACAGGAGAGAGTTATGCTAGTTTACAGTACAGCAGTCGCATACCTCAATGTACCCTTTCAGGCATAATCCCAGAAACTTGCAAGGCAAAAAGTGAAAATAAATAAATAAATATATCCAGTCTTTTATTTCGGTTTTTGTCATCCGGGTGTTGATGGGTTCATACTCCGAAATTAGCAATTTTTTTTGTTGAAGTGCACCAGACAAACTTATTTTCCCCCATGGTATTATATACCATTACCAGTCGCAGTCAATGTCAAATTTGCCTTATTGTCGGAAAATGAGGTTACCACCGTTACCAATCAAATCTATAAAATCTTTTATCAGAGATAATCGTCTGTTGTTATCTTTTATAAAATATATTTTATAAAATAAATATTTTATAAAAGAACTGATATTACATTTCAAATATTTTATAAAATTTCTTTTATAAAATATCTTTGTCAAATATATTTGATAGTCTAATACCGGCCTTAGAAATGCGACGATTGCATCCATTGGCATAATAATACAGGGTGATGCATGTTAAAATAAAGGTAGTAAATCATATAGCAAAAAGTCGGAAGCTTTTTAATTTCCATTGGAAAAACTGATTTTATTGCTAACAAAATCTTTAATTCCAGTTTTCTCCTCCTATGATGAGTACCTTTTTAATTAGGTATTCTTTTGTCTTTATGAATTCCAATTTTCCAATAATTGTCGAGACACAAAAATATAGTTAGGGAGACAGTGACAATAGGGGGCTCGTGAAGTGGAATATCAGTAATTTCTCGTGGAGTTTAGGTCCCCCTCCACAACTTTTGCATCTGCTGAAATGCCGTGGAGCGTTGCTAAGAGGCGCTCGCTGTACTGCTTTAGATAGGAAATTCTCAATAAATTCAAAATTATATCGAGCCTTGTCTGAAAATGAATTTACAGCATCTGCGTGACCCCAAAGTCACGGGAAACACATTTTCTGACAAGTCAACCCTTGCATATACTTTTCCGAGCGTGTCAAAAAAAATGAATGGAAAAATTATAAAATCTCAAGTGACATGGGTCCAAGTGGACTTAATCGATTTGTATTCACATTTTTCTGATAAAAACAATATTGCGAATCATTTTTCCCGTCATACAACTGAACGATACCTGCCTTCCGGTATCTCTCCGTAACATTGTCAGAATTCCGCCTAGCTAGGTGTGATTATTCTGAAATTTTTTTTTTCACTACATTTGGGTGTCAAGGAATGCAGTGTATGTGACAATTTTCTGACATGTCACGATCATTTTCCGAATTTCCTCCGAGGAGATTCTTAAAAAATTCCAATAATGAAATGGCAAGGCCTGGAACGACAAAAATTTTTTCACATAATCTTTAACATATAATGTTCCATTCTAGAAAGTTTCAACTTCTTTTCTTTTTTTTAATTTTCATTTTTTTTACACACTCGGAAAAGTATATGCAAGAGTTGACTTGTCAGAAAATGTGTTTCCCATGACTTTGGGGTCACGCAGATGCTGTAAATTAACTTCCAGACATGGCTCGATATAATTTTGAATTTATTGAAAATTTCCTATCTAAAGCGGTACAGCGCCTCTCAGCAACGCTCTACGGCATTTCATCAGATATGAAAGTTGTAGAGGGGGACCTAAACTCCACGAAAAACCAAATTACTAATATTCCACTTCACGGACCCCCTATTGTCTACGTCTCTCTAATTAATATGCCAAAGATTAAATTTGAGTTTCAGGTAAAGCGGCCTCTAGTGGCTTAGTAGAGAAACGTTTAGTTTAAAAACTAACCACAAAATGATGAAAGAAGAAAAAAAAACTTTTACAGGCTATAACTCAAAAAGTATTGAGTTTTTGACTTTTTGTTACTATATGACTTATTACCTTAATTTTAATATGTAGAATAATTTCTCCAAGTATCGTGATGCAATATCAGTCAGCGCCTTTATGGACGGCGTCGTTCGCGGCCTTGAATAAAAATATCGATCCTTGGAAGAATCAATATTTTAGCCTTTTTTCAGACAACTTTAGTCGGCATTGTTCAAATTTCCTCCGCCCAATTACAACACCAGCTGAACGCGAAGGGCGATTTTCAAATCAATCATTCTCCAGCAGCGGGATGCCATTTTATCGGTGTAAAAGCTCGACGCTTTTTGGTTTTAAAAGAGGGACGTGTCGTGTCCAAGTTATACAATGTTTATAAAAACAATAAATATACAAAAAGTTGATATTTTTTCCATTGAGGTGATTTAAATATAACAAAAATTGTCTCGTATTTGTTTGCCAAACCGCTCATAAAATAATAAACCAATTTTTCATTTTATTTAATGTATTATGCCGAAAATTTTCTTATGTTTCCCGAGAATGACGAAAATGAAACTTTACAACACCACCTTATTTGTTTGAAAGAGAAAGATCGGTTTAAGGTGGTTGCACACGCACACGACTCTAGCGGATCGACGTCAATCGTAAAATTTACTGCAGAAGTTATTAATTTTCTTAAATTTGAATATAATTTCATTTTAAACAATAATCGGCAAACCAGGACTTTAAATAAAATTCTTAATAACTCTAAATTTTATTGTCCTTCCTCGTCATCGCTTCATATTGATTCGTTCAATTTCGTAATTGGGGCACTGCTGCCTCTCTTAGAATATAATGGTTTGTGTAGCTGATAATGATATCCTTCCGGGCTGCCGTCTCTGGCCGGTAAACTGATAATGGCGCCGATAAGCCGTCCTTTACTGTACACTCGCTGAAATTGCTTTATCAGTCCCCTTAAACTTAACGCTGCAGCTGGCTTCACCTGAGCTTCAAAGCTGTTCGTACCTGCTTTGGGTATTTCCTGACTTGTATTTTCAAAGACGTGGATTCATGACAGTGTCGTAGTTGACTTCTATGTATTCAGTAAAATTGATAGTGCAGTAAGAATAGAGGAACAGAACAATTTAAATTCACATGATCCCTATACAAACGTTTAGTACTATTTATGTAACAGCAACACGTTTTGGTATTGTAAGACAAGGAAGATTGCTAGGCTACTAGCTCTGGTAATATCTAATTAATTGAATAAATACGAGCTTTAAAATCCAGTCTAAATAGCAAAATATGTTTGGTCCTTGTGGGGTAACAATGTTATTATGAAACTTGGTGTTATTAGAATAATAAATCTCGTTAATAAACTAAACATTGAATTTTGTATGGAATAAGCATGGGCCATATAGGAGATTTTATACTTTTATCATGCTCTTTAACTTATATGTGCAGCGGGCTTTATTTAAGCTTCAAACGTTCCTGCTTTGACTATTTTGTATCCAAGTTTTATTTTCAAGCAGCTGGATTTATAATATCGTTGTAGTTTAGCGTCCCGTCAAACGAATCCTGAAAGGACTCGACGTCAAAAAAGCAACTGGTCAAGACGAAATTCCTATTATAGTTCTCAAGACATGCGCCGATGAACTAACACCAGTATTTTGTAGACTTTTCAACTTATCCTACAAAAAAGGAATATTTCCATCTTGCTGGAAGACGGCGCGAGTCCAGCCTATTCCAAAGAAAGGTAAGAGAACCCTGCCTAACCACTATCGGCCAGTCGCATTGCTTTTAGTTATATCAAAAGTAATGGAGAAAACTATTAACAAACATCTTCTAAAGTACCTGGAATGCTGGAAGGAAATATGTGTTGGCATAACCACGTTGTGGCAATCGCCAAGATAGCTTCTCAGAAGCTTGGGGTACTCTTCCGAACCAGAAAGTGGTACACACCTCAACAACTTTGACACTACACAAAGGCCAGATTCGACCATCACTATAATACTGCTCTTATGTCTGGAGCTCTGCACCCAAGCATACTCTTCGGCTGCTGGATTCCATCGAAAGGAGGGCTATTCGTCTGATCGGAGACCACGAGCTGACGAAGAACCTCGACAGCCTAGAACATCGAAGACAGGTTGGGGATTTGACTCTCTTTTACAGATATTTTCATGGAAGGTGCTCGGCTGACCTTGCCCTCTTCTTTGTATTTAATAAAATTAGATGGTATCAATTTGTTGAACCAATCGTCATGGTTGATAGGAGAAAATAGTGTCACACACAGTTGTACGTTGTCTCTTAAAATTTAATAATGGAGCTACAAGAGTATGATTTTGTCCGGCACTTTAATTTTAATATAAACAATACAATTCAAGGATTTTATCCAACACCAGGTTTAAAACTAAAGCGTTTAAACTTTAGAACAAACAGTTTATAAACTTTGCCATACTCCATTAGCCCGGCTCATTGAGATGCGGTGGAAAGTTTATCACATTTGTTGTTTGCATCCAATAATCCTACCCATATACTTTACGACCAAACTTTATTAAAATTTATAGTTATAGAGCGATAGTGAACTAGGTTAGGTAAGCTACTAATTATTATATTTTAATGGTGAAATGACAGTGTGGATAAACGAGATCAAAATCTCATTTGCAGCTCTTTGAAAAGCAACATCCAGACTTTTCAAGTAACAGTAATCGCAAAGAATTGCAAATTGGCAGCTTCCTTAACTCGGCCGTTGTCGTAAAAAGAGCATTTTGTAACTCAAATCTGAACGTTTTTAGTTAACAGCGAGACGTAATTTTTTCTTAAATACATATGCCTCAATTGGCTATGCTATTAAGAAAATCTATTGCATCTTTAGAAAGTGA
Organism: Barypeithes pellucidus; assembly: GCA_963991005.1. Taxonomy (NCBI): domain Eukaryota; kingdom Metazoa; phylum Arthropoda; class Insecta; order Coleoptera; family Curculionidae; genus Barypeithes; species Barypeithes pellucidus. The sequence goes on from OZ022559.1 coordinate 2,445,504, forward strand.
CAACTTTTCTACCGTCCTAGGTGCCAACCTTTTTAGCTATTTATCATGTCAGAAAACATAGTCATCATATTTCAGCTGATGAATAGTTTCGGCTCATTGCGTACCTACATCAGTAACTTGTTGAACGAATTTGAGTTATGAAGCCGCAAAACCGCCTTCGACAAATATGCCCTAAAACAATGTCCCTTGGAACAGTAAAGCAATTTTGGTGCCAATTTCTAAAATGTGAAAAATTTGCCAGGGTATTATTTCATAATTTAGTGTCTTGGAAAGAAAAGTGGTCTGCCATGCCAAATATGAAAAGGCACTTTAAAAGTGGGTCTTATATATTTTAAAGCTCTGGTATATCAAGGGTTTTATATATGTGTGTGTCTGAGAAAGGGTATATATTTTAAGGAAAAGGTAAGTGGATTTAAGTATTAAAGTAAGGGTAAGAAAATATAATTTTCGAGGAATATACGTTCTTTATACGGACTTCTAAAAATATTTTTTCCTCATATGAGATAAAATATAATATTATTTGTTCATGTCTTATTGTGTAAGGTGTTGTATCAGTGGTTGCTTGATTTTCATGGCCTAATTATTTTTATGGAGAACGTCATCCTTGTGCAACGACTTTCCTGAGGTCGTGTCTCCAAACGAATATAACCTCCAACAACATGAATCGCTTGATTCATTCAAACACCCACCACTCCCCCCAGAGTGCCTTATAGTATTTTTTCCATAGTGCTTGTGTTTGATCATAAAAATATTACATTTTTTAAATTTGCTCGCTGATTAAAGCACAATAAAATATTATGAAAAGAGACTGAATGCAAATAAGGAGCAAGGAACTCTAGTTATTTAAAACCTAATACGAATCTTATGTTTCTTATCTAACATTTTTATTCTCACTCCGGAATGATTCAATTTAAGAAACTTAAACTACGCCCGACTTTATATACAAAATTACCGCGGGACTATTTAGTGTCTTGGCGATCTTCCAACTTCATTTTCCCACGTCCAATTTCCGGAATATCAATCATGCTGTTGATTATTTTCATGAACATGAAGAACAGAGTAATTAAAATACATGGCGTAACAGGAAGTCCGTGTGTCTGCATAGAAAGACGACTTTCTTGAGCGAGATGAAAGGGTGTTGGTTCTGTTTCCACTATCAAAGTTTATGGATTTATAACAATTTAAGTTCGTTTACGTTCTGCGTACTTTCGAGTGCCAAAAACCGGCAATTTCCGCATGCTAGTTTTGGACAAATGGAAATGGTTACCTTATGTCTTCATTTCCAAATTAACGGCAACATAAAGCATAAACTAGTTGAAAGAGCTTCGGCAAATGAGATTGCAATACAGTGAAGTGCATTGAAATTAGGTAAATACTGCATTTGAGCTTTGCAATGTCCGCATACTAAAATTCCTCGACCGAATATGAACCAGTGACATTATACTCTTCGTTCCAATTATTATTTACTACCGTTGGTTCAGCCGTTTAGATAATTCTTCACAAAATCATGGGCGCCGTTAGATTTTCTCTAAAGGGTATCAGGCTAATTATCTCAATTAAATAAATTTAACAGTGAAAGTTTTATTAGTCATTATAGGCACGGAAGATAAGGAAAACGATCCTTCCCACATTAAATAACCAGTTATTTTCCCACCTTCATCGGAATATTAAAAATCTCATTAGCGCCAGCATTCTCGTAAACTCTCAAGCCCCCCAGTAATTTCTGCGAAGCTATAACTTCGAATTAAAAACATATTTGGGCTTTGGGGTTTCCTAATATACGACTAAAGGCTCACGAAACAGAATTAAGCAGAAAATATAGGAAACAAAGTTTTCCAGTAAAATCCCAAAATAATCGCATGCCTCCCACAAAACTTGCTATGCAAAATTATTCTTCGATTACAAAATATTTCACATGCATAATTAAAATAAATGTGGAGCCACTGCAAACACAAGTTTAGTGCAAATTTCGCAACGCACGAACTCCCGCTTTAAATGAAGTTATTTTATAAAATTACTTCATGTCCGGTGAAACGTTTCCCCCGTGTACTTAATTGAGAAATATGCATATATTTTAGACTTTAAATAATTTTCATGGAAACGTTGTGAAAAAAGACTTAAACCATAACGGTTGTCTATTGGTTGAATATTCGTTAATATGATATTGTTTAGCTACAGAAGATTTACTATAACGACATCTCAGGTAGTCTATAAGATCGCAGGTTGCCCAAAGAGACGATTTTTTTATGATTAACCACAAGCGCTATATGAAAAAGTAGTGCGTGTGTGAATAACGCGATTCACGTTGGTTTTGACTCGTTGAAAGTTGTAGTCGTTAGAAAACAGGACCTCAGAAAGGTCGTTGCACAAGGGTGACGTCCTCGAGATATAAGAATTCTTAAGGTTCCAGCAATACTAAGGTGGACCACATACGGATAGGCAACAGTAGTTCGTCGTATAAGAGTCAAATCACCAACTTGTCTTGATCAGCTCGTGATTCTCTTTTAACAAACCGAATTAAAGGTTAAAACAAGAAATTTCAGGGGTTACGATTAGTAACTCAAAAAGTATGGTTGCAGATCCGGAGAAAATTCCTATAAAGAAATTTGAAAACACCAAAGAGAAATCATGAATCAGTCGCACATACAAACAATCCCTACATTTGGTCGATTTTTTTTAGGGGTTAAACTTTATCATATTACAGTATACAATTTAATATTAGCAAAAATAAACATGATGTACATGCCTGGGCCAGCACAGGCCCTCCAGCTACCAAATCGCATTACAGAAACACGATAGCAAAGTTATAAAGTCGATATAGGACGTGGCATGGGGCCTGAAACGCTCAGTTCGAAGCCTGGTCACGTCCGTCTTTTAGACACGACGTGTCGTTCGATAGTGAGGAGCGTATTATATAGGCAGAGACGATGATGGGTATTATAATTTGCTGGTAGAGATAATTTCAGTGACGACGTTCTGGAAATTTTATTTTATGGCATTGGCGGTAGATAAAGATTTGACTGGGGTAACGTTGTTTATTGCTGTAGCTGTGATGTTTATAAAACTGTTGTTTAAAGCTCATTGGAAGTCGGATATACTTACAATATGGTTAAAAAATATTTGTTTATGATGCACTATGCTAGCACTCTAGCAAAAATCCTTTAAGGCACTCTGGGAGTGATGCGCGTGAAAATAAAGCGATTCACGTTGGTCTTAATTGTTGTAGGTTATATTCGTTGAAGAACGCGACCTCAGGAAGGTCGTGCCACAAGGATGATGTCCTGTAGATGCTGCCACTTTTCGCTCTAGGTAGACTTGTCATTTGCGGTTGATATATCTGTGAAAGAGGGTCTAATTCCCTTCATATCTTTCATGTTCAAGGCTATCGATGTTCTTGGTCAGCTCGTGATCTCCGACCAGGCAAATTGATCTCCTTTCGATGGAATCTAGGAGCCGAAGAATATTCTTGGATGCAGAGCTTCAAACATGAGAGCAGGATTCTAGTCATTGTCGAATCTGGGCTTGGCAGAGTGTCAGAAGTTGTTAAGGAGTATACAACTTTTTGGTCCGGAAAATTTCACCAAGTTTCTGCGAAACTGGCATTTACTACAACGTGATTATGCCAAGACATATGTATGACAAGAAAGCATATATCTAGCTTACAGTCTTGTTATTTTCCCGCCCCTGTATCAGGGTAACGTCTCATAAGAGTGCTTGCTCGATGACAATCAACAAACCAGCTAAGTATTGTCACGGCAGTGCAAGTAACATTGCCATCATATTATCATCATATATCTCTTGTGTAGTATTTTGATTTAGTTTTCGATTATCCACGACGGCAACAATCATCTACAGAACATTGTATTTTTACTGCCTCCTCATAATCTCTTGCTGCATGGCTGTTTCTTAGAATTATTGAACCAGTACCGAAATCATATTTATAAACTTCAATCTCGAAGTTTATTAATGTAGTGCAACTATTTTTTTATGCGCTATTTCGTCTCTGTCAGTTCTCCGTTCTCCTCAAATTTAATTCGAATTTCCGTTTAAAACACATTGTGCTCCCGAAAACAATGTGAAATGCACAATGTACATTGATGCAAAAAACTCAGCGCAATTTATGCGAAGTCAGAGTTCATTTATTTAAATGCTCGACCAATTTGAATCAATCGCCTGAACGGTACATGCCTTTGGTGCCAGCTTTTATTTTGCATGCAGGATAAAGGTCAGTTACAGGAGAGCATTAAGCCTTAGAACTTGTTTCCTCTTCTTTGTGGATCTATAAAACAGCGTAGAAATAAATAAAAGTGTTTTTTCGATGAAACAAAAATAAATTCTCAAATTAACAAGAATAATAATTAAAAAATTGATGACAGTTAATTTTTTTATTAAAAAGGGATTGATTATTTATCCAATTACTTTAAACGAATCACATAATATGCCAAATAACACTTTTCTCTTTATGCAGGTTCTAAGAATATGCTTAAGGTTTAACAAGTTTGGTTCCGGAACATAAGGATATTATTTTATTACATTACTAAAACAATAATAATAATAATAATAATTCATGTAATTCTTCAATTTAACTGTAAAAAAGAGAATTATATACAATAATTGAAGAAAACGTCAAGAGTTTTCTATATCTAAAGTCTAAACAATAAAATAATTATAGGATAATTAAGCTAATAATACAAACGTACGAAGGTAATAATTACTAATTAAAATTGAAGCTGTCAACGATACAATACGACGACAATCATTGATAGAATTCTTGAATGGTATAGCAAGTTTTTTGTATTAATAAATCCTTGAGTCTATTCTTAAAAATATTTATATCAGGAGAATTTCTTATCTCAGGACTCAACGCATTGAAGAACTTGCACCCGTTATATGACACTGACCATTGAAACAAAGCAGTACTATGAATAGGTGGCAGCAGAAGTTCTCTTGTTCTGGTATTGTGTGAATGATCTATTCTAGTGCTCAAAAAATGAGTTCTATTTCCATGGCATGGCATAATCCGGAGCCCTTCTGATAAACTAAGTACGGTTCTGCGTGTCATCATTATACAGCACGCACGGCTGTTCGAACAGACCAATTAATTCTGCTCAAGCTGTTTAATTTTAAAATCCAAATGTATTATTATCGATTTGTTTTATTAGTATAAAATTCAATTAACTTTGCTGGGAATGTGTATTTATAGGCAAAAATAATATCTGTCGGTATTTGTTTTTAATTAAACCGGTTGCCTGCGCAAAAATTGATCTGCACTAATGACCGCATTGCATTCTCGCCTCTTTCGTTGGTAAGCGATGCACTATTATTATTGTTGCCGACGAAAATATTTGCCGTCCATATTATGGCGGTTAAAAATGCGACAGTTTTTGTTGATTTGGTTATTTTTATTGAGGAGAATTGTTATTGATTTAAACTAAAATTCGTTAAATGTGATTGTTTGTTCAAGCTTATAATATTATTCGAATTCTTATTATATTTCTAGAGACCTACTCTATTACACTATAATTGTTTTAATTCCACTATACTGCCGCTGCCGGTTTATGAAGGGCCGAATTAACCATAAGGAGGTATTGGGGCATCGCCAGGGGCGAAATGTCAAAGGGGCGAAGAGAGAACGTAAAAGGATAATATAATTATTAATGGTCTGGCAGCCCTATGTGCTATTGCGTGCTTTAGGATGAAATTACAGAGTATTTCAAATCAAGAGTCTTATATCAGTATTAATAAGAAATATAACCTTCTATTTCCTAATAAAACAGTAAGTATATGTGATGAATCCGATAATACAGTGAAGTTGGCAACACAGACAATATAGGAAGCTCAAATACGTTTAACGTCTGTACAGCTCTCTTTACTGAAAATAAATCTTGATACTTACAGTATGAACTCAAAAAATTTGTTATAAAATTCTTAGTCTGAATCAGTCTGTATAACTATTTTCGTTTCCTTTTATAAAAACGTATTCCATTAAGACAAATATACTGTACATCGCTTATAGGATTAAAGGGTCAACCGACAAGTCCTTGACATTCAAAGTCGCGTCACGTATTGACCAAAAGGCGCCCGAGCGGCTCTTTACTGGCCCTGAAACGATTTTTGACAGCAAAATATTTTGCCGTTAAAAATAAAAACAACCGGGACACTTTATATCATACCATACTGGACAAGAACCGGAATTTAGTCTGCTGAAAATGTCGACAGTTTTAAGGTTAAAAGGATTATAAAATAACTATATGTTATAATTTTGAAACACTATATAATAATTCAGGAACATAATAATTCCTTGAAATGATTTCAACGTACTTAATAATAAAATTATAAGAAACGAATAGTGGCTAGCGAACAAGTGTCTGTATACTACCTTTTGCAGTGCTGAGTAATTTCAATAACACATCAGTGTATTCTATAATTCACACACATCGTATATTTTTTTATATAATTCTTCAATATGGTACTGGTCACCGGCCTCCATTTCGCCAATCTTATGTACTCAGTATTAATTATTATCGTACTGTTCTATTAATAAATTGTGACGATATCCGACAAACAAATCATCATTTAAAAAACAATCACAAACATCCACAATATGCGTAAACATGTAAAGTATGTAAACATGACGGATTTACAACAGAGGTACAACGGAGTTACAAACATAAAAGGTTTTGTTGTTTGCATTACATGAAACGTGTATGAAGTTGCACAGATTTTTTTCCATAGACCGGTTATGTAGGTTTCGCTTAAACTAAAGTTAACCATCTTTATTTATAAAGAATTGAGTCTAAAAATTTGCTAGTCAACTATGTTACGCATTTTAATAATTTTTGTGTATTTTCACTGAACTAGAGTTTATCTTTGGTCTCAAGCTGAAACGAAGCCTATAAAGCTGGCCTAACCTAAGGGGGAAAATAAAACTGCCAGTTTGTACAGTTCCGTGCAAGACAAACGAACAAACAAAAACACAATACAACACCGACCAGGACTTACTCATCTAAACGAATTTATGGATAAATTTTCCAGAAGAATATTTTTGGATATGTTGCTTGGCCTCAACCTCACCTGGAAAAAATAAGCATTTTTTTATAAATTATAGCTCAAAACACGTATATCGATACAGGGGGTCCACTAATTAATGGGACATGGACTCCTTACGTAAAAATATTAGGATTTCATTATACTTACCTATATCCAAAAGTTAAGACTAACTGAGATCAGGGTGTTAAAGTTAAAAGCTCATTTTTGTTTTTTCTAATAACTTTGACAGAAACCAACGGTTTTTTACAAAATTTGGCAATTATGATTTTTTAAATTGTTTAGTGCTTTAGTTCAGGCAAGCAAATAATATTTTGTTACTGCTTACCAATTAACTTTTATATGATAATTAATGTTCTAATAATGGTTATTGGGAATAATAAATACAACAATTGGATTGTTCTTTAACTTACTTTAATTAAAATAATTTTGACCCCAGAAAATATCGTGTCGAAAGAAACCAACAGCAATAAAAACAAACTTACGATAAACTCAAAAGTGAAACATTTTCTGTTCTATAGCAACTGTATCTCCAAATTTAATTTATTTTCTCATAGGTTACTTTGAGAAAAAAAATGTGTTTGCAAATTAATAGAAATTGGGCAGGGTGCACTGAACAATTTAAATGCAAACATCCCCGAAACGGTAACTCTGGGCGACCTGAAATTAGTATACCTTTTTTACGTAATAAATATGAGAAAAGTATTATTTTCATTAAAACTTAAATACACTGAGACACAAAAAAGTTATGACCTAATAAATGTGCAAAATATTCCGCAGACAGCGCCCCCTACATTGTACATTAAAATTTCACCAAAAAATCAGTTTCTCGTGCTAAGAAAACAATAATTGCCAAATTTTCTAAAAAAAAAACCATTGGTTTCTGTCAAAGTTATTAGAGAAAAACAAAAATGAAGTTTTAAATTTAACACCGTGTATCTCAGTTAACATCATCTTTCGGATATAGGTAAGTATAATTAAATCCTAATATTTTTACGTAAGGAGTCTGTGGTTTTTCCATGTCGCATTAATTAGCGGGCACCCTGTATAAAAAAATAACAAGGTTATATCCTGGTATACTAAATTAAAACTAAACAAAAACAGCTGCGTAGAAAATTTTATTATTATAAAATTAAAATTCTTATCCTCGATCAATACGTTATGTTTTTTCATATAACACTCTTGGAAGGGTAAAAATTATTTAAATTATTTATTAAAGAATTCTCATATCCCAAATATAATTTATAAATTTTAATACACTATCCAGCCGTCAAGCTTTTACGTTCCCAACGGGCATTTGCCAATTTAAAGTTTTCAGACTGGTCAACGTTTCGCAAGTATATTGAAACTTTTCTTAAACTAACTGTAGCCTTAAACGAAATTGGCATTTCATTCAAACTTAAAAAGTTTTTTGAAAGTACGAATGTCAGTTTATATAGGCAGTCCCCGAGGTCTTTGAATAAACCACTCTAAGAAATATGAAGTTGTTAAAAAATGTCCGTAAACTTTTTATAATAGGTTAATTCGCAGAGCGAGGTCAATTAGTTGCAAATTTCATTCTACGCATGTTAGGTTGTGGACGAGTTTCTACTGGTTGCTCGCGCAAATGTGCAAGTCCAAACCCACACTTCCGTATCAGCATGCGGATTATACCAAATTTTTAGTAAACGGTCGCAGATTTTGCTTCTGTGATCAGTTTAAACCAACTGCGCATGCCCATCACCGAACAAACCCGAATAAGATAGTAGAGCAGTCTACTTTTCATTCCATGGACAACATTATTAAAAAATAATGATATGGTATTAATTAGAACTGCTTCTATTGAAATCACTTTTATTGTGTGTGCTTGTTACAATTTCAAATTATATACATATATTCTAAAAAGAGACTCATTGCTACAGTCGTAATGATTTTCTACGTTTTTATGTAAAGATAATAAATGTTTAGCTGACTGGTTCTGAAAGCTTTTAACCTGGCCCTTTAATCACTCCGTCCTTTGTATTCTTTATTTTATACAAAAGAAAAGATATCTCGAAAGACATTTTTATAAATTAGAAGTCCGCTTTAAATTGCATCTCTCTTTTTGGTCAAGAAACGAGTCAACTATTTCTTAGTAACTTCCGTAAACTTTCTTCTTGGGAACTAATTCTACACACAGTTGCAAAATACTCTATTATGCAACTAGTATGAGAGGAAATATATTTCAGAAAGAATATAGTGGCATTACCCCTTAAAAGAATATGTTTTAAACACAAAAACGACGTAAAGGAATTCGGACAGGCGAGACAAACAAATTTGCATGTTTTTTATTCGGAAAGCACACAGCGAACTATGGATAAAGAATTTTTGCGGCAAGGGATGGAAAATTCTGCTAATTTAAATCTTTTTAATTTACATATTAATTGAAGATCCGACGTTATTTTGCTTTTGAAAATTTAAACCTTTTTAATGGTAATGAACACGGTTAAAATTAAATTGACTTTTTTAATGAAATTAGAATACCAATTTCAAAGTTATGTAGGCTATAAATAAATATGACAGCCTGCGAAATTGTTGGCTATTAAAAAATGTCAAAATTGTAAGGCAAGCAATAAAAGTTGAAAATGGTCGGATTTATTTTATGGTCAAACTCTAGCACTATAGCAAAAACCATTTAAGGCACTCTGGGAGTGGTGTGTGTTCGAATAAAGCCATTCAAGTTGGGTGTGGATCGTTGGAGGAGGAGATACGAACTCAGCAAAGTCCTTCTACAAGGATGACGTCCTTCAGGTGAATAAATGAGGAGTACTAAGCTGAATATTTATGGGCGACAATGGTTATATTATTATATTATTCCTGCTATTCGCAGCTATAAGTGGAATTAAGCGGGTAATTTGTACTTAGAGGAGGAATAAAGGTGTGCAAGGAAATAATCTTATATGACAACCTAAATTACCCTTTCAACCATATAATATGTCACATTAGAACAGGAACGTATTTTATTTTTCCAAAATGTTTTTTAGGATCATACATTTCAAGTATTATCTTAAAGGTTCGTTGAGTTTCGGAGGAATTTTATAACCACAAATTTAATGCTGGCAAAATTCGAAACTTTAGAACGTCCTCCAGGTAAATTTATAAGAAACAACTTTGACTACTACTCAAGCAACCCATATATGTATTTTAACGAAGAATTTACTACACTAATTTACAGGTAATTTTCTCAACGCTCGATAAAAAAAACCTTATTTTTTAAACCTGCGAAGCTAAAAAAACGTTAAAAAACCATAGCCCTTATTTAGTATGTCCGAACATTTAAAAAAAAAAGTTTGCGTTTTGTCGACAATAAAAAACCAAACAAACCAAAGCATGTTCAAATTATCTGTACCTATTTATCCTAAATAAATTTAGGATTAGCATGGGAAAGGACGACTGATTGCCCGGAGTGACGAGAGCAAAGTCCGGACTCCGGGGTTATTCCGGAGTGCAAAGCGGATGGCCCAACAGCGGGAATTGCTTCTCTGAACTCTCTCCGACTCTTTGATAAGGAATTCTCCAGAGGAAACAAGGCACAAAGATTCGCTTGAGGCAGTGTTGTCCAATTCCAATTACAGCAAAACGGCTATTGCATGTTGTTTGAGATAAGTATGTGGGTATTGCGTACACGAAAAGTTCTTGCTGCTGACTAGTTTGTGCAAAGCAAAAAGGCTACTCAAAAAACTGCTTAAAACGGTTTTTTAAAATTTTAAAGATAATATTTTAATTCAATATCCCTTGTTTCCTTCCTTCCCTCCACGGAATGTACCTTGTAACCGAGATAGTTGCCCTAATCTTCGCGTTTCTGTCCACTTGGAAGTTTGCATTGCTTCGCAACTGAAGATACTAAACACTAGACTACACAGGCACCAACCAAACAAACTTACACGTCCCTGTGCAAACCTTACCACGTAAGCCTCTACAACAACTGTACAGTTGATTTATTCCTCGAGGAATGTAGAGGAAAGAACATAGCAGTCATCCACTCTACGTCACTTTGCCTCACGTCATTTACATACATATCGGCATTGAACTTCGCATCGCTCCATTAAGGCTTACTTTAGTTTATGCTTCATTAAAATAAGTTATGGCTGGAAAAAAATTCAATTACGCGCAACTTAATGTTCCTCGGGCACAAATTGTTACTTTCTAAATAACAATAATTCCAGTCGTGTATAACCTTAAATCGCTTTATTACTTTCTTTTTAAAAGCTTCCTCGCTTCCTAAGAAAAGGAACTTAACCGGCAATGTAAACTACCCTTTAAATCTTCAATTACAGAAAAGTAAAAGGTTAGTTACATAAAAGATCGGATTTATTGTGACAATAAGATAAACAGGCGAACATTTAATCCAACCAAAGGGTATGCTCGGTGTAAAAGGATGCTTTAAATGTGCATTTTAAATAAGGTAGGTAACAATAGTTTTTACATTACAAATCAGGTAACTACCTTGTTATAATACGAATAGATACAGGGTATTATGAAAACGGCTTATTGTATTTAAATGGGTGACTTCTTGAATGTCATAGAGAAAACCTACATTCCTTGTGTAATATTAGGTACTATTGATTGTGTTGCAAAACATACATTTTGTGTTGTATTCCTTTTTTATGGAAATTTTGAAACGAATTGTTTTAAATAAGGACAAAAATAAGAAAGCATGTGTCTCAAATTGTAATTTTTTTCTAAAAATTTTAAAAAATGACTGACCGCGTGGTCGCTCGCTTTTACAATTCTTTGAGCTACAAAATAGTTTTCGTCGTCATTGTCATGAACCATATTGGCCAACATTCACTGACGTCCTTGGGAATTTGACCTACGACAATTGATTGTGTACATTTCTCGCCAGTACCTTCCACGTGGTTTTTCGGGATTGACATAAGGTGGTGCGCTTGCTTATTTAAAGCGCCATGAATGGTAATTTTCCTTCGATTTATTTTCATCTGAGGATTTACGGGTTTAAACATAGTAAGTCGTTTCCATAACACTCCGTATAATTTTTTTTATGATCAAACACAAGCACTATAGGAAAAATCCTTTAGGGCACTCTGCGAATGGTGCGTGTGCGTAAAAATCGATTCACGTGGTTCGTCGTATATTTCTGATATTCGCTGCTCTGGGCGGAATTAAGCTCCAGACATGAGAGCAGTACTCTAGTGATGGTCGAATCTGGGCTTTGTATAGTGTCAAAAGTTGTTGAGGTGTGTACAACTTTCTGGTTCGGAAGAGTACCCCAAGCTTCTGAGAAGCTATCTTGGCGATTGCCACAACGTGGTTATATGCCTAGACATATTTCCTCCCAAATTGACGCCCAGCAAATTAATAGATGAAGCAAGTGGGATTGCGTGTCCGTCCATGACAATATCCGGTTCTGTAATGTTAACCGTTAACCTTCTTAGAGAAAACTGCTGCCTGGGTTTTTTAGCGTTAAATTCGATTTGGTTACTGTCACCCCAAGCCAAAATTTCTTCCAGGTTTTTGTTGAGGCGTGATACTTCATGCTGTCTGCGAAGATGTGCGTCGGCAGCCGATGTTTGTGCATTCAAAGAGAAAGATGAGATAACTGTGCTATCATCAGCAAAACTAACTTCAACTTCACTAGAAGGTCGTTATTATACTTTAGAAGATGTTGGTTAATAGCTTTCTCCATTACCTTTGATATAACTGAAAGCAATGCGACTGGTCGATAGTTGCTAGGCAGGGTTATCTTACCTTTCTTTGGTATAGGCTGGACTCGAGCCGTCTTTCAGCACGATGAAAATATTCCTTGTTTGTAGGATAAGTTAAAAAGTCTACAAAATACTGGTGTTAGTTCATCGGCGCATCTCTTGAGAACTATAACAGGAATTTCGTCTGGACCAGAAGCTTTCTTGAAGTCGAAACCTTTCAGGATTAATACACTTAATGGAAATTTACATAGACCAGTTTTAAAAAAATGCAGAAATAAAAGTTTTAATTGACCATCGCTGAGCCAAGAAGACCCCAACCGTGCAAAAGAATGAACACATCATTTTTGTTCCTTTCTAACCACAATATTATAATTTTCATTCGTTTTTATTAGATTTTTCTCCATTAGGAACATATTTTGGATCAATGTAACTATTTGATAAATTAACTTCTAATTTCAATAAAAACACACACTAATTTGTTTTTAATGACCCCACCGAACAACGTTTAAAGGCGAAATTACTCCCCTTAATGACGACTCAAAAAATTTGAGTCTGACCGCTTATAACTGGCTTAATGGACTGTTGACCCCGCAAACACGACGATTCATAGACTGATAGCATTTTATGGCATATTAAAAGCAAAAATAATTCAAGCTCAACGGCAATAACTTTATCAATATTTCAGAGCTCATAAGAAATTCAAATATCCTGAACTGGAGTTATTCTTTCTGAAGAAAAGTGTGTTGAAAAATAATATTATCAAAAAAAAGATCGTTAGTCCTTTGTTTCACAGTTTGTCAGTGAAATTTGATAGTTTCCTCGTAGCTTTAAGTAGAGAATTCCGTCGCGGGCCTGTGTAATTTTATTACCCCCAATCTCCAACGTCTAAATTTCAAGTTATGGCCTTTTCTGTCCTAGTTCTCCTAGACCTTGTCTATTTATCTTCGAGGCGACAAAGAAATATTGAGCAAGGGCTTTAATAAAACTTAAATCGATATGTCTATGCATTCTTTAGGTTTTCCCGTCAGCTCGCTTCAAAATAAAGAGCCAAAGTGAGCCGAAGTACAAAGTTGGTGTCAACTCTAAATTAAATATTTCCAAGAGCGGACAAACTGAAAACTTTCGAAAATGAAGAAAATGTAAAATTTATGTCCTTTAAGGAAACTTGCGCCATCCTAACTTCTTTTAAGTTTTTTTTTTGTTTTTAGTTCATACCTTTGGCTCGCTAAGCCTTCCAAGGCATTCCATTTACTAGGTTTTCGGCCAAATAAAAGTTCTTAAACTATTCTTAAATTTCGCTAGCTAACGTGTTTTATTGCACAGGTAATAGCTATCTACGATTCGGACGATTTATCTTGGATAGTGTCGAATTGCGGCCAGCTACATTTCGAAAGCTAGAAACAAATCTCATTTATAAGTAAACTTTTTGCAGTGTGTAGCATTGAAGAAAGTGTATAAAAAGTATATAAACTACTTAAACTTTATTATAATGTGATACGTACTGAAATACAGTACATTAGTATACAGGGTGTTATGGAAATGACGTATTATATTTAAACCGGTAATTCCTGATATGAATACAAATTGAAGAAAAGTATCCCTAAATGGCGCTCTCAATTCATTCAGCGGTAAAAATGACCTGACGTCAAACCAGGAAAACTTCTGTACGGCACTGCGGCACATTCGAATTCTCACCGGTGTTGTCAGAATTACATCTTACACTATTTAAATTTGAAATACGCAACTACGTAACTAGGTCAAATATCAATGACCTCTTGACTTTTGATTGGCTGACTGTGATTATTTTATGTAATTTTATTCCTTGTCTTTCATCATTTCACATGAACATTGGCCGCCATAAAACTGCACAAAATTCACTTGGAGACATCGTTCTTATTAACATTGGGTTGTCTCGCCTAGATTTGTAGGAACTTGTTTTTAATTAAAAAACACATTTGTAAAATGTAAATAACATTTCTTCGAATTAAAAATGACATCTGAACTGAAACATTTAAAACACGAACTGTCAAAAACTAGAAATGTACTAATGCAATGCATGTTTTCCGGTAGATTCCAGCGCATTCACCAAAAAAAGGTTGAAATAAATAATTATAATAATCTACAGCACTTATTTATTGTTTTCCTTCACTGCTGTAGATACCAATAAAGATTAAAAAACTTGTTAATCGCTGCTCTGGTGCTTTATTTCATTCGAAAAGCTTAAAAAAATTAAATCGATCGTTTCACAGCGGAATTTTAAAACCAAAGATTAGCCACATCTCTAGTATAAATCGACAGAAGGTTAGAAGTTGACATTTGCTTGACAACAAGATATTCCTCTGCGGCTTCGCACGAAAGAGTTTTTCGGGATATTTAATCAACTGTACAGTACGAATAAGTGTGAAAATGTTTAGTACATACAGAAAAATCAAGTCGAAGGCATATTAGAAAATGTTCGGGTTTGTTCGTTTATCAATTCTATCGGTAACACACACACAAAAAGGTACTGCCAATGCTATTTAATTCTGCTTAAGCGGCAAAACCTTGCAGCTAAACTTAATTTATCAAAGCTACTTTGAAAAGCTTAAAAACTTTCTGACATCGCCCGATTGCATACACGAATCTCCGCCCATCGTCAAACATTGCAGACAGTCTTCAACAAGGACTTAGTGCCCCAATAATTAATTCCAATCTACATATAATTCGTGCATACGACAGTAATAATTAATTATCAGAACAGCCTGTTTATATTAATATACTTGATGGCCATTTGCTCGGCAGATCACTATCAATCGGGCGAACATCAATCAGTTGTTGAAGGGCCTGGTAAGCGAAATTCAACGGTTTAGAAATGATGATAATGCCTGACGGGTGAAATTGATAATTTGTATTGTGCTCATGTTCGTGTATACGCCTTGGATGTGAAAATTTACCATGCAATCTAGAATGCATGCTCTTAAGTGGAGCACAACCGAATTTGGAGTAGTAAAAAGGATTAACTGAGAATGAACAACAACCGTATGCTGTATATAAAATCTTAGCACATAGCACCTTGCATCCTGCCATTCAGCCGGAAAGCCGATCAATAAAAAGTACAATGAGAAAATAAACAGATAATAGAATTCGCGCAATATGTAATTCTGGTTTAGACAAGGAACAATTACGTTAGCCATATTAATTTTGAGTGCCGCAAAGTTCCATCAAATATATTATTTTCGCTGCTAACCACGTTCGGTCTGAGAAATCATTCTTCTTACCCTCCTGGCAGACATCATTACTATTTACCTCCATTATTGACCCATCTGACAAAACAAAATATCAAACTTTTGAAACCAAGCAATCTGATTACTGCAAATTATAATAATCTGACAGCAAAAATTCTGGAAAACGTCAAATCATAGGTAACTTGACTGATTAGTATGATTAATAAAACCGATAATGCAAGTGAGTAAAATTAATAAATTAATAACGACAGCAAAATTTTGTAATCGGCTTAGTAGTGGAAAAACAGTATACTAACCACGATTTAGACCTCCGTCGCCGCTTCGCGTCTCATGATTTAAACTCGACGGTCGGGCAATACTAGCGTACTTAATAATATATCAATAAATAAAAGCGGTTTTAAATAAAATAGTATCACGGAAATCTGGGTGAAAAAATTCAGTTATATCTCGAAACTCAGTTGATCTTGATGGTTGACAGTAATAAAACGGTTTTCTTCGAGGAGTGAAATATAATTTTATTACCAAATCCGATTCTGTTCATCTATATTCAAATTCATATTTTTATTTTGGCACTAATGTAATAGTAACAATGCACGAACCAGACCACTTTTATGACTTTCCTTTTTCGTCCCCTCCCATTTTCACATCCGTTTTCTCCACAGAACGGTTGACAGCAGACACGGAAACAAATGATTCCTCAGTTTACACTAGACATCTTTTTATACTATATCCAATAGATGTCTCCCAATTTGCAGAGGCGTCTGTACATTTTGTCCGATTTGGCAATAATTAAAAATATACTTAACACTTAAGCAGAATGAGACAGGTCTGCTTTTTTCCTTATAGGATTTGCATTATCGCTTGCTTTTTCATCTATTCATATATGTATATTATATTATAACAATGATTAGGATCTAACTAAATATAATAAGCAAAATTCAAATATGACAGCATAGAACGCCGGTGTTTTTCCAATTTAATTGATGTTCAGACCAATTCCATTTTAATGTTGTTACTCTACTGACAACATCCCCTACTTACACCTATCCGTCTTCTTATTTGGTTGTTCTAGATTCTGTCTCTTAAGGAGAGATACCCAAGATCGTTCATAGCTTGCTGCGTAACTTTTCTTGATAGAGCGATATTTTACTAATCAAACAATAATAAAGCGAATATGTCGTATTTTACAAATGGCGTATCGGGTCAAGAACAGCGTCGAGAACGAGACGTTCAGTCCTCCGTTCGTCCGTAAGATAACATTGAACCATTACCTCCTCCACGCAAGGCCATGAACAGACCAGCGATGCACTGTTGCCAAATGTTATTTCATGGGAATTTGAAAATGGAATGGAATTTAAAATGCAGAACATGTATGAACAGTATTTCTTGTTACAAAGTTGTTTTTTTATTATCGAGGAGAATCTTTCATAGCGACCCTGCGTAGTCAAGGTAGTGTCAGATTCTTACTGACTGACTGACGAAGTTTCATACGTTTCCATTAATTTTTCCTTACGGCTCTGTCAACTTATCAGAGAAACCTTCCATTTAGGTACCTATGTAGATTAATGGTTCTTATAATATTAAAATAATCACAGAGTTGAAAGTCTCATTATTAACGAATATTGAAGTTCGCATCGCGCCGTTTGCTTAAGACGTTCGATCGTAAGAGTAATAGGCTTTCAGCGTTGAATAAATGACTTTATGCATAATCTCTCGTGAAGTAATTTATTATTCACTGCATTAAAGTTGTGTGATTACCTGATATTGATAATACACGTATTTAGAAAAAGTTTATGGTCGACTGGTAAATATTTTTAAAATATTACGACATACGATACAACTAATATGGTCGTCAATATAATCAATTTGAACTATTGCTATATTATAATACTCTTCCATATGACCTCATACGAACATAAAAACCAGAAATAAAGCAGGAAACAATACAACTTTCAACAAAAGTACTAGAAAAGATCCGAAATTCCAAATGGACATTAGTTTGGAAACTCTACCAATTCGAAGTTTGCTAAGATGGGTCCATTCTAATATCTTCGGTCAGTGCAGTCGAAAAGTTAGTGTATTACGATTTTAAAGTATCTACAAGGTCGGAAACAAAACGCGAACAGGCGTTAGTCAGTGTCGTCCTTGTTTGAAATTGAAACTTTATCAAGAAAGTTTTTTTACGAGTATAGTAGTATATGTTATAGGTTTTCTATGTAAAAATGGAATAACGCTAATATCAAGAAGAAACCGCCCATAATGTTATCTAAAGGTACAACTAGCGCACTCTAAGAATTAAAAAAATTTAATCTCCATACGGGAAAACACTATAGTAAAGATTTTATTGTACGATTTCCTATAAAATATACCTTGGTTTGAAAAAGGTTAAGCGAGGTTACCCCTTGGATGGGTGAACGCTTGGGAATATTAAGTGGAATCTTCAATATTTTTACAAAGGATTTTAGTAGATTTCACAAAAACCTTATTAGTATTAAATTTTATAAAATTCTTTGTATTAATTACTAAAATTTGAGGTTAAACTAGAATCACATAAAGAGGGCCAAGATAGATAAATCTAGATGAACCAAGTGAATCTTAAAAAGTCTTTAAAGCTTTAATAAATGAATTCAATCATATTTATTACGGTATTATAGAATTTTTGGGCAATGACCTTTTAATTACCAAAAATGATTACAAAATCCAATCTAACTTTCTCGCTAAACCCCCTTTTCAAATTAGGGATAAAAATAATAAAGTAATTTCAATTAAAAGCCTCGAAACCCACCGGCGGTTCCCAAGACGATCTCCTTTCCCAACTTTTAAAAGCGCAGCATATTTTACGTCATATTTTAATTAAAGTTGGATTTAACTAGGTGGCTCTGGAGCGGTGTTCGAAATTTAGAAGACAGTAGAGAGCTATTAGCGTACCGCGATTAACGTGACGACATAACCTGCTGAACAACATGTTCATTTCGTATGTCTATATTTTATTATATTATTTATAATTTAACTTTAACTGTTAAGAACACAGAAGGAAGAAACATAACATAAAGTTTAATTGATAAGCAAATATTATAAAAAATCAAGAATATATACAGGCTGTTATGGAAATGACGTATTATATTTAAACCGGCAAATCCCGAAATGAAAATAAATTGAAGAAAAATAACCATAAATGGCGCTTTGAATTATTAAGCGAAATATACACTTTATATGAAATCTCAAAATTTACGTGGCCGCTCCTGAGGCCCTTCGCAATCAATATTCTATTGAGGCAGTCTCGAGGTTAAAAGAGAATAGCGCATTATAGGCGATGTTGTCATATTGCAACACAGAATCACTTTTTTCAAACTTTTTAGACAAAGAAAACTACAATTTTAAGGTACATACTCTCTTACCTTCGATCTTATTTTAAAATAATCCGTTTTATAATTAAATTCCATAAGAAAAGAAAACACAAAAAGTATGTTTTTCAACAGAACCAACAGTAGATAATATCACACAAATTTGAAATCACATCACAACATTTATTATTATGAATTATTTGACAACCAAAAAGAAATCGAGCAATACAACTAACAAAACGTTTAAAATTCGTATACGTCAAGCACGTGGAACCCTCGACAACGTCGTTCCACTCCCGAGGAGTCTCGAAACATACTGAAGTATGAAGTGGCGCGAGGCCAGTATTCAAGCAAGGGTGAGACACGCTGTGATCTGACAACACTGTTAATGACCCACATTGTTGCTAAGTGAGTACAGATGGAACGGCGCGACAGTATGTAGGTAAAAGGGCTTTTACCTTAGTATTTAGATACTCGATTTAAAAAAAAAGTATATAGACTTTCTCTAGGACACCCAAGCAGTCACCAATTTAAATATAATAAGTAATTTCCATAACACCCTGTATACAGCTAAATTAAATATATTTATATACAGCGTGTCCCACTTATAATGGAAATAAGCTTACATTTTCGATATTTCTGATTGTTTTGAATTTTGGTGAGGTTATGTATGAGCCTAGGACTTCTATTGTAAAATTTTATTTAACTCATTGACGTACGGATTTATAGGGGTGTTAAAATAATACTTATAAAGTAGCCTTAACGCTCATTTTAGTCCAATTGGCATCCTGCAAGACGACCAAATATAAAATTTCAATAAACTCGTACACCCAGTGGCGTACGTATGAACGATTTTATTTCCTTCTAAAAATATTTATATCTAGAATACGCGCGATTAGAAACAAGCTAATTACAAAAATATCCACTGTTAACTGTGACAGTTGTGTGTTTTGTGGTGTCGATTTGATGATAAGATTATATTGTGACGCTGTTTCGAGTTTCTATCTTTTTTCTATTCAAGAAAAAATATTGTGTAAGTTAATAAAAAAAATTAGGTCTGATGATGCCCAGTTGGGCGAAACATGTAACCTATAGCCACCATTAATATACTTGTATGTAGTGAGACCGAGACTTTGAGTTTTCTTCTTATTAGTTACTAAACAGGTATCTTGGAGAAAATGGACTATTTCTTTGAATTTGTTAACTGTTTTATCTAAAAAAAATTGTTAAAAACCGAAAATATAAGCTGGTTTCTATTATAGATGCGACAACCTGTATATATATATGGAAAAATTATTTCCTAACCACCCGAAGAACCTTATACAGTTAGCTTTTACAATACTAATTCAGATTGAATGGTACTACCAAGAAAGGGAAGCTTTCTCCATTGATAGCCTATCTATCCCTTTCTGTCTGGTTGTGCGCCACTTTACCCTAACAACGAACCGTCGTCGAGACGGACATTATTAGTTAGGAAGTTCCCGAGGGACACATTTCTCCTACTTGGTCTGACTTGCAATATATCTCATAAATGTTTTTAGTCAAAGCGTGTTTTCTCTTGGGCGATTCCAATGGTTAATTGGTCTTAAAGGTAATACATAAATATGTCAAAGGGAACATTTTTGTTGAATTAAACACTCTTTTCATGTTAGTAACATTTAAGTATGATTAAGTAACCTTCCAATCCAATTGTTAAAATATTTCATCACAAAACTGTATTTATTTCCAGTTTTTTTCGACGATTTGATTGAATAAAATTTAGGTAATATCTCGATGAGCTTAATATTAGCGGATTAGGTTTCAATAACCAACGGGGAAATTAAATTTTATTTCAAATTTTAAATTATAGTTAAACTATTTTAAATCAGTATTAAATGCCATTAAATCCATTATCTTCGTCTAAATAGCTCTGCATTATCATCTCTTGAAAAGAAAGACATTTTATTTTTAAATCTTTATTCCATTTCCTTCCAGCTCTTTGTTATAAATGTATTTCTGCATTTTGACATCTCCATTTGTAAGAAAACACAAAAGTAAATGGAACACGGATGTTTGTTCCGTTAATTTCAATAAAAAGAGAAAATAAAATGGAACGTTGGCAAAGTTTTTGATTATTAAATCTGCATCCTTATATTAAAACTTTACAAACAAAAATAGCTTCCCTGCAGACGGTTTATTCATATGAAATTTTAAGTAGAAACTTTTATAAGGCCGCGAAGTGAAGTAGGCATAATTTTCATTGTGATGTCTGTCACAACATTTAAATTGATGGGGATTATTTTTAAACAATTAAATAATTTATTTGTTTATTTAGTAGTAATAGATAGAATGTTTTGCATCCCTCCGTTTCTCGGAGCACATCTCAGACGAAGTCTACGTAAGTATACCTTTTCTATGATTAAACACAAGCACATAGGAAAAATCATCTCTGGGAGTTGTGAGTGTGCTAGTAAAGCAGTTCACGTTGGTTTTGAATCGTTGGAGATTATATTCGTTGGGAAACAGGACCTCAGGAAGGTCGTTTCACAAGCACGACGTCCTCCAGATGAAAGAATTCTTAAACAATAAAGTTCGAGGAGTACAATCAACAACCTGTCTTCGTTGTACTAGGTTGTCGAGGCTTTTGGTCCGCTCGTGGTCTCAGATCAGACGAATGACTCTTCTGTCAATAGAATCCAGTAGCCAAGGGCTTCCTGCATGTGTGGAGACATATCAGAGCAGCATTCTAGTATACCTTAGGTCAGTATAACACCTGTGACATCAATCGCTTGTTGTTACTAATTAGTCACGTATTAAGAATGGCATTCATCATTTTTGATGGGTCACATGTAATCAGTAGCTTATGATAAGAGTTAAATTCAAGATTTATCACGTGTTCAGTATGACGTAACTTTATGGGGATTCTGGGAGCTCTTTCTATAACATTAGCCCTTGGATTACATAATCTGGATTATTATTTAAAAAAATTCCCTGTAGATCAGTCAGTCTGAGAGTTTGTTCGGGCTTACCATTAAAAGCCTGATAAGTAGATGAAAGAACTTAGCTGCTGGTTAAGGGTCAAGAAGTCCTCTCGTCTAGCCGATCTAAACAAACCACCAATCATCTGGACAACTCGAGGATTCGCTCGTTGGAAAATTTAATATTAATTAATTAAAATTTGTACTATATCCTTTAATGTCACTCCATCGGGCACTCCTCTTCATGATGGCCCAGTTTTAACAAATGCCAAGTACACTATTAACCAAGATTAAACCCGCTCTGGAGTTCTGTATGCACATCGCAGTTTTATATTCTTAAGGGATTTTAGATTTAAGCAGTCTTTGTCATTTATTCGGATATCCGGGATTAACCGCTTTTAATTGTTCTCCATTAAACAAAAATACTATAACCTTTTATTGTGAGTTGGGGATTTATTCACTAGCTCTAAATGATTAAAAAAATCTTCTAGTTTTCTCCTCCGGAATACGTGAATGATGAATTTAGTATCCACGACTAATAAAAATATTCATTTACATTTCGTATATCTATTGCGAAATAGAAGTGAATTTTCACCGAGTTTTTGAAGGTAATTTAAATTGGACGGCTCTTAAAAATTTTCATGCACTTTAGAAAGTCCATTTGCATGTTAATTACCCGCTTTAATTTTTCACTCATTAAAATTCAGATTGGTAGAAGCTTTAGTTTTAGTTGCTTCGATATAGCTAAAAGTCTTGTTTAGCAGTAGTTGCAAGATGCCATTAAACATACATTTTTTTAAATAAGCTTGTAATAGTTATTTAAATTACAAATGCATAGATAGAGACATAATATATTGTGGAACTCTCCTTCACCTCGCCAGTTCGTAAGAAAAGTCACATCATGCATAAGTTTTTCTACGATTGTATCAATTTTCTTTTTCGAAATTAAATTCTACAACGTGTCCTAGATAAGGAGGGCCAGTACAGGGATCTCGGAAACCGTAAGAGATACGAAGTCGGTTAAATGGAGGTAAAGTTGCGCATTTACGTGCCTAATAATATGCCGTTTAGAAAGTTTTAAAATTCCGAGTAGTTCCATAGATATCCGGAAAAAACGAAATTCTGAAAAATCGTTTTATTGTTTTCCTGGGATTTTTGTGATCGAATTCTAAAGTAAATTGCACTTTTGCATTGCCACTTTTTCCGCTCTATCGAACAGCGTTAATTGTTTTGTAATCCGACGAGTCTTCTTCGAAGGGCCATCATCATCTTTATTTTTTTAAATACGTTTTCCTGATATTGGAATTTGTGAGCTTTTTTTCTCCCGAATGCAATGATGTATAACACATTGTGATTTAATGACGTTTCGAGGGTTTTTTGAACAACATCAGGAAATTGTGGGATACGGTCCTGTATTTCTCCTAGTTTTATAAATAATATCTCATAAGTAAGCTCTAAATTTTTTACTTATGTTAGTATAGTTCAATAAATAACAAATACTTTAATAATAAACCACAAATAAGTGAACAAAAATCATTCCAAAACAATAATAAAACGAACAACGAAAAAAGTAAGGAACTACATAATCAGGTGTTCAAAATGATTTCCGTTATTCTCTAAGCACAACTAACATCTTCTTACCGCAAAACAGTTTTTTTGAGATAAAATAAAACATGCAATAGAATATCAAACTTTTCAGCATTTGTAAATTTATGTTCCATATTTTCTGGAAAATAGAAAACCTCTTAAAACGCTCTCAAACGATCACAATGGGAATGTCAAGTGAAACAAATCACGCGTCACCATCTTAACTTTTTTGTTTCAAACACCTACTTTTCTTTTAAATCCCGAATCAACAGAAGCGGCATATTATTAGGCACGTAAATGCGCAACTTTACCTCCATTTAGCCGACTTCGTATCTCTTACGGTTTCCGAGATCCCTGTACTGGCCCTCCTTATCTTGGACACGTTGTATATTGGTGTATAACCAACTCACTGGCACTTAGGAATGCAATAAGTTTGGGATATGTGCTTCTATCGACTTGATTATTCAAATTATGGCTTATTTTTGAAAATAAACATTCATTTCAACACCCTGTATTTCTAGAACGCGAAACATTTCGAAAAACTTATCTGAGTTATATATTAATAATTTGATGTTTAGTATGAGTTGACCAATAGGACACCCTGTTTATCAGCATATAAAATTTCTTCATGACCTAGAAAACCTAAATTATCAAAATCCGATCAGATCGCGATACGTTTTCTTCTGCACTTTCATACACATTGTCGCGAGGAGAGCAAAAATCTATAATCGAATTATCGGCAACGACATACGTAACCTGTTTGTTTTTAGACGCCCCGCCAATTCGCATAATATAAAGTGCAAACACCGCGGGTTACCTAAAGTTATGGATGAGATAAACGTGAAGATGCATACATATTTCGTGGGAGTTCTTGCCGATCGATCACGAATAATAGACTCGGGAGAATAAATGCACCCTTTTAGCTGCATTGGAAAGCCGTATAAAAGGAGCACAGATGTACACAATCGGTTTCTGAAAGAGAATTCATCGCGAACAAACAATTTTACAAGGACAGACAGATTTTTTTATTATGTCTGCAGATTCGAGATATTGAATTACGCTTAGAAAAATTTTAATTCGAAGGGAAAATCTTTTTTCCCCCGAGTAACCACACGGAAGAAAGATTTTATTGTAAAATTTCCTATAAAATATGGTATTAATTCCATTTTTTATTACTAACCCTACCAAAATAATATTCTAAATATAATTTACAAAAAACTATAGTTAGGATTTCTAATAAATTTTGTAAAACCAAGTCAATACTAAAATATATAAGTAAACTATACAACGGATCTATGAGCACTCTGGGATTGGTGCGTGAGCGCAAAATCGATTCACGTTGGTTTTGAATCGTTGGAGGTTATATTCGCTGGGAAAAACGACCTCGGGAAGGTCGTTCCATAAGGATCAAGTCCTCCAGATGAAAAAATTCTTAAATAATGAAGATCGAGG
This sequence comes from Barypeithes pellucidus, assembly GCA_963991005.1. Classification (NCBI taxonomy): domain Eukaryota; kingdom Metazoa; phylum Arthropoda; class Insecta; order Coleoptera; family Curculionidae; genus Barypeithes; species Barypeithes pellucidus. The sequence goes on from OZ022559.1 coordinate 2,470,799, forward strand.
AGTACTAAGCTTAACCACATATGGATGGGCGGCAGTGGTTCGTCGTGTATTTCTGATATTCGCCGCTCTGGGCGGAATTAAGAGGGCAAGGTCAGCCGAGCACTCACCATGAAAATATCTGTAAAAGAGAGTCAAATCCCCAACCTGTCTTCGATGTTCTGCTGTCGAGGTTCTTCGTCAGCTCGTGGTCTCCAACCAGACGAATGGCCCTCCTTTCGATGGAATCCAGTAGCCGAAGAGTATGTTTGGGTGCATGAGATCAGTACTCTAGTGATGGTCGAATCTGGGCTTTGTATAGTGTCAAAAGTTGTTGAGGTGTGTACAACTTTCTGGTTCGGAAGAGTACACCAAGCTTCTGAGAGGCTATCTTGGCGATTGCTACAACGTGGTTATGCCAAGACATATTTCCTCCCAGATTGACGCCCAGCAAATTAATTGATGAAGCCAGTGGGATTGCGTGTCCGTCCATGACTATATCCGGTTCTGTAATGTTAGCCTTTTTAGAGAAAACTGCTGCCTCGGTTTTTTAGCGTTAAATTCGACTTGGTTACTGTCACCCCAATCCCAAATTTCTTCCAGGTCTTTGTTGAGGCGTGATACTTCATGCTGTCTGCGAAGATGTGCGTTGGTAGCGGATGTTTGTGCATTCAAAGATAAATATGAGATAAGTGTGCTATCGGCAGCAAAGCTAAATATCGGATTTTTTATTTTCACTAGAAGGTCGTTAATGTAGAGTAAGAAGAGAGTGGGAGACAATATGAACAAAATGGTTTACTTAATATTTTTGTAATTTTTACTAAAAAGGTTGAAATTTTGTTATAATTTAATGACAGATCTTAATAAAAGTAATTCCAGTCACATATAGAGCCACAAAAGTCACTGCGCAGAACGCTATACTTCATTTCTAGCGAATGTATGAAGACATATTTTTCATTTGCGTTGACAGGAAATTATTACGTGTTAGCCTATTTAATTTCAACGTTTCCAAAGGTTCGCGTTTATATTCTGAAGAAAAATTTCACGTTCTTGCCGTTGTATTATAAAGAAAAACCACAGAAAGGACAGAAATATAAAACAGACATTTGTCAAATTACGAAAAAGATTTTGTGGGATTCTTATAAAGCGCTTTCTGCCTAGCGGGTTTTAGGGCGAACATTTTTGTGTGCGTGAAGCTTTATTATGTTCTCTGTAGGTCATGCGATGTAATTTTTCGCCCCTTAAGATTTTTGTGTTTTAGATAAGACCTATCTACTAAAGATAAACCGGTGTTATAACGTTTATTTACAAATTCACAAAAGCATTCAAGCGCCTAACTTCAGCTGTAACGTTTGTTTTGGCATATAAATAATTAAAAATGTTTAAGAAGTATTCAAAAAGGAAAGAACACCCACCCACCCATGTGCTTTGTCATAAAATCACATGTGTAGTATAGTATAGTAAAAATATTTTTGTCGTAGGCGTTTCTCGGGTTTGTTCGTATGTAAACACTAAAATATCGCGTTGCAACACATAAAATTACACTTATAAGCTCATTTTTTAAAGTAAAATTGGTTATTCAAACCAAAAACACGGGTCCATTGAAAATTACAAATGGAAAACCAGTTCTAACCCTTTCATAAACATGTTTACCCAGATGCACTCGAAAACCGCTGGTGCAATTAGGGAAAACGCTATTTTGTCCTATAGAAAATAAAACTAGCGTAGTTTTTTTCAATTAAATTCCACAAAATTTACGTTTGTGGTAAAAGTGCAGCAGATTTTAATTCGGAACGCTTGATAAAGTTGTATTTACGATTTTAGGATGAGAAGTTGTTTTTGTACGAATAGAAGCAAATAAAAATATTGGGAGAAAATTTTTAATTTTTTATTTATAGACTTTATGTTTTCCGAAGATTTTTTTTTATTATAAATGCACCAGCGTAAGGGGCACAGTCGTTCAAGCTATTGTATGTTATGTTCTACATAAACTATGCATATTTAAAATACCATGTATACTATTGAGTAGAGTTCGAACAAACCCCATTAGATCTTTTGTGACTAGAGTCTCATAAAATATCAATTGTATATTAGGATTGGCATGCCCGATGCGGAGTAGAATGCATTTATTACACTAAAATACAGCCATGACAACATATCACCATTTTTCAACAGTTTTGATGCCTTACATTCCTTACTGAGTTCGAAAAGAATTTCGAATTGTATGCAAGAAGGTATGAATAACGAAGGTCCAATTACCGAGCCTTGAGGTACGCCATTTTTTATTCAATAGACATTCTAACTAACTAAATACATCGCATTAATTCAGCCCCTATTAATACCGCGTTGATCAAACATGGCATGCAAACTTCAGGCCATAACGATAAATCAAAATTTATATCAAAAATTATATATCACGGTATTATTTTATAAATAAAATGTTATTAGAGTTTAATGTTATAAATTGGGCAACAGATTTATTGTGCCATATTGCAGCAAAGTGTGCAAATTTATCATAAATTTCCAGTTTACTCTATTTAAGCGATTTTGTTCTGGAAACTTTTTGCCGAGCATATTAAACGCTAAAACCTCGAAAACCACACATATAATTTCCTAAACATGAATTGAATATTAAAGTTAATAGCCTCTCTTCTCAGAGAGCAGGGAATCTGATTATGGGAGTTAGAAGCCATGTCTGCGATTATGATGTCCGACTTATTTATAATAGTAAAAGATGGGTTTTAAATAGAATAATTATACCAAACTCTTATAAACTAGTTGTAATAGTTAGAGAGACGGTGACGACTTTTATATTTGATGAAATGCCGTAGAGCGTTGCTGAGAGGCGCTGTACCGCTTTCGATAGGAAATTCTCAATAAATTCAAAATTATATCGAGCCATGTCTGAAAATGAATTTACAGCATCTGCGTGCCCCCAAAGTCACAGGAAACACATTTTCTGACAAGTCAACCCTTGCATATACTTTTCCGAGCGTGTCAAAAAAATGAAAATTAAAAAAAAAAGAATAAAAGCGAATTTGAAGTTGAAACTTTCTAGAATGGAACATTATAGTATATGTTAAAGATTATGTGAAAGAAATGTTGTCGTTCCAGGTCTCGCCATTTCATTATTGGAATTTTTTTAAAATCTCCTCGGAGGAAATTCGGAAAACGATCGTGACATGTCAGAAAATTGTCACACTATATTTTTTGACACCCAAATATTGTGGAAAATATTACGCAGAGATACCGGAAGGCAGGTATATATTCAATATTCAATCGCAATATTTTTCTTATCAGAAAATTGTTTACGAGTCACCTCCATGTGAAAACAAATCGATTAAGCCCACTTGGACCCATGTCACTTGAGAATTTATAATTTTTCCATTCATTTTTTTTTTGACACGCTCGGAAAAGTATATGCAAGGGTTTACTTGTCAGAAATTGTGTTTCCCGTGACTTTGGGATCACGCAGATGCTGTAAATTCATTTTTAGACATGGCTCGATATAATTTTGAATTTATTGAGTATTTCCTATCTAAAGTGGTACAGCGCCTCTCAGCAACGCTCTGCGGCATTTCATCAGATATAAAAGTTGTAGAGGGGGACCTAAACTTCACGTAAACCAAATTACTGATTTCCCATTTCACGGACTCCCTATTGTCACCGTCTCTCTAACTATAATGATTCATTATTTAATCAAATGATGTTATTTATAATACCAGGAATTTAATATGTTTTTTTATGATCAAATACTGGTACTATAGCTTTAAAGCACCCTGGGAGTGGTGCGTGTGCGAATAAAGCGATTCACGTTGATATTGAATCGTTGGAGGTTATATTGTCACAAAAGGAACCAAACTATTTTATGAATTCGATATTCAGATTTTTAATGAGTTTCTATAGTTAATGTTAAAACACAGGTCGTTCCTATGTAACATTAAACCTGTATTAGATTTATTAAACAAACTGGGGAAGTTGTAATTATAAAATAGTATACGTACATCCTGATGAATCAATAATTTGTCAACTCATCATGTCAGCAGAATTACAGTTGGACGACCTGAGTTCGTCGATTTCCAATAAGGGGAAAAACTGCTGACCTGGGGAGTAGGCACATTTATTGGGAATAGGTAAATTCTAAGACCACTAGTGCTCGAGATTCCGTCGAATATCTTTGTGTACTCTGATCTGATATCTTTATGTCTCTCTGGTCCCCCGTCTAACCCTATTGTAAGTAAGAATTATTTTCGTCAGTTTAAATGTTTGTTCTCATCGTCTTTTGTAAACCCTTCAGATAATTATTTCGTTTGGCTTTATAATAAATCTTTGTTTTATAAATCGCATCGTTTTCTATTTAGTAACTAAGATCTCGTCGATCCATTTACATCTCTAGTCACACCCTAAAACCTGGGCGTGACAATATTCATTGGAAAATAGGACCTCAGGAAGGTCGTTCCCCAAAGATGACGTCCTGCAGATGAAGGAATGCTTAAACAATAAAGTTCGAGAAGTACTACGCTGTAGAGTGTCACAAGTTGAAGTCTATACAACTTTCTGGTCCAGAAAAGTAACCAAGAGTCTGTAAAGTTTGACGATTGCCACAACGTGGCTATTCTACTTTTCACTAACTAAATACATTTATGGAAAATTTTACCACGATTTAACTGCCATTAAACTTCAATTAAAAGTCAAATAAAGTCGTGACTACAACGCCACTAATAACAGGGTAACATTTAATGAAATAAATTTTAAAAGCAAAATAGCACCGATCTGGAATCAAAGATAAAAATTTTAATGTACAATATTTTTGTATTCCCTGTTCAAATCGTGGAGCAAACTTGTGATTAAAAATGCAAAACAACTCATAAATTCTGCTGTACTTTTGACATTAATATCTTATAATTACTTACCTGAGGCGTAGTGGAAATGTATATTTTACTCTAAAAAGTCAGCGGTAATGTTAAAAAAAATTGGAATTTTTTATCTATGCCAGACATCTATAAAAAATCTACAATGAAGTATTATTGTAAGGCCGGGAAAGTCGGAGTAAGATGACGATACTAAGAATAAATAAAAATTAGATGGCACAAGCATATACAGGGTGTCATATTGTATTTAAAGAGTATTTTACCGTCCATATGGATATTTTGAAACCGAAAAAATAGTTCTTTAACAAAACACAAGAAACGAAATTTCAGGTAGCAAATTCCTAATCCTCGTATCAATATTAGCTTCTGTTTTCGGCGTACGGGAAAAGAAAAGGAATCACTTCTGTTTACATTAAAGAAGCCGTTAAAACTTGCCCAAACGTAAAAGCATGGTAAGTCCTTATTTGAATTGCATAGATTTTTCTTATTCCGGATAAAGCTTTTTCGTATATTTTTATATTTTTGCATATTTTCTTTATATATATATTCTGGCCATTTTCAATCCGCCCATCCCTAATTGCATTAATTTTCTTTGTGAAGGTAACAGTGGGGTCTATGTTTCTATGACCACTATACGCATGCACAGGGTGGTTCAATAGTACGTGCAAGTAAAATAACCCCGTTATAATTATTATCAGAAAAATTTTACAGCATTGACTGTAGCTATGGTATCAAACAATAATTAGTTTCATGGTTATTGGGAAATGTTTTCTAACCAATGATTTTAACAACTTTCCAGAAAAACAACCTGGGAACTCTGAAAATTTATATATATAAATCAGACATAGTGAGTGTAATATACATTATTCTTGTAATAGGTATTAGAATCTTTCATATATTGGGTATAAGCTATCTTTTATGTGGAAAGAAACAGTATGATATTCAGTATTATTCTATATTATTACTGGTATTAGAAATTCTCACAAATTAAAATATCTTTATATTGGGTATAAAACGAATAACCGCTGCTGTAATATAATTCGTACTTCCAACTATTATAGGTTATAACTACTATTAGAAGTAAGTTATTGCCAACCAATCAACAAACCCGAACAAACCACAGTTTAGAAAAGCGAGATTATTACAGCAGCCAACTGTCTACAGATAGAATCCCCGTTTCCTTTTTGTTGTGTTTATTTTTGTAATAACAGGCATCACATTTACGTGTACAAAGCAGATGGAAATAACAAGTCCATGGTTGTTTCGTCAATGTTTCTCACTAACCCTGTTCCATGAATCATGAACACACACGCTTATTAAATTATGATGTTAATTTTGAAAAGGTCATGAGCCCATTAATGTCGCCGTTGTTATATATATTATTCAGGTAAATGCTCTCGTAAGAATGCATGCACCAGCCAAAAATCCTTTATCTTTTTATGAGACGCGTCTGCATGTCTAACTGAAAATATGAATAAAATATACAGAGAGCACAAATTTCATAATTCGAGTTGTGACTTTATTACACTGATATGGGACTAAACAGCTCGCGGAAAGAACTGGCTATATTTCAAGGATGATTTACTACTGACATTGATTTATTTTGCATATACATGGCTTCTGGCATTTACTCTTGGAAAGAGTAAGGATACATTGTGTGCCGTATCGAATATAACGGGTACTATTTTAATAAAATTTACGGATTTATTTGGGTATCCCCCGAGCAACGAACTTATGCTCTAATGTAAGATAGGTTTGAGGTATGTAAGTGGGATATGTGGCCTGGGGGGGTTATATGATTATCAGAAAGTTTCCTTTTATAAATATCTTTCAAGGTGGAATATAGTGGAAATCCCGTAACAAATAACGGGTGAACTTATACAGGGAACATATCATCGATCGAGGAAGTCAGCAACGCAACGCGAGGTTATCACTTAGATGGGTAACCGATTAAGATTTTTATAAAATATTTTAATAGTAATAGTAGTAAATAGTACTAAATATTTTTGTAATTATTAATTAAAATAGAGGTTAAAATTTTGCTATAATTTAATTAATTGGATTTCTTAATAAAAGTTATTCCAGTCACATATAGAGCCATAAATTATGGATAGTTTCCTTATTTTTATAATTAATATAAAATTTTCTTTCGGTGTATTGCATTAAACTACGCAGAGAACGTTAATTATAATGGACAAGAAATGACTTTTATTTGGATAGAGTCAGTCAAAATAGTCTATTTTATAAGGGCTTGAGGCAATACAATGAGCTTCCTGAGCATGTTAAGGGTAGTGACAGTTTACTAAGTTTTAAAAGGTCATGTAAATCATATATTAAACAACATATCAAAATATAACAGTGAATTGAGTAACTGAAAAATTTTGCAATTGGGTAATTGTCATGGCACTTGCATGGTTGGGTAACTGGTGCTTAAATTGGAAATTTGTAACAATGCGAACCGTGTGCTAATAATAAAGATTATTATTATTATTATTACATTCCCGGAAACCATATATCCACCACTGATTATCCATCGATAATAATATATATAAGCTCACGCTATCTAGTGAGAAACTACTCAAATGCAAAAAGCAATGCACCCGAGAAGTGGCCATAATATAAAAAATATAGTAAGCGGTTCACCACACGCCAAGCACAGGGAACGACATTATACTCTGACTATAGCTGTCAGCAATATGCAGTGCAGAAATAGATCGCACCGATGCCCCACCCAGGTGCGTGCAAAACCGATAATCAAAGCCGTAAAACAAATTAGTAAAAGGGAAGAATATAGTTGAAATCGGTTTTATTCGGCGGCTCTATAAATCGATCATCGACTAACATTTCAAATTAATTTAATTGTATACCATACCTTACATCAGATTTTGTTTTGATTTTGTACAGGGTGAACACGTATAATGCCCCCCTCTCCCCCCCCCCCCCCCCCCCCTCGTAACTTTTATATTTTTAATATTTGATAAAAATTAAAAAGATTACTTTACAGCGAACTCGATTTGTTTCATTCCTACATTTTTGATATTTTTTAATATTGGATCTTGCCAATTCTCATGAGATTTTTCTCGTTTATTAATTCAAAACGTCATATATGTTTATTTTTTTTTTGTCTTGTTTCCATCTCAGGATTTACTGGTATAAAATAATAAGCCATTTCCAAAACACCATGTATTGTACAGGATGTCCCATTTTCGACACTCCGTAATTGTTAGTGCTATCAAAAAAGTAATGTAGGTGTCATGTGCTCTTTTTGGGTCAAACTTAAAATGGTAAAATCAAAATTTGAAAATTTTCAAAATTACCCTATATTCTCTTAGTTAAAATAGATACAGAAAAATGTTTTATACAGAAGTTTCTTTATATTGATTGTTGAATACTCTGCCGTTTTCAGAATAAGTACACGGGGTCAGATAAAAAAGTTATCGGACCTAACCTCATTATTTTAAATGGGACACCATATATATTTTAATCTAAAAATATATTATTTTAAATTCTCCTCTCAAATACATACAACACGCGATGATATTGGTTTCCTAGACGATTTATTATTTTAAACCACAGTGGACCATGAAACAAAAGCTAATATCCTCGAAACAACTATGTTGACTATTAACATTTAACCTCAATTTTATTTTTAATTATTCATTTCCGAAAATGAAAAATTTGATATGATATCAGTTAATATTGAAAGTGGAAAAAACGAAGAAATGCCGCAAAATATATATTTTGTTTGCTATTCGGACAGACGGTAACCATTTAAGGACATATTCTGAACATTTGCGATGATTCCCGTTATTATGTACTTTAATAAATTTTAAATTAGATTTTAAATAAATCGTCTAGGAAAAAAATATCATCCATGGTGACCCCCGTATACTTATTCTACAATTATTATACAGTAGATTATTCAACAATCAATATAATGAAACTTCGGTATAAAACATTTTTCTGTATCTCTTTTAACTAAGAAAATATAGGGTAATTTTAAAATTGTGAATTTTCTGATTTTCCCCCGTATCCCTTAAGCGAGCGAAAATTTTCAAATTTTGATTATACCATATTAAGTTTGACCCAAAAAAAGCACATGACACCCATATTAGTTTTTTGATAGCACTAACAATTACGGAGATACCCTATAAAACTTTCGAAAATGGGACACCTAGTAGGGGAGACTAGGGAGGTTTGATACGTGGGGAGGCTTGATACACGTTCAAATTTCCCGCCTCGGTTCCTTAAAGAAGAGGTAACCGCGTGCAGTGCCGACTGTCGGTGTTGAAACAGTGTCAGATAAAATCTATCAAAGATCGCGTGTTGTTTTAAAATTCATTACATTATGCTTGAAGCGCATTCAATTTAGAGCATAAAGGCCAGTAGTTTAGAATTTTAATCGAAGTCATAGTACCGTTACGTCGTATATTTCATAAATTTGTCGTCCCGGGAGGTTTGATACAGTTTGCGTCGAGAGGGTTGATACGCGTATCAAACCTCCCCATATGAATTGAATGTATGCTATATTTATTGATTTTATAATTTATAACAAATTATGAAATTTTTACGCCAATTATTTAGGTTTGTTCGGGTTTGTTCGAAAGAAAACAAATGTATATTGGTCCTTGACAATCACGATAGCCATTTGTAAGTTAAACGGCATACATTTGTTAACCTTACCACCTCACACGAGCCACCGATAACAACCACTGGACGTATCGGTTTTTGGTCCATTAAAAAGATATTATAATGAACAGGCAGATGCATGGATGGTCAGTCATCCAGGACAAACAATTTCATTAAAACAAATATCGGAATTAGTTGGATTAGCTTATGTCAGAGCGTTCTCCCTTCAAATATAACCAAAGGATTTTCAACTACTAGAATTTATCCGTTCAACCCACATTTATTTGAAGATCTCGATTTCGCAGGAGCGGAAGTTACAAACAGACCGTATCAGGAAGTGGTGTACAACCCTGAAGAAGAACCAGATATAGGTGACCAAACAGCTCAACATGGCACAGCCTCATCTCAGCCGGAGCCACCGGATATAGATGACTCAACAGCTCAACCTGGCACATCCTCATCTCAGCAGGAGTCACCGGATATAGATTACTCAACAACTCAACCTGGTACATCCTCATCTCAGGAGGAGTCAACTTCAAATGCAATGGAACCTTCTTTAAAAAATAACACCACTATCCCAAGCACCACAACTGCTTTATTTAAAAGTCCTGAAGAAGTTCGTCCTTATCCCAAGGCACTGCCACGAAAGAAAAAAGGAGGCAGGAAGCCTGGTCGGACCAGAATCTTAACCGACACCCCGGAAAAAGATGCCATTAAGGCCGAATTTAATATAAGGGAAGAAAAAAAACGGAAGAAAACCAAAATTCAACAGGTCAAACGAAAAATAACTAGTGAAACTGGAAAAAGTGATCATTTCGAACAACACAATGCAGGGTGTAATAAGTCCCACCTCAAAAGAAAAGTTTTGGATAGAAGTACAAAAACGAATAGTGTGTTCGATGACTCGGATCCTGGGGATGAAAACGAGAAAGATCCATTTTCTGATGCAGATGACGAAGATGATGCTCCTTGCATCTACTGCAATTCATTATTTTCAGCAATGTCTAAAATGGTGCCATTCCTGCGCAGATGTCAACTATAACATAAAAATGTTTACTTGCGAATTATGTACCGATTAGGTAGTATTCTAATAATAAAAGATTGCGTTCCTATTGCTTAGGTATACCTAATTTCTTATTGTATCAAACCTCCCATTTAGTGTATCAAGCCTCCCATGTATAGGGAGGTTTGAGACACTTTGCATTGACAAATTCAAAAATTGATAATCAAGGTTAAAATTTCAATTTTCAATAATTTAATATTGTCAAATTCCTAAGCGAAGTCCTTAAATTGCACTCTGACATAAATGGATTGGTAAATGTTAATCGCAAAATTTTTATTAACATTTTTGTGAAAAATGTATCAACCCTCCCTAGTCTCCCCTACTGTATAATCTTTAAATATTGTAAAACTCATGTAACATCCAGCGTTAACAACAAATCTTTATTATCAACATCGTAAAACTAGACAATGCCGCACCATTTTTAGAATATTATTATTATTTATTTATCGCAGAGCGATCAACATGACAGCCATGAGGCGGCTAAGTACCGATTCTGGGCACTTTCATAACTTTTGGAAATGCGTCGCGGTGTCCAATAAATACCTTCACGATATAGTGTTTGTTGTGAAACAGTACCCGTATCCCACTAACAACACGCTTAATAATTCGCTTATTATATTCAAGAACGTACAAGACATGTCCATGCAATTTATACCACGTCAGAATAGGCACGGATCGATAATAGCCAAATAATCTATCAGTTTAACCATTAACAATAACTCCGTTCATGTAATTTGCGCTATATACCCATCATAAACATACTTCCAGAGCCTAATATTTGCATAATCAAGGAATATTTAACATATAAATGCCCAAATCAACATAAAACCATATTTGCATGTTTTGACACAACTGTACATTCATACAACTTCTAACAGGCAAATTCTCTAAGTATCAAAACTACCCTCTAGTTACTTTCTTTGTTGTCTGGAAATAACTTATATATAAACACCCAAGGATTCACGGGTAAAATGACAAAATTACCTTCCGTTGTTGTCCAAACTCGCATAAACATATTATTCTAAAATCTCAAACTAGCTAAATTAAATCAATAAAGACCATAATCGCTTAACACGCTACCTACAAAACGCCAGACAAGTGTACCACATTCCTAATCCAAGTGAGACACTAACTACCCTCTTTCTCACACCCATACCGTGAAAATAATTAAATATAATATTCCGTATTTAACAACCGCAAAAATCGATATCAGCATCACCAGCATCTACCCCTTCCGTCGTAGGCAAGTCGTGTGATTGGTTGTGACATCAGGTACGTCACAGGCCTCCAAGACATTGCGATTAATCTTGCCACTGTTGATCTAGTTTTCAGACGAAATAGGTTGTCCTTTAGAGATCGGAAACTGGTGATTTTTTACGTAAAGTGGGTCAATAGTCAGTGCGGTGACAGAAAAGCCGTACTTTAGATAATACAAAACTTGACCCGGGTTCGAATTAACGGAGTTTGATACGGTGCCGCGAGCGAGTTTTCGGTATTCAGTAAGATAAGGTATTGAAATAACCTTTTCTTTCTTTAGTTACACCCAGGAGTAAAGGTATTGAAATAACCTTTGCTTCTTTAGCTACCCGTCGGAGTGAACCGAATTATTAGATGAAGTATTGCAATAACTTTGTCGTTCTTTAGTTACCCATCGGAGTAAACCGAATTATTATTAGATTACCAGTGCATGACAGGGTGTGTAGAGGTTATTCGTAACCTATATGTAGTGATATTGGATATGGTATTGAAATAACCATTTTATCCTTTAGTGTGACTAGACAGTGAGTCTAGTCCCCACCGTTTTATTGTTATACTACCAGAAATACTACCGTTTTGACCAGAATATGGTTATAGTTAGTGATTACAGGCAAGGCTGTGCAGAGAAGTAGTCAACCCTGTTTGTAATAACCCCCATTCTACCGAAGAAAATAGATTTAGTTTATTTTACTAGCCAAAAACCTGTGTTTGACTTCTACTATCATAAAACCAACCAGCGACCCCAAACCTATGGAAACCAGTAGTACCCAAACTAAGCCGTGCAAAGCAAATTAAACCTGCACGGAATTGTTCATGGTCCTTCGAGCCGGATTGTGGATTGTCAGACGGGAAGCAGGAAAGTAAAATAAACAAGAATCACGAGGAGGAAATTAGTAGAACTGCAAAAATAGTTCAAGAAGAAGAAAGCAAAAATATCTAAGTCAAGGAGAATAGATATTTCCAAGGAAAACTAACAGAACTCGAGAAAAATAGTAAGAAGAAATAAAGAAAGGTGATAGAACATTCCGCAGCGGAAAAACTTTCAGTATTGACAAAGGGCAGAACCAAGTGAAACAGTTAAGTGTGCCGAAAGAGACTTTCTAGTACCCAGGATCCCTAGGGTAACCCTGCAAAACGACTAGAGCGATAGTGATCAATCGAAGTGCAGCCTAGACAGCATTCCAGCCGGAGCAGTAATTGGTATAAAGTGGTAGCACAAGGTACCTAGAGTAATAGAAATAGTTTGAACAATAAATAACATTGATTAAGAAAGTTTTAGTAAAAAAGAAACTCAAAGTACAAAAAGTTGATAAATTTATTTCAGGAAAATAGTAGCTATAAGCAGATTTATTTCAGGCATTGTTGATAAAAAAAATATTAGTGTTTTTATAGATATATAAAAAGTAGAATCAGTGATAAATTTATTTCAGGAAATTTATTAACTATTTATTGATTTTTTGGTAATATTAAAAGAGAGTAACGTTTCAGTGCATATTGTTGTTGATATTCTTTACAGCAGTCAAACAATAAAACCATTTGTTTTTAAGCGTACAGTGACAGTACTATTTTCAATCTCAGTACGGTAAAGTAAACTTTTTATTCAAAAATGGAAGGGCAAGATCTAGATATGTTAATAAAGTTACGCGGTAGAGCGAAAGGCTCAATAACAAGAACACAAAATTGGTATGACAAGACAAAAACTGACATACAACAGCTTACACAAGTCCCCCAAAGGGAGGAAGGGTTGATCAAAGCTTTTAAACAATACACAGAGGTACAAGACGAAATCGAGGAGTTAGATCCTGACGACTTAGATAGGGACGAGGTTGAGAATAAGTACTATGAACTGATGACTGAATTTGAACAGTATAAAAATAGTAGTGCAGCGCCAATCATAATTTCGCATAAAGTATCGTCACCCCAAATAGTGTCGAATGTCAAGTTGCCCGAGTTAAAGGTACCCTTTTTTGACGGTACTATCGCAGAATGGCGGTCGTTTGCAGAAGTTTTTAATGCTCTGATCATTCAGAACTCGACCCTCGGAAATGTTCAAAAGTTAATTTATTTAAAATCAGCCTTAAAAGGGGAAGCCTTTAAATTGGTAGACTCGCTTGAACTCATAGCAGACAATTTTGATTTGGCATGGGATATTTTAACAAATAGATACGAGAACCTAACCTGTGTGCTTAATAGTTATTTAATGCAACTGTTGGACACCCCTGTTATGACAAGGTCAAATTCAAGTAATTTACGGGATTTTGTAGCGACAAATAAAAAGACAATTGAATCTTTCAAAAAACTAAAATTAACGGAGACACAGCTATTCGAATACATGTTAGTTTACATACTGGAAAACAAGTTAGACTTTGCGACAAAACGAGCATTTGAACAAGACAGGGACTTAAACGAACTACCCATGTTACAAGACTTGTTTGAATTTTTAGAAAAACGTTGCATAATTTTTGAAAACTTGTCAAGTACCAATAGTAGTCCAAAGTATAAAAGCGAAAAAGTTTCTTTATTTACTAGTAACCATCAAAACGCAGTTAAGTGTTATATTTGTGGCACTGTGGACCACAGATTGTTTAAATGTCAAAGATTTCTGGAATTGTCCGTTAATCAGCGCACCGATTTGATAAAAAGTAAAAATTTATGCTTAACGTGTTTCGGCAGACATTCCGGAGCTCAGTGCTTGTCAAACAGTAAATGCTTGTATTGCAACAACCCTCACAACACTTTATTACATAAGCAACAGTTTCAGTCTAATTTCAATACTCCGCGACAGAATCAAAACCCGAACTACGCAGGTGAGCATCACTCATTAACAAACAGAAATAATCAACCGTTAAGATCGCAACCGCGCGCGACCCCTCCAAATTTAAATAGACAACGCGTCCTTCCAGCTACACAGAAACAAGAACCACACTTACCACCTGGTTTAACACGTGACGTAACGACGCATCCGAGGTGTGAACGCGATGGCTCTAGTGAAAATACCGAACAGGAAGCAGTAGCTTTGTCAGCAACAGTTAATAAACAAAGTACAGTGTTATTGTCGACTGCTCAAGTAAACTTAATTAACGCAAAAACCGGAAAAATAATATCTGCCAAAGCGCTCCTTGACAACGGAAGTCAAAGTTCTTTTATAACCCAGAGATTGGTAAATAAGATAGGAAGTGACGTATACAGACATAATTTAAACATTTCAGGTATCGCTCAACACGGGTTCCCTTCAAATAAAATGACAGATGTCACTGTTCATTCAAAAACACAGGAAGAAAGTTATTCCGTGTCATGTGTGATTTTAGATCACATAACTTATAAGCTACCGCAGGTGGCAGTAGAAGTAAGCGCATTAGATATCCCCGAAGATTTAAAAAGTAATTTAGCAGACGCGACTTTCCATATACCATCACAATTAGATTTACTTATAGGTGCCGATGTGTACAGCGACATTTTACAGAACGGACTTCATTCATTAGGGAAAGGCAAGCCGACATTAGTTTGTACCTCGTTAGGTTGGATAATAGGAGGAAACATTCCGAACCATAAAACAGTTAAACACTCGGAACACAAAGCATCGTTTTTTACACAAACAAACGAACTAGACGACATGTTAACAAAGTTTTGGAACATAGAAGAAACACCAGTAAAAAACATTTTGACGACTGACGAACAACTGACAGAAACAATATTTTCTAACACTACAAACATTTTACAGGACGGATCATTTCAAGTAGATATGCCTTTTAAAAATATTGACGAACACAAAAAGTTGGGTGATTCCTATAAAATGGCAGAAAAAAGGTTTATTTCTTTAGAAAAAAGATTACACGGTGATTCAAAATTATTTGCGGAATATAAAAATTTTATAAATGAATACGTAGAACTAGGCCACGCCAAGTACGTTCCTTTAACCTTGACTAACATTAATAATGACAATAAGTATTTTATTCCTCACTTATGTGTCTTACGAGAGGACAGTGTGACGACAAAATTAAGAGTAGTATTTGACGCTTCCGCGAAGTCTTCATCGGGTCATTCTCTGAATGATGTAACCTTGAAAGGTTACCAGGTGCAGCCTGAACTTTTTGACATTTTGTGCAGATTTCGTTATTATCAGTTCGTTTTGACATCAGATATCCAGAAAATGTACCGACAGATCAAAATAAATCCAGATCACACGTTTTTACAGAATATACTTTGGAGAGAAAGTCCGCAGGACACTTTAAAATGCATAGAACTCCAAACGGTAACATACGGGACAAACTTTGCACCATTTGCAGCTACAAGGACGATACAAGAAATAGCTAATAACAATTTGGACACCTATCCAGAGGCGTCTCAGGCCCTCAGCTCACAGTGCTATGTCGATGACATTTTAGCAGGTTGTAACAACATAGAACAGTTACCGCAGTTACACTCACAGCTAAATACACTGCTTAATAAGTCAGGTTTTTCATTACACAAGTGGTGTTCAAATTCACAAGATTTCTTAAAGTCAATATCACAAACTCAGCTTAGTGAATTCGATTTAAATTTTGATAGCGCTCCAAATAAAGTATTAGGTTTAAAATGGCTCCCTGAAGAGGATGTTTTAAAAATCGCGATTCCAATAGACACGTCACATAAACAGCCGACAAAAAGAATTATGTTGTCCACCATAGCTCAATGTTTCGACCCTTTAGGTCTCATCAACCCCGTCATAGTAAAAGGTAAAATTTTAATGCAAAAATTATGGATTATTAAAATAGGATGGGACACAGTAGTAACGAACACAGACTTACTAACCGAGTGGCACGCTTTTCTAAATACTGTTTCTTTTTTGAAATCTTTAAAAATTCCCAGAATGATTTGCGACAATAAAAATATTTCAAAAATTGAATTTCACGGATTTGCGGACGCAAGCACATTAGCGTACGGAGCTTGCATATATATCAGAGTGTTATATGAGAATAAAACAGTAGCGATGAATTTAATCTCTTCAAAATCGAGAGTAGCCCCTATAAAGACAATAACTTTACCGAGACTTGAACTCTGTGCCTTGGTAATTTTAGCGAAATTAACAAGTAGAATTTTAGACATTTTTAAAGATACTTTCACGCATGACTCAATAAACCTATGGTCAGATTCTAAAATTACTATAGCCTGGTGTAGTGACTTACCTAACAGATGGTCTACGTTTGTGTCACACCGAGTGTCTCAAATTCAAACTCTTACTCAAAATAGTAAACTGAGATATGTCAAATCTGCAGACAACCCAGCTGATCTGTTATCAAGAGGAAACTTTTCTACAGACACAACAATTTCAAATTTTTGGTTTCACGGTCCTAAGTTCTTACATAATTTCGATGTAGTTTTGGATTCCTTTGATAAGGAAGTAAAAATAGAAAACATTCCCGAACAAAAGAAAATCTCACTTATTTCAGTTCAACAACCAAAGGCGTACGAATTTTGGGTGGAATATTTTTCACATTTTTCAATATTTTCTCGACTTACACGCTCATTGGCGTACGTGTTAAGGTTTATTCATAATGCAAAAAATAAAAATAATAAAATTATAGATTCAATCATTACAGTTAATGAGATAACAAAGGCTCAAACATTCATAGTGAACATTTTACAGACGCAATGTTTCTCAAAAGAAATCTCAGAATTAAAAAAGAATGAAATAATTTCACACCATCAGTTAAAAATGCTCAAATTATTCTTAGACGAAGACAAGTTAGTCAGAGTTGGAGGTAGGCTAGAGAACGCTGACATTTCATTCGATCAGAACCATCCTTATTTACTACCATCTCACAACGCCACTGTCAGAATCATGCTGAAGCAAGAACATTTAAGGTTAGGACACGCAGGTGCACAATCAGTGTTGTCAAATTTTAGGTTACGGTACTGGCCTTTGAACGGTTTAAAAGAAGTTAAAAACGTTATACGGAACTGCATAGTATGCAGTAGATTTCGAGCTCTTCCAGCACACCAAATTATGGCAGATTTGCCAGGAGATAGAGTTCAAATTTCACGCCCATTTCAGAAAGTAGGTATCGATTACGGAGGCCCGTTCCTAATAAAATCATCACGGTTAAAGAAAGCACCAAAAATCAAAGCTTACATTGCCATCTTTGTTTGTATGACTACAAAAGCAGTTCACATAGAATTAGTTACAAGTTTATCGTCTGAAGCTTTTATCATGACCCTGAAACGTTTCATTTCACGGAGAGGTAACCCTACAATTATTTATAGCGACAACGGTACCAATTTTCAGGGTGCTAACAACCAGCTGCACGACGTATATACTTTTTTCAAAAATTCGACAGCTTGTGAAACTTTTATAAATTATCTTTTACAAAATGAAATTCAATGGAAATTTATTCCACCGAGATCTCCACATTGGGGCGGTCTATGGGAGGCTGCAGTGAAAAGCACTAAACATCACATTTATAGAATAATCGGAAATTTAACTTTTACGTTCGAGGAATTTTACACGATCCTAACGCAAATAGAAGCAATCTTAAATTCACGACCTTTATGTCCAATGACAAACGATCCTTCAGATTTCAGTTACCTTTCCCCAGGACATTTTTTGATTGGTGAAAATTTAACGGCTTATCCGGAAAAAGATGTAAGTGAAATTTCAGATAACAGATTAAAGTTTTGGCAACAATGTACTAAGATCCAACAAATATTCTGGAAACGATGGTCTGTAGACTACTTAAGTCGTCTTCAAAATTGCCCAAAATGGTTGAAGAACACCGCGAACATTAAAATAAACGACATCGTGTTACTACTAGAAGACAACGTACCTCCGTTACAGTGGCCTTTAGCCCGAGTGTTAGAAACATATCCCGGTAAAGACGGTAAAGTTCGTGTTCTTAAATTAAAAACTCCCACTAGTACGTTCACTAGAGCTATCACTAAAGTATCCCCGATTCTATATAATGACTTAAATATAAATGTTGACTAAAAATTATGCAGCAACGAAAATTGCGTATACTTTTCTTGCGTTGAAATACAATAAATAATATTGTGTTTATATTACATTTTACTTACTACATTTCGGTTTGGTATCGTACCATAAACGTTACTGGGAGCTACGGCCTGTCTCCCTGGGAAACCTAAACAAGTCATTGATCTTTGCTTTTTTATTTGGCCCTTTGTTTCAAGGTGAAACATCGTACCGAGTTTGCTTAAGCTTAACCGCCTAACAGCTCTTTAATCTATATTCTTTTTCTACACTAGATACGCTCCTAGTGGCTAAACTTAATAGCGTGTTTTCACGGCAGATTTTTCTTCTGCACTTTCGTTGTATGTTACAGTTTACCTGTCCGCAACACCGGCTAGACTCTCTAGCATGCTCTCAGAGCCTTTTTGTTTTGAATTTTCTCACTGGGGCATTACAGTGTCTTTACAAGCAAAAATGTCAGTGTTCAGGAACAAGGCACCCTTCTTTTCTTCTACCTGTCTATCCTTCTAGGCAGCAAGTTCTTTTTAGGAGAGGATTCCTAAAAAACAAGTTTCTACCCGTTGCCAAGTGTGCAAAAAAGTTTCTACCCGTTGCCAAGTGTGCAACACAAGTTTCTACCCGTTGCCAAGAGGGCACAATTTTCTATCCATTACTTTCTACCTTCACTACTTGTGAAACCCATAGTTCAGCCTTACAACCTGTGCGGTGGTGTTCATGAGTACTGATGTCTACCATGGTAAGATGTTACCAGTACTACGCTCAGATTGAGCTTTCTACCCTTTATTTAGTTATTATCTTGTTCGATGACACCTAGGTAGATTTACAACCTATCTGGAGCTTTCATTCATATTTACACTTATCTTAGTTATTTTCGTTAACGCCAGAGTGGCATTATTATTTATATTCTCTTCAGTCGTATTAGCTTAATAATACTGGTCCTTCGAGCATAACTTCATTTACTTCGAGCATAACTTCATTTACTTCAAGCATAACTTCATTTACTTCGAGCTTAACTCATCAGATCGATTTTTCATTTAAAGTTCAAAATATTGTGAGTCAGTTTAGTTGAATCGCAGGAGGATTCAACAGGGGGGAGAATGTTGTGAAACAGTACCCGTATCCCACTAACAACACGCTTAATAATTCGCTTATTATATTCAAGAACGTACAAGACATGTCCATGCAATTTATACCACGTCAGAATAGGCACGGATCGATAATAGCCAAATAATCTATCAGTTTAACCATTAACAATAACTCCGTTCATGTAATTTGCGCTATATACCCATCATAAACATACTTCCAGAGCCTAATATTTGCATAATCAAGGAATATTTAACATATAAATGCCCAAATCAACATAAAACCATATTTGCATGTTTTGACACAACTGTACATTCATACAACTTCTAACAGGCAAATTCTCTAAGTATCAAAACTACCCTCTAGTTACTTTCTTTGTTGTCTGGAAATAACTTATATATAAACACCCAAGGATTCACGGGTAAAATGACAAAATTACCTTCCGTTGTTGTCCAAACTCGCATAAACATATTATTCTAAAATCTCAAACTAGCTAAATTAAATCAATAAAGACCATAATCGCTTAACACGCTACCTACAAAACGCCAGACAAGTGTACCACATTCCTAATCCAAGTGAGACACTAACTACCCTCTTTCTCACACCCATACCGTGAAAATAATTAAATATAATATTCCGTATTTAACAACCGCAAAAATCGATATCAGCATCACCAGCATCTACCCCTTCCGTCGTAGGCAAGTCGTGTGATTGGTTGTGACATCAGGTACGTCACAGGCCTCCAAGACATTGCGATTAATCTTGCCACTGTTGATCTAGTTTTCAGACGAAATAGGTTGTCCTTTAGAGATCGGAAACTGGTGATTTTTTACGTAAAGTGGGTCAATAGTCAGTGCGGTGACAGAAAAGCCGTACTTTAGATAATACAAAACTTGACCCGGGTTCGAATTAACGGAGTTTGATACGGTGCCGCGAGCGAGTTTTCGGTATTCAGTAAGATAAGGTATTGAAATAACCTTTTCTTTCTTTAGTTACACCCAGGAGTAAAGGTATTGAAATAACCTTTGCTTCTTTAGCTACCCGTCGGAGTGAACCGAATTATTAGATGAAGTATTGCAATAACTTTGTCGTTCTTTAGTTACCCATCGGAGTAAACCGAATTATTATTAGATTACCAGTGCATGACAGGGTGTGTAGAGGTTATTCGTAACCTATATGTAGTGATATTGGATATGGTATTGAAATAACCATTTTATCCTTTAGTGTGACTAGACAGTGAGTCTAGTCCCCACCGTTTTATTGTTATACTACCAGAAATACTACCGTTTTGACCAGAATATGGTTATAGTTAGTGATTACAGGCAAGGCTGTGCAGAGAAGTAGTCAACCCTGTTTGTAATAACCCCCATTCTACCGAAGAAAATAGATTTAGTTTATTTTACTAGCCAAAAACCTGTGTTTGACTTCTACTATCATAAAACCAACCAGCGACCCCAAACCTATGGAAACCAGTAGTACCCAAACTAAGCCGTGCAAAGCAAATTAAACCTGCACGGAATTGTTCAGTGTTTATAAAAGCACACGGTTTATGGAGACATATCCGTATAAATTTCGAGGTTTTATTAACCGCGCCAGCGCCAAGTTATATACTTTTATGAATATTATCAAATTCTAAACCAGTTTTAGTTTATGGTTCTAGAGGAAGAATATACGATAATATAAAGTTTCTATGAGAGTCAGACAACGGCCTGTTAAGGAGAAATATAGCCTCAAAAACCATAATCTGATATTGCCATGTGCCAATCAAAATTTTAATAGAATCTGTGAAGAAATAATAAATATTGTGCTGTTTTAATTGTAACATGAAATATTCATGGAGAAACGATTGCTTAAAGCGATTGTCGTGTCCATTGTCGCAGCAATAAATATTTCAATTTGAATTCTTACTATAAAATTACTACAACAAGTAACAAGACAAGCATTAAATCATAAATTTTCCGACACGAGATACTTAAAATCTCCTTCTACAAACCACCAAAATATCATAATGGCTCCGCGAAAACTAATGGTTTATGCAATATAAAGCTACGTATCCAGCAGCGCTACTGGACGCTTTATGGCTTATTCCTGGAAAGTGCGGCGTTAAACGTTACACATTGGTAATTTACATGAAAGGAAAGCCAAAACCTTTATTTTAGAACTTAGAAGTAATAGAGTTCCTTTTTCGTCAGAAATGTGTTTGCCTTTAAAATAGGCATCAATATTCTCAACTCAATTGGTTATTATCTGAAAAATTACATTGGTACCTTGACGTTTTGAAATGTTTGAATGAAAATAATGATGCATTATTATAGTGGCTATTTGAAAAGGAATTACAAGTACAGGGTGGCCAACTAAGCGAGGTAAGCGGCTATATCTCGGAAACCGTTCACCGTACAGCTTTCGGAAAAAAATATTTATAGGAAAAGTTGCCACGAGAAATTGCTGGAAATTATTTGTAAGTTTGTAGGCCGGCCGCTAGGGGGAGTAACACGAATTGTAATTTGTTGCCAGTCGATTTCTCTACAATTTGCATAGGTAAGGTATATTGATAATACTTATAAATAAATCTCACTTGTATCGTGAACAACTTTGCTTAAACACTTTTTTCTCTAACCCTGCAAATAAAGTGGTGGGGGTAAAGCAAACGCAAACATCGATTTGCAAAAAATGCAATATCTCAGGAACGCCTCATCTGAAAATATTCAAATTGGTGTTATTTGAAAGAGCTCTTCTTGCTTTATTAGCTACACTTCAAGCAATGTCTATGTCATTTTTACTGTAGTCGCTAGATGGCACTTTCAACAGATTTAACGTATTTATCGTTTTTCTCGAAAAACTTAAATGCAATGGTAAATATGTTATTACACCAGTACAGAGAGGAATAAAGGCCAGAGCAAACGGTGACAACCGCAAGTTCCTATCTTTTTTCTAACCGGAGATATCAATGAAAAATTAATTTATATCCTACTAAATCTCCCGCCCGGTACTTACATAATATGTTTCAAAAAATAAGAAGGCTTTGGAAACAAAATACATATTATATATAATAGGAGTATGGGGAAGAAACGTTCATTTTATAAACCAAAAGAAACGTATTTCTTAAATGCTCAAACTGTCTGCCATCCTGGCCCACACATTGTCTGAGCTTTCCTATAGTAGAAAGAACTGCAGCTTCCGCTCTTGGCAGGCGAAGAATTTCATTTTGGATTTTGTTCTTCATATCTTCCCTGGTCGTAGGCCTAGCTTGGAATACAATATCTTGTAATCGTCCCCACAAATAAAACTCCAAACAGGTCAAGTCAGGTGACCTGGCTGGCCACGAAAAAGGCTTCCTCTTCCTATCCATCGGTCTGGATATGTCTCATTCAGGTATTCTCGAACATTAATTGAAAAATGTGCTGGGCAGCCATCGAGCTGCAGGAACATATTTTGCCTGGTTTCAAGAGGCACATCTTCTAATAAAACACATAATTCAGGAGGAACTCCAAAAACAGGTTCCCATTTAGTGATTGGTCAAAGAAATAGGGTCCAATAATTGTACCCCCTATTATGCCACACCATACGTTGACACTCCAACCTCCTTGGTGCTGAACTTCTCGCATCCAGTGAGGGTTTTCTGTAGCCCAATAATGCGTGTTATGCAAATTTACCCTTCCGTCGCTATTAAAAGTAGCCTCAAAATGCAATTCTTCGCCTGCTAAGAGCGGAAGTGGAAGCTGCTGTTCTTTCTACTATAGGAAAGCTCAGACAATATGTGGGCCAGGATGGCAGATAGTTTGAGCATTTAAGGAAGCACTAGAATATGTTTCGTTTGGTTTATAAAATGAACGTTTCTTCCCAATACTCCTAATATATATAATATGTATTTTGTTTCCAAAGCCTTCTTATTTTTTGCAACATATTTAAGTACCGGCGGGAGATTTAGTAGGATATAAATTAATTTTTCATTGATATCTCCGGTTAGAAAAAATATAGGAACTTGCGGTTTTCACCGTTTGCTCTGGCCTTTATTCCTCTCTGTACTGGTGTAATAACATATTTACCATTGCATTTAAGTTTTTCGAGAAAAACGATAAATATGTTAAATCTGTTGAAAGTGCCATCTAGCGACTACAGTAAAAATGACATAGACATCGCTTGAAGTGTAGCTAATAAAGCAAGAAGAGCTCTTTTAAATAACACCAATTTGAATATTTTCAGTTAAGGCGTTCCTGAGATATTGCATTTTTTACAAATCGATGTTTGCGTTACCCCCACCACTTTATTTGCAGGGCTAGAGAAAAAAGTGTTTAAGCAAAGTTGTTGACGATACAAGTATTATCAATATACCTTACCTATGCAAATTGTAGAGAAATCGACTGGCAACAAATTACTATTCGTGTTACGCCCCCTAGCGGCCGGCCTACAAACTTGCAAATAATTTCCATCAATTTCTCTTGGCAACTTTTCCGATAAATATTTTTTTCCGAAAGCTGTACGGTGAACGGTTTCTGAGATATAGCCGCTTACCTCGCTTAGTTGGCCACCCTGTACAGCTCCTCTCACATATTCTTCTTTCGGTTGATAATACATTCCCTGATTAACATTTTAGAACCATATTTGAAACTATTTCTGACTGGAATAAATTCTTGGCCCTTTTTCCAAAATCATTTCCATTGCACATGCTAGAAATATCCATTCATACACCACCACGACCGCAAAGCGAGCCTGCAAGAAGAAATATACGAGCTGGCTCCTCTATTCACTTTGCCGGCGACCATTACACACACAAAACGTTAAACAGTTAAAAGATTAAATAGATAATCGTACACGAAAATGGTACAAAGAAAGTGTAAAATTTATAATGGGGTTGATGCGCAAGGATGGCTTTATTATATTTATATTAATCGTATTCCACTGGATACTAACGGGTGAGGCATCTACTAAATAAATGTGAAGGGCAAGCAATTACTTCAGACGATTATTCGCATTCGATAGATGTGTTGGGTAACTCCAGCCTTTGAATCTGGAACTATAAAACGCATATAATATGATCAAGTCACAATACGTTCAACTGCGATCCTATGGTATGCCCAGTCGATTCTGTACATGGTGGTCTAGCTTTCTTAAGGACGGCCGCTCTCTGCAAGTGGCGATTGACGGATTTCTCTCAGACACCTTCACCATCAATGCCGGTGTTCCTCAATGGTCCATATTGTCTCCCACTCTCTTCTTACTATACATTAACGACCTTCTAGTGAACACTCAAAATCCGATATTTAGTTTTGCTGACGATAGCACACTTATCTAATCTTTCTCTTTGAATGCGCAAACATCGGCTGCCGACGCACATCTTCGCAGACAGCATGAAGTATCACGCCTCAACAAAGACCTGGAAGAAATTTTGGCTTGGGGTGACAGTAACCAAGTCGAATTTAACGCTAAAAAAAACCAGGCAGCAGTTTTCTCTAAAAAGGTTAACATTACAGAACCGGAAATAGTCATGGCCGGATACGCAATCCCACTGGCTTCATCTATCAATTTGCTGGGCGTCAATCTCGGAGGAAATATGTCTTGGCATAACCACGTTGTGGCAATCGCCAAGGTAGCTTCTCAGAAGCTTGGGGTACTCTTCCGAACCAGAAAGTTGTACACACCTCAACAACTTTTGACACTATACAAACCCAGATTCGACCATCACTAGAATACTGCTCTCATGTCTGGAGCTCTGCACCCAAACATACTCTTCGGCTGCTGGATTCCATCGAAAGGAGGGCTATTCGTCTGATCGGAGACCACGAGCTGACGAAGAACCTCGACAGCCTAGAACATCGAAGACAGGTTGGGGATTTGACTCTCTTTTACAGATATTTTCATGAAAGGTGCTCGGCTGACCTTGCCCTCTTAATTCCGCCCAGAGCGACGATTAGCAGAAATACACGACGAACCACTGCCGCCCATCCATATGTGGTTAAGCTTAGTACTCCTCGAACTTCATTATTTAAGAATTCTTTCATCTGGAGGACTACATCTTTGTGGAACGACCTTCCCGAGGTCGTTTTTCCCAACGAATATAACCTCCAACGATTCAAAACCAACGTGAATCGGTTTTTGCGCACACGCACCACTCCCAGAGTGCCCTAAAGGATTTTTCCTATAGTGCTTGTGTTTGATCATTAAAAAAAAAAACAAAAAAAACTGCAGAATCGATATGCACGGATATCCATCTGTTCCTCTTAAATAGCTATAAGAGCAACAATAGAACTAGTCTCTTGCATCACTCATGAATTAAGGAGACCTGCATGGTGCTCGTGTGTTCAGAATGCAAAACGTTGACTACTGACATGCAATTCCATCATTTTTGTAGCGTATAATTCCTCTTAAAGTGTAAAGAAAATTACATAAATTAAAAATATGTTTTTATATGATAATTTGAACGATGTAATGAAGGAAAATTATACCACTTAGTTCGGAAAGTAGTGCAGGAAATAATTTTCATTGCGTGCAGCGTGCGTGTTTATTGTATTCCCTACTTTATTACAGTCATATAGCCTTTGACCTTAACCTTCTATTTCAAGATAATAGGTTTTAGCTTTGCTTGCCTTTGAGTTACTGTTAGGAATTTACAAAATAGAGATGATGAGATTAGAGGAAGAAGAATGTCTGTTAACACCTTTACAGTATTTAATCAGACGAATAGGAACGTAATTGAACATTAATCAAATTCAACTAACGAATCAAAATGCAAAAATTCAAACAATAATAGTTAAAACACAGGCATTATTTTCATTAGAAACTAGTTTTATTTTCTGTACTGTTTCAGGTATAATTAGTGTTTAAAACAACGTTTATACACCGTTCGTACGCGCGCGTTTTAGTTTCTATTACCTAAATAGCAGCGTTTAAATAATGTACGCACCCCTTTGCCATAATCTGCAGTAATGGGCCATCAAACTTCCAACTACTTTGTTAATTAATCAAGGACTATTATAATACATTTAGAGCTTTAATCGGTCGGAAGGATTAACAAGCAATTGTTAAGCATTCGTAAAATACCTTTGAACAATATCTAAATAGAAATAAACGTTTAACGAATCCTAATTTATTCTATTTTAAACTTGCAAACGTCGCGCGTCTTTATAACAGTAAACAATAAGCACTTTTTCAAAGCAGACAACAGAATAAGTGAAATTATTTCAATTTCATTTCAGAAAATTAATTTTTGCTTCTTTATATCAGCTAGATAGCGCATCAAAAACTTAAGTTCTTTTCAAACAGGTCCGGGTTTTGAACTTAGAGTATTAGTCTTGTTGTTTCGCAAGAAATACTGGTTTATGGCACTTACTACGCACTTGACAGGGCTAATTTTGCCAAAAATGAATAAATTAGGCAGGCTCAAATAGATTAATTTCACATGCACCAATTTATTATTACCGAATTTTATTGAACGCGATAAACCTCTTTCAATTCTCGAATTTCCGTTATTTATCAGTGAGAAATAACATAACTGGAATTTTAAGAGTACAGTATGTTTTAAGATAGAGTATTTTAAATAAAGTAAAGTTGAGTTATAGAAAATATTTCCTTTCCAGTTATGTATGTGGTAATAAAAAGAAGAAAGGTTTCAATATATCACCTCGCCAGTGTTATATAAAATATTACTCATACACATTTTTTTTTTATCTAAAGGAATGATTTTGGGTCCTCTTTTAAATATTTTTTGTGTATTTAAGAATATACGTCTACAGTGCCGTTTAGTTTATTCGTGACTTCATTTCAAGACAGTGATGATAGGAACGGATAACGAAGCCTAATTTTAGATAAGAACTGTAAAGATTAATTAAAGAACTGTATAGATTAATTTATAAAAATCAAATTTTAAGCAAAACATTTATTGGAGTTATACTCTACACCTCATTTATCAACTTGCTAGAACCACCGACCTATAACTATGGATACGTACAACTTATGGGGTGCCCCAAAAAAAGTTAAATTTTATGAGTGAAAAAATGGGTTGGTGCGCACGGTTTTCCAGTCATATTTTTAAAGGTTGTTCGTCGGTCATCTTGCGGACAATATGGTCGCCGCCATATAGGCAACCCCACCGGCATTGGTGCCGGTTTGGTTGCCAACCAACGACGTGAATCAAAGACGTTAAGGTAAATCGTTTATCAGTCGGCATTGCGCATGACATCTGACGAGCCGTTTTGTTTACATACGCGAGGCCATAAATTTGCCACTTTTGCTTTTAGAGCTTGGTTATCCATCGTTATAGGTCGTTGGCTATAACAGACTCTCATTGCCATTGGGCATATCGCAGAATTCCTCTAGAAAAAGTCCTCAGTCGACTAATACCTTTTTCACAGTCACGCCACCGAATCCAGCTTCGTTTGAAACTTTATTTAACATTATATTAAATTTCGAGTCCGCAATAATTGTTTGTAATTCTATTTTCCTCCAGGAACAATTTTAATTCAATGCTCTACTTTTTACAGCCCTTTGTAATTGTTACTTTTATGGCGGACTTTCAAGATTAATTTGCTTTGTAGTCACCGTCTGATGAAAAAGCTACTGAATTTTAAAGGAATAGCTGGCAAACAAATCCCTCTTTAATGAGAAGAACTGCGTACAAATGTTTTAATTATTACGGTAAGCTCTATGTATAAAAGGGTGGTAAAAAATCTGTGAACTTTAGCCAGCAAGAGAGGATGTTACGATAAAATTTTAAATGAATAAGGTGTTGAGTTTTATCGAGGTTGTATATTAATTATTTAAAATCAGTGTAGGTATTTTAAGAAAGCCGCTAAATAATAAACTATTCTACACCTATGAGTGAATAATGAATAAAATTAATTTACCCAATTCATAACTTAAATAGTCTTTCAAGAAGTCGATCCCGTAAATACTTAATTTCTCCAGTTTTGATACCGAAATTACATTTACAAATGTGAAGCGAAATAAATAAATTCAATACACCAATAATTTTCTCTTTATCAGCAACATTTCTTTGAAGCAACGAAAAACGACGTAGATTTCACCGTAACACTTTACGGATATAAGAAGATTAAAAGGAGGATAAAATAGGGATAAACGATTCGGCCCTTTGAGCATTTTTTAAATAGATTTGGGACTTTCTTTGCCAGACAATACTCTGTATTAGTGTCAAAGCGAAGAGACCGTTAAGCTGTTTTTTTCATTGAAATGTGTTATTCGATTTATATCTTTTCAAAAAAGGGCGAAAATTTTGGTAATTTGGGTAAATATAAGGATTTCTTTGCAATCAGGACAATTCATGCATGAAACTAGCAAACATGTTAATTTTATGGTTTTCCCAAACGAAAAATATATAATATATATTTCCTTCTTGCTTAGAAAATGATAAAGTTGTCATGTAATTTATTGAAATAAAGGCAATTTCAAAATTAAAATAGTTAAAAATACATAATAATATAAATTATACCGACTTTATCGGAAAATTACACCACTTATGTCAGGAAATAATGCTTATTAACTGTTGTTGGAAGAAACAACTTTGCGTGTTTCTTAAAACTGCAGTTTTGTTGCTATTTATGTGAACGATGGTGATAAATCAAGTTAAGAAGCAAGTGCCTTTTAGGAATATTTACACAAATCAAGACCGTTTTAGTCAATTACAACCAGAAAAATATATTATCTCCACGATGATTTCTTAACAACAAGGTAAGGATGCAGTAAGTGCAGCCGGAACTAGGCTTGTCGTGATAAAATATACATAAGAATACCTTCATTAGCTTCAAGTAAAAGAAATATTCCCTTAGACACTCTTTGCTTCATTTGGTGTAGATAAGCAACAT
The DNA here is from genome assembly GCA_963991005.1 of Barypeithes pellucidus. Taxonomy (NCBI): domain Eukaryota; kingdom Metazoa; phylum Arthropoda; class Insecta; order Coleoptera; family Curculionidae; genus Barypeithes; species Barypeithes pellucidus. The sequence goes on from OZ022559.1 coordinate 2,500,457, forward strand.
GTAATTTAATAAAAACAAAGCAAACATTTAAAATATCTCTCCATAAACACTAGAGAAAGTAAAGTAGTGCGGTCAGAACTAAAAGTATCATGGTAAGTTACCGACTGGAAAGGCTTCTAATCGACGTTAATTACGTTCCATCCAGGAAAATTACCCCACTTGTTCCACAAAATGATTATCATTACCTTCGAGTAAGGGAAATAACTTGCGTGCACTGTGCGTGTTTGTTAAAATTGCAATTCGGTTTCCATTACAGCCGAAGCGGCGTTTAAATATTAATGTAAGCCTTTAGCCTTAATCCACGTTAATGGGCCATCAAAGTTCCAACTAGTTTGTTAATTAATCATAGATGGTAATATATTTTAAGACTCTGAAGCATTTAAAGGCATAGTAGGCGGTGTTTGGGAACGGCATAATAACGTTGTCGGTATTCGGAGATGAAATTAATTAGAGTTGTAGAAGTTATGATTTATTTCGTCTGGGCGTACATTCCTAAGTTACCTTCCTTTTACATATTAGGATTATAATATTTAAATATAAAAAAATGGAGATACTTCATCAGTTAAAATTAACTCTCTGACAGAATATGTTAAATTGGGCAACTGTATAATTTATTAATCAACAGTTGTCGTACTTAAAAGAAAGAGAAAATAAAGTTTCTCCCTTATAATCTCCTGTTATTCCTTTTATCTTTTATATTCCCAATGCAAATAAAAAATATTTCTCAAAATAGACGGCCGAGAAATCCGAGTAAGAAAGTTGCCTTCCCAAGGGAATCGTTTTCCTTCTGAAAGAGCCATAGTCCGCTGCTTCTTTAGATGGGGGGTTTACTGATTTTTTTATTTAGTGCAGGCAGGATGTATGAAAAAAAGAACGTATAAAAGTATAGATTTTCGTACCATCGCTTCTACGCAGACCTAAAACGTTGTTAAATGCATCTAATGAAGTTTACATGCCTTACAAATATAGCTTAAGATTATTTTATGTCCTACGTAATATGGTAACTAATAATTAAGATGAGACAATATCCGTCGATTTAATGTAATAAATAATATTATAAATGTATATTCCGAGTGTTTGCTTAAATTCAAATTAGGCTTCCATTACACAAATAGAGGCGTTTAAATTTTAACGTGAGCCTAAAGGCCGTAATCCGCCATTGTGAAGCATTAAAGTTTTACCAAGTTTCCTAATTAATCAAGGATAATAAGAGTAGTAAGCGCTTACACTTAAGCACGTAACATCTGTTTGAGAGTACTATTATAACTATAATTTAAAAATGTAAAGGAATGTTAATTTTTTAATGCAATGGTAATAAATATAATTTACAAAATCTATTTAAAAAATAAAAAGTGTAACTTTTCAAGTGGTATTAACATCAAATACCAATGAATGGAAAATTATTATTTCCAAGATCACCCGATGATCCTTATACAATAAGGGTATTTTGTCTACATAGTAGCACTTTAAAATACTATTTCCGATTGAATGGTACTACCAACGAATACTTATAACCAGGAAGAAGACAAACTGCCGTGTTAAATATTCGAAGCAGGCGATGATACGGCGACATCCATTATGCCTGGCGCGCACGTGCTTTTCAAATGTCACTTTTGTCCAAATTTGTATTACTGTCAATATTTTAAAGTGACATTTAAGCAAAGAAAACATCAAAACCCTTTCATTTGATTTACTAAGTAGAGAAAATCAAATATTAGGATTTTGACATAGGTTTTCAGCTGTAAATATCGCTTTAAAATTGTCCTTACATACTTTTATATTATTATTGAACTAGTAACAATACTAGAAATACAGAATTCAGAGATTGAAGGTTGTAATTAGTTTTATTAAAAAATAGGAAATAAATCAAAATTTACATAAAATATTTTACCACCTTAAACTTCAAACAAATCAAGGTAAATACAATATTATATGTACAGCTACTAACCAAGTAAATATATGCACCATCATTATGATTATGGGCTTCCAATTTGTTTGTTTCGTAGCATACTCCCTGCAACATTAGTGATCGAAGTCCTCTTTAATGTTCAGTCATTATGGGATTCTCAATTAAACTATGAAAGGAAAGAATTATTATAATAATATATTACCGGACTTATCAAAATTCTGACTACGGGTTAATATAACTTATATAGCTGTAAATATTATGTTGTAGCTTTTGACTTTTAGATTGTAAAATTTAAGTAGAATTCTTTAAAAATGTGTTTGTTGCTAGTTTGCGTGAGAAGTTTGGGACATAATGGGACAATTTTATAATGTAAAATAACAATAACGAATAAAAATTAATAAAAAAATATTTCAATCATAAATGACTTACCAGCAACAAAACGAAAAGGTCCGCTTTCGTGAAAAGAATAGAAAATTAAAAATTATTTTAGAATTTAATGACGTTTCCTGCACCATTTTCAATCACATTAAAAATCATATGTTACTTGATTTTTATTCCATTCCAGACGAAGGATGTTCGGTTGTAAAATAATTTAAGAACTTGTGCTGCTCGCATTCTATGTCTGTCTCTGTCTGCATCAACCCTCTCCGATTCATTAAAGGGAGATAAATATGGCCTAGGTCAAATCGAACAAACCCGAGTCTGATATTGACACATGACACAGAACGATAGACACAAAAGGATAAACGTATGGAGTAACCTGCCTGGCTGTGACGTCACTTGTACGGCCTACTTATATGCTTCGATCCCCGCCATAAGAGGTCTCACCGGGCTGGGTACTACCAAGAAAAGGAAGCCCTCTCCATTGATATAATGCAACCACATGTAGACCAGTTTCGAACTCTTTTGTTCTCGTCAGGCAGGTGTAGATACCTTCCATCAGAGAGGACTTTAACTTAACGCTGTACTATCGACGGTAGTCGAGAAAATACAGCGCGCAGCGCCATCTCTTAGTACTCCCACACAATCTGAATAGACGTTATTTGATTAAATCAAATCAAAATAAATCAAATTTGATTTAATCAAATAAAATCAAAATAAATCAAACTTGATTTAATCAAATAACGTCTGTTCAGATTGTGTGGAACTACTAAGAGATTTGGCTGCGCGCTGTATTTTCTCGACTACCGTCGATAGTACGGCGTTAAGTTAAAGTCCTCTCTGATGATGAGTATGTACACCTACCCGGTACTGAGTTCGAAACCGGTCTGCAGGTGGTGGTTGCATCCTATCAATGGAGAGGGCTTCCTTTTCTTGGTAGTACCATTCAATCTGAAATAGTATTTTAAAATGCTACTGTGTAGACAAAAATACGCCCTTATTGTATAAGGATCATCGGGTGGTCTTGGAAATAATAAATTTCCATACATTGACATTTAAATGTAATTTAAGTCAAATTTGGGTTTGTTCGAAATTAATTAAACGAATTATTTCCTTGTCCCGACCTATAGTTACTGGGACTAGGGACAATTTACTTCCTACTACTATATTACTTAGTATAATAAAGCAAATAACGATATTATCCTAGTAATGATGATGACTGTTTTAAAATTCACAGCAATAAATAAATTTTGTATACAACCTAAGTAATTATTCGATATTAATGCCAATTTTATGCTGAATGAAATGATGACATCAATTTCTACAAAATTTTCAGTTTTAATCAATGTAATGCTAATTCAATTTCTGATCGGTTAATTAACTGTTATTAGGTCGCTATAGTTACCAATTTTAATACGCATATTTTGTTTATTATTACAATCTTATAAACAACAAAAACAATTAATAATTCGGAAAAGTATCAATTGGATTTTCTATATGACACGACGGAATCTAAGGTTAATTAGATCAATAACAGACAGGAAGTCGCTGTACATCGTAGATTTTTCTTTTTTCCGTTTCTTTTACAGCAATTGATGCAATGCATAATATTTTTCACAATATGCTGAAATTTAGAAAGTTCTTTTCGGAAAAATACTATAAATATCTAGTCTTTTTTTTTTTGAAAAGAAAGAACTCAAACTTATTCCAAATGATTTCCGTTAACCAGAAATTCAAAAAATCGCAACCACTGTTTTATTTTCTATCCTATCCGCTCTGATTCCGACGTGCAGATGACGATGAGACAGCAGTTGCACTTGCCTGCATTTGACACCGAATTTGCATTTCTTAGCTCCCGGATTTAAACCAGCTTCTTTGAATGTGATTTGTAAATTAGAGTGAAAAATAATTGCGCAATAAAATTGTTTGAAATTTTTTGAATATATTATAAATTCTAGTTAATGGGATGACAGTATTGTAGGAAATAATCAAGACATATCACAAGTGGATGGAAATATTATCAGCATGGATAATATACAGTGGCGGCTCGTGACCTATGATAGAGGGGGTTCACAAGTATGGTGAAATTATTTATAAAATTTTATTTTTGTGTAACGACCAAACAATTACGTTCTAAGAAAAAAAGTAATAAGGAAATGAGTTAGGTCAAAAATATTTTTATTTATTTTTTAATTTTACACAAGGAAATACAACTTTTGGAAAATAAGAATAAGAAAGGTTTTCTTAGTGTGTATAGCTATCGGATCTGAACGTCGTCGCATGAAACCCTCGTAACAATATGTATACAGTTCACTACTAATACTACTAAAGCCATCTAAGCGCTATCAAGAAGACCGAATGATGTCCAATACTACTACCGACATCTACGAGTTATCAAGGAAACCGAATGACGTCTAATACCACTACGCCATCTACGGCTACGTCATTAGGCGCAACCAAGACGAGAACAATATAGTTAACTGTTTTATGACGAGAACGAATCGAGCCACGAGACTGACAAGTTGGAATTCTTCATATTTTCAGTGTTTTTTAGGTTAAATCCTTAATTAAAATGGTTTAAAATCATATCGAGTATCATTTATCGAAATACACAACATTTATCAACCCTACACAATAGTGCTTAAACGTAAAGTTCATTCCTCGGTTCTTAATTGTAGAAAATTGATCAATAACAGCCTCATTAAGTTTGGAATACCCTCTATAAATTTTTTTTCATATATTTCATTTTTAGATTAGATTTAGATTTACCCTTTGTGGTACGCGTTAAATTAATTTCGGGTTTAGGTGTTCCCGCATTTTTCATTCAATTTTTTGCTCCAAACTCAAAGAGCTAAAGTTATTTCTTAAATAGTCCACCGTCAACTATTCATTTTAACTTAATAAATACATATATAATATTAAAAAATTAGAACATACACGCTCGAATTTCTAATTAGCTGCACGATCAGACAACAGCGCGGTGCGCACAAATACTGTGCGCCTTTTCCATGTTAAATCGCCATAGCCCCGCTATCCCCCGCCGCCACCCACCACCTGTTACTACTGCACTACTTAATCGCACGTGCGGGCAAGTCTCGTCATAATCGTAATTTACCTCGACCGTGGCACGGTTGCCGGATTTATACAGTTTGGTTTGACGGGATGATAAAATATTAGGGAGGGTCGGACTTTTTTAGTTTGACGGTACGATAAAATATCAGGGAGGATCGGACTTTATACGATAAATAATATTCAATGAATATAAATTAATATTGTTTATTCGTTTTGTTTTGGGGGTGCACGTGCGCATGTGCTCCTGTGGAAGAACCGCCACTGATAATATATAACCTGTGTTTGTGTCAAGTTAATGAACCTACGGCTAACTTAGACAACACCGCCTAATTATTCACGTATAAGTTTAATTAATCAGTTCTTCATTAACTAAACTATGAATTTAACAGTATATTGCATACCAATTTTCGAAGTGTTTTTCTACTGAATATGTGTCCACGCTTTAGAATCTCTAAATTCCAACAAATTCACCGATGCCAAAGTAAGTAAAGTCAGCATTTGTTCTCCTCGAAATATACTACAGCACGGACGCTTACTTAGGTATAAAAAGTAAAGTTACCTCCAACCCTTCATAAATTTATTTGGTTAATAAAATTCCTCATTCAATATATAAATTTTTACTTACCTTCGTTTAGGTCACATCCCTAGAGGGACTGTTCTTACCCTAATAAATTTTTCTAATAAATTGCGCTTTTTGGATATATAAATATTTAATTTACCTAATAAAGGTTTTAAAGAAAGAATTTTATTTCTCGGTATTTTATATAAAGGGTGTTATGGAAATGACGTATTATATTTAAATGGGTGACTCCTGGGGTGTCCTAGAGAAATATATTTTTTTTAAAATCGAACGTTTAAAAAGTGGGGTAATTCACCCCTAAACCCACACACAACTCCTCGGCACATTCATATATGAACATATTACATTGTCCAGCTGGGTAATCAACAGATGTTCAGGCACAATGTTGCCAAAATGTTTAAAAGTGTAAAACTTTAGTTTCTTGTAAAAATAAATATTTAGCTTACTTAGAAAGTAAATCCAGGACACGATTAAGGAATCCAGGGCACACTTTCAGTTCTTTTTTCTATGGGAAAAACTTTATGCTCATCACGTGTCATGATGATAGTGTGGGAGTGCATAATAAGCTTATCACTAAACCCCAACACTAACGCATAATTACACTTTACAATAACACAGATAGAACAAGAGCACTTAATCATTTCGGGTTTGTTCGAAATATTAAAAACGCTAATTTCTATGGGCCATTAACCCTTTACTAAAGATAAAATGTAACAATTATGTTAACAATTGACAGGAACTACCCTCTGAAATAATGGTCTGGTCCGTTTTCGGACCAGTCGTCGAACTTTCTTTCCGAGAAATCTCCGCTCTCTAGTGCCAGCGCGGTTGCCATTTCCGAGACTATAATTATACAGGAAAGTAATATTATAGAAGGAAATTCGGCAATTTATGATAGTCGCTTATAAAACATCGAAAGTGGCAACGCTGTATTTTTAAATATTAGGCCGATTGTCCAAAATCAGCTGTTTAAAGAAGCCGGCCGATATCGATCGAGAGAACCAACGTGTTATTTATTTTTAAAATTTTTAGATGTTAAATACATTATTTCCCAGACAATAAATTTTAATTTTCCATTCAATAACAATAATATACAAAAGTTAACATTGATGTAGTAATTTATACAACCAAACAAATATCCAGGGAATAATTAGGTACACTTTGATTCATACGTATATAACCATTGAACCTGCCTAATAAGTCTGATTTTGACTGTAGTTCTCTAGGTCATGTCTGCAGGCCAATCCGGATCTGTATTAACCCTACTAAATAATTAGTTCGTAACATGTGAAGCAACTTAGCTTCGAAGGACCCTTAATTTTTCATTTAGGGTCTGAGTGGCAGCAGGGCTCCCACCTGACATTTTCGATGTATATCGGATCTATGAAGGGAATATCTTCATTTATTAAAAATTTAGGTCGTTCGGCAGGGGTTGCAATAATCGATATTAGATGTGGATTGCTGGCTAAATTAAAGGTAATGGAGCTATAACTGTCAAAGGGTGATGCCAAATGCTGATGGGGGTTGTGTTTTTAGTTTTGAATTGGATCTAACTTAGTAATATTGGCAATGTTAGCGCGCTTTAAACAATACATGCATAGTCTAACTTCGTAAGACCACAAAGAGTAGAAAAACAAAATTTAGCGGATTAAATAATATATCTATGATGCCACAAAAAAATCAATTTCCGCTATTAATTTGCAAGTTAATCAATATCTGTAATTTACCCAAGTAAATTAATTTCCTTCCTTGAAATTTTTCAATAAATTAATAGAAAAGAACATTATAATAAATAAACTTCAAAAATGCGAAAGTTTTACGCTTTTATCTATAAACCATCTATTGATGGCATTTCGTCGGATGCCACTACCTTTTTTAGATAAGTTCTAAAATTCAAAGGCCCCCGTAGGCACAACAAGAAAGTAAACAGGGGAATTTATATAAGGGTTCCACGATAAGTTTTCGTTTGATATTTATATTATATATAACTTTGTTAGCTGAAATATTCGTAAATTTTATCAATTGTGTTTAAAATTTGAAAATGTTATTAAGTAAAGAAAATTTTCAGAAATATTTATTACTTTCGTGAGTTGCATTGGTGCCGGTTCATAAAGCAACCAAAGTCCAACCAGCCTCGCGGTATACAGGGTGTTACGGAGTTTACTTATTATATTTAAACTAGAAATCCTGAGATGAAATAAATTGAACCAAAATATCCATTAATGGCGCTTTCAATTAATAAGTCAGATAAATCACCTTATATCAAACTCAAAAAAACACGTGGTAGGCACTAGCACGAGATGTGATATATTTAGATATTCGATTTAAAAATATGGGATGGGCTTCCTATAAGACATCCAAGAAGTACCGTATTTAAAAATAATAAACCTTGTAGTTTGGATTTGGTTAAATTTGCATTATTTTATTCAGAAATATGAAAATGGGCTGCAGGGTACGCCATTTAAATTTATATAGAATTTTTAATTATTGAGTTTTTAAAGTTATCTTTTTTTTATGATCAAACATAAGCACTATACGAAAGGTCCTTTTTAGGGCACTCTGGGAGTCGACCGTGTGCGCAAAAAGCGATTCACGTTGGTTTTGAATCGTTGGAGGTTATACTCGTTGGGAAAAACGACCTCGGGAAGGTCGTTCCACAAGGATGAAGTCCTCCAGATGAAAGAATTCTTAAACAATGAAGTTCGAGGAGTACTAAGCTTAACCACATATGGATGGGCGGCCGTGGTTCGTCGTGTATTTCTGCTATTCGCCGCTCTGGGTGGAATTAAAAGGGCAAGGTCAGTCGAGCACTTACCATGAAAATATCTGTAAAAGAGAGTCAAATCCCCAACCTGTCTTCGATGTTCTAGAGTCTAGACTGTCGAGGTTCTTCGTCAGCTCGTGGTCTCCAATCAGACGAATGGCCCTCCTTTCGATGGAATCCAGTAGCCGAAGAGTATGTTTGGGTGCAGAGCTCCAGACATGAGAGCAGTACTCTAGTGATGGTCGAATCTGGGCTTTGTATAGTGTCAAAAGTTGTTGAGGTGTGTACAACTTTCTGGTTCGGAAGAGTACACCAAGTTTCTGAGAAGCTATCTTGGCGATTGCCACAACGTGGTTATGCCAAGACATATTTCCTCCCAGATTGACGCCCAGCAAATTAATAGATGAAGCCAGTGGGATTGCGTGTCAGTCCATGTCTATATCCTGTTCTGTAATGTTAACCTGTTTAGAGAAAACTGCTGCCTGGGTTTTTTTAGCATTAAATTCGACTTGGTTACTGTCGCCCCAAGCCAAAATTTCTTCCAGGTCTTTGTTGACGCATGATACTTCATGCTGTCTGCGAAGATGTGCGTCGGCAGCCGATGTTCGTACATTCAAAGAGAAAGATGAGATAAGTGTGCTATCGTCAGCAAAACTAAATATCGAATTTTTCGTTTTCACTAGAAGGTCGTTAATGTAGAGTAAGAAGAAAGTGGGAGACAATATGGACCCTTGAGGAACACCGGCATTGATGGTGAAGGTGTCTGAGAGAAATCCGTCAATAGCCACTTGCAGAGAGCGGTCCTTAAGAAAGCTAGACAACCATGCACAGTATCGACTGGGCATACCATAGGATCGCAGTTTACTTAGAAGTCCCTCATGCCAAACACGATCATAGACTTTTGAAATATCCAATGCAACAACCCGAGACTCCCCATGATGTTCGATTGCTTTGTTCCAAAGATGGGTGACATAGGCTAGAAGATCTCCAGTTGATCTGGACTTCCGAAAACCATATTGATGATCGCTGATAATGTTGAAGCCTTCCAGGTACTTTAGAAGATGTTGGTTAATAGCTTTCTCCATTACTTTTGATATAACTAAAAGCAATGCAACTGGTCGATAGTTGCTAGGCAGGGTTTTCTTACCTTTCTTACAAATCCGAAGATAACAAAATTCCCAAAATTACCTTAGCAAAAATTTTTTTCATGCGAGAACTTCGAACTTGCCCCTGTAACAACACCTTTACCATTACCCTAATACCCATAAGTAAGATGGAAAATGGAGAAGGGAAGCGTCCCTGTCAATCATGCCCTAAATAAGAAATAAGGTTTCCTCCAAAGTTAGACACTTTTACGTGATGGCCGGAGTTTTCCGAAGTTGTTGGGAAAACTTTTTGCTGAAAAACTATAAATAAATTCCGTGCGTGCTTTAAAGAGTATGAGTCGATGTTGGGGTAAAATTAATACCTTACGGAAATATCTGGGATGATGTTGAGGTATCAGTTTAAAGTTTGTTCGAGAGTTTATTATTTTATTATGAGGAACGGTTTTCAAAGTTTCAATTTGTTTTAGGTTCGTAATCAGTTTTAAGCCCACAGCCCGAAGTAAGGAACTACAGAAAATAAGTTTTTAGAATAATTTTCAGTAACGTACATTTCACCCTTGTTATCGACACCAGCTGTAATAAAACCATATTAAATTACCATAAACAGGGTCCTAATAAAATTTAAAGGTAAAGATCATTTCACGAAAAATGGATACGACTTAATGATTTCCTGGATCGGTCCCATTGTGTCGACAAGAGCTTGGCAATAAACAAGTGAAGTATGAAGGGACGGACTAACGAAAACAAGTAATGATATGATTATATTAATGTAATCAAATGAAATAACATTTTTTTTAAATATTACTAGTCATATTTATTTACATTTATAATGTCATTCTATAGATAGTGCTGTTTCGCTATCGCTATCCTCATCAAAATTAATTATAATTGGATTAATTATACGATCCAGACTAATATACGAATTTTCTACAGTTATTACGTGACGGACTGAATTTTTCCAACCACCTGGGGGAATATCATTAAAGCATTTTCGTATTAATTCTACAACACTAGAACTTAAAATCCGAGAAATGTTTTCAGACCTAACCAGTGATTTTAACTGGTGCCACATATGCTCTATGGGGTTAAAAATGCAATAATAGGGTGGGAGCCGTAGAACTGTTTGTCCAATTTCTTCTACCAATGTGTCACAAACATATACTTTTTTATACAAAATGTCTTTAAAACTTCTAAAAGATCACTTTTTTCAAAATATATATCATTCGCCGCCATGTAGTTCTGAATCTCCAATATTGTTTTATTTGAGCTTTATGTAATTGGCGACTGTGATAGCTCGCATTGTCCATTACTATCACGCTATTCTGAGGAATGTTTGGTAAAAGACAATTCTTGAACCATTCCTCAAAAACTAACAAATTTTACCCCACAAAAAGATATTTAAATATAAATTAAGCAACCTAACCTACCTGATGTGCCTATATTTAATTATAATTATTACAATCGGTCCTTTCCACATAATAATAACAAACGGTCATAGATAATGGGATGGCCACAGGTACTTTTACTGCAGCTAAGTTATATTCATTTTTCGTGAAACAATCTTTAACAGAAGATACAAATTTAATTAAAACATAATAAATTCAGTTGTTGTGTATAGTTGATCATATCACCTCAAACAGGACACTGTTTAGAGGTGTGACCATTAAGACTATTCTACAATTAATGATTTTAAAATATTGAGATAAAACGTGTACGCCACTGCATTTAACCAGGTAACTATGATTATATAGGCCCTTCGAATATCCGACTTTTCGCAAATACAAAGACCCCCATTTGCATTCGAGCCGATTGCTTTGTTGCTGGTCTGAGAAGTCGCTTGTACCCCCGCTTTGCGATATCTTATTTTCGCGAAAGGCGCGGTGTGCGTGATCAGATATCGCAGTCATTGTATTTCACGCGTTTAGAGTGAAGTTACGATTTTATACAATTGTACTTCATTTAGTATAACTAACATGTATTTCGTACAATTGTCGACTTTCGGTTAAACATGACAACAAAAAAGTCTTTTTACAAACGAGATAAACAAACGCACACGAGCACACGGGCTACATCGTGGTAGCGAACAATGGAAGGTCGAAGCCCGCGTGTTGTTTGGCAACCTAGTAACACACATCTTTTTACCGTCGCCGCAAAATATCTACCCGTTCCAATTTCATCTGGCGCATTGACTGGTGATCAATTTTTAAACTGCTTCTGGAGATTCATGTTGTTAGCGTTTTTTTTTGCCCTCCACTTGACAACACTAAATCACGCCTCCATGCACGATATCATACCTTGTGTTTATTGTATCATGGTATTTTTCTAGGACACCGATCTATTGTACAGGCTATAGTTATTTAGTACAATTCAACACAAAATATCAGTTACAATTGAATCGGGGCTCTGTTTTTTTTTGATATTGTCAGCAGAAATGGTAGTGGGGGGTGTCTTCTAATGGACGACCTACCGGTTAATATATTCGCTTGTTTGAAAGCGAAGAGCTTTGCAGATTACCGAATTTGACTCGACGGAAAGTTTATTTCGTGTTTGATAAAAGCAGGAATTTCTTTCGCGTTTCCTGTTTTATTCGCGTTGAATTAATTTCGAAAAGCGAGGCGGTTGGCGTGGCATTTCAGACGAAACACAAGACAATAATTTAAGGGCGGGAAAATGGCCTTTTAGAATCTTTGATGGTATCTAACATCTAAGAAGAGTTAAAGTATATTAAAATTCTAAAAATATAGCACCTTCTATTAAATTATCTTCTTGATTGTCTCGAGAATATTTATAATATAAATTAATTGATTCAGCCGATACTAGGTGGAAATCCATAACTATAATATTATGGGAAGAAGTAAGACAGAGTTGAACTTGTAAATTTCCACTATATGATAAAAAGTAACATAACATGTTTCGCTATACTATAGCTTCGTCAGATATAAGTGATATAATAAAAATCTAAGAAAACTTACAACAAACTATAGACCTAGGTTATCCTAATATCAAACCTTCTTCAAATAAATTTAAACTAATCTCATTCATTGGACAACCTAGCAAAACAATAGGTAATTTTCTAAACAATCTTGACATTAATGTGGCTTATAAAACTAATAACTCTTTAAGCAAATTTATAAAAAACAATAAAACCAAAAATGACAATAACAAAAAATCTGGTGTCCATAAATTAAAATGCAAAGATTGTCCGAAAACATAGATAGGCCAAACAGGTAGACAATTCAATAAAAGAATACAAGAACATTGCAATAGTTTCATCAAAAACATAACCGGCTCAAACTATGCTATTCATTTACTTGATAACAAACATAATTTTGACCCATCTTTTAAAATTTTACACACAGAAAATAAAGGATTTACACTGAATCTGTTGGAGTCTATGGAAATTAATAAACTTAAAAATACGCATCTGTTACTTAATGACCAGTTAGATTTAAATGGTTCTCCTTTGTTAAACTTATTTTGTTGACCTACACATTGTAAAATCCCATCAGGTACTCTATTCAATTACAGTGACCATAATCTTGGGTTTTCCCGACATTGCAACCCCCCTCTTTCCTTCTTTATAATTTTAATAACGTGAATTTGTTGTACATTTTTCATTAGATTTTTATCATATAACTTACATCTGACGAAGCTATAGTATAGCGAAACATGTTATGTTACTTTTAATAATATAGTGGAAATTTACACGTTCAACTCTGTTTTACTTCTTCCCATAATATTATATTTATAATATACTTGATGAATTTTATTTTCCATTGACATTAACATTCCAATAGATTCGTTTATTCATTTGCTGGGTGTTAATCTGGGAGGAAATATCTCTTTTCATAGTTGTAACAATGTGTACTTTTCCGGGCCACAAAGTTCTACACCTACTTCCAACTTTTAACACTGCACAGCCCAGATTCGTCCATCAATAGAATTCTGCTCTCATGTCCGGAGTTCTGCACCCAAGCATACACTTCGGCTGCTGGATTCCATCGAAAAGAGAGCAATTCGTCTTATGACATCATGGTATACTTAAATAATTGTCATCTTACTAGTAAGTAGTATATGCTAGTAAAAATGTGGCCCAGCCAGTTGGAATATGGATGCGACGACCCATAAATGAGAAGTTCTTGAATAATTTACGTCCGCCCTCATTCTCGTTCATAACCATCGGATAGTTAGAGCCTGATTTATTAAACTCAGCTCTCCTTAACTTGCACTTAACGTTTGTCGGTGCATTATCCGAATGTTTTATGTGAATTTTAATTAATTTCCTATTTTTCAACTACGTAGCGAATTGGATCGTCTCTTGGAACAAAAAAAAAGAAAAAGTGAAATATAAATAAGACAAATTACTATGTCTTATAGTATTTTCAGTACAGGTGGCTTTGTGCGATTACGTTGAAAAATCTCCGCCATAAATTCGAAATATAGTGTTTTAAAGGAACGCCTCTGGATATTTTTATGAATCCAATTTACCCAGCTTTGAATAGATTGAAAAAATAGTTTTCCATCGAATCGATGCGCGAAATGCACATGAAAGTGGCCTAAGAAGCGAATGGAGGAAACTCAATCCACAAGCCGCCGAAATAGAGTATATGGGGAAAAATAACGAGCTCCATCAGCCTTGCCGCACATTCACTTCCAGCTTGGTTGACACTCTCGCACTCGAAGAGATGCGAGTCCGCCACAAGGAATCAATATGTAATTATGGAACGGGGTCGGGTCTTAGGCCCAATCGTTATGGAAACAGTGGCGGATTTTATTATTTTTTAAAAGTCAGTAAAGGGGTACATTTTTTAACATTAGAGATTTGTAATCGGCGCGCTGGTATGGGAACGTCAATATTTTCCCAGAATTCGTATTTGAGTATACTCCTTATGCGTTAATGCGGTAAAAGACGCTCCTAACGAGCCGATGTATCGCATCCTACTCATAATGCATTGGTGCATTTCGATACCGAATTAGGTCCACCATGCGACCACCACTTCAGTCAGTATTGATATGGATTTAGAAGAAGACTGCTCGTTGCAATCCATGCATGTTATATGGTTTTCGTTTTCAGAAACGGTCGATTTTATATGTATCTTATTTCGATTTTTGTTTGTTCTTGTCACTGGAATTCCAGAACCACTGATGTAATTAAACTATATCCAACGAGCAAATGGAAGGCGTCACAACAATATCACATAAACAACGACCTACATACCACACAACAAATAATATCTATAATTTTAATGTAATTATATTCCATGTCACCTTACAGTGGAATATACGTGCCCAAATGTGGCATAACGGGTTCGAAATATGAACAACGGAATGTGGAAATTAGAAGTTCCCGTATAATTACACCCGCTCGAATTCCTTCATAACCCTTTATGAATTAAAGGTCGATTTATTAATCCTTTAGGCCTCTTCAGCCCACATTTATTGTTTGTATGGCAGATATTAGATTGTTGTGTTTAAAGGGCATAGTATATACACTTTTATTGGATTTCGGGGACCGAAAGGTCACGTTTTCTCTTTGTCACTGGGAAATTGCTTCTGGTGATATATTTATTAATCAATTCTATAATAGTTCGGGTAAATGTAATAATTATCTTTTTTATTTTGATTTCATATCGAAGCTAATTCTTCGATACCGTTTTCAGTATCGAGCTGAGCTTATTATGAAATCGTTTTTTTTTCTTTCTTAAAAGTTGATATTGCGCTCATGTATGTTTAGTTGCAGAAACAATTACTAAACTAACCTCACACATGTCAAGCTTACTTTCTTTTAAAGCTGAACACAGCACTGTAATATTTTAGAAATATATCAATTTGGAGCTTCCTAAGAGGAGCTAAAATCATCTTAGTTCATGTTGTTTAGAAATTATTTGAATTTTCGCGATAAAATGGCAGACACGGATAATTTATCAAAACCTACTTTACATAAAAACATACATACATACATTTTATATGGCATAGATTTTTTTAAATATTGATTTTCTTTTAAAAAAGTCGTAATTATTATATTTTTTCAGGCGAGCTGGATTATTTTAAATCAAACATTTTAGAAGGATTTCTATAGGTAAAAAAAACTTTAGTGCTACAGAAGATCGCTGCGTTCTCGACAAACCCAATTTGCTGAAACGACGCCAATTTCACCGAAGATCCACATTAAACACCTTTAGCCTGAAACCAAACCGAAGTTCGAAAATGTGAGAAAGCAAGATTCCAGCCGTACCTACGTTGAAATTCAAACAAGGGCCCCGGGAATCTGGCAATATCTCCGGTGGCCTTAGATAGCTTTAATTAAATCCATATAGGTATACAGGGTGCTTCATTAAGGCCGACCACCGGCGATATCTCGTAGACTACTGGCCATAGAAATTCAGGGAAAGAATCGTTATTAAAGTAGCGATGAGAAAAACATGGAAACTGTTTTTCAGTTCTGCATTTCTCGGGAATATTCCCACATTACGGTAGACAAAGGTATACCTTAAGTAACATCGTTAGAAAGTTGGGACGATTCTGTATCATTTTGATCTAACGCTCATTGGCATGCCGACCTTGATAAGAGCGGATAAAGCTATTTAAAGTGTAACCATTTAAATCGCTGTTCCTCTAAACGACTGATTCAATTTTAGTATACCTTAGCTTGTTTGGAAGAGAAATGTAAGTACTTTTAGTTGTTGAACATACCATCGATCGGAGAAGTTCAAGCGATGTAAAGTGACCCACTTGGATGGATGACCGTTTGGGATAGGGGTGTCAAGATTTTAGTCAATTTTACAAAAGATTTTATAAAAATTTTCATATAAATGGTTTACTAAATATTTTTGTAATTATTACCGTGAAATGGGATGACATTGATACCTATTTCATATTTTTACATTTTAAATTGCCTGCACTTTGTATAAATATCAATCGAAACGACGATGACTAATTTTTGTTTAGTAATAGCGGATGAAGTGATCTTTGGTGATTAAAAGTGCGATAAATATTATCAAACACTTTAATTTCCCTTTAAAATAGTATGTCTTCAATTAGTCATTTAAATTTCCTCTAAAATTTGTACTCCAACTTGACATTCATCTAAATAATACACATTTTAGCTACAGAAACATAATCGAGTTTGTTCTAACATCACTTAACTTTTTTATTAAGGCTAGGTTTGGAATAACTGTAAATTTTGTTTCGTGGGGTCAAATTGATCAGTATATTGGGGTGAAATTTGTCAATATGCTGGTGTGAAATTGATCACAGTAATTATGTATAATTTTTCTTAATTTTAAGAATATTAAGTTTACGGTCAATACAAAAATTACCAATGCTGCAAATTTAAATCTGAAGAAGCAATATTTACTGATAATTACAACAAGAAAACACATCCGACATGGTCTTCCATTGATAAAAAGGATTTTCCGCAATTACTACAATCAACCCTAACTCGAATAGATAACAAAACATTAAAAGAAAATAAGCAAAATGCTATAAAACGAAATCTTATTTCTGCCATTTAACCAATATCGTGTTTTGGATAAACTGCCAAGAGAAAACGTTAATGAAGATCAAGTGGAAAATATACTTGTAGACTATTTAAAGGAAAACGATTTACAAACATGCCATCCAGACGCAACCAAAAGCGAACTAAGCTAGTGGTTGAACCAGGGAAAACTGTAACTGCCCAACGATCCGATTCAAGCAGTTGTGATTCCGATGTACACAATCCTATAGTAGATGACAATTCGGATGGCGACAGTGATTCCGAAGACTTGTATACGGTTTTGGGACAAAATGTAGAACTTGTACAGAAAGATGCTATTGGAATAGCAACATTTTTACTGATAAAAGTACTAAGTGGGCTTCGAAAATCAGTAACTTATCGTTATGTGGTGATAGTGCAAAATGTATTAGAAAACTCGGAAGTTGAAGTTTTGGGAATGAAGTCAATAATATCCCTGAAAGATAAGAAGACAGTGTTTAAAATACAAGAAGACAACGATTTACCGTTGAGTTTGATCACATTGTTGCAATTCTACCTGAACCTACTGCGAATAATCGTGGGGACTTTGTCAAATATTGTATTTAACAATGTCGTTGACGTGAAGGAACTATAACTTATTTATTGTTAGGTACACAATAAGTTTAAATTTTTTGGTTTGCGTTACCAACTAGCTTTTAGATGTTTGTTCATTGAGTGTAATAACTTTGTTTATTACTCTAGAATATGTTTCCTGTTAATTTTCTTCTGTTTTGCGATATCTAATGTAATAAATATTTCAAAAATTGAAATCAAATGTTCTTTTAAAGGATCTATCGATAAATCAAATGATGACCAATGTCCCCCTTATGAACAATTTCACCACAAAAAAGGGGCTCTGGCAATAGCCAGATTATATTAGCTAGTATGGACACTTGTCACCAAGCACTTAAAATAATTGAAAAGGGATATTTAAAAAAAAAAATGTAAAAAAAAATATCAATTTCACCCCATTTCACGGTACAAAAAATTTATATAATTTAATGGCATTTCTTCATCATCATTCCAGTCACATATAGAGCCATAAATTATGGTTAATTTTATTATTTTTATAGTAAATTTAACTAAGGCTTTCTTTCCGTGTACCCCAAATAATGTGAACAACAGCCCAGCAAAAACTGCATCGCAAAGTTCCATTGTTACCCAGGGCGCTTTTTGCTTGCACAAAATAGTTTCAGACCGCTCCATTTTAATAATAGTTACGGTCTAGATGTTAATTACCTCCGAGCCACTTAATTTGGCCCAATGTTAATGTGCAGAATAGTGTGCAGAAATTCCAAGCTTTTCAAAGCAGCGCAGTCCGTTACGTAAGTTGTTGCATACTCTGTGGAATTTCTCCGGTCCGCAGGCCAATCTGACCTGACTAAACACACGGATCTAATTTCGGTAATTGCTCATGAGGTTGCGCCTCGCAGCACGAGTGCAGGTAAGACAATTCTCTTGACGTAAATGCGTCTGATTTGATCCACTGAATTTTAAATATGTTATAAAATTTTACTGGGATCTTACCAAAGATTTTAAAACATGGAGGATACTGCTTTGGTTCACAGTCTTTGAAATATCTGGCGTAGTTGTTCACAACCTACCTAAGAATGTGAATTGTTTATTCTTCAGACTGGAAACCAAAGTCCTCCTTAAAATCCTTGGCAAAATACTACAATTTATGCTTAAAATTCGGCGCTCGACGGAGCCCATAGCCCGGATAATCGCTGCTTAGCATCATTTGTTTAACTTATTGTATAACGTATCTCAGGTGGTTAAGAAACAATTATTCCATACATGTTTTAAGCATCTTTATCTTAGAGAAATTAGATACTGGAAATCGCATCGCATGCCCACAGTCAACCATTAATTTGAACTCGTTGCGCTTCGGTAATTTTAATGCTAATGTAATTTCCCTTACCAACCAAGTTTGTATACTGGTGCATTATAAAAATATAACAAAGTTACAACATGCACTAAAAATAAAGTATAAAATTGCCTGAAATTGTTTTCTTTTTAATTATAAACATATTTACAGTAAAAAAATTGTTTTGTTCGTGACATAATATTCATGTTATATTTGAGTTACAACGTGTGGATAATCTATACCCTGCAGCTGTTAAATTCCTTTTAGTGTTTTCTAGCTGGGAATAATCTTCCACCGCACGCCGTAACATAAAGAAAATGTAATTTAAATGACTGCGAAACATAAAAAGGCTTTCCGTATTTTACATATTTAATCTGCGTTTAATTACTTGTGTGAGCCTCTAAGGGAAAGGTTTTTTTTAATATTATATGCGTTTCACACTTGGCTTACTGGCCATAAAAATGTTATTATAGTTTCTTTCGCTTAAGCCGCTAGATGCACGCAAATATGAATATAGAATACACACATTTTTTTTCTACGGAAACGGAATACAATTCCAGTGTATTCGAAGGAAATGGCAAAATTAAAATAATGACATGTTATTTTGACATATGTGTTTCGTGAAGTTCACACATTTTTCAATTTTCTAAAGGAAAGTACTTTGCTCTGTAGGGATTAATCATCAAAAATCAATTTATCTGTGTTAAATATTGCAATATTTTGTGCTAAAAAAATTTATTTTGTTTGAGTAATCTATAAAAACCAGTGCCGGGTACCGAAAGTATCTAATGTCCCATTGGTAAAGACGAAAATATTTTGAAAATCGCAATAGTATTCGTAAATGTGAAATTATTTTTCAAGTTTAAACGTGGATCTATTCCAACAAAATATTTTGTTATCATGCTTTATAAACAATTGATTACCTTTGTCAAGAAATATTAATATATTTTAAACAATAAATCATACTTGAATTGATATAATTAAATAAAATTTAAAATACGTATAATGCAACAACTACCTTTTTAACATTTAAGTTTTGACTTTAGACAAAAGTGTCTTATCTCTCAAAAATTTAAATTTCACTGTTTGGCAGAAATTATAAGTATATTTCTGCAAAACACAGTAGTATTTTGAGTTATTACATTACCTAAAATATTACATTATCTAAAATATATAAATAATTATGTTAAAAACAAAATAAGATATGAACAATTTAAGAATCGAAATAATTTATATTACTTGTCCTGTAAAATTTACTTTTTTGAGTTAATATACACTTTTGTTCGGGTTGCGCGATATACGACCTTCATAATGTCAATCAAATCCATTAGCTGTCGACGTGGTTTCGAATTATTTAATCTACATAATCTGGATTTGAATCATACTATTTCATGTGATGACGTTCGGTCCTTCTTTCCCCGCTTCAACTGTATTGTATAAATTGCATTTCTTCGTGGTTAAGTATTTGTTGAAAAAATTTACATTATTTATCCAAGTCTCACAGAATGTTAAAAATGTGTATATTATTTTAACCTGTCGACAAAGGTGACTATGCAAATAAAAATCTATCACGCAATGAATTTTATGGTTATACTTTTCAGAAAGGAAATTTCTACCCTACGCGACGACAGTTTTGACCCGAAAAATGTTGTAGTTGAATACAAATGAAAAAACGGAATTCATATGAATGTGCGAAAGTTTTCTTTTTTAATCGAACAATTAGCACGGCGAGAATTCGGGTTGAGACAGATTAATGTGTTCAGGTTTTCCCGATTTCTGAAATTGAATACAAATATATCGTCCTTGTTGAACGTTGACAATTGTTTTGCTACACAATGTTTTCTCTTTGCTACTGATTTTATAGGACCTTAGAGACAAAAGAAGACTTTTGAGTACTAAGTGGTCCTATTACTAAAAACTGCTGAATTTTAGTTCGGTCAGACCCTCTTAAATTATATAAAAATTTTCGCTTCCATATTAAATTTAAGCGAATCAATATATAAGGCATCTTTCCTCATTTCGACTATAATAAAATTACTACGAAGGTTAAATTGCATCGATTTCAATAATTTCCCGCGATACTTGCCGGCTGGAGGCGATGTAAATTGAACAGTTCACCCGAAAACTTATCTTATTACTCTCATTTACATAATTTAATTTTTATGTTTTATGCATTGCTCCGAGTCCGATGTTTTATTAAGGCAGGGCTTTAGCAAGAATATATTTTCTTTTGTCGAACAAAAATTAAAATTTCAAGAGAATCAGAAGTGGGATTAATATTTTATATGAAGTTTCACAATTTTCGCGAGACCATTATACCAGAAAAATCGTAAAAGTACAATTTCCAGATTTTCTTATTAACAAAAAACCCCCAAATATTATTTTTCAAATAACCTACTACTACAAAATTAAAATTTGAAGCAAGAATGTTCCTTTTTACCTTAACATAATAACAGTCTTAAATAATAAGAAAGAAATAATAGCAGAGACCAAAAAACATCGTTCTGGCGCTTCTTTCGTCGTCTAACAAAGATAAATGAACCAAACGAAAGAAGCCTGTCAGAAGTTTTTTAATTGGTGTTCAATTCTATTATCTCATTTTGTTCTGTATTTTTTCTAGTTTATTTTTGTTGTGTCCTTGCAAGAAAGTCAAGACCTTTTAGGGTTATGTAGCAAAATTGCCAAATCCTGATACTTAGGTCTGTTCGGGTTTGTTAAAATCGTTCAATTTGGAACGTATTATAATTTTTTATCAAGTTTAATGGTAAATCTAAAGCCGGGGTCAGACGTCTGGTGTATTTCGCCAATAATTGTAATACCGTATATTTGCCAAGTGTCGTGTGAATGATAGAATTGTCAATTATTGTACAGGGTTATCAATTTAGTTTGTCCCACTTTTTGTATTTTGAGTTAGCACTTTCATTCAAAAAACAAGATGTAGCATTTTTAGCCAAGTTTTTATGAGTGTATGTTAGGTGTCATATGTTACACCGAAAAGTAATTATTATTATTTTTTAAATTGGATACTCTATATATCAGAAGCACATTAGATGGCGCCTTTTCTTCCGATCTCAAAAATATAACACACATATGCATGTATGTCATTCCATCAAACATTGAAATATGTAAATATATATTATTGTTAAAAAGCATGAAGATAGCTACGCAACTGTTTTGGTTGCCTATGAATTTTATTTATACTTCAGTCTGTCATTATCAGAATTTTGTAGAAAAGTTATTTTGTATGTAAAAACCAACCAATACGAGATATTATTATTCAGTGGGGGAAAGGTGTTTTATGTTTGATATTGTATATACCTATGTCCAATGGATTGGAAAATCGGGTACTATAAAATGGCCGCCGAACAGCCCAGACCTAACACACTGTGATTTTTTTCTTTTGGGGTTATATTAAAAAATTCACCGTGTTATTCGTTGAATGAACTGTATATTATAATTGAAAAAGCAATCATTCAGATTCAAACTAATAGAGAAGTTTTATTAAAAATTAATAGTCACATTGTAAAAGTGTTTCGTAAATGTATCGAAAATGGAGGTGGTCATGTAGAGCAATATAGATTATGAAATTAATTATTATATAATTCAAGTTATTAAATTAATGTTATAAACTTTTGTTATTTTCTAGTTATGCCACTACTAATAAAATTGTTTTTCTACTACTCACTTGAAGAAAAGAATGCATATGTGTGTTATATTTTCGAGATCGGAAGATCAAGATGGGTGGCGAGCGGCCGTATCTCCAAAACCATACATGCTACAACTTTGGTGTAAAAAATTTATTAAGAAATATGACGGAGGGGGGAAGGGTAACAACTAAAAATACTAAAAGGGCCGTAACTTCGGTTTGCGTTACCCAAATTTAACATATAATATAATATATAAGATACGGCCGCTCGCCACCCATCTTGGATCACCCTGTATAGAGTGTTTAAAAAAAAATAATAATTGCTTTTCGGTGTGTCATTTTTGACAACACTCACAAAAACTTGGCTAAAAATGCTACAACTTGTATTTTGAACCAACTCAAAATATAAAAAAAGTTACAGGCTCTTAAATGTGGGACAAACTAAATGGATAACCCTGTACAAGTAAACCCTTCACACGACTTATCAATAATTAAAATTACCAATATCAGAAACCGAAAAACATTTGATTTTCAAAAAAATCGTTGTTCCACCTCCGGTTAGAAAAAAAGAGTTATATCTACATATTTTTTTAATTTCTGCAGCGCATTCTACGGATTATATCACGCTCGTTCGACATGCACTTTACCGTTTTCTTTATTAACCTGGCACCGCTCGACCTATTTTTGACATTTACTTAGCATCTGGCAAGTTTTACCTCCTTTGCCATATTAAAGGAAAAAAAGAAAACCTTAGTGGAAACTTTCAAAGGAAACGGTTCCCTTAGAAACTGTATAATCAGCAATTCGAATTTTCTTTTTTCGGCCGCAAAATCTGACGATTTCGTTCCTCCTTGTCAAAATTATCATGTTCGCCGGATGGCCCATCTAATAAGACGACCTCTAAGGGACGGAACTGGGGCGTTCTACGCAGAAGGGGTATTTTTTAAGTAGATTTAATAAATGAAATATTATCTTTTCTTGACTTTCCATTTTTGAGCGACAAATAAAAAAGTTGTTTCAAATCTTGTTGGAAGTACAAGTACAAAATTTGAATTAAATATTACTATATTTAAAAACACCTTCACGGCTTAGTCAATCACAATTTTTCTGCCCACCATTGTATCAAATAGGCTGATGTCGATACACCTTTTGTTTAAGCATTAGAGTTACGTAAATTACCTGCATTACCGCAGTAACAAAACTTTCCTATAGGTTGTTTTCTAGATATCTCAGCTCGGTGCGATAACTGGTTTTGTAATATCTATTAAAATATAGGATATAAGGAAGCTTACTTCTTTAAACCATTTATTAATTTCCTTTCTACAATAAAAATCATCAATATTATAGGTTTAGATAACTATATCATAAAATACTTTTGGCCGGTTTAAGTGTCTAAATATATGAGAACAACCCACCTGGGCGCGTATCGATCACAACCTCATGCTCTACCCTCTTGGACCAAGTTTCACTTCGTCCATTCGTGCTTTTCTATCGTGGAGACTTTCATATTATTTTTTTTACTGACTATGTCGAACATACCGTTATAAAATTGATAAATGGTGTTAAAATGCGTTTTAAAAACTGAGTAAACCTTTGTATCAGGTTTTATCCAGGAACATTTAATTAATAAATAGACAGAATTGTTTTTATTCTGTCAGAATTACACAAGGTTTTAAACAGTAATAAATTATGCCAAGTATGTACTGAGAGTTCTAAATCTACCGCATGCGTTTAAAACCGAAAAGTATAATATTATCCCAACAGTTTTTTTTTTATGATCATACACAAGCACTATACCTTTCGGGCACTCTGGTAGTGGTGCGTGTGCGCAAAAAGCGATTCACGTTGATTTTGAATCGTTGGAGGTTATATTCGTTGGGAAAAACGACCTCTCGCCGCTCTGGGCGGAATTAAGAGGGCAAGGTCAGTCGAGCACTTTCCATGAAAATATCTGTAGAAGGGAGTCAAATCCCCAACCTGTCTTCGATGTTCTAGGCTGTTGAGGTTCCTCGTCAGCTCGTGGTCTCCAATCAGACGAATGGCCCTCTTTTCGATGGAATCCAGCAGCCGAAGTGTATGTTTGGGTGCAGAACTCCAGACATGAGAGCAGTACTCTAGTGATGGTCGAATCTAGGCTTTGTATAGTGTCAAAAGTTGTTGAGGTGTGTAGAACTTTCTGGTTCAGAAGAGTACACCAAGCTTCTGAGAAGCTATCTTGGCGATTGCCACAACGTGGTTATGCCAAGACATATTTCCTCCCAGATTGACGCCCAGCAAATTAATAGATGAAGCCAGTGGGATTGCGTGTCCGTCCATTGCTATATCCGGTTCTGTAATGTTAACCTTCTTAGAGAAAACTGCTGCCTGGGTTTTTTAGAGTTAAATTCGACTTGGTTACTGTCACCTCAAGCCAAAATTTCTTCCAGGTCTTTGTTGAGGCGTGATACTTCATGCTGTCTGCGAAGATGTGCGTCGGCAGCCGATGTTTGTGCATTCAAAGAGAAAGATGAGATAAGTGAGCTCTCGTCAGCGTCAACTAAATAACGGATTTTCCGTTTTCACTAGAAGGTCGTTAATGTAGAGTAAGAAGAGAGTGGGAGAGAATATGGCCCCTTGAGGAACACCAGCATTGATGGTGAAGGTGTCTGAGAGAAATCCGTCAATCGTCACTTGCAGAGAGCGGTCCTTAAGAAAACTAGACAACCATGCACAGAATCGACTGGGCATACCATAAGATCGCAGTTAACTCAGAAGTCCCTCATGCCAAATACGATCAAAGGCTTTAGAAATATCTAGTGCAACAGCCCGAGACATGATGTTCGATTGCGTTTTTACAAAGATAGGTGACATAGGCTAGAAGATCTCCAGTTGATCTGGACTTCCGAAAACCATATTGATGATCGCTGATAATATTGAAGCCTTCCAGGTACTTTAGAAGATGTTGGTTAATAGCTTCCTCCATTACTTTTGATATAACTGAAAGCAATGCGACTGGTCGATAGTTGATGTGGCAATGTTGTATGCTCATTTCTACCTGCTAGTGTAAAAATGCCCTTGAAGTTTAATATTTTCATTTATTTTCGTCGGCAGTGTTGTTATCGGTTTATCGCTTTTGCTATTGTGATTGTTTGTAGTCTATTGTGTTTTTGGATTCATTTTTAGTGTTTTTTCGAACTAAAACTATTTAGAGCTATTTATTAGCTATCTACAACAGTTCGTCAGTGCGTGGTGTGTAAGAAATTCGACTACTCAACCCCGGATTAATATTTCGTCGGTAAGTGAGAATAATGAGGTTATGTTTTTTTTAGGTGGAACTGTAGAACTGTGCATGATGGTAAATAAATGATGTTTTATGCAATGTTTTGTCTCCCCTTTTATATTATATGATTATGGTTTTATCCATAACAATGACGTGAGTTTGATAATTCACTATTTGTTGATATATCTGTCGCCATTGGACGATTTCTGTTCAAAATAGTTGTGTAAAAAATGACGTAGCCACCTGATTGATAAGTATAGACGTTACTGACTGATAGATACATTTTCATATGGATATATTTTATTATACAGGGTTGAAATTGAAAACATCCCACCTTGAACGTATTAAAAATCGGAGACACATCAATTCTATTGTGAAAGGGGATGCTTTTAAATAACATTACCCTTGAAATCTTAAATGGGAAGATGGTCAACTGGCACATCATTTTAAATGTCGTTTAAATCTCTTTCCAATAATACCACAATTTATTATTTTTATGTAGTAGGTCTCAAGAAATCCTAATCTACTTAACAAAAAAAAAATTGTTGGGTTTTGTAACACAAGCATCAGTAGTAACCCAATACACCAGATTACGTATCTTAAACAATTATAATATGGTTGAGATAACTGGGGATCATCCAAATATCCGTAAATACAATATGTATCACGACTCTAAACGAATTAAAATAGTCATATACCGGATAAAATATCTAAAGCATTTGTGTCAAGAAATGTCACGTTGTCGGCGGGGTAAATCCGTTTAATAATAAATTCCGAACTTGGCGGTGGGCTAAATATTTCATCAGTTCATCTAACTGTCCCCATTTCCACAAATTAATTTCTGAATAGCTACAAAAACGTTTTGAAATCAATATTTATAATAATGTTATAATGTTTTCTTCACATTTTTTTTTATTTGTAAGGCTATACCCCATAACTGGAGATTTTAAACATCGACCTAGAGCGATTAAGTCATATACATTTTTTAGAAATGTTTCTCGTTCTAGAAATACAGGGTGTTGCAGCGAAAGGTTATTTTCGAAAATAAGCCATAATTTGAAAACGGTTCAATGTATCGGATTGAAAGTTGTCATAGATTTATTAATCCCAGTTTATTTAACTAGCGCTTTCTCATGTGAAACTTAAAAATTTCTACAAATTCTAATCTCTTACTCATAAAAACATCATACCGCCAACTTTCAATCCGATACCTTGAACCGTTTTTGAATTACCGCTTCTTTTCGAAAATAACGAGAAAGATTTCGAAAAAACCGATATGACTTGATCGGTCTAGTTTGATGGTTAGTACCTCCAGTTGCTCTATGGTCCATAAGTTATGGCATACCCTGTATAAGTTAGAATCATTGTATTGCCAAATTAAATTTTAATTACATAAATTATAACAATTTTTAAATACTGCCCTGGTGAATGTTAAAACATCGTTTCCATTCGAAAGACACCGACTTGTTATTCTACTACGTATATTGACAATAAATTGACCGAGAAAGTTCCAAATATTACGAGTATTGTGTTAAAATGTGTTTGTTAATCGAGCACCATAAAACATTACAAGCACTTTTAGTTGAATTGAAATCGCAACACTTAATAATTTTGTACTATGCTTAGTTCGCCTAGAACTGTCACGCAACCGACACGTCATCATAGCCAGCAAAGGAATATTTGATATCATGTAACAAAGGCCTGAATGTAGCATTCCGTTTTCAAAGATCCATTAAAATAGGTGATTCATGTTATTGGAATTGTGTGCATGCTTACCAGAGATGCCTTGCGAGTTTGTTACTTGATAGTATTAATATCGGGTGAAACTGTCATGAATGTTCTTCACCGATAGTGCCGGTTAGTGCTATTCCAGGATATCTTTTATATCTGATGAGACCTTATATTGTACCCAATAATTGTACATTGTGTAACAGATTCGTATATTTAACTTAAAATGAAAAATATTCTAAATAAGTAATATTATTTTTAATAATGACAGTTGTCATAGCTCACCAAACCCCGTACAATTAGACGTATGAGGACGTAAATTACTCTGCCCAAAACTCTAAAATTTATTTATTATCACTTAAAACAAAATTTATTAGTAATTAATTAAAATAAAAATTGCCCACGCAGATATCTAGGTTACCTGTGGTTTGTGCTGTCAAATTTCTTATTTGTTAGAAAGTCTCCATTATTGTTGCATAAATAACTCTTCCCCCTGACAAAGCATCATAAATTATTAATCAGTAATTATGCCTGTGATGGTATAATTATTTTCTCCCTAAAGTTTTACATGAAATCTTTATGATGAAAGATATCCTCGGGTAAATTATAGAATTTGTGGAATTGTCGAAAACTTATATAAACTAAATATTTAAACTGAAGCAAGTTTATGAACAACTTGTATTGACGACTTTGATAATATAATATATATTAAATTTGTAATATGAAGAATGAATAATGCTTATAAATTTAAGAAAATGCATCGATAATACCTCCGTTAAAATTACTACCTACAACAAATTTAATTTAAATGATAAAAAAACATTTATCATACATCAGTTTAGAACAAAAATATAAAATATTATACCGAAAAATAACAGTAGCTCGCGGCAAAGTCCATTTCCATATATTCCATTAAAATGGAAAGGACCGTGTTATTGGCATTGTGTTCATATCAGGCGGTTGTTGCAAAAGCAGGCCTGCGACTGATGGAAGGATAATACTCGAAGCGGTCCACGAAACATTTTTTGTTCGCCATTGTTTTCAGTTTTTCACTAGTTTATTTACTGGACCACTTTAGGGGAATCAAATTAAAATATTTAATAAACTGGGGGAGGACAAATTGACCACTTTACATTTGGGTTTTAATTTTTGCATTTTGTGGAATGATGAGACGACAAACGGGATCAACTAAAACCGCATTTCGGTTAGAGCGGCCCCAGTCCGTTATATTGTTATTACTCATAGATTATGACACGGTAATAGTACTGTATTTACAAGTGATTGTTAAACTAACGTAATTGCAATTGATATGATATTAATATTCAAAGTTTGGATTATAATTATTTATGTATCAAATGCATAAAGTATTACTTATGTTACGAATGGGAAATTTTAGCGCACGAGCTGAAGGCGAGTGCCTTAATCCCGTATGTGAAAAAAAATAACTTTCATACAATATTTTTTTTTCTACGATGGTGTCAATTTTCTTTTTGGAAATTAAAAAATATATATTGGTGTATCATCAACTCACTGTCACTTAGAAATGCAATAAGTTTGAGATATTTGCTTATATCACTTGATTATTCAAAATTAATGAATTTTTAGCTTGAAATAGCACGACCATAAAATAGAAGATTTAAAAATGTTTGACCTTCCTTGGAAATGTGTTAACAATACCAGTTCGCTGAAACTCTTCAATTGACTTTGGTCCAATGCAATTTACTAAACGTATTATATTCCTTTTTGTAAGCTTCTTTCGATTTTTCATGCAATACATTTTGTTTTGCTTCGTTGGTTTAGGGTTCATTCAAATTAAGTGCTTCGGAATAGCAATTATTTCTTCCCATTTTTTATGTTAGGTAACAACAACAATGCCATGCCCAGGCAACTTGATACTATAGGCATTCAGAGAGAAGTGAAAAAAATTACACGTTAAGGAATTTTCTTTAACGCTAAATTCCTTTTTTTAACATCGAAAACAATCATAGAAAAAATTTCTTAGTGTACTGTTACAGCACTTTCTAAATCTGTACGACTGCTGAGCGATTGCATTTCTTGTCGAATCTGATTACTCGCAAGCCATTCAAATTTGCTGTATGAGTGAATTGCCATTTCTTTGAATGCATTTCAAAAAGAGTGAAATATCTAGAATATTATTCGTACATTTATCATTACAAGGGCGCATACAAGTAGGTCGGCTAGAAAATAATGATTTCTGAAATTCTTTGCGATTATAAGAAACTCTGTACATGGCAGCCGCAAAAAAACTAACGATTTATCTCGTTCAAATTATGTTAATTCTTTCAGATAAAGTCTAATGGATGCGACCACGGTTCGTTCCTACAAGTGAAATATGTATTATTAATTAATGAGTGTGACAATGGCCACTAACAAAGCCAAGCTTTGAAAAATAGCTGTTAGCCTATTTTTTCTGGTGATAAATTTTAAGAACATCTTTTATGTATGAACAGAGCTCGGAAAAAAGCCCCGAGAAGATGCTGGGTATTTGGTTTTCTTTGTCGATTTATTCCACGCTTAAACGCTATTCGGTCATAAATATGACTTTTTTATAAATCCCGTTAATATTTATAAGTTAACTGTCACAACGACTTACCGAAGATTTCGTTCTTATCACCTTATAGCTAAAAAAAAAATTAAACTACTTGAATTATTATCTCTAAATACTATCATCAGTGTCACATCAGTTTAAAGGTGGTTAAATCCCATTCCAATAATCGCGTTTAGTACAAATTACGTCCTAGACAAAAATAATAAATTACGGTGTTATTTTAGATTTCAACTATTTAAGATTTGAAGAGTAACATTGACACATTAGCAAAAGAAAAAAGTGAAAAACTGTCGCTGTTGATTACGAAACGCTTTTTCGATAATATACCGTGTTAAGTAGAAATAATAATTTTTTAGGCCAGTGTCTAATCCTCTAATCTCGAAACCCTAAATCTCTAAATAGTTTAGTTGAAAAAATAAATAAAATTCAATTTTTAAGTAAAATATGTCAAATTTAAATTTTAGGACATTTACCCCGTACAATTAGATGTATCAGGACGTAAACTACTGTGCCCTAAACTCTAGAATTTATTTTCTATCACTTAAGAAAATTGGTTCATTTTTAACGACATAATAGCTTATTAATTAGAACCTGAATTTTGGATTATTGGATAATTAATTGGCGTAGTGTATTAATGGTGTTTGGCATGAGGGACTTCTAAGTAAACTGCGATCCTATGATATGCCCAATCGATTCTGTGCATGGTTGTGTAGCTTTGTTAAGAACCGCTCTCTGCAAGTAGCGATTGACGGATTTCTCTCAGACACCTTCACCATCAATGCCGGTGTTCCTCAAGGGTCCATATTGTCTCCCACTCTCCTCTTACTCTACATTAACGACCTTCTAGTGAAGACGAAAAACCCGATATTTAGTTTTGCTTACGATAGCATACTTTCTCAGCTTTCTCTTTGAACGCACAAACATCGGCAGCCGACGCACATCTTCGCAGCCAGCATGAAGTAACACGCCTCAACAAAGACCTGTAAGAAATTTTGGCTTGGGGTGACAGTAACCAAGTCGAATTTAACGCTCTTTTTCTAAAAATGTTAACATTACAGAACCGGATATAGTCATGGACGGACACGCAATCCCACTGGCTTCATCTATTAATTTGCTGGGAGGAAATATGTCTTGGCCTAACCACGTTGTGGCAATCGCCAAGATAGCTTCTCAGAACCTTGGTGTACTCTTCCGAACCAGAAAGTTGTACACACCTCAACAACTTTTGAGACTATACAAGACTATACTCTCATGTCTGGAGCTCTGCACCCAAACATACTCTTCGGCTACTGGATTCCATCGAAAGGAGGGCCATTCGTCTAATTGGAGATCACGAGCTGACGAAGAGCCTCGACAGCCTAGAACATCGAAGACAGGTTGTGGATTTGACTATCTTTTACAGATATTTTCATGGAAAGTGCTCGGCTGACCTTGCCCTCTTAATTCCGCCCAGAGCGGCGAATAGCAGAAATACACTTCCTTCAGGTCGTTTTTCCCAGCGAATATTACCTCCAACCTCCTTCAAAACCAACGTGAATCGCTTTTTGCGCACACGCACCACTCCCAGAGTGCCCTAAAGGATTTTTCCTATAGTGCTTGTGCATAATCATAAAAAAAAATGTTGGGAAGTTTTCAAATCGACATTCTTCGAATTGAAGCACCAGTTACTTTGACAAAATTGCTAAAGTGTGTTGCGTCTTCAACATATTTTACCATCACATGCCGCAGAAGTGATATAAATTTTTATATAAAACAACTTAATAAATTTGTTTCGACAACGATCAATGAAAATAATTCCCAGTAAAGTAAAACCATTCAAAGAAAATTTGATTATCGATCCCGATAATCCGGTTAAAACTCCCAAAAATAACGTAGAACAAACAAAGACGTTAAACCAAACTTATCAATAATATAACTTTCGCTTAGCGTTATTAAATCAAGAGTCTATTTAATGGGAGTCGGGACTTGGCAGCGAGACAAAAGATCCGAGACAAAAACGGTGGGTATTATTGATAGAATGTCGAAGAATACAATGGTTTTAGTCTGTAAACGAGAGATAGGAGAAGTTAAGACATAGGTATGTTATTTAGAAGGAATCGAAATGGATCGATGTAAACAAAGGAAGGTTTTGTAAATAATTTCAAGCTCGTGTTGTGGAAATGATGTTAAATAAGTATTTGGTAATAATTAAGTAAAACAGTTTGACTAAATATCAAAAGTACAATAGATAGAGCATTTTAGCAAATTGTTATAATGTCAGTGCGACTAATTGAATTTTCTAAATACAAAGCTATTTTAAACATATAGATAAAGGATCTTCTAATATTGCTAAGTTTGATCGTTTTTAATGATGACAAGTATCTTCAAATTAAGTGACATGGAAAGTAATCAAGAAAATTAATTTGTCCTGCCGGAAATAGAAGGAGCTTCTAATAAAGACTTTTCGAGCTATCGGTTAGTAAGTCGGCGGCGGATTATATTTCTCCCTACACTGGTATAAATTTCAAAGAAACAACTACTACTAAAGTTTCTAATGTTATTGGTGGTATTCAATGATAATTTTTCTAGCTGTACATTTTATTAAGTCAATACAAATTTCTTTGATTTAAAATTTCTTAATTATACTTCATTTTCGCACCAGTGTTCGAAGTAAATTCATTTAATTTTAGCACTGGTGCTCGTGTTCTTATCACTTCTATCATTTGACGTGGCATGCTTTCCAAGAAACTTAATAAAAAAATGTGAATACAATTTTAAAACTGCAATACTTTTTGATTTAAATTTGTATCTTCTCTTGAAAAGTTGATAATGACGTGAACCAAAAAAAATTATGTTACGAAAAGGTCACCTAAAAAAATATAATGCAGCTAAATTCTAGCGCTCAATGTTTCCACAGGGGGTTAAGAAATTTCGGGCAAAAGATTACTGTGGTTCCTGCCAGTATAATGATTAAGATATCATCAGATTTTTTTTTAAACTAAACGGGCTACCATTCCGAGACACAAGTGTACACTTTGCTAAAAATGTCACCAAAATTGGAGAACAATTAAAAAGTTACAAGAGTATAAAGCTGACTAACATTATCTTTGTCGAATGTAAATGGATGTTCTTATACCCCAATAAAAAAACTTAACTTGGGACAGTGTTTTTTCCTCCTGCTTTTATAAAGATTTGTATTTTTGTCAAAACTATGTCAACAGCTATAGAAAAACAAACGAATCCCAACGTGGAGCCAAAATAATAATAACGTGATCTATAAAAATGCGTCATTTGCGAATGAAGGAAAACGGGACAAGGAAAAAAACTTAGATATCCGAGGGAGGTCAACCGTTATTTCATTTCTGATGAACGACTTCTCAAAGAAGACAAAGTTTTCCTGTGCGTGTACGCATTCGTGCTCTGGTGCACTGCAGATTTTTAGGGCTCTCTAGATTTTTTATATTTGGGTTTCCCTTTTGCTTCACATAAAAGGTTTTAAGTAAAATCAATTTTTACATATTTTGCTTCGTATTTAAACTATCTCTTTCCTATTATTTGTATATTAAATTTCCATGAAACTACATAAGTAAATAGTTAAGGAAAGAACTTTATTTGTTTTACTTTAGTTTCACTTATAGGGTTCTGGTTATTTTCCCTCACACGTGGTCACTTTTCGAATATATTACGTCTTGCCGCTAGATGGAAAGTGCGTATATTTATCACTCATTATTATTGATAGTTGTGCTGTTGCTTGAATTTCTGGCTATCTATTGGAAAGGTTTGGTATTATTTAGAATTATTCTAAAATATGAATGGAAAAATATTATCAATTATTTAAAATTTCTCTAAAATAAATTACCTATGTAAATTTACACAGTTCCTAATAACAGCTTCTGGGAAATTAAATATTAATAGTTCTTTCCTTCAGTTCCTTTACCTGAATATTTTATAATACTTGAAATAGAAGTATTGTAATCCCAGGAAACCGCTGTTGATAGGATATATTGTCTATGTAAAAGATAGTTATTATGTGAAAACTGTTACTAGTATTACAACTTACACCCTTCTGTTAATAATTTTATGATCTTGGGAAAAATATATGTTTTATTATAAATTAAAAGTTCTCTTTAGCTTTGCATTTGTGAAGAGCAACTGTCTGTCACAAGATTTTTTTGCTTAGTTTTAATCACTGAGCAGTGTGAAATGTAGAAGGAAAATTAGCCTCTTCACTTCTTATTCGCATTCATCGATATTTTTTCAATCATTCTTGATATTCCTGAAAGGGTTCTGTTTTCGTACGATATTTTGCCAAGTATAGCAAAATTATTATTTATAATGACACTGACATCAATGGCGTTAGTCGGGCTTAGTGAGTCGCTAGAAATTTTTATATTGAAACTTTATTAGCTATCAAACCTTAAAGCATGACAATGACTGGATCTTATAGCGACAGTTTAGCGATGTGTGAACAAGTGAACACTGTAAAGAAATTATTGTCGATAATTTTTCATTTATTAAAAAAAAATTATATTTTAGATGCTTTGGTCGAGAAAATGTTAATCCTCAAAATGCGAAAATTAACCCATATCGCTTGTGTTGTTTATGAATAAAACAACCAGTCTTTTAGGTATGAGTAACGATTAAGGTATAGGCTAGGTCAAGCACACTCACGCACAGTTTTTAGTCGATACATGTATATTTTTAGAAATATAAAAATTGATATTTAACATGGAATCAAGGAAAACGTAAGCAATTTTCTTTATATAAAAAAACTGTATAAGCATTTTCATTTGATAACTAGAATCGAACGAAAGTATTATAACTTATATTAAAGGATATTTAAAATTTTAAAGATCTAGCGGTTTCGCAATTTGATATTGATTTGAGCACATAAGTAACCTCTGAAGTTACTAATGTGGAACTGTTCTATAATGAAGTGGAATGATGACCAGCAATCATGAAACCGACGCTTTAATCTTTAACCTTTTGGTTTATCAGATATTGTAAAACCAGGACAGAAGAATGGAGGAATTCAAGGTAATATTGATCCCAAAGGAAAGACTTAAAACGGTTTTATTTTATCGTAAAATAATATCAGAAGTTATCATTTTTAAGATTTAGATTAGAATTATGGCTGTAAGTAATATTATAACTTTGGTAAATGACCCGAAAGTATCCAGAAGAAGTCAAAACTGAAATGACTATGTTGTGTTTAATAAAATATTTACGTTACTAAAAAAATACTTATTTATAAAGGTCAAATCATCGTTTCACATGTTGTGGAACCAGAGTTATAAAACGCATTTCGTAATTAAGTAAATTGTATAAACATAATTTCGAAATGTATTATTCCAGCCAATGCCTCAATACAAGGCCCTTTCGGTAAGGACATCACGTAAATATATGATTTAAAATTTTTATTTTTATAAAATTAAATTATTTAACGCTTTTATTTTTCAAGCCTATTATAATAATCCTTAACCCATTTTGTTTATTATTTCATGACTAATTATAAAATTTGGTTTATTAAATTAATTAGGTTTACCTTATTATAAGGCAATTCTTTATATACATAATATATTTATTTGTAATAATAGTCCTGTGGAAAGATAATACGTTACCAAAATTCATACGTCTAATTCAAAATAACAAATAACAAATGCATTTACCTGTTGTCTGAGGCCAAACGAATGACACATCAACAGCCCAGAATATCAAACGCTATAAGCAGAAGACCTACAGCTGGCCAGAAATGCCCACTTAAAATCTCCACGACCCACGGTCCTCTAGACACCATCGATCGCCAAATTTTCAAATAATTCAGCCTCTCTGCCAACAACTTTGACGAACTTTCCTTTCCAATTCAGTTTGTTGTAAAACTTTACAATTTCACAGAAACCTTTTTAAAGTATTTTTCTGACACTGAATTGGGAGTGTTTAAATACGAAGGCAAATGAAATCACGTGGCCAAATCGAACCGGTAAAGTTCACGAGAAAAGTCTTCGCGAAATTATTAGCGGTCACTATCCGTAACAACGAGCAAGAGATGCGAGCGGAGTCTACTAGAGAGAACGGGAGGACCACGAGGCGAATTGTCGTCGCGACGCAAGCGCCCAAGTAGGCGCAGGCGCCTATTTCGAGGTGCCATGCACTGTCTCACCTGACTGATGCGACGAACATCATAAATCAAAGCGGCTGAATTGCTTGCAATGTAGAATTTAAGATTAATTGATGTTTTAAAAGAAGCGTATCGTGTTTTTGTAAAAATAGTTACTTAAAAAATGGATTTTTTTTATTGCAATGTAATACATTATATGACTTTATATTATATTATTTTATAATATTCATGATTTCCAAGTGAGTATGATATTTTCCTCGTTTCTTCTTGATTGTATATAAATAATTACTTTAAATTCATTTTCCAAACATGACGCAATAGCGTCTGGTGGCTTCGTTGTTAAAGCGGCAGATACTGGAAACTCTAGGACGAGAGCTCGCGGTGAATTTTAGTGGTATAAGTCATGGCGTTACTGTCCGGCGTCATGCAAAAAATAGGGATAGAGTGAAAAATGTATCATCCCCGATTCCTACCTAGAGTTGCCAGATTAGCTTCAAAGTTTTCCGGACAAGAAATTTGAGGATGATATCCGAGATTTTGGGCAGATTATTATAATTTACCTAAAAAAAAGGCGGGTACAAAATTCCGGGATTACACGAAGCAACCGGAAAGAAATTCCGGAAAAATCCCTGTCATTGTTGAAGCCTATACTTGCTTTAGTGTTCGAATTTAATTGGCTATAATTTTTAAAATTTTAGTTATGAATTCTTTTCCGTAATCGCTCAGAAAGTATTTTAGTGTGTTCTATCTAAAAACAATGTTGTTTGGTTTTAATCAGTCACTGATTTATAAAAACACTTGAATATAGCAATGTAATTCTTGGGATTGTAAAAGTATTTTTTTTAATTATCTGACAGGCACTTTTAAAAGATTTGTAGTTCTTCCTTGCGATTTGTTTATGGAGAAATTGTGTATTTATCTACAACATTATAATCACTGCTGGTTTTGATTGATTAAGCTTATCTGAACTTTATATGTATAAATATTTCCAGACAGCCATGTATCATAATAATATACTGCACAATGATCAATTTAGCATCATTTTCTGTGAAATCTGCTTACCATAAAGGACTAATACTGTAACAAATATCTGTCATTCGTCTCCAGTATGATCCTCAATTTTCAGACAATATAAATTTAAATTAATTATCAGTACCTAATGGACATCATTTAATTGAGCCCAGAATACCTCAAATATGAAACATCCACTTATATAATTAAAGACAAGTGCAATGTTCTCATTCACACGGTTACCCACCCAAACAGACAAAATTTTCCTTTAATTTCGCAGACTAATTTTCACAAGTAACACATCTGCAAAGGTTTAGCTTCTAGAGAACCCACATCTCGCACAGCTACGGCATAATACAGTCACAACAGCGATGTTTTAAAGTCTGCAAAGTCTATCTAGTAGAGATGGTCATTTTTTATAAAAATGTCGATATATTTTAATCGTATCGTTATAAATTTAATGAACAAATCATTCCTGAAACTTCAGTTATTATAGCTATCCAAATTTTGTTTAAAAAGTACCGATATTTCCTATATCGAGAGGTGGATCGAATCTGACTCAAACAATTGTTAACATTTGCAATATCTTAATATAATTAATAATATAATACATAATTAAAACACCCCTATGGCTAAAAGTATATTTTGTCTCAAAAACATTTATAACAAATAATGTTTTAATTCTTGAGATCGACGCTTCTAAAATATCGATGTATCGATATACTCCCTACTTTTTAACTCTTTCACATTTTCTGCTTTAAAACTAAACGACTTTGTCTGTTTTCCGGTGTAGGTCAATGGGGTATTTAACAAAAGAACTTAAGTTTTGGCGTTACTTTAAAAATTTCGGTCGTGCTTACACTTACATAAGCTGAAAGCTACTCACTTAGCTTAAATGTTGTTAATCCAATTTAACAGAGTATATTTGTACGAATGTTGAATTAATATGGAATGTTTACCTAAAGACGACTTGAAGGTAAAAATAAGTTGACATTTCAACTTATATAAACCTATTGTATTATCATGTGGCTACTCGTTTGGCTGGAAAATTGAGAAAAATTTATTTTGTCATGGGAAACTGGTATTAATTAACGAGATATTGAAAAAAGTTATTTCAAAAAAGTGTTTAGATTTGTTTTGCAAAGTTTTAGATTCTTCTGCAAAGCTTGCAGTCAATATTCCCAAAACTGGTTCATAAATCAGTACAATTAAAATATATTTATAGTTTTTATTTCTCTGTCAAATATAGCTTCAATGCATGCCGAATACTTTACTATATAGTTTCACCTACGACACACCTAATTCTCCATATTTCCAACTTTATTATTTTATTCCAAAATTGCGTATTTAAATTTATTCTGTTCGTTAAAATGAAAAATTACGCAGGTAACCTTATTTTCCTGTTCTTGGAGTATAAACAAAATATTTTTATCACAAAAGATATTTCATGGCTTTTGCAATCTGCGTGGATTAGCATAAAATATAAAACATAAACGAAAGAAAAGTTACGTTCTTTTTGATATAAAAAATTCACAATTTCATTTTTTATAAATACCTGAAGAGAGATTATGTAGATTATATAGTAAAGGACTAATACTAAACGAAATAGGTTCGTAATTCACTGGCTACAATTTTA
Source organism: Barypeithes pellucidus (assembly GCA_963991005.1). Classification (NCBI taxonomy): domain Eukaryota; kingdom Metazoa; phylum Arthropoda; class Insecta; order Coleoptera; family Curculionidae; genus Barypeithes; species Barypeithes pellucidus. The sequence continues at coordinate 2,539,598 of OZ022559.1, forward strand.
CAGCTGTTATTAAAGCATGTGGTCACTTATCGAGTGTATTTTATTTTGCATTTGAATAGGGCCCCGCTAGATGGTGTGAGCGTGGATTTAGGACGATTATTAAGTCTGCGTCTACTTATTTAAGAGTAAAATTTACTAAAATTAACTAGTCTACACTAAACTACAACAGAATACGTTAAAAATTGAAACATGTTTTTTATGTTCAAAAACAAAATAATGAGTAGAAAAAAACTCCTACACCATGGTCAGCTATCTTTATGTCAAATTTAATATGAAGCAAATTAAATTATTCTAAAATGATAGTAATAATAGTATCATGTAATGCGATAGGAATATAACTATAACTAACTCTATTAGTGAGTTTCAAGCTTCCTAATTTTTTCTCTCTTGAGTTTTCGACAAACAAACAATGAAACAGTATGACTAAAAGCTCTCGACACAATTGCATTTGTCCCTAATTACTCGGATATACCTTACAAATAGTATCCAATAAGACAAATGGAACTCTGCTTGCCGAGAGCATTTACCATAATTAGAATTATAATTAAAATGTAAATCACAAATGTACGAGATATTAGATAATAAAGTTTATATGTTTTAAATTAGAGTGGATCATATTATGTTGCAGTTGGAATAATAAGTATCTGAGACTGTAAAGTTTAAAGTTATATGCGCATTGTTGTTAGTTTATCTCTATTTTATGACTTCCATGTTGCTATTTCAACTCAAAATTGGGTTTACTGTGCAGTTTTAATAGTTTTAAAATTTAAGTAAGTGGATTCATGAAATATTTCCGAAATAGTCCTAAAGGTCTTTCAGTAGCATCGTGGAATCCTGGCCATGTGGTGTATTATTCGATTTTTAAAACCCTTTTTGATTTGAATTCGGTGGGAACCTTGGAATATGCAAAAGTTATTTTTTCTAATTTGGTTTCATAATGGCTACATTATGAAATGCAAAAGATTGAATAACTGAAATTTTATTTCTTTTATGTTGGCAGCAAGTAGGGTTCGAATTTTAGGCTTACTTCGATTTCGTTGAAATTACTTTTCTAGGCATTATGGATTCGACAAAATTTTTTATAGAAAACTTTAAAATACTAACCGTTAACCTTGCAAATAGATCATTTTTACTGGATATTTATTTGAAATACCTATACTCGGCAATATATAACATGCTGACGGTGTCCGTCAACTATTTTCTAGTCACAACTATAAAACAACATAACCTAAAAATAATAGAAATATCTTCCAGTTTATGTACCATAACTCAAAGTTTTGCATATTCTTTTTAAAAGTTTTTTTAGATTATTTTCTGCAATTTCTCGTATTTTTGACGGAGTACAACTTTCTTCCTGAATCATTTTTATTAACTTTAATAATATATTTATTTTTAATTATGACGGATGGGAAGAAGCTTTGTTGTGTTCAATTGTTTCTGCATATTTGATACTTGTAACATTCTATTAACTTGTAAAAATATTGCCAACCCAAAAAGAAAATATTAATTCAAATCTATTATATTTTTTGACATCTTTAAAGACCCAAATAGAAAAAGAATTATAAAATATGTGGTTCATAAGACAACTAGAGCACTTATACTTTAGAAACCCTATATACAGGGTGTCAATTTGAAAACTTCCCATCCTCAATATTTCCAGTAAAGAATATTAAAAACAGGAAAGATACGGCAATTTTATTGTGAAGGTGGACGCTTCTAAATAATATTTGCAGCTTTCGTGGTTTAATCCCCTGGAAGAGGTAGATGTTACCCTTGAAATCTCGAATTGGAAGGAGATCAATATCCAATAATTTATTATTTTTTTAGTAGTAGTTTCCAATAAATCGCTTTCCAGAAATGAGCTTATTCATGTAAGTTTTATTAGAAAGAGATTTAAATGACCTTTAAAGTACCCCTTGACCCCTTCCCATTTAATATTTTAAGGGTAACATCCCTACCCCCTCCCAGGAGGTTAAACCAGCAAGGCTGCAAATATTCTTTACCAGCGCACCCCCCCTTCCCCTTCACAAAATTATGGGTGACATTCTTTAATCAACCTTTTTCCAACTATATCTATAACACTTTCGTGACTTTTTAGTAGCGATAGCGATAATTATCTTAATGAACTCATTTCAGGACATCTATGAGTTATTTATACGTGGTGACTTTTAATTTGTGCGCTGATGAGATCTCCATGCGAGGTATTGTGAAATAACCCATTTCTTCGAACGGATCGGAACAAAAGGGTTAATTATGATAAAGGTTTGTTTTTTATATACATAAAGGCATACTAGCTATTATGTTTTAACATTTATTTATACTATGAATTATTATTTAGATGAAATCAACGAGATACTACTAACTATTAATATTAAATTAATTATCATGTGGGATATGACGGCATGCATGGAAGGTATAATTGATCATACAAAATATACATTTTTAATTTCTACCTCAGCAGTGTTCATAATTATTCCTTTCACTTATTACGGTTAAGCTTAGTACTCCTCGAACTTCATTATTTAATAATTCTTTCATCTGGAGGACTTCATCCTTATGGAACGACCTTCCCGAGGTCGTTTTTCCCAATGAATATAACCTCCAACGATTCAAAACCAACGTGAATCGCTTTTTGCGCACCGCACCACTGTTTGTGTTTGATAAAAAAAAAACGATTGAATTGTAAAAGATGTGGGCAGGGAACTATAGTTTTAATTTTTTTTAATTAGATAAAAATAGAAATAATTTAGGCACCCGCTTATAGATAAAGTACAATTTTTATTCTTGCATTGATCGGGATCCGGTATCCGATCCACTTTTTTAATAGCCGGTTCGGCCAGCTTTTGTACCGGATCCGGCCAGGACTTAATTTTAAAAAATGAGTTGTAAAAATTACGAACAGAACCACGACGACACAGTAGAGCTATTATATTTAATGATTTAATGAAACTAAGATAAAAATAAAACGCAAACTTTGGAACAAATAACATAATCAATAAAAATATTTGTTCGGGTTAATAATGGGGCTTTATGGTGCAGAAAAATTAATTTCCCCCGTTGCTTGCAGAGAGTATATTTCTTTTTTCGTAGATATCGCCGGCCTCAGAAAAAAAGTATTTTTCTACTATATAATAAACACTTGAATGAAGTATTTTTTGATAAAAGTGGAAAATTTTCTTAGTGTTTTATTCACCAGGCAAATAAATTCTTAGAGGCTAATTTCACTAATTCACTAATATTTTTGAAAGTATTTTAATTTCTTTTTAAATTCAAAAAATAAAAATTACACTTATTAAAACTTTGCTTAGTAATAAAACAACGGCTGGATCCTCTCAAAATGACTCTCTTCTCGAGAATTTTCACATAATAAATAATCAGGTAATAATAAAATTAAAATACGTATAAGATAGACGATATTAATCGCTGATCTACTACATACCTGCTGATCTAACGCCGAATTTTATCGATTTAATTAATAGGGAGCTAAAATCGTAAGCGTTGCAGATGAGCTTAATAAAATAAAAGCATATGTAGGACATAAAACGGGTGATGGCATCGCCCTTCGCTTTCCCCCCTATTATGTAAATCTACGACGTTCAATAATTAATTCGGTCGGTTCCCTAATCGATCTTCGGGCGTCCGGCTGCGTTCTCCGAACGTGCACCGGGTTTTTTCATTGCCGGAATTGATAATTACCTAAATGGAGATAATGGAATTTAATGATTGTATCATGTCTCATTTTTGACACACCGATAGGGGTCGAAATTGATCATGTTTTTTAGGGCATGCAGAAAAGATCATATGCGGATCTCTTTCTGGTCCGAGCAGTTTCTTCTCTGAAAAACTGCACAATATGCTTAGAATCCAAGCTCGAGGCATTTCTACATTCATCCCTCTCCACACCAAGTGCAATAAAGCAGTAAATTTATCCATTTCATGTCTGCCCCTCACTAATGTATTGGCATCAGCTTATGGGGCTATACAGCCAGCAATTTCATTTCAATTTCCTAAACAATAGGGGCACTTTTTTAACAGTTTTGTACTATTTTTCTGTTTATTTCCGAGTAAAATACAAATGTACGTTTACTGCGCATGCTTCCGTCTAATTTTTATTGCCGCAAGAGAAAAATTACCGGCTGCAAGAGACACATTGCCGCTGCAAGAGAGAAATTGCCGATTGTAATACGGCTCTACGGCGAGGTTTTTTTAAATTTTCACGTACACAGCCGTAAACCTTGCTGGACTGTTTTCGATGGGCCACCCTGTATAACCCGAATAAACGAAGAGGAATTTATTTATCTATTTAAATTTTTGCAAAAATATACGCGTATACCTTACATTTAAATAATTGTTTCCCTATTATACAAATGATTTTAAAAAATATGGTCGAAATTGGGTTTCCTTTTATATCGCCCATAAATCCGAGAAGTTGAATAAAAATCCCTTAGATAATGCTAAGTTGTCTAAAATTTTCCCTTGATATACGTAAATTTTTATATTTGTAGCAATTTTAAACATAAAAACTGACATAAACCTTTTTATAGGCAGCTTAGCGGATCCCCGGTAAGGTTTTTCGAGAAAGGACCATTTGCAGAAATTTACCGCCCTAAAACGGAAATAAAAAACGTCCTCACACCGCTACTAAACTCATCAGGAGGCACCCCATGCTACACTGTCTTATAAAAATCCCCTCTATGACTCCCGAGGTAGCTAAACCTAATACTAAATTAGTATTTTTCGGTATGGCTGTTGTTTCGCAGTTCTTTCGTTCCAAAATTAGAGAAACGAAACGGTCATTGGATCAATCCATAATATGTCACCACTCTCAGAGCTCAGTCAAACACGAACAGAAGTAAATTAGTTTTAAATTGGAATTTTAGAATTAATTAGGATTTAAATAATTTTTAAAATCTACGAAAATGAGAAAAAAACGTACGGCTAACTTGGCTAGAAAGTATCTTATATCACACACGTGTTGAAAAATACCTTTCAAGCGACTGTAATTGAATAGATGAACAGTTTGACAGTGAAGTATAAATTGCGGTGCTGGATGGGGTAAAAGACACAAAAAAATTACATCTTACATCATAACTTTTTTACCTGACCCCGTATACTTATTCTGAAAACGGAAAATTATTCAACAATCATTATCAAGAAACTTCTGTATAAAACATTTTTCTGTATCTCTTTTAACTAAGAAAATATAGGGTAATTTTCAAATTGTCAATTTTTTGATTTTCCCCCCTATCTCTTAAGCGAGCGAAAATTTTCAATTTTTGATTTTACCATTTTAAGATTGACCCAAAAAGAGCACGACACCTACATTTATTTTTTGATAGCACTAACAATTACGGAGATACCCTATAAAACTGTCGAAAATGGGACACCCTATTAGCATAAACAAATATGAGAAAAACTATTAATTCTATTTACAACCAGGTAAATAAGGTAAAATATTCAAATAATTGGGCATTGTATTTGTCAGTGGTCGTAGGAAAGATTGGGTGTGTTCGTTTGTTGTAGGAATGAAACTAGTGTCAATTGAAGCCCTTTATAGGAATTATACCCAAATACTGATTTTGAAACAGGTTTTATTGTTAGCTGCGTCACCCTCCATTTATAAGCAAACACACATCTGCGATTTTTGACCCTGTATTATATTCAGCTGAAGAGGCGAATGAAAAAAGAACCTGTTCCTCCATTGTATATTACTTACACACTATCTAACAATGACATACAATATCCCTCGCCCTTTTTATAGATATCAACTGATCATTAGTTTCAATTCTTCGACACGTTCTGAGGGAAAAGTATAAAAATTCGTGTTATCCTTTTTATAAATAATTATTTTATGTTCCATAACGCGTTCGGACACATCGTTTTCCCGTGGACGCATGTTCAGTTCGCGTGTTATTGGGCTCCTTTACGGATAACACAAAAATATATCAAATTAAATTCTACATATTAATTTTTTTACCAATACGAACAAACCCAAATTTTGTTTAGCGAGTCAACCACCCTGTATATCCAGCTTATTTTCGGCCAATAAGCTTACTTCCTAGTTTTTATAAGATTTTTGAACTAGTAATGTGTTCTCGATTGATTAATTTTATGAATAAATGTAAGCTTTTCTCTCAAACACAGCATGGCTATTTGACAGGTAGGTCCACCACTACTGCAATTTTTCAATTTACAACCATATTAGATCAGTTGGACAATAAAAACCTGACTCTAGGTATGTTTCTGGATTTAAGCAAAGCGTATGACTGCATCGATAGGAATTTATTATTGTATACTGAATAAATATGGAATTAGAGGAAATGCACATGAGTGGATAAGGTCTTATCTGTCGGATAGAATGCAAAAAGTGGTGTCTCAGGATTGTAACAACGAAGTAAAATCTGATTTACAAAGAAACAGTATTGGCATAGCTCTCAGGGCAGTATATTGGGGCCTATACTCCTCAATAGTATCGGAAACAGTTGTTCAACAATACAGATGACACGAATCTCCTTGTATCAGGATCAAATATTGAGGATCTTATTAACAATGCAGAAAATGCTTTTGTTATGATCAGCAACTGGTTTTCACAAAATAAATTAATTTTAAATGACGAGAAAACTAAATTACTTCTTTTCTTTATCATGTGGGAATCATATTGATGGTTGGTGTCTGAAACTGAGCTGAATTCTATACTATGCAAATATTGAGTCCGTCCTGAGATATGGCATACTGTTCTGGGGAAGTAGCTCTGAACTACAAAGGGTTTTTATAATACAAAAGAGAGCAATAAGGATAATTAATAAAATGAACCTTTTAGATTCCTGTAGGGGAATATTTAAACAAATGAATAGTTTAACAGTCTATGGGCTTTACATTTTTGAATGTCTGATGTTTTTGTTTACGGATAAGAACAAGTTTGAAACTGTAAATGTGGATGTTAACTATACAAGAACAAAAAACTTATTATATCCTCGTCGCCGTTTAACTATCACAGAAAAGAATCCTTATTATATGTGGATCAAACTTTTTAACAAGCTGCCGAATGATATAAAATCTATTAGCAGTGTGTCAAAGTGGAAAAAAACATTAAAAAAGTGTTAATAGATATTGAACCCTATACATTAGTGGACTTTTTAGACAAGGAATGGTAAACCCATTCCATTTTATGACGTCATTTCACTTTCATCCTACTTAGTAGAATATAATTTGAAATAAAGAAGTATTATTATTATTCTTATTTAAAGTAATTCCACGTTTAAGTTCCTACCTTTGTGCATGCCGGTGTACTTATCCTTCAAAATGGTGAACTCGTATATTTTACCGAATTGCTCGAACATCGGCCGCAAGTCGTCCTCCTCAAGATGGCGCGGAATCTGTCCCACGAACAATTTCAGAACGTCCCGAGTTCCCGATTGTTGACGAGCGAGTTTCGAAGTTTGCGTATTCGGTTCCATGTCCATTGAGGGAGAGGCGGTTATTTGCATTATAGAGTCCAGCTGAGAGTTAGAGGCAAAATGGTGACTGAGAAGGAATGAAATGATACGGTTTTTAGAATTTTTTTTTGTTAAATTTAATTTGTTAACTGATTATCGCGTATTTTTTAATACTAAGACAAAGATGAGTGAAAATCAAAAACCACTCAAAATATTTTTAACAAGTGATTTAATTACATTTTTGTTATTTTACTCAAAATTTTGCATTTGTAAAGGATGATTTTTTACTAATTTCCCTAAATTTTCTTATGGAGGTGGGTACTAGCACCAACCTGCATAGTAGGTGTAAAAATTGATTTTTTATGTTCCACGCCGGTAAGGTTATTTATTAATAAATACCAAATTCAATTAGATTCATGCATCCTCAGAGTAAGCAGGAGCTAATACAATCAAGAACAAAGAAAGTAATCGTTTTAAAGGAAACAAGCGTTGTGGGCCAAGGAAACCCCAAACATACAAAACTCCTTTCGACGCTTCAGCCGCCACTCTAAAAACGACAATATCAAAACAAACGACGCGACCCGCGTGTCTCCCACGCGCCGAGTATCGATTCAAACTTCCCGGAAACGCGTAAACGCACTTTCAGACCCACAGGATGCTGTCCCGAATATTCCCCGAACGTTCCTATGCTTCCAGTCCTTCTGTGAACAGCCCTTAATTCGATTCTTTACGCGCAAAAACTTAAATCCAGAAAGCCGATGTGTGACGCAATTGTTTTTTATCAACCTGTCACTGACATGAGCGACAAAAGCAAAAGCACACGCCGCCACAGGTGTCTAGATCGAACAACAACAAACAGGGTGATCCAAGCGCGAACGAAAAAGTGTTTTTCGAGTGTTTGTTTATTGAAAATATTGCACAAAACAAAGGACTAACGACCACAGAAACGCCACGTCCACAACATCTAATACAGGACTGCCAATGTCACTCATGGCCGGGGGATGTTTTGTGTAGTTTGAACGTGGGGAATGGCCCAATCCTCATTCACCCTTACCCAATAAAGAGGTACAGGGAAAGGCACCCTCGCGTATTTTACTCGCGCTGCGTATACAGCTGAGTCATACTACGATCCGCTCCCGGAATCGTAGTAGGCCTACGATGCGGGGGTGAACGGCCGTCGTGTTTTCGCAAATGTGCGTAGATTTATTTCGTTCGGGGGTTGTTTGTCGTGAACAGTGCTTATGACACGGGGAATAGCTGGTCTGACAATATTTATTTATTCTGGATTCTATACCCAAGTAGCAGACTTCCCTGATAAGTTTTGGTTAAGAGATAATTATTATGATTTATAACCGTTTTATAGCAGATCTCGATTTGTTAATTTGTTGCAGGAAGATCTCCCGTGATACAGTTTTGTATTTAGGAACAAATAACAAGATGGACGTTCCTGCAAAACGGGTAATACGTTGTTTTTACAAATTCGATTTCACAGATAGCAATGCGGGGTTGGCGCTTCTATCTAAAACCAGTAGCAACATCGTTATTTCACATAGAATTACCTATATATTTCCAAATCAGTATGTGTATACAGGGTATCCCCTTTAAAAAACAATTTTCGGGTATTTTTTCAAGCAGCCTACAAACAATTATTTTTGGACCACTCTATATCCTGAACTAAAATATGGCCAAAAAATCGAATACCTAAATGAATTTTTAAACTATATGCCACATTTCGAGTGAGAAATGTTTTAGAGTTTGGGGACAATTTTATTTATTAGAAGTCATGTTTTCGTTAAAAAAAAATGAAAATTAATTAATAACTAAAAATCGGCAACAGATAAGTACATGGTAATAAATAATAGAAAAGCTGATCAGAAATAGATGTAGAATCTGAAAGTTTGTAAATATATAGGGAGTTCGATTTAAAATAACGATGTTGTCACCGGTTTTAGGTAGAAGCGGCAATGCCGCATTGCTGAAAATATTTTAATACGGTAGGCTAGGGGTCGGCAACCCGGAAGAGCCAAAAGTTATAATTTACACAATTTCTCAGTTTTTAAAGGGCCACGAACGGCCACAATTTGATTGCGAAAGAGACACAACTTGACATCGAAAGAGCCGCATGCGGCTCGCTAGCCGTAGGTTGCAGACCCCTGGTCACAGCCAAAGCACTGGTGAATACGCCAAATTGTCTTGCGTCAGAAACGAATAGGTTTTAATCCGACGACGGCGTCATTCGAGAGCTTTCGACGGACTGACGACACTAACGACACGTGTCACGGAGGAGGGGTACGGTGAAAAGCGAGTACAAGTGGCTGAGAGATAGAATCGGTGCCTAATCCTCGTTAATCGATTCAGAAGGAATTTTTAATATGTTTTTTTTTCGATAAAATAAATAATATTTGCGTATGGAACTAAACAGCCGCAGCTTCACATCCAAAGAGCCGCATGTGGCTCGCGAGCCGCAGGTTGCCGACCCCTACGATAGGCCATGGTCGGTTATCTGAAAAACCAAATTTTCAAAATAAACTTATTACCCTTTTTCAGGAACGTCGTAGTATTCCATCTATCGTGAATCACCCTGTATGTTGTAGGGTTGTTTTAGAATAAAAAGAAATAGGAACAATTGCACCGTTTATATCGTTATTTAATTTCAGTATTACTTTGGCATCGAAAATTGTGATAAATATTTTAATAATTTATTTTACCCTGAGATAATACATAATTCAGAGATTCGTAGAAGCTGTTTACTGTTGTAAACCACCCACGGGGTCTTAAAAGTAGTTTTGTTTATAAGAACTCACCCCAGCAGGCACGAAGTTGGTAATATAGTGTATTTCAAAGGGCCGGAATAAATTATATTAATTAAGTTAATGAAGGTTAATATTTAATCATTAAAAAAAGAGGCGAAAATATGCTTTTGAAAAAAGAACACTGGACATGCGATTTCATTGTTCCAGTTTTAATGTGAAAGACCGTTTAGATTTGACTGATTTTCTCGGCATGCGCCAGAACATGCACATACGAGGCCCAAAGTTGGTCTTTATTGCATTAACTATGGTATTCACGCTGAATTAAGTCTTATGAAGAAACACGTATGATTTTATCATTTTTATTAATGAATCTAGATACACTAAAGTAGTCTAGCAGGGGATAATTTGAAAGGATGTGAACCAACCCTATCATTAAATAGGGTACAAACGATGCTTTTCTGGTTCTTAGCGTTTGGGAGTTTTCTTTCTGTTCGGTGTAGTGGTTTTAAGTCTTTTCTTTGGGAAGTGTTAATTAGTCAAAAAGGGAACTTTATTTTGGTATTGTTAACAGTAAATGGAAATTTATAACGTTTTTCTTCGTTTCCTAGTTGTAAGCTACTATCGGATCTCGTATTGAGGATCAGGCTACTTGGAGAGGCAAAACTTTAACTCCAATTTTGCGCCTAGACGGTGTAGTTTATCGGTTCGAACGATGAGGAGGTACCCTTTTTATTAGGTATTCTTTTGTCCTTAAATCCCATGTCCTTTGTTCGAATAACTGTCATAACCAAATAGAATTGCAAAAATTAAATTTTAATTTCAGGTAAACACACATACACCCTGTATATTTCCTGCGAACTAAAAATTCTGTTTTAGCCTGTTGCCGAGAAAATTGCGTTTAACGTATCGATTACCGTGTTTACGAGAAGTATCCTTTAAGAAAATTTGATTAATTACACTAGACATAACTCTTAGAACATATAGTATTAATCAGCGATGCCCCGGCAAATTCCGATATCGATTTGTACCGTTGGGAAGTGCGTAAATTTAATTTAGTTTAATTAACTACGCTTTCCACAATAGACGCACTAAGTCAAGTGAAAATTAATTTATAGTTGATCCGTTGCACGGTTAACTGTAACGATCTTACGTCATCGTGCGATATGGACATCATATGCACTCTTGTTCTACAAACCACTATTACAACCTAATGTCCCTGCAAGGGGGGGGGGGGGGGGTATTGGGAGACAGTACCCCCTCCAGTATAGCTTATGGGAACTGTAAAATTAAATAAGCAAAGGTGACCATAATTACCAGTACTCCCCCCTAGGAAACAAAGCTGTCTACGGCAGTGCAACCACGTCTTTCGTTATTAAATTAAAAAGGATGTCCAGTTCAGCAGTAATAATTGTTTGCAGAGAAAATCCTTCTCATTTTACTGACGGCTTGGAACTCAGTATCAACTATTTTATAAAGTTCACAACAAATACCGAAACCTCATACATAAATATTATATTAAAGAGTTTTATTTTCTTGTCAATATATCCAACATTGTAGTTTAAAAGCTTTTTGACCCAATTGCATTAGATATTTCATATTACTTCCCATGCTTCATAAAAGCTTGAGAGCAATTGTCCGGGGATTTTTGCGCTTTTAGATATTCCCATTGTGTACTACCGGGCGATTTCGCATTAATTTTATATCCCTCCGAATAAAATTTAAACCGGAAATTTCATTTTTACGTTAATATTTTTATATTTGCTCAGCTTATACAGGATGTTATGAAAATGACGTAGTATATTTAAATGGGCGACTCCTTGGGTGTCCTAGAGAAGCGCTACATATTTTATTTTTTTTTTAAATCGACCGTTTTAAAAGTGGGGTAACAAACACTCTTACTCACAGGTCAGTCTGCGCTACTGTACAAAATTGAAATTCCATATAAAATTATTATAAAAATAAATTGAAATTCCATATAAAATTATAAAAATAAATTATTTTCTATATACTTATATTTATCTTTATACCTAAAGAGCTAGGAAATCCAGGCACAAACACAATCAGTTTTCTTCTTTTTCATGGGAACACAGTAATAGTAAAACAGAACCGATAGTTAGCTATTGAAAATACAATAATACAGATTATACTACAGATTATTAGATTTTATTACACGCGACGAAATTTGACGTCCAGAAGAAACGCGTCAATAAAAACAATAATCAAAGATTATTTATGGATGGGCAAGATACACGTGTAAACCGAAAAAACAGAGCGGATTACTGAGAGTGTGTTGTTGATCGATGAGACACAACGTATCCGGCAGCTGGTTGGTCCTCAACTAATAGACGCAAGCGTGCTACGCTATATGAAACTACTTCGCTCAGCCGATGTAAGGTGTCAAGAGGTCATTGGCATTTGACCTAGTGACGTACGTGGCTATTACTATTCCATATGTTTTTTTCGGGTTGTTTAAAACATAGTGCGTCATAAATGTTCTTCAATTAATTGTACAAAAAAGTATTACAGAATGGAAAAGTGTTTAAATTATTTTATTTTGTCTAAAGAGTTTAAGGTGTACATATGACAACACCGGCCAGAATTCCGTGATTGCTTACATGTATCGCAGTGCCACACAGGTGTTTTTCTGGTTTGACGTCAGGTCACTTTTACCGCTGAATGAATTGAAAGCGCCATTTATGGGTATTTTTCTGCAATTTGTCTTTATCTCAGGGTTTAAATATAATACGTCATTTCCATAACATCCTGTAGATTCAAAATCGATGTTGAAAGCACACTTACTAGCGATGACGACTTTAACTTAGGTTTGTGCAACCGCCACGATAACTTTACGCGCCTATGTGTTGGCTAGGGGTGCCAGTCCCGATGCTTTATTCTTTTCCCGGGATTTTCGGGATAATGAGTATCTAATCCAGAGATCCCGGGACTAATCTGAAAAAAAACAACATGAGAAAGATTGTGTTACTGAATACACTAAATAGAAATCTTACCTACTGTTAACTGTTACAATATAAAAAAAAACCTTAAAATTTCTCCTAAACTTGATCGTAACTTATTGCAAGTATAACCTGCTGACCAGAAACAATGTTGTGTTTCTATACTTACACCCTCGAAATGAGGGATTAAAAAATCATTTAATCCCTAAGGCATAAAAATTTTATCCTTAAATGATTAAAAAAAAATTAAAAACATTCATATTATCACCATGCACCATTAAACAAAACAAATATTAATTTTATTACTTAAAAATCAATGATAACAATGGACTATTTAGATCCATTTTTACTTATTTTTATACAGTAATACTAAAGACAATTCTAAAAATTGAAGAGTATTTCGAAACGACTATAACTTTTACGGATATATCGTGTTAAACCTTGCATGCTTTCCTTAAAGCCGCTATTAATTCTAACACACCTGTCCCAATCCGTACGGAAACATCAGGATAAGCTTAAAAACACAAAAAATAATAAAACCGTGAAAAATTCGTCGGGGCACTCGGTATTTGACTTGCGGGCTATTTGCTGACACTGGCAAAAAGGCTGTCGCGGCCCAAGAAATGTGACTTCAATTTAAGTTGTTGATGTCGGGATGTAAAAAGCTGGTCCATTTGTAAACGAAATCGTTACATTTGAACCATGTTATTACTTTAAGACGGTCATTTATCATACGTTATAAAAAAACTGCGAATCCTGCGAGATTTAAGGCGTTTAATATATTATTTCTAGGGATAAGGAACTTGGCAACCATAAAAATTCCCCCAATCAGGAACAAGCATGTCTTAAAGCAAGTCATAACACTATACTACAGAATTGTGTTCACATATTTATTATTATTAAAATTCCTTTAGTTGAAATTTGTCACAAATCACCCAAATTTCCAATAAATCCGTAGCTACGTCACCGAGAAACGATAGTCGATGGAAATTTGTATTTTTCTCGACGAAAAACCAAACGAAAATATATGAAAGAAGCAAATAAAAAATACCAATTTATTTTCTCAATATTTACATATCCATTAGAGTGTGTTTAAAAATGCAAAATTTCAGGATTAAAGAATACTTTAGTAAAAATGTTGCTCTTAATTACTGCACGACTGTGGATTTCAAATTACATAAACCACAGCTACCAATAACAATTGTATGCCACAATGCTAAAATATATGGGTGCTGTGGCAAAATAAATTTAATTGTGTCCAAATCGTTGGCTATTGTGTAAAATATGTTGCCAGTTAAACAGGCGGTATTATTATAGTTAAAATAGGTCTAAAAAAAACCGTGTTTTATAAAGCTAGTAGTGTAAACAATATAAAAGTTTTTAAAATTTAAACATTTCTCTTTATGGTCGTGCTTGTTCGGGCTTGTGGGTTGGAGGAGGTCAAACAAGACTGACGAATATGATATGGAATGGGGGGGGGGGAAATGGGATGTTGTGACGTCAAATTCTTTTAACTATTCAATGACCATCCAGAGGTTTTCCTGTAATACCGCACGTGTTCCTCGTCGACGAATCCACAGTAAAGATTGTTTCACGAAAAATGGATATAACTTAATGACTGCAGTAAAAATACCTGGGGCCATCCCATTATTTATGATCGTTTGTTATTATTATGTGGAAAGGACCGGATTGTAATAATTATAATTAAATATAGGCACATCAGGTAGGTTAGGTTGCTTAATTTATATTTAAATATCTTTTTATGGTCAAATTTGTTAGTTTTTGAGGAATGGTTCAAGAATTGTATTTTACCAAACATTCCTCAGAATAGCGTGATAGTAATGGACAATGCGAGCTATCACAGTCGCCAATTACATAAAGCTCCAAGCTCAAATAATACAAAATTGGAGATTCAGAACTACATTGCGGCGAATGATATATATTTTGAAGAAAGTTATAAAAAAAAGTGATCTTTTAGAAGTTTTAAAGACATTTTGTATAAAAAAAGTATATGTTTGTGACACATTGGCAGAAGAAATTGGAGATACAGTGCTACGGCTCCCACCCTATTATTGCATTTTTAACCCCATAGAGCATATGTGGCACCAGTTAAAATCACTGGTTAGGTCTGAAAATATTTCTCCGACTTTAAGTTCTAGTGTTGTAGAATTAATACGAAAATGCTTGAATAATATTCCCCCAGGTAGTTGGAAAAATTCAGTCCGTCACGTAATAACTGTAGAAAATTCGTATATTAGTCTGGATCGTATAATTAATCCAATTATAATTAATTTTGATGAGGATAGCGATAGCGAAACAGAACTGTCTATAGAATGACATTATAAATGTAAATAAATATGACTAGTAATATTTAAAAAAAAATGTAATTTCATTTGATTACATTAATATAATCATATCATTACTTGTTTTCCTTAGTCCGTCCCTTCATACTTCACTTGTTTATTGCCAAGCTTTTGTCGACACAATGGGACCGACCCACGAAATCATTAAGTCGTATCCAAATTTCGTGAAACGTACTGTACCGACATATCATTCCTCTGTGACAAAGATTGGAATCGCTCTCGCAACGATTGTTTAGATATTCGAAATCTGTAAAATTGTATTTGGCCAACCAAAAGAAAAGAGCCAGAAATGTTGTAAACAGAAAAAATAGAAACAGTGCATAGATTTGGGAATTTCATTCAATTCTAGACCCTGGTTTATATTTGGGCTTGCCTTGAAAAATGCTTGCTAATGAAGATTGTGGTTATTCCCTTACATATAGAATAAAGCGCCATCTTATCGCTTCTTGCATTAAATTTCATTTAAACTCATGTTTCACCAAGCCGCCCTGGAGGCAAAACCCCAAATAAATTAGCCGTTTCTTTTTCCGAAAATATTACTTACACACTAGAGTAAAGCCACTAGCCTTGGGAAGACTGTAAATTATTTAGTTTAGCCTGAAGGGTATATAAATCTAGAGACAAGGCCTATTCACAGCGAGCGGGAATCCTCGACTTATCTACTCGACGATAAAAACTTTTGTCTAAGGAACTTTCTATGTTAATCAAAGGATTTAAAAGGCCATGAAACTTTTTTGTTGGCTACATTTTTAAGTAAAGTATGCATTACAGGCGAGTACAATAAAGACTGTTAAAAATTTTAAAATTTTCGCTCGCTTAAGAGATACGGGGGAAAATCAAAACATTTACAATTTTAAAATTACCCTATATTTTATATGTTTCATACCGAAGTTTCTTTATATTGATTGTTGAATAATCTGTCGTTTTCATAATAAGTATACGGGGTCAGGAAAAAAGTTATTGGACCTAACCTCATTTTCTTAAATGAAACACGAAGAAATGGCGCAAAATGTATATTTTGTTCGCTATCTGGAAAGACGGTAACCATTTAAGGACATATTCCGAACATTTGCGATGATTCCCGTTATATTTTACCTTAATTTGAATCTTTTATTTCGCTTCAAAGTAATAAAGTTTAAATAAATCGCCTAGGAAACCATGGAGTGTCATATATTTGAAAGGAGAATTTAAAATAGTATCTTTTTAATTTAAAATTTACAGGGTGCTCCATTTAAAAAAAAATCAGGTTAGGTCCGATAACTTTTTTACCTGACCCCGTATACTTATAATGAAAACGACAGATGATTCAACAATCAATATAAAGAAACTTCTGTGTAAAACATTTTTCTATATCTCTTTTAACTAAGAAAATATAGGGTATTTTTTTTTAAATTGTCAATTATTTGATTTTCCCCCGTATCTCTTAAACGGGCGAAAATTTTCACATTTTGATTTTACCATTTTAAGTTTGCCTCAAAAAGAGCACATGACACCTACATTACTTTTTTGGTAGCACTAACAATAACGGAGATGCCATATAAAAGTGTCGAAAATAGGACACCTTGTATATATATTTTTTAAACGAACCTATAAACATTGGGATAACGATCCCTAAAAATCAGACCAACTGCCACGTACCCCAAATATGTCGATTTGACAAGTTTTTCAATCTCAAATGTCAGTTAATGTCAGCTCCGTTAAAACCATCATAATCACGACTATCGAACGACCTTAAAAATAGTTGTAAATGCACGACCCGTTGTAAGACTTAATTAGTGTATGTAAATCTATAAAATTGGTTCCAAATTATAAACAAGACCTAATTGTGGGGAAGCTGAGCTCAAATTGCATAAATAAGAGCGACCGATCGCTAACGAAAATTTATGGACCAATGGCAAAATGTATTTGCGTTGTCCGAATTGCGCGTTGCCTCAAATATGTTGTGGCTTGTTGGTTAAAAAAAAAATCGGTATAGTATAGGAATATTGCAATCGATAAAATTTTTATTAATTAAATTTAAAAAAATATTCATTATGGTCGAAACTGATTTATTTTCCACTTACACACTGTAAATAAACCAAAATTATATGGTAGGTAACGCCTTTTACAGATACCTGATATTTGTAGCTCTTGCCCGTGATTTTACCTCACACTGTAAACACTCCTATGCAAAAAAACCGGGCGTCATCCTATTTATCAATCACATTTGACTATTGATGATTTTAATAGTGGATCTGCCTGTGTCATTCCATGGTGATGGCAGATTCGTAGTAATAAATCTGAATTAAAATATGGAATGTTGACCATACACTTTTATTTAAATACAGGGGTCCCACCGGTAGCCGCCTCGATCTACCTATACAGGGTGTTTCTTAATAACATGCATAACATTTAAGAGGATATTCTTGGGTCCATTTTCAGAAAAAAAAGTTTCATATGAGCATATGTCCCTAAACGTCTTAACTTTTGAGATACGCTGTTAAAGATTTTCATGATTTTTTTAATAATTTGTTAACCACAGTAAGTACAATCACGTAACGAAAAAATTATAGGTCACTATTTTATTTATCTGTTTTTAGGCGAAAATAATAATTATGGAGCATAATTATTGTCTGCCTTCTACCTCAGCTGATGCTACCGTTAGAGAAACTAAGGTGAATTTTAATATTTAAAAAAAATTCTAGATGTTTTATTTCTTTCCGAGTGAGTTGAGATTTATTTCAGTTAAATATCAGGTAATACTTTTGTGTGGCGACAGTTTGGTTAGCTGGGAAAGTAGGAAATATCTGCATGATATTTTTAATAGTTTTGGTCAGAGTTCAAGTGCAATTATTGATCATGTAGTGTGTAATAATATGTTTATCTAAGTTCACTATTTTTAGAACTTTGCAGAGAACACTAAATATATTGTAATAGATGTTGAAGGTTCGTAATAAAACATCAGCGGACATTAGCCATGCTAAACATATATTTTAAGAACTCTAATAATATCTTAACTCAGTCTCAATATTAATAATGTACTCGAAAAAGGGTTGATTATTAATTTTGAGACTGAGTTAAGATATAGTTCTTAAAATATATGTTTAGCATGGCTAATGTCCGCTAATGTTTTATTACGAACCTTCAACATCTATTACATGGCGATCCTGGCGCACCTGGTTAATTCTGCATGGAAACCTTATCTTGTTGATTAAACCTAACAAACCTGAACAAATTCTAATTGAAACGTATTATCATTGATAATGAGAAATTTAAATTTGGCCATTTCCAAGGTACAAAATTATTTTAAAAACTGCCTTGGCAATCCCTTAAATAGACCAAGCTTTTATTTGAGCTTCAAAAGAAAAACCATAGACGCCTGAACTAAAAGCCTCAAATTTTTTGCTCGCACGTTCTTCAGAGTGCAAAATAAAACTTTTAAAACGAAATAGTCCAAAATTTATTCATGTGACTGTTTGGTTTTGTGCTATCTGGCACTGATTGATGCGCGTTTATTTTATAAACAATCCAACTTTATTTTTCATGATGATTCAAAATGTATTTTTTGCTCCATAAATCGATTTTATTTGCGGGATATATCATGTTTTTATTTCAAATTCAACAAAACTTTTGATTGATTTAAACGATTTTTGGCCATTTAGGTGGATTATAAGGAATTTTAGAAAATATATTAATAAAGCTAGCCGCTATCTATCTCTTCAATTTATTATTACGAAAATATTCTAAAATATCTTCCCTCGATTGTACGTACTATTGCATTAAGGCGCTGACGATTTTTGGCTAATGCTGGGGGATTTGGGGAAAACTTCTGAAAAAACTTCTTACCATTAAAAATCCTTTCATTATTTGTAGTTTGTTAGTTCATCAATAGTCAAATAATCGTTAGAAAAAAATCATTGCACAAGAACAATTTTTTTTGTATCTCTCTGTCTCAATTATCCTCATAACAAAAAAATATCACATCGCGAACAAACCCGAACAAATAAGTAAGTCGGTTTCAAAGAACGTCGCGCCGAATACTGCCCAGTGCGACGAGATACATTTTGTTGTCCAGTGTATCGCAGACATGTTCTATTTCGTTGAAGACGGGGCTACGCAATGTACATTCCGAGTCGCAAATATTTTTTGTACCTATTGATATTTTTTTCTTGAATAAATTAGTCAAGTCACGTATGTTGTTGATATCTTTTGATTTTTATAAAATTC
Source organism: Barypeithes pellucidus (assembly GCA_963991005.1). Taxonomy (NCBI): domain Eukaryota; kingdom Metazoa; phylum Arthropoda; class Insecta; order Coleoptera; family Curculionidae; genus Barypeithes; species Barypeithes pellucidus. The sequence continues at coordinate 2,559,310 of OZ022559.1, forward strand.
TGTAATTATTATATAAAAAAATTGTAATTATTATGTATCATAAAATCATTTATTTAAAAGGGTTTATTTCGTAATTAGTTAAGTGTGGTATATGACACATGTTTTGAGTTTCTTCTGAAATTAACCGTAAATGTACCGAATTTAATAACCATCAGTCTACATTAATTATTTTGCATGTATAAAAAAAAATTGTCACGGTATTGAATATATTTATTAGAAAATATTATTTTGGAAATAGCAGTTGACGACCAAATTTTATTTCTTACGCGAATATGATAACTATGAGGAAATCGAAGAAGAAATTAGAAATTCCTAACAAAGCATGACTTTGACGTCGTTGTGAAGAAGACTGTACCTAGATAGAAAATAAAAATAATGCTCCGGCCATGCATGGCCTGCTTTATTTACTAACATTTTTAATTTTTTTTTATGATCAAATACAAGCACTATAGGAAAAATCCTTTAGGGCACTCTGGGAGTGGTGCGTGTGCGCAAAAAGCGATTCACGTTGGTTTTGAATCGTTGGAGGTTATATTCGTTGGGAAAAACGACCTCGGGAAGGTCGTTCCACAAGGATGAAGTCCTCCAGATGAAAGAATTATTAAATAATGAAGTTCGAGGAGTACTAAGCTTAACCACATATGGATGGGCGGCAGTGGTTCGTTGTGTATTTCTGCTATTCGTCGCTCTGGGCGGAACTAAGAGGGCAAGGTCAGCCGAGCACCTTCCATGAAAATATCTGTAAAAGAGAGTCAAATCCCCAACCTGTCTTCGATCTTTTAGGCTGTCGAGGTTCTTCGTCGACTCGTTGTCTCCGATCAGACGAATAGCCCTCCTTTCGATGGAATCCAGTAGCCGAAGAGTATGTTTGGGTGCAGAGCTCCAGACATGAGAGCAGTACTCTAGTAATGGTCGAATCTGGGCTTTGTATAGTGTCAAAAGTTGTTGAGGTGTGTACAACTTTCTGGTTCGGAAGAGTACCCCAAGCTTCTGAGAAGCTATCTTGGCGATTGGCACAACGTGGTTATGCCAAGACATATTTCCTCCCAGATTGACGCCCAGCAAATTAATAGATGATGCCAGTGGGATTGCGTGTCCGGCCATTACTATTTCCGGTTCTGTAATGTTAACCTTTTTAGAGAAAACTGCTGCCTGGGTTTTTTTAGCGTTAAATTCGACTTGGTTACTGTTACCCCAAGCCAAAATTTCTTCCAGGTCTTTGTTGAGGCGTGATACTTCATGCTGTCTGCGAAGATGTGCGTCGGCAGCCGATGTTTGTGCATTCAAAGAGAAATATGAGATAAGTGTGCTATCGTCAGCAAAACTAAATATCGGATTGTTAGTTTTCACTAGAAGGTCGTTAATGTAGAGTAAGAAGAGAGTGGGAGACAATATAGACCCTTGAGGAACACCGCCATTGATGGTGAAGGTGTCTGAGAGAAATCCATCAATCGCCACTTGCAGAGAGCGGTCCTTAAGAAAGCTAGATAACCATGCACATAATCGACTGGGAATACCATAGGATCGAAGTTTACTTAGAAGCCCCTCATGCCAAACAGGATCAAAAGCTTTAGAAATATCCAGTGCAACAACCCGAGACTCCCCATGATGTTCGATTGCGTTGTTCCAAATATGTTGATCTGGACTTCCGAAAACCATATTGATGATCGCTGATAATGTTGAAGCATTCCAGGTACTTTAGAAGATGATGGTTAATAGCTTCCTCCATTACTTTTGATATAACTGAAAGCAATGCGACTGGTCGATAGTTGTTAGGCAGGGTTCTCTTACCTTCCTTTGGAATAGGCTGGACTCGCGCCGTCTTCCAGCAAGATGGAAATATTCCTTTATTGTAGGATAAGTTGAAAAGTCTACAAAATACTGGTGTTAATTCATCGGCGCATCTCTTGGAAACTATAATAGGAATTTCGTCTGGACCAGTAGCTTTTTTGATGTCGAGTCCTTTCAGGATTCGTTTGTCGGGACGCTGACGGAACACGATTTCGGTCATTTCCGATTGAACTGCAGGAATGTCGGGTGGTGTTCTTCCCTGGAAATCTACAGTGGAATATGAAGAAAATAGTTCAACAAGTAAGTTTGCTTTGTCTCCGGCTGTGGATGCTATAAAAATATGCCTAAAATGCCTAAAAATAAAAGTATGTTAAATTCTATTAACTAATCAAGCAGGCCTAGGTCCCAAATGGTCCAATTTCAATTCGAAGATTTTTTATCATTTACACCTAAAAGTTCGCTTATCCTGGGACACACTGTATAATTTTGGTGAATATAAAAACTTGTTGATTTAGTACATATTTTGAATACTAACCACTATGTTCCAGGCAAATAACCGTAAACCTAAAGAAAGAAGGAATAAATAAAAAGCAATATTTTTCCTTCCGAAAATAAGAGCATAAAATATACAAACTGTTTTAGACTTAACGAGAAAACTCACACGAATTTCGAACGTAATAAATCCGGAATGACTTGCACATATGAATAAAACTCGAGAGTGCACCGTTAAAAATCGGCTTTCCCAGTCGATGCCTTTTCCGTCTTTTGTTCCGCCATCTGAAAACTTTTATTTAGAAATATTGCGAAATCCGCACAATAAATCAGCGGAATATTGTTTCTCCAGGGACCCTGTATCTAAAATATTCGTTCACAAATGAACAATAAACCTGCGAACAATGACCGTTTCAGTATCCAGCCGTTCGAAGGCCAGCCCTTATGCCTGAGTGCTTCACAATAAATGATTTACAAAGTTCTCAAAATATGGAAAGTGGGTTGTTGTGTATCGGCCGGGGAATTCCACCGGTTATGGTTTCGGGCGTTCAGGAATTTTATTTTAAAATATTGCCCGCTTAGGCTCTAGGCAATATCTTTTAAAATATTGTTTAAAGCGGATCAAGGTCGGTGAAAGCGTTCTTGCTTATTTTTTTTATTATTCTTGTAGCATAAGACGGATGTTTCTTGCTCAATTTAACTCAAAAAACGTGACAGTTGTAATAGACAATTAAATGTCATATTTGCTGCATTTTATTCGTGATCTTGCTATTATTTCAATGAATTTGTAATATTTTCCTGCGAATAATGACCATACAGATCCCTCCTGCCGGAGTGCTTCACAAAGTTTTGAAAATATGGAAAGCGAGTTATTGTGTACAGGCAGGGGAATTTCACCAGTTATATTTTCGAGGTCTGAAGAAATTTTTAGATCATTGTTTTATTTTACTTTTTCTCTTTCAAAAACTACAAACCAAGGGATAGGGAAACAAAGTAACAGATATAGATGATCCATATTCTACCGACTCCATTTTACAGTATTATTTGAAGCGGATCATTATTTTTGAACCGGATATAGTCATGTCAGGACACGCAATTCCGCTGACCTCGACTATTAATTTGCTGGCCGTCAATCTGGGAGACCAAATATCTTGGCATAAACTTGTGGCAATCGCCCAGCTTCGCAGGAACTCGGTGTGTAAGTCCAGATATACAAATCTACTATGACACTCTATAAAGACCAGAATCGACCTCACTAGGATAATCCTCCCATATCTGGAGCTCTGCACCCGAGCATACTCTTCGGCTACTGGATTCCATTGAAAGGAGAGCCATGGCGCTGATCGGAGAACACGAGCAGCGACAACCTAGAACATCGAACACATCTTTAAACGAATTCTTTCATCTCGAGGACGTCATCCTTGTGGATCGATCTTCCTCAGGTCATGGTTCCCAACGAATATAACCTACAACGATTCAAAACCAACGGGAATCACTTTACTCCCAGCGGCAAAACACAAATGCTATCCATAGAACCGGGCTGGTACGGAATCGGTCATGTATATCTAAGCATCTACTAAGCTACATGGACTTGCGATTGTTTCTAAATGCGTATACTTAAAAACAACAATGATGACATATGGCTATTTTTGCTCCAATGCAATGGGCAAATGTAAAGAAAGGAAACTGGAGCATGCGCAAGTGTATATCATAAATGTAACCGAAGGAGATAGGAAGTAATGCACGAAATTTTTTCTCATTACAAGTTTTCCTGCTTTCTTAGTTCGCTGTACAAGCACAGCAGAACTTTACGCATTCTAAACACCCTGTTATCTTCGGGTCAATGCCCGCTTAAGCCTATCTTAACCATGTTTCCTATTTTACATTATAAATTTCCTCGGAAGATATATTTTTATTGAATGAAGGCGAGTTTATTACAAAATAATCAGATGCTCTAATTCTCACTTTAAGAACGCAACTATGTTAAACTTGTAAGTTACAACTTAGGGTAAGCTAATTTGATAAGATGTGAAAAATGACAAACGTCACGCGATACGCTTGTTACAACTTAACATCGTTATAACGTTCCATGTCGGTTATTGTTTTGTATAGTGTGACTTTTTTGAATGGCCTGCCTGCTGGTTATGCAAGGGGAAGCAGCCACAGAACGTACTTTTTGTACAACTATAATTATTTTTTTTTTACATGTGCCCCGAAAGTGCCTCTTTTCATGCATGTTCTCTTCACCGAAAGTGGCGTTTTCCAAATGAGCGGGCGGGAAAGTATCGAAGCGGGCGGGAAAAATCTTTCCCCTTCTCCGCTTCGAGTCACCATGTGCTCATAAATAAATAAAACCAGAATTGTCGGTGTGGGATTTGAACCCGCGACTCTCAGATCACAAGGCGTACGCTATACCACTAGGCCACCGAGCCTATTTGTCAAAAATAATAAACATATATTTACATTCTCCATGCGCGAGTGTTTTCATGTCATGTAGACAGGAAAACTGTCTGAAGAATTTATTTATTTGGCATCAAAGCTTCGGAGCACTTGTAAAAAATACGGTACATATCTCGGGCCGTTGGAGGCTTTTCCGAACTCGTGCGGTCCGCATCTCGTCCGTAAAAGCCTCTTTTCGGCCCTTGATACGTAATGTACTAATGTTGGTTGGTTTCCCTTATTAAACTATGAGTGAATTGAAGTCTGACTGGTAAAGGAGTAGGAAAAAACTTTTAGAACTTTATAGGAAAATGTAATATCTGTCACCAAAGACAGTAAAAAATAGGCAAGAGTAAAAATTATACCATCCCTATCTACCCCATTCACGCCGGTATACAGGCCGGATGACGTTGGATGTCCCGTGGGGGTACGAGGTAAGGTACGCACTCCCAATCCGTAGGTCATACCGCAATGCGAGAAACCACGGGCTTTCACGGGCTGAAAGCCCGTGAGGGAACGTCATATAAACATGGATCATGGTTTTTTTTTTTTTTTTTTTTAATTTAATTGGCATTTGACTAATTAGTCATGCAGCCAGTCACAAAGTAAATATATATTGTTTTTACTGTGCATTCTTATTCCTTCTAAATGTCTGTACATATTTTTCACTGAAAAATATGCCCCGTCTCGAGAATCGAACTTGAGACCTCCGCAGCCGAATGCCAACAACTTAACCTGCTAAGCTGTTACCGCGGTCAAATCATGGTTCTAATCATGGAAACTAACGAAGTGGAAACAATTGAGAAAAAAATCCTCACACATACACAAACACATCTCGTTGTCTGTATTCACTTAACCTTAATTAAAATTATAGAAATGTCAGGAAAAATAAAAAACCAAAAGAATAATTTTTATGTTAAAATAATCCTCTAGCAGCGTTAATAGAATCTATATAATTTTTTTAATGAGCCATAAATAGATCAAAGATATTTTAATGGAGCCCATTGTTCCCCATGGAAATGACATAATGGTTTTTTTCACTGCCATTAATTATTGGATATTGTCCATTGTATCGTATCATTACTTTAATGAATATGGACTTTTTTGCTCCATTATTTAAAGAGAAAACACATGTAACATGCATGCCGTGTTATTTTACCTTAAATAAATAAATTTAGAAGCCATGGGATCATTATTTTAGAGTTATAACAATATTACAACAGTATTTATATGCAGATATACAAACATCAGAACAACAGAACATCAAAAATATGTATTTGTATTTGATTTTTAAAAAATCATAATATTAGTGTAGCACCTATTATTATACATACATTTGGAGTTGTGTGTGACCGCAAAAAAGACACTTTATGTAGATTATGGATAGAAAATTAAATATTCATAAGTATATCTTTCTTTTACGCTCTACAATGCTTTTCGTAATAACACTCCACCCATATATTATATTTTGCACTGTTTTGGCATCTCAAGAAATAATTTAATATTTACTGTAATAGTTTTTCTTTTAAATAAATATAGCATATAAATAATAAAAATAAAATAGAAATACAGTTCATAAATTTATTTTTTGAGGAATTGGAAGATAATTTATTTCGTCAATATACTTGAACGTGTACATACAGAAGTAAATAATGCATTTTGACATAAAACATAAGTGCATATAAATTAGTTAATATTATAGTGAACTGAAAACATACAAACATGAAACATTTTTCTTTAATAAGAACGATGATTAATAGAAAACGAATCGATCGAAACTACTTAGCTGTAAATATGGTAAAACTGTATTCCAAGTGTGGTATAATTTGTATTTCGTGGTTATTAAATAAAAAAATGGAAAAATCCCACTGCACTTGATTGAGTTTTAAAGTAATTGATAAAATATACAGGGTGTTATGGAAATGACGTATTATATTTAAACCGGCAAATTCTAAGATGAAAATAAATTTAAAAAAAACCATAATTGGCGCTTTGAATTATTAAGCGAAATTATACACTTTATATGAAATCTGAAAATTTACATGGCCGCTACTGACGACGGTCGGTGTTGTCATATCTACACGGCAAACTCTTTAGAAAACAAATTATAATTTTAACAATTTTTCATTTATGAACAAATATGATTCCAGAAAACCGACGGCGAAAGTTAATTTACAAAACAAATAATGGTAATATTACACACAAATTTCAAATTCGTCACAAACACAGGAAAGTAAATAGGTCAAGCGTCATTGACCTTTTTATTATTTGTCAAACCCAGGGCCGGATTATCATAGGGGCCAGTGGGGCCAAGGCCCCAGGGTCTCCACCATGGGAAGGCCTCCACCACCCGTAAAGAAAAGTTTTCGAAATAACTGTTTTTCACCAATTTGAAAAGCAAATGCGTAAGATCACGTTACTACTCTAGTAAAACGTAATAAATACTGAACCAATTCTATTTATATCTTTCATAAAGCGTAATTCGATGTTAAACATATCATCGGCTGTATTCTGTATTTATTCGAAACGTTACAAATTCGTTTTAATTTCCCGCTTGACTGCGACATCTCTCGTGAGAAACGCTAACACTAATAGCGTTTTTTAGCGGTTGCTCGGCGAGTGCTTTGATGAGGGATGAGGGCCCCCACCACACCTGGCCCCATGACATTAATTTGTTTGATCCGGCCCTGGTCAAACCCATAACACCCTGTATATACCTATTAACAAAAAAATATTGAGATTTTTAAAAATGGTTATTCCCTGATACGCACCAAATTTCTATTGTTTACACACAAGCCGCCCTACGTTTCCCTCTGTAAAAAATATAATCTTTATAAACGTAATTTTGTAAAGGATTTCCACATGGCCGAAGCCTTTGTTTCTCAAAGATTATGCGGTTATATTCACAAAGAGACAACGAAAAGTTCGAATTATACATGTGGCTGTCGAGGCCAAGCCGCTCGCTTCTCGTTATTTTAGAAAAACAAGAGCTCATTAAAGCTACAAAATAAAATAAAATGCAACTAAAAAAGAACGATAATTATAGTAAGCGACCTCTACAGCTTCAATTTTCGTTCTACAACAAAGTAAGAGGACATCTTTAACGAGTTTCGGTCAGTGCAGACTCGTGAAAACCGGCAATTTGGTTTATTAATAATCACACATTATGCTGAAAAATAAATGAACATTGTTAATTTAAGTGAGCAATCCCTCCTGACCAATTTTTCTGATGTGGAGGACACATCGACATAACTTCTCCATAATTAATATTAATAGTCATTTTCGCCCCCTACTGTCTATTAGTATTACTAGAATCAATATTATTTTGGAAGCAGCGCGAAGGAAATACACAAAATTCCGCCACCATGAAATTTTGGTCAAGTTTGATATTTTTATTTTTTATGGGATTTTCATGATTTTGTAATCAATTTTTAGATCCATTTATTGTGTTTTTCCGCAATTATTTATAAAGTCACATTTTTTGATTAGGCTATATTATACAGGAGTTGTGTTTTTGTCGCAATTTCAAAACACTGTAGGAAAATTGAGGTGGATAATTTTATTTACATTACATACTGTTTCTTGTCATCTTTGATGTATTCTAAACATTTCGTTTCTTGGTTCATTCCATTATTTCATTTCTGCTGCTAGCTGCAAAATTTGAAATCAATCAAAATTTCAGGATGGCGCAATTTTGTTGCCGGCGAGTGTATATTAATAAAAAGATTGCTAAATTATCACACACCATATCGGAAATATTGCATGGAAGAAACAACGATCTTTTATAAAAGGAAATCTTAATTTTAAATGACTTTTCGCCGTAGCGCCACATAACCCCATAACAGGTCTTGATTTTATTCTCCAACGGGGAACCAGAAATCCGATACCCAGGATTACTTTTTATCCACTTGATGTGTTTTTCTGCGTCAGTCTGCGATAAGGGCCATCGAGGATAGAGGCACAACATAAGTCCCTTTAAGTAGTAAAGGGATAGAAGGGCTACTGCAAAGATTATTGCCGTTCCCATCCTATGTTTTTTATTTTGCGGAAGTGCCTACTTAACCCACTTTTTACAACGTTATTTACTTGTATTAAATTTTTATTTTCTTTTTATTGTTGGAACTGTCCCATTTTTATATTATTTGAAAAGGAGATATACAATTTATGACCAAAAAAAAACATCGTTTGCCTCTTAAAATAAGGATGCAAAGCGAACATCAAAATTACCTACACTAATATAAAATTTCAAATTCAAACACATACCGTTATATTTGTAAAACTATTAGGCCGACCTGTAGTGGCGTTATTTACAAGCAATTTTTGCAGTGACCGGCGATACATGCCGGAACTTCTGGTTAATAATTGCGTTGGAGAAACTAAACTGTTGATCTTTGAACATTAATTTTTCAATACAAATTGTAGTAGGAGTGTAAATTATTTATATATAAAAGTAACTTTAGTAAAATGACGTGAAATATAAAAGGGTAAAGTAAGAAATTATTGACTGGGGACACGTGACCGGCGATACATTTTTAAATTCATATTTGAATACTGCAACTATAATCTAAAAAAAAAGTATTAAAATTGCTTCCTAATGCAGGAATAACATATATTTCGCAAAATATATTCGTTTCTGCAGGCAAATAGTTTATTTTAGTAAGTTATATGCTAAGGACTGAAAGTTGCCTCTAAAAAAATGTTGACCCATTTGACATATTTAAGGTTGACGTTTGCGGACCTTAAATTTATTATTAATTTTGCCTATTAAGAAACCTTTATTATTTAATTTGGGTTGTATGTACCCTGTATAAACAATACTGTATATTATAACAGTAAATAGACAAATAGCGTGGCAACAACGCTACGAAGTTAACTTTTCCCATGTCACAGTAAAAAGGAAGCTAGGGAAGTAAAAATTCATTCGGTCTCAAAGTCAACATGCCGTAAGTAACAAAACATTGGCAATAAAAGTTTTTCATTTTCCTCGCAAAAAGTAGAAAATCCCAGAACATACGGTGGTGTCCTTTTCAACTTTTAAGACGTTGAAATAGCCCGAGCGGGCGGCCGCTTCTTGTTAGTTTTGACCAAATATACAAGGATAAAGTTTTAGACAGTTAACTAAGTTAACTTTCGGGTTAACTTTCGTTGGCTTTCTCCACGCGCAGTAATTTAAAAAAGCTCTAATTCATTAAGGGTAGTGTAGTCGCTTTCTTTATTGTGATGTAGATGTGGAGCGATTTTTGGTCACATTACTCTCAGATAAGTTGGAGTAATCTGTCATAAAATGACCATTATAAAATTAATATGTTCGTTGACTTTCAGCGCCAGAGAAAATCAATTTCTCATTTTTTAAACAAATATTCAAAATAAACCGATTATAAACAAACTGGAACACAATTTCAGATTAATAAATCTAACCTTATTCTCAGATCGATCGCGGTCGTAGGGTCCAAAGGTTGGGAGCAAATCAAGCTTGATCTGTTAAGCCTAGATTTAGTTAAAAGAACGATCCAGATTACCTCCTCTACATCCAGACTCGATGAAAGAGCGATTCAGATGGATTGGAGCAGTCTGACTTAAATAAAGAACGCGACTTGTGCTTGCACAACAAACCGCCAAAAGGTAAAAACAATGGGGATGTTGTTAAATTTAGTCCATCAAAGAATTTAGTCGTCCAATGTTTTTAAAAGAAAAATTAAATTTCAAGTGAGTTCCTCTTAAAGCTCTATTTCTTTGGATTAAAATAATAATCACTGCTAAACTTACCGTTCCTGCTGAATTTAATGTAAATGGAGGGTAGCAACAACCGACAAAAGAATTATATTTTAAAACACTGGAACTTCGCCCGGAACGTCAACCGCCAATCTCGAAAATGAAATAAAATTTTTGCGGTAAAAAGTGGAACAGAAGCATATGCGACTGCCAAGATTCGTAAAATTTTCTGAAGAATTATTTTATTTAATTCGGCAGCGAATGTCGCCGTCCTATTTGACGTGATATCATGAAGAATGCATTCGGCATGAAAGCAGTGGGGTATAAGCTTCAATTATTAATCAAGAATAATTTGTATACAATAACTAATATATTTTTTATTATCAAACACAAGCACTATAGGAAAAATCCTTTAAGGCACTCTGGGAGTGGCGTGTGTGCGAATAAAGCGATTCACGTTGGTTTTGAAGCGTTGGAGGTTATATTCGTTGGGAAACGCGACCTCAGGAACGTCGACGTTAAACAAGGATGACGTCCTCCAGAAGAAATAATTCGAAAACAATGAAGTTCGATTAATACTAAGCTGAACCAAACATGGATGGTCAGGAGTCTCGTCTGTAAAAGAGATTCAAATCACCAACCTGTCTTTAATGTTCTAAGCTGTCGAGGTCCTTGGTCAGCTGGTGATCTCCGATCAGACGAATGGCTTCCAATCAACTGTATTTCGGTAAAACAATAAGTTATTAACAAGTGAAATAAGCTAACTGAAGTTTATTTTGAAAGAAATACGTCGAAAATAAAGATTCAAGATACGAATGTGCAATTAGCTTTTCTCTAAGAAGCACAGATAGAATGAGCCAGTCATTCAAAGTGCAGCAATAAAATAAATGTGCTGTGCCAAGGAAAATATATCAAAAACTATATAAAATATCAAAGTTTCCCTAAAAGTCCTAACGGAACAGCGTCATGAATTTTGTTAAACCAGCAGAGTAGTCTTTAAAATGACATGTTTTTGTAGTTTGAATATGTAAAATTGTCTACAAAGAACATGTTGTAAACAAAGGCGAAACTTTAAGAAATTCCAGACAAGAAATACGACCGACAAGAGTAGTTGTTTAATTTCACTAAACTTTTTCCCATTATAAATTTCCCAACTGTATTGCTGAATATTTTGCTTAAATTTAAAGCTGCATCACGTACGAGAAAATTACATATAATGCAATGCATACAGAAATAAAGACGTGTTTACGTTGTATAACATTTTACAACACTGTTACAAAGTTTACGTTCTTGCGAAATTCGGCTACAGAAATGCGAAAATATGAAAGTTTCTTTAGTTTTAGTTCGTCTATATACAGTCGTCCGGCGTTCAAATTCAAGTCAAAGTTCGTTTCATTTTGAGGGTTTTCATGGAACTTGATTAGCAAGCCGCTAAACTGATTAAAACGAATTTCTTGTATTTGTACTTGTAAAGTACTTGTAAAGATACTGTTTCAAAAAGGGTTGAAGAGAGCAGAAATTTGATACAATAATAATTTTACTATAGTGTTTGTTAAAATTTACTATCTATTTTAGTATTTACTTGATTTTACTAAAGGACCCCGCAGAATCCTTATGGAAAATGGGTCCCGGTCAAATTGGCCCAAACTTTCCTCACTGATAGGACTCGGTGAGTAGATAAAAAGTGTCCATTCCAGTCCCACCCTTTCCATTTAGGATTTTAAGGGTATCATATAATCTTCCCAGGGAGTTAAACCACAAAGTACGTAAATATTCTTTAAAACTGTCCCAATTTACAATAAAAATATTTTTTATCAACAACACGAGCTGAAACTGTATTTATCTTGCGGGTTTCATCCAACAATTTCCCTTATTTGTTTTCCGGAATTAACCCGTATTCAGCAGTAAACGGAGGATTATCAGTTTGTAGAGATACATATAACGCAAAGAAAATGTCTGATTGAATAGAAATGCCTGAATAATTTTTGATAATGCGGGTTTCCTTTGAACGCCAGCCAAAAATTTTAAATTGATTCGCAAACACGGAATGCTTTGCTAAATCATCACAAAGAGAAGAAGTATTTCATAAAAGAAATTTGTTTAATCGGGCCGTTTTAATGATTTCGCTATAAAAAAAAAAGGAGGCTTGTGTGTTCTGTATAGTTATTTTTTGTGATTTATTTTAAAAATCTGCTACAAACTCTCTAAGCCGGGGGCCCATGTTATCCTTGATTTTTACCTTTGGTAACTAAATACTCCAACTAAATTGTATGTGAAATATACAGAAATAATTTTGGTTCAATGTTTCATTATTATACTGAATTCTGCTATCATTAATTCATTGTTATTCTATTATTCTTCGATTTCATTTAGGAACGAATGATAAAAAAAAAGTAAATTATTCAACTGGGTTTTTGAGCAAAACAAATTAATTATTTAAAGATGTACAGGGAATTACTTTGTTAATCTTACATTTTATTTTTCCTTAAGAATTCTGTTAGAATTCCCAGCGTAACTTAGGAAATAAAATCCGAAATTAAGAATTTAAACAATACACGTTTTTTGACTCTATAAAATCAGTTCTAACTCTCTTTTGAAAATGGAAATCAACATTTGACTTGTCTCACTTGAGCTTGACTTGTACTTAACTGATTTTTATATAAAATATATCTTAAAGTTAAAGAAAATTAAACGTATTTTAAGATATAATTTTTCATTAAAATTATTCCTAATGCCAAAGTCTAGATCATATAGAGTTCAGCTTTATCAAATACCAATGTATGGAAAAATTTTCCCAGACCACCCGATGACATACCTTATACAATAAGGACGTATTTTTGTCTTCACAGTAGCACTTTAAAATACTATTTCAGATTGAATGGTACTACCAAGAAAAGGTGAAAAATGATTTTATCTTTGATTTATTCAAATAACGTCTGTTCAGATTGTGTGGGACTGCTAAGAGATGGCGCTGCGCGTTGTATTTTCTCGACTACCGTTGATAATACAGCGTGAAGTATAGAGTCTTCTCTGATGATGTATGTACACCTACCATATACTGACGAGAATAAAAGAGTTCGAAACCGATCTGCAGCAGGTGGTGACATCCTATCAATGGAGAAGGCTTCCTTTTCTTGGTAGTACCATCTGAAATAGTATTTTAAAGTGCTTCTGTGTAAACAAAAATACGCCCTTATTGTATAAGGTATCATCGGGTGATCTGGGAAATAATAATTTTTCCATACATTGGTATTTGATATTAATACCACCTGAAAAGCATAGGCTTCCTCTTTGATTGAGTTCAGCTTTATTTTGGGTATTTTTGAAGGAAGAACGTGGAGTAATTTTTAACTTTAATGGAAAGATGCAGATAAGAAAGTTATTGAAAGAACACACAACACAAAATCAAACGAACAACTATGGGCTTCCTCGACCGCTAAATTATGATCAAAACTTCTCGTATTTTGCCTAACACAGTTAGTTAGATATAAAAAAGAAATACTATTTCAGATCGAATTGTACTACCAAGAAAAGGAAGCCCTTCCTATTGGTAAGTAAGAAAGTTCTTAATTTCGTTTATTCAAATAAATATTTAAGCATTTACCTAAATCAGACGTTTCTTTCATTTAAAAGATCATGGGTTCACGATTTACATATGGATAAGGTTAAAACTCATAAAGGGGATGTAAATAAAATGTAATGAGCTTTCAGTTTTATACCGCACGAAATAAGTGAATCAAATTGGAAAAGAAATGTGAACCATTTAAATGGAAATTATGTTGCCTCGATCTAGCCAACGAAAATGATTGGTCGTAGCTATTCGGAGTTTCAGATGAAACAATTTATATAAATTCGATACGGTTTGCTGAACCATTCGATATTTAATATGAAGGTTACTTAAGAAAGTAGCGATCAACACTGAACAATTATTAGTATTATACAGGTTGGAGAAATTGGAGAAAAACAACCCAAACTGGCGCTATCAATTAATAACTTAATAAACGAGTCACCTTATGTCAAACCGAAAAAACACGTGGTGGGGACTAGCGAGAGATTTAAACAATTAATGTGGTAATTATGCTGTCAAAAGACGTCAGTGACCGCTTGAATGTTCGCCGGTGTTGTCATATTTACACGTCAAACACTTTAGAAAAAATACTGACCAATTACTTCCATAAAAAACAAACGGGAACAAATTTAAAATCACATTACTAAAAGCAAGTTATTTCACAACAGAACGGAAAACGATAGTGCTACAACTGGTAAACTTTACACCTTATTTATTAAGCCAGAAATATCTTAACAATAAAATTCGTATACAAGCACGTGTGAATTCAAAGGAAATAAGTGTCCCTGTCACGCGTCAAACGAGACTGAAGCGTTCGACGGTTTCCAACGACCAAAGTTGAGACAAGTTGTAGTTTCTCATAACTGTTAACCTACTGACCTAAATACTCTTGTTAAGTGAAAATGCATGTTTGTTCGGGTTTGTTAAAATTCAGCGATATAATAATTTTTTCTATGGCTTCTAGAGCGGCTCGCAACTAAATCGCGTAAAATAAATTTAAATAAAATGTAACAAGGCTTTTGGTTTGCAAGAAGAAAAATAGCTTTGGCTCAAATTGGAAAATAAATGAGAACGGCATAAACGGAAATTACCTTTCCCCGATTTGGGCCACAAAGGTGATCGGCTGCAAATAAATATATTTGTACTTTTACAAACGGCATTTCATAAGGATAAAAAATTTTGCTAAATATTGACAGTAATTTTTAAAACTAAAATCTTGTCTGCCCTAAAAAAATCGTGTAGATAAGTTCACATGAAAGCTCGTTTTATGAATAAATTTAAAACAAATTTTAAATGGAATATTAAACATGGTCAGGATTCAAAATAAGAGATCGCAATTTTGTGGTACCTAATAAGACCGCCGTTCTTATCTAATACGTGAAAAGGGTACCGAGAACTGGCCAGCATGCGACGATAAAATGTTCTTCACATCGCTGCTGATACCAAGAGAATTTGTGTACGAATCAACGTAAAAACAAATTACCAGCTCATGACACGGAAAACTTATCACGCGAGTTCGCAGCGCACTTGCCCATAATGCTTTTACGAAACAAAAAACGGAATAATCTATTCTCATTATTCTAGTTTATTAATATCCATTAAATTCTAAATGACAAAGTGTATCATTAGTGACGTTTATTGTCATTTCTATGAAATGTTCAGGTCTGTTCATAAATTAGCTAACGGATAAGCTAAGCTAAAATCGGCATCAATAATAAGGTAATAAAAATCGATTTATTTCTTCACAAAATGTAACAATTTTATGATTACCTTGAAACCGGATTTCAATTTTGATATTATTTGTCCGAAATGCGTTTGTCACTACCATAGTATAATAAAGTTTATATTATACCATTGGCCTTTATTGCAACAAATCAATTACCTATTTAAAATCCACTGTGTAGGTCCCAACATCTTCAGACCGCAATAAATGGGTGCCCGGTCTACTTGAAAATATACGATATACGAAATATATACGAAATACGATACGATACGATATACGAAAATATACTCTGAAAGTGGCAATTGGCGGATTTCTGTCAGACACCTTCACCATCAATGCCGGTGTTCCTCAAGGGCCCATATTGTCTCCCACTCTCTTCTTACTCTACATTAACGACCTTCTAGTGAAAACGATAAATCCGATATTTAGTTTTGCTGACGATAGCACACTTATCTCATATTTCTCTTTGAATGCACAAACATCGGCTGCCGACGCACATCTTCGCAGACAGCATGAAGTATCACGCCTCAACAAAGACCTGGAAGAAATTTGACAGTAACCAAGTCGAATTTAACGCAAAGAAACCCAGGCAGCAGTTTTCTCTAAAAAGGTTAACATTACAGAACCGGATATGGACGGACACGCAATCCCACTGGCTTCATCTATCAATTTCCTGGGCGTCAATCTGGGAGGAAATATGTCTTGGCATAACCACGTTGTGGCAATCGCCAAGATCGCTTCTCAGAAACTTGGTGTACTCTTCCGAACCAAAAAGTTGTACACACCTCAACAACTTTTGACACCATACAAAGCCCAGATTCGACAATCACTAGAGTACTGCTCTCATGTCTGGAGCTCTGCACCCAAACATACTCTTCGATTACTGGATTCCATCGAAAGGAGGGCCATTCGTCTGATTGGAGACCACGAGCTGACGAAGAACCTCGACAGCCTAGAACATCGACAACAGGTTGGGGATTTGACTCTCTTTTACAGATATATTCATGGAAAGAGCTCGGCTGACCTTGCCCTCTTAATTCCGCCCAGAGCGGCGAATAGCAGAAATACGCGACGAACCACTGCCGCCCATCCATACGTGGTTAAGCTTAGTACTCCTCGAACCTCGAAGAATTCTTTCATCTGGCTTCATCCTTATGGAACGACCTTCCCGAGGTCGTTTTTCCCAACGAATATTACCTCCAACGATTCAAAGCCAACGCGAATCGCTTCTTGCGTACATGCACCACTCCCAGAGTGCCCTAAAGGATTTTTCCTATCTGTTCAATCATAAAAAATAAAAAAAAATAAAAAATATATACGAGCCCTATCGCACATGTATTGGACCAAAGGAATATATAAGACAGTTTTTTATTTCTCACCTAGTATTTATTGCGTATGTAATGGGTTCAACAAATACAACTAATTTTATTTGATACTAAGTGGTATTAACAATTAATCAACAATACCGCTTATTTATTACACAATAAATACTAGGTGAGAAATAAAAAATTGTCTTATATATTCCTTTGTTCCACATGTGCCATAGGGCTCGTAGATATCTACATATTGATTATTTTTATTCTGAATTAAAGAGAAATAAAATTTGTATGCTCGAAAAGATGTAAATTTGGATAACTTTATGGTCAGAAGGCGAATTAGGATTTTATGGCAGTCAAAAGATATAATGTAAACTTTACAATACGGTACATTTAAAGCTATCGGTCAATACCAGTCAAATCTCCGCCCATTCGGTGGGAAAATACAATTTTGACACCGCTAATCCATTATAATCTTTACATCGCCATTAGCTTAATTTCATGAATTTTAATACGGCGTAGTAAAATTACGAGAACGAGACTTTGAGAACTTTTATTGCCCGCCGTGCAACCGAAATTTAAATCTAAGTTATCTATTATATCCCATAAAATTACAATGCACGAAGCGTCGTCGCAGCTGGCAAATAAAAACTAATGTTAACTTTTAGATAGGTAACATTAATTTATGATACTTTATATAATTTACACATGTCTGTATGTAGACTGTTACAAGAAGTCACGCATAAAAATCATATTTTCTTAATCCGTTCATCCATTTCTTCGTAATACATTTAGGTATTCACCTTAACTGCAACCGTGCCACCCCACACCTTACACTAGGCTCCTGATTGATCATTGCCTAGTCCAAGGTCAAGGAGGGTGACCAATCAAGAAAAATAGTGGGGGGTGCGATAGACAACGGCCAACTCTATCTACTTACGAGCCCTGACGCACATGTATTGGACCAAAGGAATATAAGGCAGTTTTTTATTTCTCACCTAGTATTTATTGTGTATATAATAGGTTCAACAAATACAACTAAGTTTATTTGACACTACATGGTATTAACAATTAATCAACAATAACGCTTATTTATTTTACTAACAATAATAATAGTAAGACGAAGTTATTTTTGTTATATTTGGCGCATATTAATTGGACCAAAAGTATTTAAAATTTTATCGTCCGTTACCACTGAGTGCAGTCTCCTTTTTTGTTTTATAACAGCATCAAGTCTTGCTCGCATGGTGTTCACTAATGTTTTACAGTATTCTGGTCGAAAGTTATTCCAGATCCATACCAAAATAATATTGTACACATAATTCATAAAAAACTATAGTTAGCATTTCTAATCAATTTAGTACTATTAAGTAAATATTAAAATTTATTTTAAATTTTACAACGAATGTAAGTGAATGGAATACCCATTAATAACATCCGGTATGCAGACGACACCATACTTATTGCTGAAACAATAGAAGACTTACAGGGCCTGGTTGATGAAATAGTGACGAGCAGCGAGGAGAGCGGACTTACCTTAAATATCAAAAAGACCAAATTTATGACCATTACAAAATCAGTTCAACAACAGGAGAACTTATGGATCAACGGAGAACTAGTGGAGAAAGTCAGTAAATACAAATACTTAGGAACAACGGTCAATGAGGGTTATGACTATACTGAAGAGATGAAATCAAGAATTGGACAAGCCAGAACCATATTTAACAGAATGAGAAATGTGTTATGCAATAGAGATCTTAATTTACGCCTCAGAGCCAGAATATTGAATTGCTATGTTTTCTCCGTATTGCTATATGGGATGGAATCCTAGACGTTAAAGAAAAATATAAGTGATCGACTGGAAGCATTTGAGATGTGGTCATATAGAAGGATCTTAAGAATAAGTTGGGTGGACATGGTAACAAATGAGGAGGTGCTGGGAAGAATGAGAAAGGAAAAGGAAATATTAAACACAATTAAAATAAGAAAGTTGCAATACCTGGGCCTCATGATGAGGGGAGAAAAATATGTATTATTGCAGAATATTATGCAGGGGAAGATACAGGGAAAAAGAAGTAGAGGAAGAAGACGCATTTCCTGGCTAAATAACCTAAGGGAATGGTAATTGAGTTGTTTAGAGCTGCAGCATCAAAAGTTAGAATAGCTATGATGATAGCCAACATTCTAAGAGGAGATGGCACTTGAAAAAGAAGAAGAAGTGAAAAATGTATTTATAACTCCAGTAGTTAAATACATTAACTTATTCCATCAGTCACATAATATGCAGTCATAAATTATGGTGAGTTTTATTATTTTTATAGTAAATATAATATAGTTTTTTTCCTTCCGTGTATAAACACAAAATATCATGCCCATAGCGTTGATATAACCGCATTACTATTAAAATAAAACATCAATTTGAACCAATTCGGCTCTGCTTTATGTCTGCAAGCCTCGTTTCCTTTGTGATTCAAATACGATTCCATTAACGGTGACTTTTTGACGTTAAAACAATTTTCACACCGGAGGTGCATTAAGGTCCCTGAAAGTAATGTATCCGGGGCTTCAGCAGGCGAATTTATAGCATCAATATGTGATCCCAGAACGGACTTTGGTCGCGCTCGGCCGGTCTCTACGACCAAAGTTGGCTGCTTAACGGGCCAAATTTCTGTTTCGAATGCCAATTGGAAACTGTTTATGCAATCAGGAGTCGTAGATTTTACGCCTATTTTAGTTCGGCTTGAAATGGCACTTTGTAAATCCGTTCGATTATATTTTGTTATCGACGGGGCACTATGGAAAAGGTGGCGAATGAAAATTATTCAGGACCTTTTTGATGATCAAACACACGAACTATAGTACGTGTGCGCATAAAATGATTCACGTTGGTTTTAAATCGTTGTTAGGTTATATTTTTGGGAAAAACGACCTCAGGAAGATTGTTCGATGGAATCCCAATAGGCGAAGAATATGCTTGTGGGTCCCGGGTCACCCCGGGATATTAGGAAATGAAAAAGCGGATGAACTAGCGAGAGCCGGATCTGCTTAAAGTCTCAGGGGCCCCGAACCGGCCTTTGGAATGTCGCAACAGGCGACATTAGATAGATGGTCGAAAAAACAACACCTATCTCTATGGCAAGAGTTACCTGGTCAAATACACGCACGGGCCGTAATTGGAAAACCATCGAAAATACTATCGAATGGGATGCTAACCCTGACGCGGCCCCAGTTGAAACAAGTGATGGGTCTGCTAACAGGCCACTGCCACTTGCGAAAACACCTTCAACGGATAGGGATAAACAACGGATCCATTGAATGTAGACTCTGCGGCGAAGAGGATGAAACCGCCTCACACATAATATATCGTTGCGTAGCGCTGTCTCGTAGAAGACAAAATATCTTCGGGACCATACAATGTGGTCCCAACCTCCCACATGACAAGCTTGGTAGAAGGTTACTGGACCTCTTAGAAGGAACAAACATCTTCTAACAAGATCGGGGTACACAATAAGCCGCAAGGCTGCAGTGGTTTGAAGTTCGGGCCTTTAAACCGACCCCCGCCTTTAACCAACCAACCAACCATGCTTGGGTCCAGCCATTAGAGCACTATCCAAGTGCGAAATTTGGGCTTTGTAGAGTCTCAAAAGTTGTTGAGGTGTCTACAAGTTTTTGGTCCGGAAAACTACACCGAAACTGTCTTGACGATTGCCCGCCACCGTGGTTATGCCACGTCATATTCCAGCAAATTAATATATGAAGCCAGTGGAATTGCGTGTCCTGTCATGTCTATATCCGGTCCGTCGATGTTAACCTTCTTAGGGAAAACTGCTTCCTATGTCTTCTTAGCATTAAGGTCATTGTGAGGCGTGGTGCCTGCGATGTTTTAGACTTCAGAGTTTCGTTAAAGCGTTTACAGTGAAACATATTTCCAGTTTCAATAACGGTATAATTGTTTGATCATATTTTAAGACAAGAACACCGCCACTGGTCAAAACCTATTTACGTTCACTGGAAACTGCACTAACCTGCTCCATAAAAAAGTAAAAATCCAAAACGAAAACTCCGGCTTCAATTAAACGAGTATTAAAACGAAAAGAGCTAAAATAAAAGTGCCGTTTTAGTTGTGGCAGTTCTTACAGCGACTTGATGGGCAGCGCCAGTCTTTAATGACGCCTGAATTCTCGACAATTTAAAAACTGCGCCATCTGCAATACCGTTAACAATGTCCTGGAAACTACATTTTACAAATTTGCCAGTGAATTGTCGAGATGAAGCTGAAAAGGAGCTTACGTTTCAAATAATAAATAGTCCAAGATCGGTTATAGTAAAGAAATATATAAATTTATGAACTGCTTCTTACATGTTTTTTTAAAAATATGTTGCTTGCAATATTTCACCCTCTCTAACCCCCTAATAGAATGCACTAAACACCTTTTTTGGTTTGGATAGACGATTTAATTGCGACTCGGTCATGATGTGCATATTTCACTACCCTGCCTCTGCAAATGTCAACTCCGCGAAGGGCGCGTTTTGAAATATGAATGCGTAAACTATCCTAGAACTGACCAATCCCATTACGCCGCGGCGTTTTTTGATATATTTATGCAAACAGTACGGCCGACGCATTCTATATTTTATATACAAGAATATACATACATGCCTGCAAAGCAGCAGCGTATCGAGTAGGGACGGGATTTTTAAGGCGATATAGTCCACATACATTATATTGCCAATACGAACGTTCCAAATTACAAAAAGTGTCCCCGGTATGGGAGATGGTTTGGCACCATTGAGGTTGCGCAGTAGGGTGGAAATATTATCGATCGCGTCAGAGCCGGCCCGACATTATTTGTTTGTAGTTATTCGTCGCCATCTTTCGTTCTGGATGCTTTTTGAAATTACAGAATAAAAACCGGTTCATCCACATTAATGCTTATAAACTTTCATTACCTAACAACAATTTTTGTTAAGGAGTTTTTAATTTGTGGTGATTCGATTCGCTGTTTGTTATGTTAGTAACTTGTTTTGTTTAAGATGAAAGGACACAAGTGCATGGTGCTCTTTTGCAAAAGTCGTGGATCAATACCAGGTATAAAGTATTTCAGGTATTTACATATATAAGAAAATATTTTGCTTATCACATTATCCGATCTTCGGAACCGAATTTCACTAAAAAGCTTATAAAAAAAGAAGAGAGTGTCACTCGTATACAATAATATGTGGTCACTACCTAACCTTAAAATTAATGTATTTTTAATTTGGTGCATTAGTAGCTGATAATAATTCCCAAAATAGTCAATATCATATGCAGCCGTGTTCTGGTCTTAATACGCCAACAAGAAGAAGAAAATTTAAATCCATACCAAATAATAATTTAGGCGCGATTAGATATGCAGAGAAATCGGATGTTATCCATCAGGGAAGAATTACAAGTAGTATCACTCGGAGTGCGTAGCTTCTTCTTCTCTAGGTACCGTCTCCTCTGAGAAGGTTGGCAATCATCAGGGCGATTCTAATTTTTGAGACAGCAGCTCTGAATAGTTGTTTGTTAGTACATTCAAACCACTCCCTAAGGTTCTTCATCCATGAGTTCCGTCTCCTTCCCATAGATCTCTTCCCCTGATTTTTTTCTTGCATAATCATTTGTAATATTCCATATTTTTCTCCACCCATTACATGTCCCATATATAGTAGTTTTCTTCTCTTAATTGTTGAAATTATTTATCTCTTCTTGTGCATACGTATCATTACCTCCATGTTGGTTACCCTCTCTACCTATGAAATCGTCAATATGCCTCCAACCTCCTCAGTGTCCAGGACTCCATCCCATAATACAGTATAGACAACAAATAGCAACTCATCATTCGTATCTTTAATTCAAGATTTAAATCTCGGCAGCAGAAAAGTATCTTCATTCTTTCGACTATTATTAATTTTTGGTTTAGAAAAAAGTGAGGGAAACATACGACGTCGGATGAAAGTTAAAAGTTAAAATAAAGCTCATCGTGTCGATTGTTACAAATATTCGGACGGAATTTGGCACAAAAAGTTTACACCAATCAGAGCACCATTAGATCATCATATCGTCAGAAATCGTATGCATGGAACGCTGCCTTAAATCGAACTAATCGAAATTTTGATTGCAATATTTTTCCTAACTAACCAGTGAAATTTACATTAAAAAAGTTGAAATCCGGTCCTTTCACAAGGAAATTTCCAAACTGCACAAACTCACAACGCCCCCTTCGATGCCCATAGCGGGGACATAATTGCAGATACTATTAGCAATATAATGGTTATATATATGTGATATAGTCCGATATTTTCTCATAAGAATAGTTAATTATTCAATTGATATTGAACAATTAAATATTGAATTTACGCAATGAATATTTTAATTGGTCGAATTAAGGAAAATTATTTATTTGGAATTAAATAATAAGACTTTCCTCTGTATATTCTATAAGGGTAAGAAGCGAAGGGCATACAAGTGCAGTAACGCCAACAGATTAAGAGAACAAACATTTCATAGCTCCATAGGGTTGTCAACTCGACCAATATTATTTCCGCAGCCTGTAAAATACTCGGGGCGACTGCCTCTGGAAGCAAAAGCCTTTCATCCTATTCTACATTACTACGTACTACCATAAACTTTCGACTGTCGGCAACAGAAACAATGTGTTGACAACAATATTCCATATATAATATGTGATAAATATTTAGCAAGTAATTCACATTTCATGTTGGGTCACTGACAACAGATGAATTTTATATAAATAGTCACCCTTAAGAATGAATAGTCACCGGGCAAAAGTATTATCTGAACTATGAGGGTTTCGCGGTTTTGCCATCACGTTTAATTGAATAGGTTAGGATTGGCTAATTAAAATGTGTACTATGATAGAGCGGGTTCACAAGTATGGTGAAATTATTTTCAAAATTTTATTTTTGTGTAACGACCAAACAATTACTTTCTAGGCGTTTTAAATGTAGAAAGAAAAAAAGTAATAAGAAAATGCGTTAGGTAAAACATATTTTTATTTATTTTTTAATTTTACACAAGGAAATATAACTTTTGGAAAATAAGAAAGGTTTTCTTAGTGTGTATAGCTGTCGGATCTTGACGTCGTCGCATGCAACCCTCGTAACAATATTTATACAATCCACGGCTAAACTACCTATCTGCGAGTTATCAAGAAAACCGAATGATGTCTAATACCACTACGCCATCTACGGGCTACGTCATTAGGCGCAACCAAGACGAGAACAATAGTTAACTGTTTTATGACGAGAACGAATCGAGCCACAAGACTGACAAGTTGGTATTCTTCATATTTTCAGTGTTTTTTAGTTTAAATCCTTAAATAAATTGGTTTAAAATCATATCGAGTATCATTTATCGAAATACACAACATTTATCGACCCTACACAATAGTGCTTAAACGTAAAGTCCATTCTTCGGTTCTTAATTGTAGAAAATTGATCAATAACAGCCTCATTAAGTTTGGAATACCCTCTATAAATTTTTTTTTTCATATACATATTTCATTTTTAAACTTAATAATAAAGTCCCTAGATTTACCCTTGATGGTCTGCGTTAAATTAATTTCGGGTTTAGGTGTTCCCGCATTCTTCACTTCAATTTTTTGGTCCAAACTCAAAGAGCTAAAGTTATTTCTTAAGTAATCCACCGTCAACTATTCATATTAACTTAATAAATATATAATATTAAAATATTAAAACATACACGCTCGAATTTCTAACGAACAGACAAAAACTGTGCTCCTTTTCCATGTTAAATCGCCATAGCCCCGCTATCTCCCGCTGCCACCTGCCACCTGTTACTACAGAGAAACTGCACTACTTAATCGCACGTGCGAGCAAGTCTCGTCATAATCGTCATTTACCTCGACCGAGACACGGTTGCCGGATCTATACAGTTTGGTTTGACGGGAGGATAAAATATTAGGGAGGGTCGGACTTTTTAAATTTGACAGTACGATAAAATATTAGGGAGGGTCGGAACTTTATACGATAAATAATATTCAATGAATATAAATTAATATTTTTTATTCGTTTTGTTTTGGGGGTGCACGTGCGCATGTGCTCCTGTGGAAGAACCGCCACTGAATGTATACAAACTCGGAACATGGATTCATCATGTCGGGATCTTCAAGAATTTAAAATGCGATTTTTCGATAAGATTATTTTTAGAAAAAATCTAATAATTTTATACGATCAGGATGATACACTGAATGTGCCACTTCTCTTAGGCATTAAAAGCAAACAGCTCATTTTAAAGTACATCCAATTAACTTTAATAACAAACAAATTAAATTAAGCTTTTCTAATATCATCCATTTTCAAGTGAATTTCCAGGATGCTGTTTACATTTCTCCGTTAAATTTTAAACGGGACAAGTTCCTATTTTCGTTTACGCCGGGTCCGGAATAATTTAGTCGAGATACTTTTAAAGCTTCCCAAGATATTCCCGCCGTACCATTCTTTTAATTTATCGCATGTGTTTCGTAATGGAGACACCCGCTTTGCAATAACGTGTGGACATTCGCCAGAAAACTCGGTAATTACTATGAATGCGACCAGACACAGAGAGACATACTGAAAAGTTTTTCCGGTCACGTACTTTTTTACTTTGAAATACTTAACTTCGTTAGATTGTGGCTCGGTCGCTAAAGGAAAAACATATTTCATTTTGTTCTTGTAATTTTCTCGAGGTAAATAAATTGGATTGTCTTTAGGATTCGTTAACTATACGGAAAATCATTATTTTCGCTTATAGTCGTCCGTTTAGAAGTCTGGAGAAGTGAAGATGAAATTTTAAATGTTTAGACAATCCTCGCACACAAATAAGTTTTGAATTTAGAAACAATTTAGGGGCCCATAACTTGAACCAAAGATATAGTTACATAGGGGTAAAAAAGGGTTATTTTTAAGTAAGAAAAGATTGACAGAAAATTGTAAAGCTTCTTTTAAATATGACATATTATAAGAAAATTATGTCTGCAAGCTAGCTTAAATCTAGAGTACGAGTACGATGGTGTTTAATTTTAATTCATTCAAATGAAAAAACCAGTAATCACCTTTATAAGGTTTACTTATACCTGTCACTATTTGACATGACATCGTCATGAGCTATTCAGTTGAGGAAAAAGTTATTATGATTAAACGATGATTAAACGGTACTACGGCGGAAATAGTATTTATAACATAAAATAACTGACATCAAATGATTAATCAATCATTCCCTTGCTGGTGTACTGAAAGAAATGTGTCAGGTCCGTGGTTCCTAGTTTACAAATACATTTTGCTAAATATCTCTTAAATTACTAGGAAAATACATTTTAAATTGCCCAATGACATTTTTCTTATTTTAGTCTTTAAAATGCTTAAGTACTAAGTACTAAGATACTCTTTATCTCTTTCAAACATTGTCTTCAGAAAACAAGGGATAGGGAAATATTTTATTGGGTACAGGTATAGGTAAAGCTCCGTTTTATAAGTTAATCCTTTTTTATCTAAGTACCTACATTTCTAGTTAAAAATAAATCGCTTTGTACAAAGCAGACAATATCTCATTAACTTTTTCGGTAAAAAAAAACATATCTTTATCATAACTTACCGGAAATCCGGATTTAATCTCCATAATTTAGCGGGGCGATATCCAAAAATGGCCGGTCGGGACTTCCCATAAAATGGAATATACATTTTTCTTTTCCCGGAATATGATTACGCCCAGAGCGAGAGAGCCTGCCTGTTCATTAGGCATTAATTTCATTCTAATCTGAGAATGTGCAAATTGAAAATTATTCAGGTGGAGCGGGTAAGCCGACCGGAAACCGTAATGGTACATTGCCAAAGTGTATTTCACTGAATCTAAGTAGTGAAATTGATTTAGTTGCGGTCAATTTCCTGGAAAAACATTAGTATTGAAGAAAATATAACTACAGTTCACTATTTAGGGGGTTTCTTATTAACATGCTAATATTTAAGGAGGTTATTCTTGGGTCAATTTTAAGAAAAAAACTTCATATGCATATATCCTAAACGTCTTAACTCTTCAGATACAGGATGATAAAGATTTTTATGTTTTTTATTTATTTGTTAAGGTGAATGACTTAAATACGCGACAACTAGACTAGGTAGACAACTGTCAAAACTGTTTATGTTTACAAAACAAAATCTGTTTCTTACCTACTAGATCCTTTTTAATCTTTGTTAATACCTATAATTTCATAACAGAGTGCAAATGAATGAATTTAATTTTTTTATACAATAACTGTACGTCAAATCAAATATATTATTTATTCATCAAGGAATGAGAATTTCAAAAATAATTTTTATTTAAAAAAAAGAGCGGCGTAGGTATCATCATTTTCTTCAAAAATACCGAGGGCAATTCCCGCACGAACGCCGCTGGTCGGAATTAAACCACATGCTATACATCATAAAATACCTCGTGATGAATAGAAAGTGTGTACTGAATTTCACAAAAATATCTAGAGCAGTATCACAGATATTAATAAAAAAGGAGATGTTTTGAAAATCTTTAACACCCCCTGTTCCTCAAGGGTCCATATTGTCTCCCACTCTCCTCTTACTCTACATTAACGACCTTCTAGTGAAAACGAAAAATCCGATATTTAGTTTTGCTGATGATAGCACACTTATCTCATCTTTCTTTTTGAATGCACAAAGATCGGCTGCCGAAGCACATCTTCGCAGACAGCATGAAGTATCAGCCTCAACGAGGACCTGGAAGAAATTTTGGCTTGGAGTGACAGTAACCAAGTCGAATTTAACGCTAAAAAACCCAGGCAGCAGTTTTCTCTAAAAAGGTTAACATTACAGAACCGGATATAGTCATGGACGGACACGCAATCACACTGGCTTCATCTATTAATTTGCTGGGCGTCAATCTGGGAGGAAATATGTCTTGGCATAACCACGTTGTGGCAATCGCCAAGATAGCTTCTCAGAAGCTTGGGGTACTCTTCCGAACCAGAAAGTTGTACACACCTCAACAACTTTTGACACTATACAAGGCTAGATTCGACCATCACTAGAGTACTGCTCTCATGTCTGGAGCTCTGCACCCAAACATACTCTTCGGCTACTGGATTCCATCGAAAGGAGGGTCATTCGTCTGATTGGAGACCACGAGCTGACTAAGAACCTCGACAGCCTAGAACATCGAAGACAGGTTGGGGGATTTGACTCTCTTTTACAGATATTTTCATGGAAAGTGCTCGGCTGTGGTTAAGCTTAGTACATATAACCTCCAACGATTCAAAAGCAACGTGAATCGCTTCTTGCGCACGCGCACCACTCCCAGAGTGCCCTAAAGGATTTTTCCTATAGTGCTTGTGTTTGATCATAAAAAAACAAATTAGCATGTTATTAAGAAATACAGTGTATAATAGCACATTTACATCTGTGGATGAAGAAAGCTTTTTTTTTTAATTTATATGCCAAAGTCCCTGAAAAGGTATTTTTCTGTTCATTTAAATACAACGCATGGATGCTGAATGTCGGTAATGGAAACGCTTAGTTCCATCTCCTAAATTTTTATTTACCCAAAAATGGCTTCCAATAAATAAAGCGCCGCAGTCGCTTTCATTTGCGTAAATAAAGTGGACTGTGAAACATTCGTATACAACTTCAAAATGAAATCGGCAGAATTAAATTCCGCAAACAAAAACACCCGGACCAAGCGAAAATATTGATTTTGTAATAAACCAACAATTGAATTTATTTGCATGGAATGCATTTTTATTCAACGGCGAATCTTTGTAACATATTTTCAATGTATGTCAAACCAACAACTCCAGTTAAATTTAGAAGAAACGCTAAGATATTCATATGGAAATTCCTGCGCGAATTTTTACATTTATCTTGGTGACTTTCTTTCGTATGCTCTTTTCTATATGCGACGTTTAGAATACTTTACATTTTATTTCAATAAATTTAAACAAATAGGTTTCGGCGCAGAACTGTGCTAACTCTTACTTCTGTAAAGATAGGTTAATAAAAATGTCATATTAAAGGGGTGTGATCACTAACCGTGCAACACCTAATAATCCCTCCACTTCAAGTACAACCACAAACCTGGACACGGCTGCATATGATACTGTAAGATAACATTTCAACTGGTAATTTTAATGTATACTGACCTATAACCTATAACTATGAATACCTACAACTTATGTGATGCGCAGGAAAAGTTAAATTTTATGAGTGAAAAAATGGGTTAGAGCGCATGGTTTACCGGCAGTGGCTTTTCTTCCACGGGAGCACATGCGCACGTGCACCCCCAAAACAAAAACGAATAAAAAATACTAATTTATATTCATTGAATATTATTTATCGATAGTCCGACCCTCCCTAATATCTTATCGTACCGTCAAACTAAAAAAAGTCCGACCCACCCTAATATTTTATCATCCCGTCCAAACTGTATAGATCCGGCAACCGTGCCTCGGTCGAGGTAAATGACGATTATGACGAGACTTGTTCGCACGGACGATTAAGTAATGCAGTTTCTCTGTAGTAACAGGTGGCGGGTGACAGCGGGGGATAGCGGGGCTATGGCGATTTAACATGCAAAAGGCGCACAGTTTTTGTGTGCACCGCGCTGTTGTCTGTTCGTGCATTTAGTTAGAAATTCGAGCGTGTATGTTTTAATATTTTAATATTATATATATTTATTAAGTTAAAATGAATAGTTGACGGTGGACTATTTAAGAAATAACTTTAGCTCTTTGAGTTTAGAGCAAGACATTGAAGTGAAGAATACGGGAACACCTAAACCAGAAATTAATTTAACGCAGACCACAAAGGGTAAATCTAGGGACTTTATTAGAAAGGTTCAGAATTAAATATATGAAAAAAAATTTATAGAGGGTATTCCAAACTTAATCAGGCTGTTATTGATCAATTTTCTACAATTAACAACCGAAGAATGGACTTTACGTTTAAGCACTGTTGTGTAGGGTCGATAAATGTTGTGTATTTCGATAAATGATACTCGATATGATTTTAAACCATTTTATTTTAGGGTTTAATCTAAAAAACACTGAAAATATGAAGAATGCCAACTTGTCAGTCTGGTGGCTCGATTTTGTTCTCGTCTTGGTTGCGCCTAATAACGTAGCCCGTAGATGGCGTAGTGGTATTAGACATCATTCGGTTTTCTTGATAACTCGTAGATGGCGGTAGTAGTATTGAACATCATTCGGTTTTCTTGATTGCTCGTAGATGGCTTTAGTAGCATAAGTAGTGGACTGTATTAATATTGTTACGAGAGTTGCATGCGACGACGTTAAGATCCGAAAGCTATACACACTAAGAAAACCTTTCTTATTTTCCAAAAGTTGTATTTCCTTGTGTAAAATTACAAAATAAATAAAAATATGTTTTACCTAACGCATTTTCTTATTACTTTTTTCTTTCTACATTTAAAACGCCTAGAAAGTAATTGTTTGGTCGTTACACAAAAATAAAATTTAAAAATAATTTCGCCATACTTGTGAACCCCCTCTATCATAGGTCACGAGCCGCCACTATTTACGGGTCATAATTTTAAAGGTAGCTCGTCGGCTGTCTTGCGCACAATCTGGTCGCCGTCATATAGGCAACCCTGCCGGTATTGGTGCCGGTTTGGTCGTCTAGAAAAGAAATCAGTCGCAGGGATGTATCGATATTAAAAATCTATCGATACGTGGCTTCTTTTATGCGAGAAAATAGATGGTTTATTTCCTAGTAAAGAAGTCCTTGTTGTGCCAAAATATTGCCGTGTAATCATTTTCATTAAGGGTAGGGGTAGTTTATCAGTCGGCATTGCGCATGATATCTGACGATCAGCTTTGTTTACGTGCGCGATGCCATAAATTTGCCACTTTTGCTTTTAGAGTTTGCCTATCCATAGATATAGGTCGGTGATACTGACAAATTTAATTTCAATTGGAAATATATCTTTTTTAAATAATAGTCGTTCTTTTTCGTGGAGGAAATTTAAAATCCCGGTAACCTCATTGAATAAAAAGCGAGTCTACCATTATTTATTGGATCGGCACACTACACGACTGATCTTATCAGAGTGCCTTTGTTGCCGGGGTTATTTATTTCGTTGCCATTATATAACAAAGTCTATGCTAACCGTTACTGGGAAACGCAATAAAATAAAAAGCGAAACGCTTCTGCCTAAAAGCCGGCGCCAATAAAATACAAATCACATTTGTAATAATCGAAGGGGCCCCGTTTTATATATACCGTTGTATATGAGGCTGTATAGGAAGGATCGGGCCATTACCCGCCATACCCATTTTTATAAATCCTTTTGATATTGGTTCGATGAAAATATAACAGAAGTTAGCGTATTAGCGATATACCACACGGGTGAATTTTAATGGTAGATTTTGGCGCAAGGTTATTTCAAAACATCATCAACATCAGAATGGACCTGTATATATTATTAGCAGGACGGAGCTCCTGCACATCTCGCTCATCAGGTCAAGCAATATTTGAACGAAAGATCTCGAGACCTCACACCACTAGACTTTTGTTTATGGGGCTGATTCAAAATGAAGTTGGCACTCGGGATGCACTAATTCGTCGTATTAGAAATAGTTAGCTGATATTAAAGAAAGCCAGGCAGACGAAGCAATCAGAAGAGCAGCACAGCACACGTAGACGCAGAGGTCGATGGCGATATGATTAAAAAATAGTAATTTATGGAACTGTGTTTATTGTAATCACGCTCTATAATTTGAAAACAAATGACAATCAGATATGAGGCCTAAAAAATACGTATCCTTAATTAATGCTTAACCCAAACCATTCATAACGACAATTATGATGGACAAGATAAGAAATTTTATCGATTGATACTAACTCGTATCTTTCCAGAATATAAAGTTCCGATTTATTAAAACTCGGGTTTATTGCATTAAGGCGGTGTAAAGAATATCAATTTCTACAGATATTCCGGCCCTAATAATCTCCTATATCTCCTATTGGCACGTGTCTGAGAAAAAAATAATGAACGAAAGGTAATAGATAAGATCACTGTAAGATGGTAGGATGTACTTTTCACTGTAGTCAGAGGTATCTTAGTCAAATCAGACGTTTCAGTCGCTGCAGCACTAGCATAAAGTCCTCTGTTGAGTAAAGAAGTATATACTCTTTTTACAATTTCCCTAGCATCGAGAGATAAATGCATTTTCTTCACTGCAACACTAGAAGAAGCACCATCAATGTTTTTCCATGGACGCCACATACTGTTTTTTTATACGTTTGGTAAAATAATATCGGTAATACAACTAAACTCTTCCAGCAAGAAATAAAAACTAACAAATTTTACCACAAAAAGATATTTAAATATAAATTAAGCAACCTAACCTACCTGATGTGCCTATATTTAATTATAATTATTACAATCCGGTCCTTTCCACATAATAATAACAAACGGTCATAAATAATGGGATCGCCCCAGGTACTTTTACTGCAGTCATTTTTCGTGGAACAATCTTTACAGGTGTGAGTAAGGCAAGGTATAAGCAAAATTACGATAAGACTATCAGTTTACACGGTGAGCAAGATATTTTTTTTGGTACGACTCTACCGGGTGTCCCCTTTTACTTTCTGATGTTTTGACACCGGAATCTTTCGTGTGGGTCACTGAGAAAACCGCAACACTCTATCGTTGACAATAACTCTAATACCCCCAGGAAGGGTCAAAAATGGGACACCCTGTATACACCTTCTCAGGCGCGGAACTACTATGCAGCAAGACCATGCAACGCAGCAGCAAGACCATGCAACGCAGGGGGGCCCAATCGTCCAGGGGGCCCACGGCACAATGTGGCCCCCCGTTACGCAATGCGAGGCCACTCGCCACTTCAAAAAGTGTTTTTTCTTACGCACTAATTTATTATGATTTATTACTAAGATTTTTGTAACAAAAAAGCATACCTATTCGTTTTGTAAATAAGCTTTTGTCTTGTTTGTGTTGAATAAGTATAATGTCGCGCAAGCCAAGTACTGAGCTACTCTGAAAGTGGGGCCCGGGGCTAAACCAAATTTGCAGGAAATCTTTACAAAGGTTTTCGTAAAATGAATTTAAAGGAAAAGGTACATAATAAGATCGAATTAGAATATAATACAGGGCAGGTTAAAATAAGAAGTTACTTTTCTTTTTCAAATAATTGGGATTTATGTGTTAAAGCCTCTTATATTCTCAACAAAAAACACGTTCGGAGATTTTTTGATTGTTCATTTGGTTAAGCGTTTGTGACTAATATTCTGACCAACTGTTTCTAAGCAGTTAAAAACTAAATATCTCTGTTTTAGTCAGTTGGCAATGGAAACAATTTTACAAAATAGAACAGAATTGATATTTTTATGAAATAAATGTATTTCATCTTTAATTTGTTAAATAATATGTGAAAAACATTATTAACATCAAAAGAAAAACTTACTAGTAACATACTAATCTACAAACAAAATTAATTGAAAAGTTGTTCAATGGTTCAATTTACGGAAAATATACGTTTACAGAAATGCACTGAACAAACCAAAGGTCATATTGAACAATTTTTCAAATAATTTTTTTTGTATATTATTATTATTAGTAAGCTGAAATACATTTCTTTCATTCAAATATCATTTATGTTACATTTTATACAATAATTGTTTCCATGGCTAACTGATGACTAAACATTGTGATATTCAGTTATAAACTGCTTAGAAACATTTGTCAGAAAATTAGTTATAGATGGTTAATCGAATAAAATATGAAAAAATCTTTTAAAATATTTTTTGTTCAAAATATAAGAAGATTTAACATGTAAGTCTAAATTATTCGAGGAAAGAAAAAACTTTTTTTGCGACTTGTCTTCTATTTTTAACCTGCCCTGTATGATATTCTAATTATTCGATCTTATTATGTATTTTAAATTAATTTTACGAGAACTTATACTTATGTAAATATTTAACTTTTGAAATTTGGTTTAAAAGTGATTTTAAACAATAAAGTTATTCAGAAAAGAATAGTGTGCTCACTTTTTATTAGTTTTGAAATAATATTGTTATAATAATAGTGTGATTTTTAGTATAACCTTAGTTTCTAAAGAGCATTAAAAAATTTTCTCTCATAGGAATCATCAGTTTTTTATTTTAAACTCTTATGGAGTAACATCTATATCTATAATTTACCAATTTACGTTATTCTATACGTTATTCTAGCTTAACTAAATAAATCATTTTATAGGGCCTAATGATTTGCGGGGGGGCCCTAATTTTGAAGTTCCGCCACTGCACCTTCTCCTCTTACTGGAAGGAGTTTTATACAGAGTCCTCTATTTTGCCGGCAGGCCTTTGTAACCGTATCCATTAAACGCGGAGACGAAGTTAACCTCATTTATGGCTATCCAGTCAATGCCAAGGAGAATGTTGTTACGCAGCAGAAGACAACACGCTTCGATTATGTCAAATTATAACGCCGGTATTTTTAAGCATGTAGCAATTCTAATCAGGTTAAAAAAAAGATCAATGTTCACTTCCCATTGGTGTATGAGGCTGGTCAAAACGTCTCTCCAGCAGGATGAAAAAACCTGCTGGCAGACCCTATATGTTCTTTGATTAAAACGCGTGGGCGAATTTTCGGGTCGAATAAATATCTAGAGCTTGCAACAAATTATTTTATTACCCTCGCAACATTTTCAAAAACTATAAAGTTATATCAGAAAAATAAGCCATCTAAACCAAAGCATCGTATACGCCAGCCAATAGGGTGGCTGAAACATTTGAAATTTTTACTTTTATTTTGGCTCTAAAATTTTTGCATCGCCAGCGAACAATAAAAGAATTGTCGAGTTTGAGCGATCGATGGCGATAAGTCAGTTTTATTAGATTGATAACGTTGTTTAAAGAGGCAAACGTGCCGGAGAACTGGGTCATTAAATTGCGATGAAATGAAATGCCATTAGAGGCCGCGTTGCTCGAAATAGAATAAGCTGCTTACCGAGAACATAAAAAGTATTGTATGTCCAACCGTTTCTGACCATCGGAAGGAATGCGAGCCAAAAATTAGGCTAGGCTGACGTTAGTTGTGTTGGGACCAAGCGCGGATCCGGGGGGGGGGGAGTGTCATAGGGTATAGGGTCGTGACCATCCCCCCCAACCATCAATTTCACACGAAAAATACCATATACAGTATGTCCACGGATGGGGTTTACAAGAGGACAAATTGACTAAAAATTGAAAGATACGAAAAAAAGTCACTCTTAAGAAACGTTTTTGGTTGTCTAGAAAATACGCTTTATCATAAGAAACTTCAATTTTTTTATACAGAGTGGGTAAAAACTGCAAAAATGTTATTTTGCTTAAGAGTAAACATACTTTATTTTGAAAAGATACGAAAAAAAGTCACTCTTAATGAGTGTGTTTTCTACACAACAAACCGAAGTAGAACAATTCTTTAAAAGGTTTATGTAAAAATTATTTCCCAAAAAGTATTCTCTGGCACACCTCCGACTGGTGAAATGACACTTAAGGTGATAGGTACTTGTTGTCAATGTCTTTATTTAATGAAGTTATTATTTAAGTAGAAATGCTATCTACTGAACAAAGTGTTTTTATAATACAATGTTATGGGGATGGTCAAGTTTCATACCGCTACGTCATGGAACAATTTACCGAGAAATTTGTAGGAATCCCAATAATAATTAGGATGGCAATCTACAAGTTAATAAAAAAGTTTAAGAAAAAAGAAGAAATACGACCATGCTGATGTTGCTACCGTCTTAGTTGTTCATTATGTTGAAGAAAATCCTATGACGTCCCTTAGAAATCGTGTTACTCAGTTGGAAGTTGTGAAAATAAGTCAAATTCAGAAGATCCTTAAAGCAAATAAATTGTATCCGTATAAACCGCACTTTAATCAAAGACTGGAAGAGGGAGACGACGCGACTTGATTTTTGCCTGTGGATAGGAGACAAAAGTGGAAATGTTGATTTTTATAAATGTATCATGTTGTCTGATGAAAGTACATTTTCAACAAATGGAACCGTTGCAACCCAGCACGTTAGGTACTGGTCTTTAGAAAATCCCAAATTCAGAATTATGACGACAATATTTCACAAAAGTGAACGTGTGGTGTGCGGTATCCATCCATGGCATTATAGGGCCATATTTTTTTGATAACACGTGCAATAGATTATCATATGCTGGATATATTTTTCAATGATGAACTCGAAAATCTACCATTAAATTTTCGACAAAATATGTATTTTCAGCAAGATGGTTGTCCAGCCCATTTCGCTCGTGAGATTAGAGAATGGCTTGACCGCAGATTTGGTCCAAGGTGAATTGGCAGGAATGGCCCAGTTTCAACGTTCACATAAAACTGGGCAAACAAATACTGTGGCAACTAAGAACGCATTTCTGAAAAACAGTCACACATAACAATGCGGTTCTACGACGACGAAAAGTCTGGAGTTTAATTAAAACATAAATGTTGGGTCGGTGCTCAGACATTAAATTACCTTTATCGCCTGTAACATCCTATCATAAAACGAGCACTTATAATTTCCAATATATTAGCAGAAATCTTACCGGGATTAATAAAACATTCGCTGTACGCCATCATAATAACCGAAAAGAGCTATCGAGTAATTACCGGGACCATAAATGTAAAGCACTGTCACAAATCATGTTTAATACTCGCGAAAATCGTGAAGCCATCCCTTTTCGCAGGCATTACAGCTAAGGCTAAGTAATACAAATAGCCTTCGTATCCCAATAGGATAACGGCGACATTTAGCCTTAGTCTGTCTTTGTCTTGCTTCCTTATATCAGTTCGAGGATGCCACTTTTAATATACCTACTCATTTTTACGAAATTTAACGATAGTGATGGTTTTCCCTACGCTCAGGCGTGGATACAAGTCTGGAGATCTTGGAGGCCAACTAATAGGACCACCGAGACCAATCCCCAAGCCCTGGAAACATTTCGTCCAAGTGTTCTTTGATCTGATGAGCTCCGTCCTGCTGATAATACAGGTAAAGATTGTTCCATGAAAATTGGATATAACTTAATGACTGCAGTAAAAGTACCTGGGGCGATCCCATAATTTATGACCGTTTGTTATTATTATGTGGAAAGGACCGGATTGTAATAATTATAATTAAATATAGGCACATCAGGTAGGTTAGGTTGCTTGATTTATATTTAAATATCTTTTTGTGGTAAAATTTGTTAGTTTTTATTTCTTGCTGGAAGAGTTTAGTGGTATTACCGATATTATTTTACCAAACGTATAAAAAACAGTATGTGGCGTCCATGGAAAAACATTGATGATGCTTCTTCTAGTGTTGCAGTGAAGAAAATGCATTTATCTCTCGATGCTAGGGAAATTGTAAAAAGAGTATATACTTCTTTACTCAACAGAGGACTTTATGCTAGTGCTGCTGCGACTGAAACGTCTGATTTGACTAAGATACCTCTGACTACAGTGAAAAAAATCGCGTCAAATCCCATTAAATCTAGAAAGAAGCGTAAAGATGCCGGTTTCACCAAATGTTTCAACGAAAGCGACAAGGACTTGATAAGGCGAAAAATCTACACCATGTACGAAGAGCAACGCGTACCTACATTAGATTCTCTGAAGCAAGTCATCATCATACTTCACTTGTTTATTGCCAAGCTTTTGTCGACACAATGGGGCCGACCCAGGAAATCGTTAAGTCGTATACAAAATTCGTGAAACGTACTTTACATTCTGATGTTTACAGGAACCATCCTCTCGTGATTCATTTTCCCTCCCATTCTTAATATTTAATCACATTGAAATTTCAGTTTTCGTGTTGAAAGAATTTCGAATTCATATAATTGGTGGAAACAGTGCTCTTTTATTGAAAAAAAAAATTAAAAATAATAAATATAATTTGTCGAAACTGGCAACACTGTAAGGCCGTTTTCCTAGGGCTGCGGAAGTAGAGTGCATAACCGGAACTTTTAGTAGACTGGCTGTCATCGAAAATAATGTCATTTGGCTTATGATGTATTTAGAAATTGTGCGCCAACAAAAGCGCTGCCATAGACCCTTCTTGGGAGAACAAGGATTCACGAATTTTAATGGGCGTTATTTAAGAGGGTTTATACGCCACAAGAATTCCGATAGACATATTTTTCATCCTCCTGTCATCATTTGTTTTATGTAATGTTAAATTTTTTTTTCATATTTTTATAATTTTAAAACTTTTAACTTTTTAGTTTAATAATAAAATATATAAATTTGTCATTTATGGGACAGGCAGGCGTCTAATCGAGTCCATGGAACATATTTTAAATAATTTAGTAATTTTTCGCATTTTTTTCCATTTTGGTTTCGCGCTGAACCCAAACAAAATACAGTAAACATATATTTCGTTTTATACGAATCGGCAAAATTTATGAACATGCCATTGTCCGTGCATCGGCTTGCCCCACGGCCTTTACTGTCGTGTCTAATTGGAAATTCATGTTCGGTCTATTACGGCTCCAAAATGAACATTTTTCTAGTTTTAATAACAAACAAAGATTATATTTTTCGGGGTTTTTCACAGTGTTAAATTGCAGACCTACAGAATATGTTCACTGCTTGTAGAGAAAAAATAAACCGACTGTGCTGTAGACAACTCATAAACTCATTTTATTCATACTGTGGCTATACATAGTACAGATGCATACGTCAGGTTTTAAAATTAAGAAAATAGTAAAAAACACACCAACTAGATATTCACAAACAATATTAACACAAAATCAACAACAAAATGACGATTATGTGACTAGAATAGCATAAGTTAGACAAATATTTTCCACATAAAACATTTTTTTTTAAAAAGTCATATCTTGAGATAAAATTAAGTTTATATACTATCGATAAAAAAATCTTTAGTAGAATAATAACATTTGTTTAATAATATATTTTTAATTTCTTTCTTAAACTGGTCGTATTGTAACTCCTTTATATAATTTGGTAATTTATTAAATAGTTTTTTCCCAGCATATACCGGGGATCTTTCAACTTTTGTCAAATTATGACTATCGATAGTAAAGAGGGGACCCCCTCTCGTCCGGTAACTATGATAGTCCGAATTCTTTAAAAACCTATGCGCATTTTGTTTCACAAACAATAAAGTTTTGAAAATGTATATGCATGGAAAGGTCATAATCCTATGTGCAATAAATGTTGGTCTACAGCTCGCCCTAAGGTTCAGACCAAAAATACAACGAATTGCCTTTTTCTGGGAAATAAAGACTCTCTCCCACGCCACACTTGCTCCCCAAAGTGGAGTATTATAGCTAAGGTGACTATAGATAAAAGAGTAATACATAGTGATAAGTGTCTCCTGGTTTACGGTATGCTTTAGCCGATATATGGAGTATACCCCCTTATTAACCTTGCTGCAGATATGGTCAATCTGCGCAGTCCAGTTTACTAAACTATCCAGGTAAATACATAAGAACTTGGTAGTGTTTGAGCAGTTGAGAGTCTCTACCTCCACTTTTTGTTTTCTAACTGAACTACAAAAATTCAGGCAGATTATCTTGCTGACATTCAAAATTAAATTATTTGATGCCGCACCATGCGCTGAATTGTTCTATAATCCTTAACATTTTCAATCTGAGCTCGTCCGGACTCGATGCGGAGACCACCACCGTTGTATCATCAGCAAACATTATTTTCATACCCTCCTTGATGTAATCAGGCATCTCGTTGACATATAAAAGAAACAGAAGTGGTCCCAGAACCGAGCCCTGGGGGACCCCTATGTCAATGTGTGCATCTTCAGTCAGATCATTACCCACCTTTACGCGCATCTTCCTGTTTGTAAGATATGATTCTAACTGTATGTTGGTAATGCTGTAGGGCGAGCTGTAGGATGTTGTGGCTTAAACTTTTTTATTCGGCAGATAAATTAACTAATTGAAATCCCCGAGACACACTAAGAGTATTCATTGTTCCAAATGCAAAAACGTTCGCCCACGCCGACCGTATCCTCGTCGCTCTGTATCTTATCGCCTCCGACAGCCGCGGGCCGCCTTTCAAGCGAAACAATGTAGTCTGGCAAAAGGGCACTCGGGCATGGTACGAGGCAGCCAGTCTTCAAACCGTATTTCCATATTAAACGCTCTTGGAATATTACAAAACAATTCAATTGTACAATTCGTCTTGGCTACTATGAATAATGCAGAGTTGCATGTAGTCAAAAGGTGGATTAATTTCAGTAAGACTGTTACCTCTTACGGCTATAGGCCATTTGATGCCTCTGGATGCTGGATACTCTTTAAGGAATGTATGAGAACTAGGCAAAGATGAAACGTATAATTTGGTTCCGCGGGCACGAGCTGTCACTGTCATAACCTTTACGAAACTTTACTATTAGTCAGTGACGGCTCGTGGGCGTAAATATAGAGGAAGAGCCAAGCAAGAATATTCTTAAACACACAGACTAGGTATATCGTTACGCGTCAATATAATTGACGCCAAAAGCGAGGATCTGATAACCACAAACTAATGGAAGAATCCTTCCTGAAAACGCCAATTCAGCGATTATCTGAGTTCGAGGTGTTTAGTAACTTTTAAATGAGCTGTTTGTTCAAATATACAGTGAGTCCCAGAAGAAATGTCTAAATTCATTTAAAATTCAGCGGTAAGTTTTTTCAAAAAACGCTCGTACCCGTCGATTTTGATTTTTTAATTTTTTTTTTATGGTAATTTCATTTATACAGGGTAGCTCAAAAATAAGTTACGACCATCAACTTCATTTTTTCAAATGAAAACATATATTTTTTATTTCATTTTTGAATTTTGCATTGAATTCTAAGCATGTTTCATGTCCTATACATAAACTCAACAGTTATTGAAAAAATTAGGATTGAACATATCATTTAGGGAATCCAACGATCTATCAAATTTTCTGGCAATATGGCATTTTGGGCTCCATAATAAGTAAGAGTGTACTGTCTCACTGTCACCGTTTATTTCCATAGAAACTGTATGACAATTTTATTTCAAATAAGTATAATTATTGTCAAGCGTAGTTTCAAAGTTGCGGTTTTCACAATAATGGTGAAGTTAACGGAACGGGAAAAAATTGAAATTCTATGCATGGTTGGGTTTGGTGATAAAACACGTACAGCCCAATTATTTAATGAAATCCATCCTGATCGTCCTTCCATATGTCAAAAGATGGTGAGTAGAATAGAGGCTAAGTTTAGAGAATTCGGTCATGTTAGAGATTTGCCTAAATCTGGTCGTCCTACTCGAGATGAAAATGAACAACTTGACGTTTTGCTTTCCTTGGAAGAAAATCCATGTACTCCCCTGTCGCACATTGGGGCCGATTTACACATGACGAAATCTGTTGTTCACCGAGTAGTTCAAAAGCACAAATATCACC
Source organism: Barypeithes pellucidus (assembly GCA_963991005.1). Taxonomy (NCBI): domain Eukaryota; kingdom Metazoa; phylum Arthropoda; class Insecta; order Coleoptera; family Curculionidae; genus Barypeithes; species Barypeithes pellucidus. Next base: position 2,600,815 of record OZ022559.1, read on the forward strand.
CATACAAAGTTATTCCAGTGCATGAGTTATTTGAAGATGATTTCGATAGGCGAAGTGAGTTTTGCGGACGCATGCAAAATATGTGCAATCTAGATAATAATTTAGTAAAAAATATTATTTTTTCGGATGAAGCTACGTTCTATTTGAATGTTAATGTGAACAGACAAAATTGTCGATATTGGGCAACAGAAAATCCGCATTGGATGATAGAGGTTCACAGCCAGTACCCTAAGAAAATAAATGTTTGGTGTGGAATCGTACGCGAAAGAGTAATTGGTCCATTTTTCTTTGAACAGTCTTTAACTGGACAAGTATATCTCGAATTTCTCCAACTAGAATTAATTCCAGCATTAGTGGCTTTATTTCCGAATCCATTGGATCCAGACTCCCCTGACGAAGAACTGATATTCCAACAAGATGGTGCTCCTCCGCACTATGCGGCCACTGTGCGCACATTTTTGGATGAAACCTTTCCCAATCGGTGGATTGGAAGGAGAGGACCTATCGAATGGCCTGCTAGGTCGCTAGACCTAACTCCGCTGGACTTTTTTTTGTGGGGTTACCTCAAATCAAAAGTATTTGTTAACAGGCCAAACAATATGCAGGAGTTGAAAGAAAGGATCCGAAGAGAAGTGCTTGTCATAACTCCGGAAATGGTTGGAAACGTGCAAAGAGAGTTTATTGATCGCCTTGGATATTGTCAAGCCGTAAATGGCGCACATTTTCAACATTTAATTTGATTTTGTTGTGTTTTTTTTTAATAAACAGGTCTTACTTATAGATATGTTCAATCCTAATTTTTTCAATAACTGTTGAGTTTATGTATAGGACATGGTACATGAAACATGCTTAGAATTCAATGCAAAATTCAAAAATGAAATAAAAAATATATGTTTTCATTTAAAAAAATGAAGTTGATGGTCGTAACTTATTTTTGAGCTACCCTGTATACATGAAATTACCACAAAAAAAAAATTAAAAAATCAAAATCGACGGGTACGGGCGTTTTTTGAAAAAACTTACCGCTGAATTTTAAATGAATTTAGACATTTCTTCTGGGACTCACTGTATGTGGCATATGTTGCAGTTAAAATCTTAGGTGATAAATACTATACATACTTTTAAATGATATGTCTAGTTTAAGTAAAAAAAAATCAGGATTCTAGTTTAAATAAAATAATTTTCATCTAAAACTCAAATAATAAACTTATACACCAACCCCCCTAGTTCCATATAAATTAAAAGTTTTATAGCGGCACTTTAATGAAAATTGCTCATATCGCTTATATGAGCATAGTTTCCGTTGACCTCAAAACGGGAAGTTATGACACTAAGGTTATACTCCCTTAACTAAATAATAAAGGGGGTAGATAAAAACTGGATAAAACTTTTAAATCGTTATCGCGTGCAATGCGAATGTAAATTTGTAAAAAGGTTATGGAATTTAAGTCGTTGCGATGACCGAAATTGCTATAGATTACCAAGGAGTCCAAGGATAGAACTGCATTGGAACTACGAGCAATCGCTTTTATGTCGATCGATAAAGAGAAGTCGATTGCCGTCTTTTACTAGATTGCTACTGAAAAAAATACGAAAAAGTACTAGATTTTATCAACTGGGACTAATATTTTGCACTAGGAATGGATGGCAACATTTAAAAAAAAGGTTTCGTCTCATACGCAAGTACCAATATTTAAAAAAAAAGTTCGGTTCCGTCCCATAAAAAAAGGTATCACGGGGTTGCCCATGCCTAACTCACATCAATATTTATTATTTACCCTGCAATTATGTCCCCGATATGGGCATCGAAGGGGTAATAGTGAGTTTGCGCAGTTCGGAAATTTACTTGTGAATGAATGTGTGAGTGAATCAAAATTTCGATTAGTTCGATTTAAGACGGCGTTCCATGCATACGATTTCTGACGATATGATGATCCGACGGTGCCCTGATTGGTGTAAACTTTTGGTGTCAAATTCCGTCCGAATATTTGTAATGAGCTTTATTTTAGCTTTCATCCGACGTCGCATGTTTCTTAACCTCACTTTTTTCTAAACCAAAAATTAAGAATGACTATATTGACTATTTTGGGAATTATTAGGTTTGTTCCAACACCCTATTTTTGTATCGTTCTAGAACCGTCACGAAACTGTTGGGATCGATTTTGTGCGCAGGCGTTAATTTTGCACTGTTTGTTGCCGATGCACAAGGGAGGCAAGGTTGGTACGTTTTTGTGACCATTCTGTGTAAAAATCTCAGCTGATCGCCTGTCTGATTCTAGGAAAGAAGTTTAGTAATTAGTTAATTATCATAACATTCATAAATCACAACCCTACTTTTGTTGTTTTGATTTCTTCGTCTAAGCTTGAGTATTATCTTTATATCTTTTTTCGTTCCGTTTTGTTGTATTTAATAATCATGAAAGAGAATAACGTTTAATTTTAAGAATATCTTGTAGGTTTGGGAACCGGATTATACAAATTTAATAAGAATAAATTAAATAATCAAAATATTAAGCAACAACTCCTACAAAACAAGGCTAAAAGAACTGCATGAATGCCAGGAATACAAAAACAACGGTTAAAATTCTTAAGGCGCAAGTCAGTACAAGCCGTTCCTGGTATTGGCTATGTATCGTTTTTACCGTTCAGGAACTGGTTTGCGAACGATCACAATTTGGTTGGAACACCAAAGGGATCGCCAGCTACACCGTTTTGTGTCGGTTGGAACGCCTTTCGACTACTACGCATGTGCGTGACCGGACATTGTACGATTTTTAGGGTGGTTGGAAAGAAACCTATTATCAGCTACTAATGTACCAAATTAAAAATACATTAATTTGAAGGTTAGGTAGTGACCACATATATATTATATTGTATACGAGTGACGCTCTCTTCTTTTTTTATAAGCTTTTTAGTGAAATTCGGTTCCGAAGATCGCATAATGTGATAAGCAAAATATTTTCGTACATATGTACATCCCTGAAATACTTTATACCTGGTATTGATCCACGACTTTTGCAAAGAAGCACCATGCCCTTGTGTCCTTTCATCTTAAACAAAACAAGCCACTAACCTACCAAACAGCGAATCGAATCACCACAAATTAAAAACTCCTTTACAAAAATTGTTGTTAGGTAATATAAGTTTATAAGCACTGATATACCGACAACAATATGGATGAACCACTGTTTATTCTGTAATTTGAAAAAGCATCCAGAACCAAAGATGGCGATGAATAACAACAAACAAATAATGTCGGGCCGGCTCTGACGCGATCGATAAAATTTCCACCCTACTGCGCAAACTCAATAGTACCACGCCATCTATTTTGGAACGTTCGTATTGGCTATATGTATGTGATTGCCTCACGATATTTCGAGTATTTTGAAACTATAGGTACTAGATTTGCGTTCGAAGGAACTAAAGTACTAAATGTCTTTAAAAAGTACTAAATCTAGTACTATTGTACTACTGGTAACACTGCTTCCCGCCTAAAAATATATTCCTGATAATTGAGGTTAGGTTTATGTTATTCTTCGACAAGCTGTACCGGGGTCTACGCAAATAGTAATATCACAATAACACGCATTTACTACACACCTAAATACTACTATAGTTGGTTTAATAGTGCTAATTACATTATTGCTGATTGTGTAAAGTCTGATTTAAGCCAATAACAGACACGGCGTCCATTCTTACGAAATAAAACCTGGTTGAATTTAACAAAAGAGGAAAATACTGCACGTAACATATCCGGTAATACTCCGAATCAATTTAAAACTCGGCAGATCTACCGAACGAAGCCACACAACGATAAATTGCTTCGGAAATCTGAGAAAGAAATTTCATTTAAAAACGAGTGTTTTCTTTTTAAAACAAAACCGAAAAACGAGCATCTGAAAAAGTTTCGTCCACCACATGGCTGCATTCAATTTTCGTTTAAGGCACGATAGTCACAAATTTTACTGGCATGATGCTATTCGATCAAGACAATGTTGTCACCTCCGCTATTATTGGGTGGAATCGGGAAAAAAGAGTACAATAAGTTTACAGTAAGTGTACTGATCGCACATGGAATGCCAGGGAGCAATTTTGTAAAACAGACATATCCACAAAGCAGGCCATGCCCACAATTGTTTTGGTGGGATGTCATGGGATATTACTTTTTAATGATGACACATGTCAAATATATTGACCAACACCTAATTGAAAAGTAACTAGACGCTCGAACTGAGAGAGAAAGGCGCGTGGATGACATCCTTGTCTTATGCGTTTGCACTAGCACCTCTTTCCGGTAGTTCTGCGTTCGGATTTCATTGCTTGGATGACAATGATTACAGCAAAGCTAATGTGATGGTTGTGTAAACTGAATATTACTAGAAATAACATATGTCAAATGTCAGCATTAAATTTTAAGATTATATAGGGTATATATACACACAAGGCATTTTGATGTTATTATAGTTTTTATATGATTTTTTTATGTTCAAACACAAGCACTATAGGAAAAATCCTTTAGGGCACTCTGGGAGTGGTGCGTGTGCACAAAAAGCGATTCACGTTGGTTTTGAATCGTTGGAGGTTATATTCGTTGGGAAAACGACCTCGGGAAGGTCGTTCCACAAGGATGAAGTCCTCCAGATGAAAGAATTCTTAAATAATGAAGTTCGAGGAGACTAAGCTTAACCACATATGGATGGGCGGCAGCGGTTCGTCGTGTATTTCTGCTATTAGTCACTCTGGGCGGAATTAAGAGGGAAAGGTCAGCCGAGCACCTTCCATGAAAATATCTGTAAAAGAGAGTCAAATCCCCAACCTGTCTTCGATGTTCTAGGCTGTCGAGGTTCTTCGTCAGCTCGTGTTGTCCGATCAGACCTTAGACAAGGGAAGAGAGGGGACGGATAATTCCGCTTTACGGGCCGTCGCAGAGAGTGAAGCCTAAAATTGATACGCCGCCATTTTTTAGGTGCCAGACAATCGAGGTGGCACCTAGTGTATTTCAGTGATTTGTGGTGTGAAGAGCTATCAAAAGAATTCAGTGTATTTATAGAAATATGGTGTATTGTTGTGCCTATGGCTGTAAAAGCAGAAATGAGCGAAAGGATCTTGGAATTACTTTAAATCGGTAAATATTCTACTCGTGTTTTTTGCATGTATTTATTTTATATTAGATATCTCCGTTGTAAGTTTAGCAGTATATATTATTTGAAACTATGTTTAAGCCCATAGTTGAAGCTACCTTTCTTTGTAATTTGTACTAGATTTGTTGCACTTTTCATTGAAGATTTCTAATAAGAACCAGCTAATTGCCCTTGAAGAAGGTGTGTCACTCAATGGCGTACCTGCATGATTTGTATATTTTGACAAAATTAAATTATTTCTTATTTAATTTTGGTTAATTCTTAGTGAAAGCATTATATTATTTCGAATGTATACCATGCTGTCTGCGAATATGTGCGTCGGCAGCCGATGTTTGCGCATTCAAAGAGAAAAATGAGATAAGTGTGCTATCGTCAGCAAAACTAAATATCGGATGTTTAGTTTTCACTAGAAGGTCGTTAATGTAGAGTAAGAAGAGGGTGGGAGACAATATAGGCCCTTGAGGAACACCGGCATTGATGGAGAAGGTGTCTGAGAGAAATCCGTCAATCGCCACTTGCAGAGAGCGGTCCTTAAGAAAGCTAGACAACCATGCACAGAATCGACTGGGCATACCATAGGATCGCAGTTTACTTAGAAGCCCCTCATGCCAAACACGATCAAAAGCTTTAGAAATATCCAGTGCACTAGCCCGAGACTCCCCATGATGTTCGATTGCGTTGTTCCAAATATGGGTGACATAGGCTAGAAGATCTCCAGTTGATCTGAACTTCCGAAAACCATATTGATGATCGCTGATAATGTTGAAGCCTTCCAGGTACTTTAGAAGATGTTGGTTAATAGCTTTCTCCATTACTTTTGATATAACTGAAAGCAATGCGACTGGTCGATAGTTGTTAGGCAGGGTTACCTTCCTTTGGAATAGGCTGGACTCGCGCAGTCTTCCAGCAAGATGGAAATATTCCTTTTTTGTTGGATAAGTTGAAAAATCTACAAAATACTGGTGTTAGTTAATCGGCTGATCCTTGTAGAACCAAGTGCAAGCCGATTTCAGTACACCGTATAAGTCAATTTTCGATTTTCCATATCAAAATATATAAATTATCCTTATTGAGGGTATTTTTACGGAAACTTAACAACGCGCATAATTGCGACCGTCCTGACGCAGACGCCCCGACCGAATTCAATCCGGCGGTCATCCATAATCAGGAGCATTAAAAACAGACAGGATTAGCTGGATTGTGGGAAACTGCCCTGCTGCGGCAACGGTCGATTCGAAATTGTAGTCACAGGGACGTTAGACATTGCCGCGTCATTAAGGACAAACATATCAAGCGCTGCGGTTGGCCAGTGTTTTCTCGATTAAATGGACATTAAAATTTCAGGAAAATGTTTCGCCTCAGGTCGAACGTATTGTACATATCTCATGCTCGCTCGATAAAAAAAACACCATGTAGGAAGGAAATAATAATATGGCTCAAATTTAATTTTGCCAAGTTGAATGTGTGTTCTCTTATCGGGCCTTGTATTCATGTCAGTGGCGGTCCGTCAGGGGCGGCAGGGTCGGCAGAGCCGACCCGCTCATTTATAAAATTTAATAAATTTATTGTTTTCAAGTATCCCCTGTAGCGGCATCTCCAAGATTACTATTCTTTGATTACTATTCGAATCCCTCGTAGACATAGTAGTTGTCAAGAGACCGGAGCCGAATGACCTTGAAATATCACCACCTAATTGGTTTGGAAACGAAACATATTCTGTTGAGGATATGCAACCAGTGTATTCTTATTCATAAAAAATAAATAAGACCGGCTACCAAAGCAGAGTGACTGACCTTTCTCGCGAGCGGGAAATTAGGGAAACAAAATCAGTGGTTAATTATTTCGATTCGTAACGGTGTGTATTCGATTTTTTAAAGAGATATACGGACTATATTCGGAAAATTATAAATTCAGTGTTAAAGTTACTTGACTTGTGGTAGTGTGGTCTGTATTTTGTGTTATTTGTTTATAATTTTTAGTAAAATAGAAAAGCGGTAGGTTTGAAAGTTTTTAGTAATTTAATTTATAACAAAAATGGACGGAAATATGCAGATGATGGAAACCGAAGCCGGAACAAATACTGTAAGTAATAATATTATAAAGACAAATCTGATATTGTTAATTTTACGATGACGTTATTAATCACTTTGCAACATCAAAAGATCGTCGCTAGAACTAATTTATAAACAAGTTTAGACAGACATGTCACTGTCATACTTCTTAAAATTCTTAGGATTCTTGTCATTCAATTGTTTTCGAATTTTAAATCAATTATGTTCGTTAAAACACATCTTAAAAACCTGTTATCGTATATTAAATTGTTCTATCTGAGTTAACAAACAATATAAAAAAAATGCAATCTAATTTAATTTATGAAATAAGACAGTATTAATAGGTGAATATTTTTTAAACCTTGGGCGTGGCTCTCAAATTTTTTCGCCTGCGGCGCATTGCCTCGGGCGGTTTTTCTGCCAACCCTACATTCTTAGTTGCGAGCCGCCCACTCATTCATGTGAAAGCCATACGAATCCATAATATATAATGATAAGATAAAACAAGGTTAGAACACAATTATTTAAGATTCATTTAAATAAAAGCATTTTTAACCGCAAACCAAACGCTAAATTACGGGCCACCCGGGCCACCCCCCACGGAGTTCGTCCTGAACATCCCAGTTGCAGGTTATTTCTAACAAAGCCGAAACTTTCGCATGTGTACGTGGTACAGAAAAATACCGTCGACGACAAAGAAAAAGCTAGGAAAAATACTCTATTTAGTTTTCTTCACAAAACCAAATTACCCCAAACTGTTTCCGTGATTTAGTTAAAACTTTAAAATACTCCACTAAACCGGGTTTTTGTAGCTTTCAAACTCCCGAACTTTCAAGAAGGAAAGCCAAGTAGACGTAAGAAAATGCACACGGAACAAATAAATTTCCGTCGCGGACTCAAGAAGCGATATATTTTTCGTATGAAGCTTCGATTGGGAAAGTCACGACTCGATAAATCGGGCGGGCAAAGCAACAAGCTTATCAAATATACGTAAAACTCGTGCACAGTGCCGCCTGTGGATAAAAAGAAAAAAAAAACTTCTCATTGATTATAAATATATACCAACCGTCAAAACTCCCTAACTTAATGTCTAGAGTCCGGATTTTCAGGCATTATGCTTATTGTAAATATTAAAAGCAAATAGTAGATAACTCAAGATATTGATGAATTGAACGAAAAATTTGCCAGAAAGGCAGTGTTTATAATGCTTATTTAGCTTTTTTTTTAAACTTTATGCTTATTTTAATTTTTATGCCGATTTATAGCTTTTTTGAATTTTGTTGAAATATTTGATCATTTTTTAGTAATTAAAGCATTTGCATGTGGAAGATATGTTGTAAATTGAATTATCGGAGTTCTTGATGAAGAAATTCCAACCACAGGATATTTAATAGGCTCCAAAGAACTGGAAAGTACAGATAGTAACACAGTATCAAGGTTGAAGCAATAAATGAAGCAATAACAAGCTTTTACTCGCCAGGACCAGTTCCCTGTAACAAAATATTACTCATGCATTCTACGCAGCAGCGTATATGGTCAAGACGACTTCAAATTTAAAAGTGTTTCACCCAAATTTAATCCATTGTACTTGCTTAAAGTCTGTTTCGTTGCCGTTGATAGCTCGATACCCTCATTAAAGATTCAAAACAAGGGCCCGGTGGCCTAAAATATTTTACCTATAAAATGGTCTTTTTACGTACATCTAGCATAAAGATGAAGAAATTTTGACCTATTCCACCGGGTAACAGATAAAGTAACAATAGAGCCATAAAATGAAATGAAAGGATAATGATTAAAACGGCCCATCATGGTCGGAGAGTTGGGTTTTTAATGTAACCGCTTATTATTTTATTTAAATGTAATAGATTTTATGATTTTATGAATTTATTTACAAGAAAACTAATTTATTTACAGATCAAAAAATATTGACAATTTCAATAATTATAACTCGATAAAATGGTCCTCAGAAGAATCTGAAGAGTCATCATGTCCTACGCTTATTACTAAAGGCTCAATTTCCATAGTTGTGTCAATTACGTTGTCAAGTTCCCACATTTTTTGTTCCTCTACTATAGCATGTTTTATGGCGTTTTGCCAATTTTCTGATGACACATTTGCTAAAGAATGAAGCAAGAGGTGTCGCACTTCTTGCATTTTAAAAGTTTTGTTATTTCTAGCAACATATCCTTTTACTTGAGCCCATATTAATTCGATAGGATTTAGCTCACAATGGTAAGGTGGTAAACGGAGCACTATAATACCTCGATCTCTTGCCATCTCGTCAATAACATACTTTTTATACTGTGATTTATGTAGCCTAACAATATCCAAAAGTTCTTTTTTTACCATGGTATTATCGTAACTCAATTCCTTTCGTTGTAACCAGTTTACGATTTCCGCCTTTTTCCATGAAGTTGTGGGAAGATTCTCTTTTAGCCTAGAGTGATAGCTGGCATTATCCATCACTATTACAGAATTAGCGGGAATGTATTCTATCATTTGCTTAAAATATTCCTCGAAAACATCAGCAGTCATTTCTTCATGATAGTCTTTAGTAGAATTCGACTGGAATTGTAATAATCCTTGATCCAAAAAGCCATTTGAACTTCCTATATGAGTTATAATAAGTCTGCGTCCCTTTCCAGATGGTGGTCTAAGTCCTGTTGACCAGCCTTCCATGACAGCTTGTCGAGAACTTAGGACATTTTTATCTTGCCAAACTTTAGATACGGTGTGCCCTTCGTTCAGCCAAGTTTCATCCAAATAGAAAATGTTTTTGCCTTCGCTGCGGTATTTTCGGATGGACCTTAAGTATTGACGTCTCCAGCAAATAATATCTGCTCTATCAATAAGAAAAGATTTTCTGTTTTGCTTCTCCCATCGAAAGTTCATATCATGAAGTATTTTCCATAGTTTCGTTCGTGATAGCTGTGGTAAGTCCTCGTCGTAGTTAATGGCTTGTAAAATTTTGTCTATAGTTGGTATTTCCTTGGCAAAATAAAAACTATGTACTTTTCTTCTAATACCATTTTTAATGAAATTGTCAATTTCTAACGGTTTGTTTCCTGGGAGTGGTTTTGGCTCACTGAGGTTCTTAGATTTTCTTTCACGCAAGAACCTATATATAGTAGCCTCTCCAACTCCTACCATATTGGCACACTCTGCAATGATGCTACGAACATCACTTGCAGGTTTCTGGTACACTAGAGCATCATGTACGTTTAATATTAATGTCTTTTCTCGGAGAGAATATGCACTCTTGCTAATTTGACGAAGACACGTTGGCGAAAAACTTGAAGCCATTGTTACAAGTATAGGAAATAATTCAACTTTGAGATAATGCAGTATCTAAATACAACTAAATACATAGTTTGACAAACGCACATCAAATGGCGTAATAACATCCTAAAGCAGGCAAAAATAGGTAAATTAATTACCCCTGTTGTACCTACTTTAACCCTAATCCTACTTAACAATGGACAGAGGCCAATTTTCTTATTAAATAAGGTAATTACTATTGGCAACGCCTATGGTTTACGGTTGTTTTATGGCTTCAACCCTCGATATGAGCTATCAACTGCAACAAAACGGACTTTAGCACATCGAGTTGCTGAAACTATAAGGCTTAATGAACTTATTAAAAATGGAAAAAAAGTTTTTGTTAAGGCGCTTTTACGGGTACAACTCTTCAACGAACGAGTACCTAACACCCCATTACCACCTGAACCCGTTTTGATAAGGTGGGGTACTTGGTTAGATGCTGCAATATATTATACAGACAATTTCGGAAATTTTTAAAGTTATATTTGAGCTACCCGAATCAGCCAGGCCAGCAATGCAGGACCTAAATCAAGAAGAAATTAAGGACCATTTGGCCTATTTAAAGTGTAGTAATTTTAATTTTGTGACTGACACAAAAAAATCTGTCGAGAAATAAGGAATGCCTCCATTAAAAAAATTAATGATTATGAAGGGGCTATTAACCTGGAGAAACTGGCCAAATAGTACAAAAAAAATTAAAGGATACATTGTTTAAGAATTAAAGTTTTCAATAATTTAAAAAAATTGCTTTGATATTGGCAAGAAATTCTAATCCAGACTTGCAATATGATTGCAAAATTTAAATATGCCCCCATAACAAGTGTTGGCGTAGAAAGGAGTTTTTCGGACTATAAAAACATTTTAAGTGATATTGCTTGTTTTTACAAAAGTTAATTTTGTTATACATATAACTTTATTCTATTTTAAGATTGTGTTTGTTTCGAGATTTTATTTGTGCTAAGATAGAATAAATTCTGTTTTTAATTTATGCTTTTTATATTTTTATGCCTTTTTTGTGCATATTTCATGCTTTTTTTAAGTGAAACTTTATGCTTTTTAAGCACTTATTTTAAGTTTTTTTATGCTTTTTAATCCGGACTATAATAATGTTACTAGAGTTGAGACCGAGTGGCATGTTAAAGTTAATTATACACAGTGTTCCCAAACCAAAAAAATTAAGTGGAAGCGTGGTTCTTCCGCTCATAAAAGTTAGGCTGGCGAAGGATGAATAGGCTTTGGCAGTTTTTGGTTAATAAAATTATCAAATAATCGTTTTGTTTCATTATTATATATGATACACCTTACGGAAAAAGATTGACAAACATTTTCATATTTTTCCTTATTTTTATCCCTTTTGCCCAATCCTTTTCACAGCACTGTTTGGCGCAACAGTATTCGATGTTCGACGGCATAAAAAATTCAGCCACTTTGGCACAATGAACAAAAATAATGAATTCCAAAACCTTGCCAAGGGATCTGTTACCATGAAGTTAGAGAAACGTACACGAAGATATTCTCGCACGTATGGTTTGACTCGAGGCCGAATGTATAGTTAATGTCTGCTCAAAAGACCTCCGAGAATCGATGATTAAGTGAAGTGAATAAGGATGAAAATTTATTGGTAGTTGTTATACATGTCTCTTATCATTTTTCTGTATGCGTAGCTCATCAATAAAATTTCGGATATGAAATATATACGAGTATATACTAGTTAACTTAAAAGTCATATGTGTTCCGCGATAGCTTGAGATTCAAAAAATCGCGAACTTTTGTAGGATTATCAATGTTAGAGAGATTTGTTCAGGATGGTGTGGCATACAGAATCAGAAGTAACCCAAACAAAGCCAAAATTGGCCAAGTACACCAGTCGTCCTAGCCCCGCTTAAGACATAAGACAAAAATGTGCATACAAAACATTTTATTTTCTACAATAATTATGGAATATATTATACTATATTATACTAACAATAATTTAAAATTACATTATATAGGTCTAAAAGTAAAAAATACAGCTATATTGCAACGTACTTCAACATAATTAATTTGTACTTGATCTATTTCGCATCAAGAATCATGAAAAAGGAGTGTGTTGGTATTCCAATAATACTTCTTTACAGTCAATTCTTACGACGATACAATCTTGTATGTATATAATTGTTCTAGCAACTAAATAACTAACTATTCAATTCATACAGACAGTTCACAAATTTTGCTCCAGCTTATAAACATCATGATAGGCGTTTCTGATAAGTGCATATGGAAAACATGATTCTAACAAGTCCATTGTTAAAAATGGAGATTCCTGCACAATCTGATCTAACAGCAAATACACCGACTCCCTATTCTTAACAGCGTCCTTGTCCGCTTCTTGTCCTAACCTCAACAAGCTAGACGATGCTAGTGCTAAAAATTCCTTCATTCTATCTTCTATATCATCGCGTCCACATATTGTGAATAAAGCACCGAAAATGTGATTGACTGCCAGAGCCATGCAGTGAATATTATTTGTATGTCCTTCTAATGAAGCTCTGTAGAAAGATTGGTCTGATCTAGCTAGTTTTGGAATAGATACAGCTACAAATACCATCAGAAGACAGACCAATAAATGGTCATTGTCTCCTTCATTCTCAGCCTTTTGCAATTTAAGAGCTGAGATCAATGTAGGATCTACCTTACAGGTCAATCCCGCTGCTGACGTCATTTCACTAACAATCTTCATAGGATCGCCACTAGGAAGATGATGGCGAAAATCTAGAATTGAACTCAGTAAAAACGGAATTCTCTGATCCAACACATCGGTCAGACAAGACTGCGCCAACTGTCTAAAGCTCAAAATAACTCCCACTATCGTCATTCTTTGTAAAACGTTGTCAACATTCGTCAGCCGTTTGAATTGCTCTTTCATTACTTCCGGCTTGTCGAAATTTGTTCTCAACAAAATTAAAACATCTTTATTTCCTTCTGCCAATTTTTTCAGCTCAACCACTTGACTAGCGGTATGCCACATTAAGGTTTCACTTAGCTGCTTCATGCCATAAGGCCCTATCAGCTCCGCCAAAGCTCTAAGCTCGTTGACATCAGAGTACTCCTCAGGGTTAAACGGAATGCTTCCTTCAAGCGTGAGACTTACAAACGACCTTTGGTTCATTGAGAAAATTATGTTTCCGGCACTGACCCGGCGCAGCAACACTTCCGAATACCATTGCGTGTAGATCGAAGCAATAGTCTTTTCCCCGTGACTGTCAATAGCCTGAGTCTGTTGTAACAAACAATTGTTAAAAACTCTTGTGATGTCGATATGCACATAATTCTCTACAGTTTGTAGTACGTTCATGTAAGACCTGACACAAACAAGTAATTCTGAAGGCTTGGCAATTTCGTTGGTATCGGAATTGTACATGACCATGCCCACCAGGGCTTTGGCAAAACGGTTTTCTAAGTGTTGATGTAAATACTCACGAGGAGCAAAAGTATACTCCCAAACATTAATGTTCGAAAAATAGTTTATAGCATAACAAAGCTCTGTCAGAGCCATATGTAGTTTGTCCATGGTGGTCAAATTTTCACGAGTTTTTCTATAACTCTCTTTTCCAGGTTTTTCGAACTCTACGGCGTTTTTTTTGTTTTTTTCTTTCTTTTTTCTATTGATCTGTTGAGAAATAAGGTGGGCACAATTCTTAGGCAATAGTTTATCACTCATCTTGCATTGGGCATCGCAAATTGCGGTGATAATGTTCTTAGCTTCTTTAGCCATTTCGTCCAAGAACATATTGACTACCGACAAACTGCGTTCACGGATATGATGACGCTCTTCAGGGCATAATTCATGAGTACAGTGCTGGAAGTGACTACAAATTGAAGGAAACGCGACGATATACCGATTTTGGGCAGGAAATTCTAAGCACATGTGAAACTGATCCTCGAAAATTCGACTATAGAAGCAGAAAATCGACAGATCCGATGATTCTCGAAGCATTTCATCCAAGTTGTCTACCATTTTGGTATGAAACTGAATCATATCCAGCAACTGAGCCAAACCCTTGTTGTCCATGATTTTGAGCTTAGACTGTTGTGTAGAAGTATAAGCTTGAAGCCTAAACCAATCCAATCTAAACGCAAAAAAGTTAAATGTTTCGTTTTCTTCAACCTGCTTAACAGACAAACTAGAAATAGTATTGCACAGAGAGGATAAAATTACTCCCTCGTCTTCAGGACACGTTTGCAACTTTTGCATGTGCTCTTTTAGCGTAATAGCATCCCAATGTGAAAGGTATTGAACATAGTACCGCTGCATTACCTGGCTGTACTTTCGTACGAGCACCCGCAGGTCCTCTACATGGAAGAGTAGCTCGGGAAGGTGACGGTCAACTAAGTCTTCAGTTGACTTTCCTAAAGAAAAGTTTAATTTAAAGTGATCGATTTTGCAATTACGCAAAAATCAGTGTTTTTTTCTTTGATTTAAGCACCCACACTGTGATTCAAATATAATATAACAAGAAATTAATTGAATATAAAATATGGTATGGTGCGAACAAACACAACAGGAAAAATAGGAATTTCAATTTCCAAGACCCCTAAAACTGAACTAGAATAGAACTTGTGTTAACCCCAAAAGCATATTCTTATATAACTTTTGTAATTTTCGCCACCACTGAGAATTTTTTGATCATCTCAATGAGTGAGGCCGACATATACAACAATTAAATTTTAATTAATAGTAAGTAGGTACATACCTTTTGTTTTATGTTGTGGTGGATTGTCATTGTGCCTCAACAACCACAGAACTTCGTCCCTGGCATAAGACAACCCCATAAAGACCATCAATGCTTTGGGCCCTAAGAGTCCTGGTTGATCCATAAAAATAAGTCCCAATTCTTTAAGAGCAGTTCTTAAAAACTTTCTCCTCTCTCTGTGGTTGTAACCTGCTTTTTGAACTGCATGCTGATAGGCATCTTTAATTTCTGATATTCTTTTACCATAACCTAATAAATAAAACTAAATGTTACTTACTGGTAGGGTCACCATAGGTCCAAGTTATCTGAATTCACTCCTTACCATATCAGTTTTTATATACTATTATTATTACTATAAATTATTGACAAAATTTAGAAAAATTTGAGCAGGGTCTGAAAAAAACCTTACCTGTGAGGTCTGAAAAAAATATCACAAGCGGCCACTGTGTACTTGTACCGGGTGTCCCACTAAGAATGGCTCTCGGCCGTATCTCTGCAAGTGTTAGTCGTATGGCTTGCGGAAAAATTTTTTAATATGAAAAGTGATCATAAGAAATTGCTGGAAATTATTTTCAAGTTTCTCAGTCGAGCGCTAGAGGGCGCAACCGTAACGGTAAATCCGTAAAGCTTAGTTTTTTCAAAAGTTGCCGCGTTAAGGTATATTGAAAATAGCATTTTCGTATACTTTAAGGTTTTATGAAGAAAATTTACTTATAACATATTTTTGTCACTTTTAAAATAAAGTGGTGGGGGAAGGTTGAACATTATTTTAAATAAATGCCTACAACTCCGGGTTGGCTCAACAGAATTTAGTTAACTTTGTTTTGTTAAAAAGTGGTTCCCTTACTCTATACTTTACTGTATTAACTATGACAATATGACTTTTAAAGTAGGCGCTAGAGGGAGCTATTTTACAACTTAACAAATATTGCGCATTTTTCAAAAATTTTAAATACAACAGTATATTTAATTTTACTTCATCACAAAGATCAATAAAAGCCTAAAGAACTGGCGAAAACCACAACTTGATATCTTTTTTCAAACCGGAGATTTAACAAGAAAAAAAATAAACACGGAAAAATATGATTATATTTAAGTTTCAACGGTACAGGTTTTTTCAAAAGTCAAATAGGCCTTGGAAAAACAAAATCTAATTTAAAATTAGGTGCTTTCACTTCAAAGTTTTTATTTGACTTTTGAAAAAACCTTTACCGTTGAAACTTAAATATAATCATAGTTTTCTGTGTTTATTTTTGTTCTTGTTAATATCTCCGGTTTGAAATAAGATATCAAGTTGTGGTTTTCGCCAGTTCTTTAGGCTTTTATTGATCTTTGTGATGAAGTAAAATTAAATATACTGTTGTATTTAAAATTTTTGAAAAAATGCGCAATGTTTGTTAAGTTGTAAAATAGCTCCCTCTAGCGCCTACTTTAAATGTCATATTTTCATAGTTTATACAGTAAAGTATAGAGTAAGGGAACCTCTTTTTAACAAAACAAAGTTCACTAAATTCTGTTGAGCCAACCCGGAGTTGTAGGCATTTATTTAAAATAATGTTCAACCTTCCCCCACCACTTTATTTCAAAAGTGACAAAAATATGTTATAAGTAAATTTTCTTCATAAAACCTTAAAGTATACGAAAATGCTATTTTCAATATACCTTAACGCGGCAACTTTTGAAAAAACTAAGCTTTACGGATTTACCGTTACGGTTGCGCCCTCTAGCGCTCGACTGAGAAACTTGAAAATAATTTCCAGCAATTTCTTATGATCACTTTTCATATTAAAAAATTTTTCCGCAAGCCATACGACTAACACTTTCAGAGATACGGCCGAGAGCCATTCTTAGTGGGACACCCGGTACAGCGTTCCTACTTACTGGAGATCCTCAGAAATCCATTAGTTCAGAAATGTAATTAAAAAAGCCCTTCTTTAAAAACATACTAACCTTTTAAAGTATCTAAAAAGGACCAAATATATTGATGGATATGCAAAACTTCATCTCGGAACAATGGTAACACCCAAAAACTCTCCAAAGCATTTAACAGCAATCTGTTAAAATGGTCCTGTCTTGAATCTATAAGCACATTGTGAATTAACATGATTCCAAAAACAATCCACCTCTCCATCGTATCCATGGATAAAAATTCACAAGACATTCGTTCGGAAAGCACTGGCTTTAGTAAATTTGCTGGATTGCCTACTAAACTTAATTTTTGTTCAGTCCTCCACTTATCTGCAGACACATTTCTCGGAACATAGACGGGTAGTAATGAAAATAGAGCTTGCATAAGTAGTCGTGAATGTGGTACAAATTCCTCAGAAAGCTTCTTAAAAGGAATGTCATAATCCATAATCATAGAGCCTAAACGAGGAAAACTTGTATCTGCCGAACCATGGACAATTTCATAGGCTGCATTGAACAGTCCCAGCACTGCTTTCCTATCCTCAACACGTGACAAGAGAACCATAAGTGACACATATGTTGTTACTAACTCTAGGTAGTTTTTCGTTAGCTCAAAATTCACCGATATCTCTAGCTCTACCTGATAAGCGTCCATGGTTGTAAGAAGCTCACAAACATGATCTTTAAAGTCTAGTAAATCGACGAAAGTATAGTAATACAGGGACAGAGATTTAATTATTTCATTTCGAAGCCCCTGAATAGGCGTTAAACTCTTGGAATCCAAATTGGGGAACCGCCTAACAATATTTTTAATCGACGATTCTAGATTCTTGTCCGAGAGGAATCCGGGCTTGGATTTTGCGTCTCCGCATGCCTTTTTGATATTGTATATTCTAGTGAGCATCCCTACGCCCCTATCATTGAGAATTAGCAATTTTTCAGCGAGCTTCCGCTCCGTCTGACTCATTTGCCGTGCCATTTTTCACCGGCTTCTAAAAGAAACACAATTATAAATTTTACTGCTAAGAGGTTCTTACATACTTCCTTACCTTTTAATTAAACAATATAAAATACTACAGCACTATTTAAACATTTTATTTAAAGTTTTCGGGAAGTCGAGAATATCTATTTGTCAATAAAGAAATGACAATTCAAAGAGCTGTCATTTGCAGCGGAGCGCCCCCTCGTATATAAGGATACAACTATACTGCTCCCATAAACCGCTCCCATAATTTAAGGATCTCTTTCAATTGTTTGTAATCTCAATCATACACTGTAATTTTAGTTATGCAACCGAGCAAAAGCAGACTCGCTACGCCACCGATAGATGTCACATTACAACGACCACAAGGTTAGAGGAGAAGCTAAAGATAGCCCAATGGGTTACAGCGTTGTCATATTGCCCTCTTGAACGTCAAAATATTTTTAGCGGTAAAGTATTGGAGGTTATATTACTTTCTTCACTTTTCTTTACTTTATCCATAGACTACTTTATCAATACATTCGATATATGATATAATTCTTCACTTTTACTGTATCAAAATGGCATCGGTCAAGTGTGAAAGTTGTTGTAAAGAATTCTCACGCTCAGAGCTCTAAAAAGGGCATATGATAAAATGTAATAAATATGAATATTAAATATGAAAATTGAAAATATGGAAATTAACCTACCTATTTAAAAATAATAATCTGTTCAACTCCATTCAATAATTTACACCGTCTAAAATCCAAAGTAGAGATTTTTTAAATTTATAGACAATGTTTTTATTAGGTTTTTAATGGGTTTTTATTAAATGTTTTTTCCAACTTTATTCAATAATTTGCACCGTCTAAGATCCAAAGTAGAGATTTTTAAATTAATAAGGAAGGAAGTATATATATTTTATTTACTCTGTGTAATGTTATATTATTTCTTGTACGTATAATTAAAGAATAAGTTATATTTCCTGTATTCGAATTCCATTGGGGTAGTATTTTGATGATTTCAACTGTTTATAAACTGTATAATGTAGTATGCTAAGGTAATGGTTATGGGTTTAGATAACAAGGAATTATGTAAAAATAAAACGATAATTATAATAGAAGATATACAAAAATTGGTTAGTTGTTTCATTTTATAACCCAAGAAGGGATTAATAAAGTTTACCTCATATTCTTCTACAAAAAAAAATTAGTGAAAAGCGTATATTGGCATTTTCCAAAAATGGAAACCCCTAAAGGGGTTAAATAGGCTAAAAATGTTTATTGGAAAATATTTTTTTCGATTTCCTTCAAACATTTGACTTATTAAAATCTACAATAGATTTCCAAATATCAAATTAACTTGATTATTAAAATAATTGATATAATACTACTTATGTTAAATTTAACGCACTTAAAAATCCCGCCATCAACTAGGAACACAGACGTTTTGACATTAGGAGATGTGGCAACGCTGCAGCCCACTGGGCTATCTTTAGCCTCTCCTAAGGTTAGCGGTTAGACTAGTAATATACGTAGTGGTAATCTTTGTAAAAGAAGTTTTAAAAAATGAGGAAAATAAATGAAGCAACACAAATCAAATATTTCATATAAAAACAACTATTTTATTTCCTTATTTACATATATTGTTTTTACAATATCAATTACAGAGAATAGCATCAAATATACTTTGATATACTAGACTTCTAGTTATTAATAAAGACAATTATTTTGAAATTGAAAAAATCTTCTTGTTTTTTTGAGTTATATCACATTTCCAGAAAATTTAACAATATGGTACGTACAAGTTTACCCAATATAAAAATAGCATTCTCCACACAGAAAATTATAAAAAACTCAATGAGATCCTTAAAAATCTGCACAAATATAGAAATTGTTTACAAGGTGGATAATATACATTATAGTTTATTACATTTTTCACGGTAGTTGACAAATGAAGTATTCGATCAATATGAAAAACATTTGCGAAAGTGTTCCAACCTCAAATACCCGATTATTTTAGAAAAAATTCTGAAGAGAATTCTAAAATGAAATGCGATTTATGGAAGTGGGAAATTACATACCCGCTCCAGAAACAGAGAGTAAAAAACAAGTAAGTAAAATTATTCCAGCAATGACAAAATACTTCAATTTGTAACCACCGAGTTCCATTTAAATTGCAATACAAGTTTCTTACAATAAAAGTTAAACAGCACTTGATATCATTTGGTCTTAATGAGAAATATTTAATATACAGGGTATTTCACAAAGACTAGACGCATGTATGCTTATAACGAAAAGATATTTTCAAATGTTTTAAAGCTATTCGTAATACACCCTGTATTGCAATAACATAATACATAAAATAAATAAAACATATGTGATACTAATATTATTGTTCATTTTAAAATATTAATTAATAACTTATTATTTTACATAGAGCCTACGAAAATAAAATAACTAAAAGAAAATTCATTTAAAAAAAACTATGTTGGTATTTGGTGCATCAATGGCAAAAAATATAATAAAAGTGAAAAAAAAATCGGTTAACACTATGATAGAAAGTATCTTGGCGTAAATCTCAAACAATCACGTTCATACAATACAAATTTTTTACAAATTTCTTTAAAAATTACAAATAGTGGAGGGTATACCTCGGCTAACAATAAAATGGACAATTAATAAATGTTTATTAAAAAACCTATAAAAAGTAATTTGGAACAAGAAATCAGCCTTGTCTCAAAGGAAAGCAATAAGTAATATCTGAAAGCAAGACAGCTATTCGCAGAGAATCAAGAAAGTCACTTTATAATAAGGACAACATAGGGAGCTTTAAGGCTGCCAAATAACAAGAGAAAGAGAGAACGCCTCATATTTCTATGGTTTCAAATTCAATCCCTCCATATTCTGACTCCATTAAAATATTAAGTAAATAAATATCAAGACAATTAAAATAAAATCTCTTTAAAACACTACCTGTAATAAACCAAGGAGTATTACATTATTCTCTCTTATTGTCATGGTTCAATTCTAGTTCTACAGATAATTCAAAAAGGATTTTATAAAACAATCAGATCTAAGTTGTCATTTGTATTAGAGACAGTGGCGCAGCCACGCAGGGGAGAAGGAGGGCGACTGCCCCCTTGGCACCTTTTTACTACTTAAATACCTAATAAAAAGGACATACTATCAGAAAAATGAAATCGAAGAGCCTATAAATGCAATTTTAAACATAAAATATTTCTTTTTAAATACTTAAATCGTGACTTAAATAGATACTTAATATGACAAAAGACGTCTTTAAAAATATAGGCGCCCAACGAAGAACTTCAAAAATTGTTTTTAAAATTCCCTAAAATGCCTGGAAAAATGTTTCGTTCAGTTCATTTAAATACATCTAAGAAAAACTAACTTACCCAGCGTATTTTTCTGCGAATTACTGTCATATATACTTTCATCAAACATTGTCTCATCAAATACATAAAAAATCAGCATTAAAACTAAAGGTGACTACATGTTACTCGGAGCGAAAATTCTTGTGTGAATCAGATATTATGTGAACCAAAAGAGTGATTACAAACATGTCATAAAGGAACAAACCCAAACAAAACATGTAAATTAATGCGGTGAAATCAAATAAGGTTATTAAATCAAACCGTGGATTTGGAGCGATTATTTATTCTTCATATTGTATCTTGATGCAAATGGATGGCTTTCTAAAGAGAGCAAGAACCAAGTCCTTGTCAAAAAACAAACAGGTGTCAATTACATAAATGTGGTATACTTCATCCTCTAAAAATTATAATTAATTTTCCCAAATTCTTAATAAAGACTTTTTAGAGCAGCTACCCGTGAGATACTTCTTATACCTGTAATAATTTTTTTGAAGAATCTTACACTTGAGATGTAAAGGTAATATTACCGAGGTAATGTTACCGTAATATTACGTAATATTACGTAATATTACCGCAAGATCGGTAACATTGGAAATATTGTTTTTTTTTTTTTTTTTTTTTCCATAAGCCAAATCCAGTTGAACAAAACGGGGCGATACATCTCTTTAAAATTGCCGGTGAAAACAAGATGGGGTTCCTTTGTTTCTTGTATAAAAAGCTTTTTGGAGACTAAACATTCATTAAAAAGTTTAGCAGTTGATGATAGCCCAGATATTTCTGATGTTCTTTCATCAAATACAGTAAGACTTCTTCTTCAAAACGAATTTTGGTTGCAAATAGAAGCAACTTATGACTTGTTCCAGCCAATGTCTAAGTGGATAACGATTTTTGAAGCTAACGGGCCAACAATCTCAAAAGAGTTTATCTGCTTTTTTGAAATAAGGTCTATATTACGTGACAAAGTATCAAATTTATCTATTACTATGTTTGAAAACCAGAAAATGTGTTCAATTCTTGAAAAACGAGAAAATATATGTTTAAAACCCGTTCATCTTGCTGCTTACCTATTAGAACCAAGTCAACGCGGCGAGAAGTTAACTGAAGCTGAAATTTTAATTGCAACGGAGTTCATCTATGAAACTGCAAGGCGTCATCCAAAGTATTCTTCACAAGTAGATCTTATTATGGAAGCACTCGCACAGTACAAAATTAGAGGTAATATTTTTGCTAAGGAATTCGTCATTTCCAGCGAAAAATCTATGTCTGGATCTGTTTGGTGGGCAGGAATTTGCTCCAGTTCTAAAATAAGTAGGTTAGCTGTAGACATTTTAAATTTACCATCGTCAACAGCCGCAACCGAAAGAACCTTTAGTACTTATGGATTTATTCATCGGCAAAAAAGAAACAGACTAACCGTGGAGAGGGCCGGAAAACTAACTTATATTGCCCATAATTATAATTTACTAAATGAAGAAGATCAGTCGAGAATAGTAGAAGATACTGAGGAAGAAATAGAAAAAGAAGATATCGGTTTCGAAGTTATAGACTTGACTCAATTAACGAAAGAGAAAGAAGAATCAGATGACGAGGTTGGGGATGATGATGAGGATGATTTACCATTATCCACTCTATTACGTAGTCCATTCTGACTCTGACTAGTTTAAAAAACGTTCTTATTGTTTTTCGTAATGTTTTTACAGTTTTGAAATAAAAAAAACTAGTATTACTTAAAAAGCTGTTTTTTTTATAAATTACCAATGTTACCGTAATATTACGTAATATTACCGGTAATATTACCGATTTTTAAATTACCGGTAATTTTACATCTCTACTTACACTTTTTAGATTTTTTTTTTAAATTTACATACATGCATGATTTGTAATCTTAAAATTTATTTTGACATTTGTCACGTGACTGAAAAATTAAAAAAATATATTTGTCACTGTATGTCTTTTACATTAAAGCCGAACATGCCACGGCTGGATGTGTAAACAAGCTCCCATAGGCAAAACTTGTCAAGTAAACACGTACCTTCCAAGGGCGTGCTATGTATGTGGTCTGATTTTGGAGGTATGTACCCAATGTTCTAGATGGTAATTTAAGAAAAACAGTATGGAATTTAAATATTATAAAAAATGTTCATAACAATTTGCTGCTCTTTCGATTATTTTATAAATATCGGAGTCATTTTCTGCTAGCACTTAAAAATAGTTTGTTTTGTCACAAAGTCTTAGCCCGTTATGAATAATATTTCAAACTGTTACGCTGCGCTCGCGTAAGGTCATTCATTCGTTTCAATTAATTGGATTTCAAATTAATTAATTAAAAAATACGAATTTTTTCACATCTTTCTGAATTCACACAAGAAATTTGCGAATTTTCACCCGTTTTTGACCACAGTTAGTTCGAAAAGTTAACGCGCACTTTCAGGAAAGTTCTCGCGTTCATCACAGAGCACATATATTGGCCAACTTTTTGTGATACGACCTGTATAAAGCAGTTTTAGACTGAAAGACATTTGATTGGGATTTTTAAACATTATTGTAATAGTGTGGCCAAATAGGTTGGAATAAATTAATTTAAAATGCAACCTTTAATTTTTCGACAAAACTCTCGGACTTGTCGATTTTAATTCTTAAACGGGCATTTTCTAAACTAGTTTTTATGTATACACAGTGACTCAAAAAAAATATTTCGTGTGAAAAATATTTAAATCGACGGGTCCGAGCGTTTTCTCGAAAAATAAAGCTTGAATTTATTCCAACCGACAATTATTTGACCTCACCGTACTTTTTGTGTTGTGGTTTGGATAGAAGAAAACGTTCAAAAGATTTGCAAGCAGGAAACGATGATTTGGGTATTCAACAATTTAACTGTAATTAATAACCGGTTTTGAAGAAAAGTCAAAGAATTTACAAACAATTTCCTCTTTAACTGAAAACGACAATTTAAGATTTTATTGCAAAATGAACATCATTACGATGACGTCCTCGGACCCATACTATGTCTGTCGGCCCCAACTGCTGGCATTGCACTTACACCCGGCTTAATGATCACTTCCGGACTAGAAACACTTCCTTGAACACTAGTGCACGTTGGCGGTTGCAAATTTTCTTGAACTAAATGCGTATTATCTTGAATTAAATGTCTGGATGCTGGAATCGATTGATGACCCTCTTGAGTGAAATGTTTTGGACAGGGGACGGGTGAAGACGTCGTCTGTTGATCGAAATTTAATGTTACGTTGGCCAACATGGGAGTGCCTGGGTACTCCGGTGGGGGGGATACCCGCGGGGGAGGGGCTATTTCGGTGGCCCCGCCCTCTTCCTGGTAAAATAATATTTTTAGTATATGCTATAGGATTTTTGACAACTGATTTATAACAGTTTTATAAAAGCTGTCGCAGCTGTTATACAACATTTATGTAGCCAGTGAGTTTAAAAATTTGTACTTTTGTTAATATATCGCAAAGGCTGGCTACAGCACTGAATTTTACGTAAAAATATCTAACAAAATGACTTGAGATATACCTACTTTCTGTCAGACTTTGTTTCTCATCTCGTACGCCCCTGCATACTGGTAGTTTGTGGCGGGAGGGGGCGCTGTTGCTAATGGATAATAGTCTGGTTAGATTAAAAAAAAAAAAACTGGAAGTTAGCATGTGTTTCTAAGTGTGTTATAATAATATATCACCGTATTTGCCACCAAACAACTACATACAATTAAATATTGTAGTAATTCAGACCTACAAGACTACAAATGGAACACAATTAAAAATGATGGTGTATGAACACAATGCAATGGAAATTGAAAAAAAAATCGTCCATATTTCTCAAGAAAACCTGATATTCGATATAAAAAAATCCCTTTGTTTTATGGTTACATGTTTCGTTCTATGAGAGCATCATCAACGTCAATTAGAATTTAACAACAAAAGCTATATGTAGTGTCTTGTTTATGAATTTCTAATTGAAATTTCATGTTTGTAATAAAATTGATTGATTTAGCCGATACTTGATGGAAATCCATTATAAATTTGTACAGAAACAAAAAGTTATAAAATTTCCACAATTTTTATTTAGAATGCACACGGTGCCTTCTTCTGACGGAATAAATCCGTGGTAAAATTTGTTTTAAATATCTTAGTAGGTACAAGATGGAGCGAACGATTTTATGGTATGGGGTTTACACTAATCTTAATAATTATACCCAACAGAGGGGTAATATTTATGCTAATGTTACAAATAGGTGTAAATTCCTAATCTTATTGTGTAGATTTATATAAATTCAGTAAAGGTGAATAATTCATTCAATAATAAACCCGACCTTTTCTTTTTGTTAATCTCCATACTTTCCAAATAGTTTAATTTCTTTGATTTTTTCTCAGTATGTAAAATTTTAAAATCTTTGGAAAAATTGTGCTTCTATGAATTTAAATGTAAGGCGTAATGTGAAAAATTATTGTTTTTTAGGAAACTAGATTTAAATTTCTGGTCGAGTGTAGTATCTATCACATACACAGGCAATATTACGAAAAATATTTCCAAAACTCTCTCCAAAAACAAAATAAAAACCGCTTTTAGAACCAATAATAATCTAGGTAAACTAATTAAAAACAACAAATCGAAACCAAATAAACTAACTAAATCAGGAGTATATTTGCTAGAATGTGGTTCGTGTCCTAAAATGTACATTGGGCAAACAGGCAGATCTTTCAAAACAAGAATCAAAGAACACGAATCTAGTTTCCTAAAAAACAATAATCTTTCACATTACGCCTTACATTTAAATTCAGAGAAGCATAATTTTTCCAAAGATTTTAAAATTTTACATACTGAGAAAAAATCAAAGAAATTAAACTATTTGGAAAGTATGGAGATTAACAAAAAGAAAAGGTCGGGTTTATTATTGAATGAACAATTAGACACTAATTATTCACCTTTACTGAATTTATATAAATCTACACAATAAGATTAGGAATTTACACCTATTTGTAACATTAGCATCAATATTACCCTTCTGTTGGGTATAATTATTAAGATTAGTGTAAACCCCATACCATAAAATCGTTCGTTCCATCTTGTACCTACTAAGATATTTAAAACAAATTTTACCACATTTACATTTATTCCGTCAGAAGAAGGCACCGTGTGCCGAAACATGTTACGGGTTTTTTCTAAATAAAAATTGTGGAAATTTTATAACTTTTTGTTTCTGTTCAAATTCATGTTTGTAAGGTCTGAGGATGCTTTTATAAAGGATTTTTTTGCGACCGAGCATCATATTTAAGGTAACAGTGTAATGAATGTGAATACAGACATCAAATTTACCACCATAGAAGCAAAGGATCAAAATTTTCACTTAGCTCCCAATTTAATTAATTTAATTTAAAAATTTGTTTTTCAAGATGTTATTATGCAATTCTTAGCAGCAATGAGTGAATGAAAAAGTGCATAATGCGTTATTTAATATAAACATTAACTGAAATTAATAATGGTTAAATAAAAAATACCGTTAACACACGTACAAACATATACATAAATTGAAAAAAAAACAAAGATGAAAAAAAAACAAAGAAAGCAACAACCAATGAGTAATAATATAAAATACAGAGAATAAAATGGAGTGGGGATAAGGCATGATGTTAGAATGTGCTAATAATAAATTAGACAAAAGGTATGAATGTTAAAAAAAAAATAGGCAACCGACAAATTTTGAGACGCCCAGTTAAATATTTGTCAATTTTTCAAATATTTTTTATGAGTTTCAACAAAATTCATCGTGGTATGAAAAATAAATAATAAAAAAAAAAGATGAACGTACATTTACTCCCTTTACCTTTAGGAGCCTGGTAGTGGCCCCTCCCTTCTCCATAACCCTGTCTAGGACCACCCTGACTAGCCGAAGGTCTACCCGACCGTTCGGGTCGACTCCTACCCGGAACGTTGGGTGCTGGTGGCTGATTAGGGACGCCGTGGTGGTGGTACCTCTACAAAAATTAAATTTCAAAACAAAGACCATATACAGGACGACAAGTTTATCTATAGCTACAAAAGGAATGCGTGCAAGAAAATTAATTGGGTCAACAATGTTGTCACATATATTAAATCTTAATTCAACAATATGTTACCAAAAAACCCTAAAATTAAATTTATGCATTTAAAATAAATTGTCATAAGTATATAAGAAACTAGTATTCTATTATTGTTTCAATGTTCTTAAAACTTTCCTTTCATACCATTTATTTTAATATTTAAATGCAAAATAAAATATTTTTTTGTTAAAGTACTTCGAACTTAAAAAAGGCAACATGGTGCAATATCAACGGTAACCATGGGTAACAGATGGCTAGGGCTAATTTGATAGGTTAAATCCTAGACAGAGGATGACGACACGCGTCTGGTGACACGCCCATTGTGCCGGCGTGGTTGTTCGGCGATGTCCAATATGCTTCATCCAGTTGCGTAGTGATAAGAAGGGCAAGAGTTATTATATTGGGTTTTTTTTTTTTAAAGTGTTCGCTGTTTTAAAACTGTGATAATGAATGAATATACTCGTGGTAAAACCCTTCATAGTCAAACCCGTGAAGTGATTGCCAATGTGTACAGGGTGTGTGAAGAGGAATCGCAAATTAATGCATTTAAATTGCCACTTAAGCGAAAGAAGGGGATAAATCACGATCTAGCATCTGGGAACTTTGAATTGTTTGAACTTGTCCAGCGTCATAAACCTCTCAATAATGACAAAAATGATGTGGTGGACAACATTATCAAGCAATACACTCCTTTAAAAGCACACCCGTATATGTGTGAATTAAACCCCAAATTAAACCTTTCGTTAGAGATCGCAAGGGAATTTAGTATCTCGAAACTGAGGAAGCTTCTGGACGAAGCAATTGCCGGAATGATCAACATGTCACCGATATAGAAAATAAGTTTTGGGAAACTGATTATATGATGGAGGAGATTGAGCCCATTATAATACAAGTTGGGACTGATAGTGATACTGAATAGTGACAGTGAAGGCGAAGAAGATGAAGATGATGAATTAAGTATGTACTGATTTTTTTTGTATATTTTACTGATTTGTCGCAAAACTATATTTCATGTGTCTTTGATACTAATACGACCAAAACTGAAAAACATCATTAATTGATTAACCATGTAGCTGTTTTTTCCATGCTGAAAAATCTTGTAAAACGTAATTATTTAAATCTTGATAAAAATAATTACCTACCTTCAAACATAAAATGCAATTATTGAAGAATTCCCTATTTTTATCACATTATTAATGTTTTACAAGATATTGCTTCCCCCTTACCGATACCGCGTAGACATACACTCGCTTGTCGAGCTATAGTTTCCTTACCATTCTTCTAAGGGTGTTCATCGGCCTCCGAAGAGTCTCACTAATACGTCTCGCTGGCGGTTTCTTGGGATTCGACGAGGGCGTATGTACGGCACAGCACTTGATGAACAGCCCCATGAAGATAATAAACGCTATGCCCATCAGAAGTACCGCCCACCAGTACTCGGTGATCCACTGGGCTACCGTCAAAAGGGTTTCCCTGTTTAGGAGGAGATTCATTAGACGAACCAACGGTCCGTCCGCGTCAACGGCTCGGCATTTTAGGAATACGTCACAATAACCCTAAAAAATAGACATCCGTGAATAGTACCGACATTATTTTAACGACCGACGGTCTATAATGATCCGGGAGAGACGAAACATTCAAAGATCGACCGTTCGACAAGATTTACTCGGATTCATTTTAAAATAAGTCAAGTAATACCAGGCTCGTAGAAAAAGGTAATGCTCTTACCTGGAAATTATCACAGGGTGATCCAGGTCTCAAGCTAATGCCCCCTGGCGGCAGCCCTACTTTACTGGCGAACTCGCTGGTGCTCCGGCAGATGTCGGTGCCGTTTTGGCACGCCAATTCGCACAATTTCCTTTTATCTATATTAGGATGATCCTGTGTGGTAATTGAGCACGCTTGCAGGTTCCATTCCAGACAAATGGATCCGCTACAGTCTCCCTAAACATAAACCCAGATATATACAGGGTGTCCCATAAGTAAATATAACCATAGGACAACGCGTTTCAAATAAAAAAAATTCCTAGATATTGGAGTAAAATATGTCCTACAGTTAACAAGTAGAGTAGTAGAGTGAATTATTTACGGGACACCCTGTATAAAAAAATGTTTAACGTCAAAAATGTTTAACGACGTCACTTTTTTGACAACTTCGACATTTTAGTTGCTTTACCATCATATTATATCTGTGACATAAAGAATTTTATTATCTTCTTGATAGGAATAGGGCTCCATATTAGTGAAAGATATAAATGGTAAAATTCATCAACAATTAAAAAAATCGACAAATGATTGTACCTTAATACAAAGCTGCGTTCCATTATTACACCTAGTTTTGTCAGGTCTGGGCTGGGGCGAAGGACATTCTGCACTTTTGCCGTTGCATTTTGATGACCACGAACAGTCGGAATTGATTTTGCACACTTCCTCCTCGTACCTCGGGATAAATTTGCACGTTTCACTACTGCAACAGGGTCCTTGGCTGGGACTAAAAAAATATTAATGTTATTTTTAAAGTCACTGAAAAAGGGTGCGTTCTAGGATTAAATTTAAAAATACTATACATATAAAAAGTGTTTTTATACAACAATGCCTGCAACCATACCTGCACTCTGTTCCAGCCCTTCTCCTACAGCCGACGGCGCTGACATTCCTCTGTTTATCCTCAATTCCGATGATCCTCGGGTAACAGCACTTATCTTGGCACTCGATATCGTCGTAACCACAGTCACATTCTTCACCTGCTTCCACAATTTTATTTCCGCAAAATGCACCTAAAATGTTGTTTTAGTTATGATGGTTTGTTTGCCAAAAACGTATTTTATATCACGCGAGTCATAAAACGTTCTATAACAATTCCTTGTCAGATGTCTTTTTCATAGAATTTCGTCAAAAAATATACGGCGAGGTCAATAAGTTGGAATAAATTCATTTAAAATAGGTTGCATTCTTTTTTTCGAAAAAAACGCTTCTTCGATTTTAATTTTTAAACATTTTCATTTATATAGAAGAAAAGATTACATGTGACTAGAGATGTAAAATTACCGGTAAATTAAAAATCGGTAATATTACGCAATATTACGGTAACATTGGTAATTTATAAAAAAAAACAGCTTTTTAAGTAATACAATTTTTTTTTTATTTCAAAACTGTAAAAACATTACGAAAAACAATAAGAACGTTTTTTTAAACTAGTCAGAGTCAGAATGGACTACGTAATAGAGTGGATAATGGTAAATCATCCTCATCATCATCCCCAACCTCGTCATCTGATTCTTCTTTCTCTTTCGTTAATTGAGTCAAGTCTATAACTTCGAAACCGATATCTTCTTTTTCTATTTCTTCCTCAGTATCTTCTACTATTCTCGAATGATCTTCTTCATTTAGTAAATTATAATTATGGGCAATATAAGTTAGTTTTCCGGCCCTCTCCACGGTTAGTCTGTTTCTTTTTGCCGATGAATAAATCCATAAGTACTAAAGGTTCTTTCGGTTGCGGCTGTGTTGGTAAATTTAAAATGTCTACAGCTAACCTACTTATTTTAGAACTGGAGCAAATTCCTGCCCACCAAACAGATCCAGACATAGATTTTTCGCTGGAAATGACGAATTCCTTAGCAAAAATATTACCTCTAATTTTGTACTGTGCGAGTGCTTCCATAATAAGATCTACTTGTGAAGAATACTTTGGATGACGCCTTGCAGTTTCATAGATGAACTCCGTTGCAATTAAATTTTCAGCTTCAGTTAACTTCTCGCCGCGTTGACTTGGTTCTAATAGGTAAGCAGCAAGATGAACGGGTTTTAAACATTTATTTTCTCGTTTTTCAAGAATTGAACACATTTTCCCGTTTTCAAACATAGTAATAGATAAATTTGATACTTTGTCACGTAATATAGACCTTATTTCAAAAAAGCAGATTAAACTCTTTTGAGATTGTTGGCCCGTTAGCTTCAAAAATCGTTATCCACTTAGACATTGGCTGGAAGTTGCTTCTATTTGCAACCAAAATTCGTTTTGAAGAAGAAGTCTTACTGTATTTGATGAAAGAACATCAGAAATATCTGGGCTATCATCAACTGCTAAACTTTTTAATGAATGTTTAGTCTCCAAAAAGCTTTTTATACAAGAAACAAAGGAACCCCATCTTGTTTTCACCGGCAATTTTAAAGAGATGTATCACCCCGTTTTGTTCAACTGGATTTTTACAAACCTTGCATGTAAAATCTGCGAATTTTTCAACTCAGATACAAATTGAAATTATGTTCTTTTTAAAATTGGAAAAATGGTCTAATTTCAAGAAGTCTTCAACCAGAAGGTTTAGACCGTGGCAATACCATAAAAGTACGGTCAGGACCGTACTGTTGGCAACCCTGGGTATTCCCCGATAAATGAGAGTATGGAGCGGAAAAAAAACAATATTTCCAATGTTACCGATCTTGCGGTAATATTACGTAATATTACCAAAATTACGGTAACATTACCTCGGTAATATTACCCTTTACATCTCTACATGTGACACTTCAATTGTTTTTAATTTTCTATAGAATCCGAATATAAAATAAAAAATTAGGTTGACCCTGTATATATGAAAATTTGTTTTGAATATTGTCCATTTAAAAATAAAAACGACGGATCCTAGCGTTTTTTGAAAAATTAATTGTTCGATTTTTAATGAATTTATGCCGACGACCTGTTTGACCACACTGTATATATTTTATTGCAATAACTTGACGATCCCAAAACTGTGAGCATCAATAAAATTACTTTACTTTACAAAATCAAAAAAAATAACTTACCAGCAGATGCCGTAAAACAATTTCTTTTTTTATTGTCCTCTATTGCGTCCAAGACGTTGCTAATATTCCCGATGGAACAGCTAGAAAATCGGCTATTGTTGGGTCGGTCACCGCTAGTGGCCGATGCGAACATGATGAAATTTCCGTTCAGGCCACCAGGGCGACATTCCGGTGGATAATCGTGCTACGAAAAAAAATTAAGTTAAGAAACGTAAATTTAATTAATAAATTTATATTAACAAAATAGACGAGCGAACTCACAGAAGGTTCGGACACATTCTTATACATTAAACCATGAACTA
The DNA here is from genome assembly GCA_963991005.1 of Barypeithes pellucidus. NCBI lineage: Eukaryota > Metazoa > Arthropoda > Insecta > Coleoptera > Curculionidae > Barypeithes > Barypeithes pellucidus. The sequence continues at coordinate 2,633,524 of OZ022559.1, forward strand.
AGGAAAATACTTACTGGTGACCCAAAGTTATGCCCAATTTCATGGGCGAGAGTGAGCTGCGATACTTTGGGCGGGACCCTGCTGTTGTAGTTCACAAAAGTGATGATTCCGGTGTTTAGAGATCTCTTGGTGGATTGGTACATTCCACCTACAAATATAATGAAAAATTCATAAAAAATATTCTGTAAAGGTTTTAACAATGCGGAAAGAGAAGAAAAGAACCGTTTATACATATAATTTATAGTGCAAAGTGCTCTTTTCACCCAAAGAACCTGCAGTTTTACTGTGTACCATCAATTATTGAACGCCCTGTATAGCATATTATTTACAATTACATATTGCAATTATAATCGAGTATAACTTCTACAATAGCCCAGCTCTACTCACCTATCGTCTCCGTATAAGTCTTGTATTTCTCGCAAATACCCCCAGAAGCCCCAGAAGCACTGGCGACCCACGCGAGTCCCAGAGTGCCTCCCGTGAAGTCTCTGTAAGTGAACACATAGGCAAGACAAAAGTCTTCGTGGTTGCCCAAGGAATGTATATTTAAAAAGTTACTAACGTCGATGTTCTCCAGACAAAATTGGTTCATTTCTCCGCAGTGGTGGTGTGAGCATTTGCATGACGAATCATCATCGATCTGCAAAAAAAATACAATAATTTTGTACCGGTAAATTTTAAATCTTAAAAATCCACCAACAGACGTAAAAAAAAGGATAAGGCGTGCGTGGATAATTCTATTTCAACCTAACTCTAATCAGTTACGTTTACTTTCTACCGAAGAACGATTAACGGTGTAACAATGAATTATTCTTACCTTAATTCTTTGCACCTCAAATTTTATGTTTCTATGTTCGCTTCTCCCATCGAACTTAGTATCACGATAAATATAATTTACGGCAGTGACATGATGAGCAATTAACGACAAGATTTCTTCTCTTGTTTTTTCGTTAACGTCGTTTTCTTTCCTTGGATCTGCATGCTGAAATATAATAAACAGTTTAGATACCATAAATATAACAATTATGGTTTATACCAAAAAGGCGTCGCCATTTATTTGAGTTACCGATGCCACCGAAGCCGCCTTTTGAAAATGCCGAATCCCTGACCGGAACCGGATCCTGAGCATAACTTAAAGAAACATTGTTTTTTAACCGGGCTTTGCATCTCTTTGTTAAAGAGATCGAACTGTAATTATAGTAAAGCGTTCTAAAAAGAGAAAAAATGCATTCGACTGGTGGAAAAAATAATATAATCAAACCCGTGAATATTTTTTTTAATGTCTCCTAATTATTCTATTAAAGATAAAAAGTCCCTTAAAATATACCCATAATGCGCCGCCATTGAATTTATTCATGCTATTTAAACAAATAATGCAATCATACCCGTGAATATTTATACAAATAAAACGATTTTCCATTGGCCCAATTCTCGAACAATAGCGATTTTATATTTTGTGGTTTTGTGAAAATTTCAAATTTCACAATAAGCCCTAGCGATTCGTACATGCATGCAGAGGAAGCACGCTGTCCATTAATTAATTATGAAATAAAACAAACGCCAGTTTGTGACATCAGACGAAACAAAAGATGCTTTTGTGCGATTTTGCAGGAAAATAAAATAATGGGAATGAATGTAAAATCGCGCTAATTACGTTAGTAAATAATGACTAACATTTTATTATAAATGAATAAACTTTATATCAAATCGCCTTACAACAAGTAGAAGTACCTAACAGTTTGTTTTCAATCATCATTGATCACGAACGATGCCATGTTTGCTTTTCTGATGACGGAGAAGTACAGGAACGGTTTTAAGCGATTTATCCAAGACATTTTGACTATGTTAACCACAGAATGCTGCTAAATAAACTTGAATATTTATACTGGGTTTACTAAAAATGCTATGTTTTTTTCCGAAAATTCGCATCACCCTGTGGAGTATATTAGCAACCGAATCATATTGCAGTTGACATTGAACGGTAGGTCCATTTTTCCCCAACATTTCCTTTTTCGGTTTACTTCATTATCTGTTATTAATGGAGATACACCGTTTTATAGCGTAACATGTTTTTATAGACTTTAATATTCAACACATTCATTGTTAAATGTTTTCAAGTAGGTTTCAAGATTAAAATACTCGTCGGGCAACTGGGCATACGAAACGAGCGTTTAATAAGCAGTTTCCGAACAGTTTTTATCAGTATGGCGAATTTTATTTGTCCTTTGTAACTTTAAAACACAACATCTGCTGACACATCGCTTGCAATGTCAGAAAAAGTACATAGTCTACTTGAAAACAAAAGTCTATAAAAACATTTACGCTATAAAACGGTGTATCTCCTTTAATAACAGAGATAATGAAGTAGGTAAACCAAAAAAGATAATGTTGGGGAAAGACGGACCTACCGTTTAACGTGAACTGCAATATGTTTCGGTTGCTAATATACTCCACAGGGTGATGCGAATTTTCGGAAAAAAACATAGCATTTTTAGTACACCCAGAATAAATCGAAAATTAAATTTTTATCATAAACAGCGAAACCTAGGACATTGTCAAAGAACCAACCTACAATGCAAAAAAAATCATTCAAATCGGATCATAAGCAAGTCTAGGTCTAGGTCTAGGTAAGTATAGCAAATGTATCGATTGGCAACTGATTTGCAACTGTCAGACTAATCTGCTTACTGGTACGGAATTGTGGCTTTGGATTCTGTGCATTTGCTCGATCGGGTGTTTGTTTACCTTTGAAAATTGCGATTTTTTTAAATAATTAAAATGACTCTATCTCTTTCTCACCTCAGGAAATCCTTCTCGTATGTGCCTCCAAATAAGAGGGTCAGTCTGTATATACAAAGAACATGTGTTCTTATTTTCATCCCTCCTAGTTGCCCGTTTATGTCTTTCGTGTCCTTCATTGGCTTCCTTCGAATACTTGCTATAACTTTCTTCATAATTTGGAGGTGGTTTAGGTTGCTTATATTTGTCATTATTATCTTTATTACTATCATTATTTTTGATATAAAAATCGCTGCCATTGTCTTTCAAGATGTGATTAGGTTCATATTTTTTACGTTTTTTTGGCTTTTGTATAGTTTCTGGCTGATTATTGGTTGGTAGGTCGGGCGATTCGGAATACTGAATTTTTTCCATCCATTGCATTACGTCGTCATTGATTCCACAACCTGCAGAGTGGCCTAGAATGAAAAAAAAAATTAAAATTATTTAGTAAAATACATACATACTTTTAAAAAATAAACTGTCGAATACATCCAGAGAAGATGCTTCCCGCCCTAGTGCAAAATTAAAATGCCTCAATCAGCACTTTACAAAGCGAGTCCCAAAGATACTAAAATGCAGAATTAAGTGAAATTTTCAAATCAACTTAAAACCAATTTTATTTATGCATAATATAAATCAACAACAAGATGGCGTTGATTGAATAGAATATGGTTGAGATGACATTGACTACCATCTGACTGACTATACAGGGTGTTTCTCAATAACATGCTAATATTTAAGGAGGTTATTCTTGCGTCCATTTTCATAAAAAAACTTCATATGACCATATGTTCTAAACGTCTTAACTTTTGAGATACAAGGATATCCTTTTTTATTAATATCTGTGATACTGCATACTGACTACACAGTTTCTATTCATCAAGAGGGATTTTATGATGTATAACATGTCTTTTTTATTCCACTGGCGTTCGTGCGGGAATTGCCCTCTGTATTTTTGAAAAAAAGAATGGTAGCCACTTTTTTAAATAAAAATTATTTTTGAAATTCCCATTCCTTGCTGAGCGTTTGACGTACAGTTTTCGTATAAAAAAATGAAACTCATAAATTTACACTCTGTTGTGAAATTAGGCATTAACAAAGATTAAAAAAGACATCAGCGGACATTAGCCATGCTAAACGTATATATTTAAAGAACTACATCTTAACTCAGTCTCAATATTAATAATGTACTCAAAGAAAGGGTTGATCATTAATTATCTCTCTCCTCTGATAACCTAAACTACAACCTTAACCCATAAGGTTCATGTCATTGTTATTGTTATATTATTATACCTTTAATTACAACATTAGCACGTCTGACCATCGATCGTGATATTAAAATTAGAACCAATGTCAAATAATACTATAACAATAATAAACAAAACTGTTTTACAAGAAATGAGTAAAAATAGAATATGCCTCTAGCCGAAGCAGATTTTTTTTTGTAAATATAAACAATTTTGTTAGTTATCTACCAAGTCTCGTTATCACGTATTTAAGAGCTGCGTTTAATCACAGGTTGCCATGTTGCGAAAGAGGCACTATTTTATGCGGACGTTTAGCCAAATATACATAGTTTTTTCTCATCTAAAATGGATTCGTAAAGTTGAAGGATTGGAAATGATTATGAAAAAATTACGTTAAAAAATATAATGTTAAAAGAATCATACTAACACTTTAAAATATGAACAATTTTTAAATTTTTGTTACAGATCTCCCTGAAACTTGTTGATACCCCAATCGACATGTCAGACAATCTCAATATCGATAAATTAACTAAAAAAACTTTATTATTAACGGCTAAAACTTCACGAAAAGAAATATTGATCAGCTGATGACTCTCGTCTCTTTCTAACCTGCCGAAAAGTGGCATATTTTTTAATTAAATTGATGCAACATAGATGGCTCTGATTGCTAATTTGGGATTGTTTGGGATCCTCATCTTAAGTCATTAACCTTAACAAATTATTAAAAAAACATGAAAATCTTTAACACCCCTATATCTCAAAAGTTAAAACGTTTAGGACATAATATGTTCCAAAACCCGAAAATATCGCTTGCGGCTTTGTGCGGGTTTATGCTTAAATATGTTGTACTTGAAGTGGCGGACAAAGGACAAAATCCAGTATATTGACCGCCGCGAACCTAGGCCTATTTATTAACTAGCATAAAATGTCATCGATTTTCCATATTCCCCCAAATTTACAAAACGCCGTTGCCCGCCAAATTTATCGAATATTTAGATAGCCCAAAAACCGTTTCATCGTCTGTTTAACGAGCCGATATTGGACAAGTTTAGCATTTTTATTATTGAAGAGCTGTGTGTGACATAAAAAGTTACGTGCGTAATAAAAGGGTGACTGTTGGCTTGTTTTTATAGTAATTTTTATTACCCCTTTCGCATAATTTGTTTGGTATTTCGATTATATTGCCCGTATCGCATAAGGCCGTACCTACTGACAGATGTAAGAAATGCCACTTTACATATTTATACAGGGTGTTCAGATAATGCGGGATACTTGGAGTCGAGTCGATAAACCACGTCGTTTAGAGGCAAAATTGGAATTAAAGGTTTTGTTCTTATCCGAACACCCTATATAATAACCCACATTAAAGAACATGGCAGCTAGAATATTCCGTATCCCCATTAATTCCGAATCTACCAAACATCGTCTAATGGCCCCTAAAAAAATACTGGCGTAAATCTGTCGCAATTTGTAAACATTAAATGTTCGGTTGTGACCTCATTATTTCGCCTCTCATTACGAGGCTCGCTTATTATCGCCGATTCTTATCAAAAACCGTGATCGAGTTCGCCATTGCCATTACTATGGCACGAACCCCGTTAAAATCATTCGAAGAAAATTGTAATTTATTTTCTATAAACAGATTAGGCAGAATTAAACGGAAAATGAGGTAATTGGCAATTGGCATGGTCGCACGGTCAGAGGAACAAGACAGCTCCGATCACATTATAAGCACTTACGCTACGTAGTAGTAAAAAGTTTGTGATCATATTCACACAATCGCGCCTCTCTCCATTTCTTCTCAAATGTCCTCCGGGCATCATTTCTTGATGATTCCCCCAATGGTAGGGGACATTTTGGTGTGAGGTGCGGTATGAGTATTGCTTACGACTGCCACTGGCCTACTCAAGAGCGGTGACAGAACTACGAATCTTCTCGAGCCCGACCACAACTACCGTATTTCATAAATTAATTGATTCAGCCGATACTTGGTGGAAATCCATAACCAATATTATGAGAAACAATAAAACTACGTTATATTTCTTTTCCACTATATTCTTAAAAATGACATGTTTCGATGAATGAATATTTGTCTATATATAACAAAGTGTACAATCTTAAAATATTATTACAGGTATAAAGATGGTGTAGGGTGTAGGGGATATAATAGTATAGTTGTTGCAGAATTATACCGTTGACTCTTACTGCCATAACTAAACTACCTGATTAAACCCTATTGTATACGCCTGAACCTCTTCAAAGCTCAATAAATGGGATCAGGGCCGGCGCAATATTTTCCTAAGGCTTGAAAGGCTACAAGAGATATTTGTTTCGTCTTTAATCAGCCGCTCTTTGAGGGAAATCAAAGTGGGTACAGTTTGTGCCTCATACATTTGGTAAATCTTAATAAATCCATGTCATTTTCGTCAATGCTTCTAAATGTGCCAGAATCACTCCGATTTTTTCTAGGATTAACAAGTTTAAGTACTATGTCTCTTACCGAAGATAAAGGAGTTTCTGTCAAAGTAGACGTCTCTGATAAAGCATCCAGCGAATTAAAATTTCTACTCAACAACGATTGATACACGTTTTTAATTATTAGTTTGGCATCGGTAGATAAATGCTTCCTTTTAAAAATGACACTTGAAGATGCCCCCCTATCAGCACAATTCCAAGGACGCCACATTCTACCACTAATAAGCCTAACTAAAAATTACTCGCCGGAAAACCACTAAAGATTAAAATTATTAAAAATCACTTTCCTTATTTATTTTATGGTCGAAGGGATAATGAGGTTTTATTGCAGTCAAAAGATCAACGGTATAATTCTGCAAATACAATAACAGTGGGATTTACCAAATGGTCAGTAAAGTGATTAGATAAATTATTTTATAGATTTATTTATATTTATGTAATAGCGGATTAGTGAAATAAATTTAACAAAGGAGAATTGTTATGGTCTATTTGATCATTCAGTAAAACATCGGTATTTTTAAGTTTATTTATTTCCATGAATTCTAACAGATTAAGTTTTATACCTTTATTTTCGGTATGTAAGATTTTAAAATTTGAATCAAAGTTATGTTGTTTTTCTTTTAAATGTTTGGAATTGATTTAGTTTTCCCAAATAGTAAAACGTCAGCAGATAAATTTAAAGTTGTACTTTCATTAGAGAACCGAGTAAAAATGTGGGTAAGGTGCTTAATAAACTCAACCTAAGGGTAGCTTACAAAACTAACAACACTTTAGGGAAATATATAAATAATAATTAAACTAAAAATCATAAAAATAGAAAATCAGGTGTGTATATACATCGGCCACAGGGAGACATTTTGGAAAAAGAATACAAGAATGTTATAATAGTTACATAAAAGATAAAACAGATTATAATTATTCCAACCATTTAAAAGAAAAACAACATAACTTTGATTCAAATTTTAAAATCTTACATACTGAAAATAAAGGCATAAAACTTAATCTGTTAGAATCCATGGAAATAAATAAACTTAAAAATACCGATGTTTTACTGAATGATCAAATATATCTTAACAATTCTCCTTTGTTAAATTTATTTTACTAATCCGCTATTACATGTATAAATGAATCTATAAAATAATTTATCTAATCACTTTACTGACCATTTGGTAAATCCCATTGTTACTATTATATCCCCTACACCCTAAACCATCTTTATACCTGTAATAATATTTTAAGATTATACACTTTGTTAGATATAGAAAAATATTCATTCATTCTCAATCTGAAGAAGCTACAGTGATAGCGAAACATGTCATTTTTAAGAATATAGTGGAAAAGAAATATATCGTAGTTTTATTGTTTCTCGCCATATTTCATGCCTCGTTTTTGAATTTTTTTTCATGGGAAAATGCGTTTTAGTACGTCCCTGCAAATTAGAACTCCACGATTTTTCCAGATTGTTAATTATTGTGCAATATCAGCAAGAAAAAATTGCATGGAAACAAAACGATAATTATTATTTATTAACCATCATAACAATAATAAATGGGTTTATTTTTTTAATTAATAGTTTATAGTATTTTGTTTTTATTGTTGCATGGAAATGAGTCATATTTTAATCGATATTATCGTTACAATTAACTCGCTTAGTTTATGATTTATATATTAAAATAATAACAGGAAATTATTAATAACGTCGGAATTGTTAGAAAAAAGAGTACTAATTTTTAAATTAAAAACATAGTAACTTCAAATGACGCACTTCTTTCCACTGAAATTATTCGGGGATAGACAAAAGTCTGCTTCAAGGCGGACACGTCGATTATCACATTTTGCTTAGGGCTAGTACATTTTTTTCCCGTTGATCTTATCAAGTTAGTTACAACACAAAACATATTAATATATTAAAACTCTTGGTTTCTTTTTTAAAGCAAAAAAATCCTTAGCTTATTCTAAAATTACTCCGCTCTGGTTCCATTTAAAAATATTTAGAATGCATAATGTTTTGCCCCCGGCTTGCATAAGTTAAAAGAAAATTTTAATATTTCATGAATAATTACATAAAATTAGAAGATGCAGCAGATCAATTATTAATTTTAAAGAAAGAATAGAAATTTCCAACAAAAATCTTTTTTCTTTTTACTTCCTACCGATCTAAATAATAGAAAATGAGTAAAATGAAGCCTCACAAAAAACAGTTCTGTTTCAGTGATGATAATAAAAAACCAAAATATGTCATACCTTCTCTCTCAACCTCATAGGGATCATGTACGTGATCCTCATGGTAAATAACGGAGTGAAAGGTCCTGTTGGGGTGTGTCTTATGTGGAAAATAGTGATGTGCTTTCTCTACGAAGTAGGACCCTTTTGGGGACATTATCTTCCCCTCGAAGACGCCATCTATTATCGAACCAAATACCTTGCTTTCTGGCTCCCCTAAAATTAAAAACATTTACAATAGTTTAAAGTTATTCATTTATTAATGCATTAGGTAGCCTAACATGTTAATGAAACTACCTCAACAACAACCGTTAGAAGTTATAATGTAAGTTTGCTCCCGGTACATAGCGTCTTCTCATAAAGTGCATTAAGACCAATTTGCGAAAACTTTAGAGAACGCTAAATATGAGAGCTCCGGTGCTCTGGACTTACTTTTATAAGTTCAGTCAAATATCCTAATGGAATAATGATCTGCCTTTTTAATTAGTAAGTCAAGAGCGAATTAAGAAGCTTTTGATTGGTACGAGGATGAGCGCAGACAGGGGTAGGAGGCGGAGGAGGAAGACTTGAGTCATCGTAAAAAATACTTGCAGGAAAAATCATACTAGAAGAGGAAGCAAAATTGTTTTATGTGATTATTCCTTTCTTTCTCTTTCTCCGCCTCGATATGATCGTTCGCCTAAGTCAAGAATAGATAGACTGATGATATTCTTGGTCTTGTGTTGCATTTCTTGTACACCACAACGTACAGGCGTCCCTCGATTCATTCCGCCACACCCGATTCCTTCATGGAAATAGAAGAAAATAAGTTTCTTATGATCTCAATTCAGATCTCTTTCATCCCTAATTATAATTAAATATGGGAATCCCATGTGAAATTCTAAAGTCACAATAATGTTTTCTGATCTTAGTTAAAATGCCATACGAAAGTATTTAGCTTTTATAGGGAACAATAATAGTTAAAGTTTACATCTGAGCTGATTCAAATAACAACTTCTGAACTTTGACGGTAGTGAACATTATCGCGAAGAGACTTCCATTCAAAAAGATTGCATGCACACAGAATAAACATGCTCCTTTATACGTGCATCCGTAATTTAACTAAAAGTTTAACTTTGCAACTCTGTTAACCCAATTCTAGTTGTATAAAAGTCGGCAACTCGGTCTGACAAAGGGATTTTAACTTACCCCGATTACGACGAATTAGCCTTACAATTTTACTCGACTGTTAAAATAAATGTAAAATATGATTATTTCTATTGTCAAATTGCAATCTTACATGCACGGCAAAAAGACTATAGTAAAGATTTTATTGTAAAATTACCTATAAAATATATTAAACTCCTGAACAAAACTAACGCAACATCATAAATTTCCCATATTTTTGATGCTATTTTTTTTTCTGAATTTATGATCCGATTTGAATGATTTTTTTTTGCATTGTAGGTTGATTCCTAAAGGCCGTATTAGACTCGGCAATTTTTTCTCTTGCGCCGGCAATTATAATGGCACGTATTCATGCGCAGTAAACCGTTTTCGATCAGCTGGAGCATTGTCAACGGTCAGAACAGCAGTGGGTACTGTCGAAATCCCTAAAATATCCCCAGAATTAGAGATGAGAAAACCTGTTCGTTTTGATTACCAGTGAAAGCAGCTACTGCTATTTACAAATAGGAGGTGCAAAAAGTTGCTGAATTAGCAGTTCATAAGTTTAATAAAGAATGTAAACTGCTAATTTAAGTACCAGTGGGTTTAAATGGCCATTACCTGTTCATACCTGGTTCGGCCAAATAATAAACAGTTAAAAATAACAGAATAATCCATGTCTACCCAATTGCGCCGGCAAGGGCAATTAAAATGGCGCCTGTCCCATTTCTGGTAATGAGAGACAGCTGATCGGGAACAGTGTACTGCGCATGAATCCGTGTCATTTTAATTGTCAGAAGAGTAGAATTTCTGACTGTAGTACGGAGAACGGTGTACTGCGCCTGAATCCTTGAATTATAATTGCCATTGCTGGCGCCATAAAAATTCCCAAGTGTAATACGGCCTTAAGCAAAAGAAATCACAAAAATTAGGTAGATATGTATGCAATAATTAGCTTGATGTACAGCTTTGTTCTTCCATAAATATTTTTTATTGGGTAATCACTATTACGAGAAGAATATTCATTTCTATATCTAGATAAACGCTGCCTAATTAACAGAACATAACATACTTAACAACGGACTAATGATCAACTGATGTTCGTATTCAAGCACAACCAGAATTACTCTTGAACCTTCATATATGGTCTTACTTCCTATACGTATACCATAAGTAATATAATAATCGTTAGCGATAGGCAAACAAACCTTGAATATTTTTATATTGAATCAAGGTGGCTTATATTTTCTTGTCACTTTTGTTTTTACAATATTTACAAAAAAAGATCAAAAGGAAGATCCCTACGAAAATAAACGAACACTATGTAATGTAATAACTCATAAACTAATTTAGCATAGTTTTTATTTTCGATACTACATTATGTATAGCTAAATGTTTTACAGAATAATACAGGGTATTCGTATAATGTATCAGGACTAGGGAATCCAATCCCGCAATTGCTGGATCCCGCGATGATTTCGCGAGTTTGACATTGCGGAAATCGCGGGACTCGATGTGGGTGCTGTATGTTAATAAAAAGTTGTAGAGTAGAGTATAGCAGGAAAATATTTATTGCATATAGGTACATGGTTTGCTATACCGCAAATCCCGCGGATCCGCGGGATCGATGGGCTCAATCCCGCAGGTTTGTAATATTAAAAAAAAGATAGTAAGTCAAACCACAAAAAGTAGAAAACTTTTTAAACTATCAAGTTCATATTTGGCACAGGGACTAAGCATCCTTCTGTTACAAAAATGCTTCTCCACTGTACCACCAGAGGTCACTTTACCTGGAATTCAAATTTAATTCTTACCTTCTTCTTTTTTGTTCCGAGCGTTATTGGAAAAGAGGGCATATCATTTTAAACAGAAAAGAATACCTAATAAAAAGGTAAAGATTGTTTCACGAAAAATGGATATAACTTAATGACTGCAGTAAAAGTACCTGGGGGCCATCCCATTATTTATGACAGTTTGTTATTATTATGTGGAAAAGACCGGATTGTAATAATTATAATTAAAAATAGGCACATCAGGTGGGTTAGGTTGCTTAATTTATATTTAAATATCTTTTTGTGGTAAAATTTGTTAGTTTTTGAGGAATGGTTCAAGAATTGTCTTTTACCAAACATTCCTCAGAATAGCGTGATAGTAATGGACAATGCGAGCTATCACAGTCGCCAATTACATAAAGCTCTAAGCTCAAATAATACAAAATTGGAGATTCAGAACTACATGGCGGCGAATGATATATATTTTGAAGAAAGTTATAAAAAAAGTGATCTTTTAGAAGTTTTAAAGACATTTTGTATAAAAAAAAGTATATGTTTGTGACACATTGGCAGAAGAAATTGGACATACAGTGCTACGGCTCCCACCCTATTATTGCATTTTTAACCCCATAGAGCATATGTGGGTGGCACCAGTTAAAATCACTGCTTGGGTCTGAAAATATTTCTCCTACTTTAAGTTCTAGTGTTGTAGAATTAATACGAAATAGATAGATATTCCCCCAGGTAGTTGGAAAAATTCAGTCCGGATCGCATAATTAATCCAATTATAATTAATTTTGATGAGGATAGCGATAGCGAAACAGAACTATCTATAGAACGACATTATAAATGTAGATAAATATGACTAGTAATATTTAAAAAAAATATTATTTCATTTGATTACATTAATATAATCATATCATTACTTGTTTTCCTTAGTCCGTCCCTTCATACTTCACTTGTTTAGTGCCAAGCTCTTGTCGACACAATGGGACCGACCCAGGAAATCATTAAGTCGTATCCATTTTTCGTGAAACAATCTTTACTCTACACCGTTCAGACGCGAAACTGGAATTAAAAGTTTTTGTTAGGAGTAAAATCAGTATTTCTTCAAGAAACTCCCGCAATGTCTATACCTGTGGCTATGTTTGAAACTAATTATACCACTGCTATCAAGGATTGTCGTTTTCTCAAAATTGTCTATTTTTCTGAGTTGTTATAAAATTTACTTTTATTGCCGTCGCTACCTCGGCCGAGATATTAAATTCCCGACACACCGTGGAAAGTTATACCCAAAAGTAGAGCAATTTAGCATTTTGCTCTAGATTTAACCCACTTTGAATGTAGAATTCACAGTATTCGGTATTATGTATTCAGATGTATACTTCTTGGCATTACCGGGCTTTGCAAGTTCTCGGATTTTGCCAAATCGTACTAAATCTATTTTAGATGATAGCTAGTTTGTCGGTGACTCGGCAAACGGCATACATTACCCAGGAAATAGCAAATTTATGACTGGCACAGCTCACTCAACATGCAGTACAGATTAGGGCAATTCCATAACTTAATGATAGGATTAGCAACAGTAAATTTCAATTCGAACATGTGCATGCCCCTGATTTCGACAGTCTCTAGCGTATCTTTAATAGTATATTAAGATATAAGTTTCATAAGACATTATCTTAGAGCACGCGTTTAATTTAGAAAACGACCCGCGAAGCGGGGAGTTTTCTAAAGTACAAGTGCTCTAATTGTCTTATGAACCGTGTATTTTCTAATACTTTTTCTATTTGGGTCTTTAAATTCTGAAAACCTTCTAAAAATATAGTAGATTTTTTCCATTTCAATTAATATTTTCTTTTTGGGTTGGCAATACTTTTACAATTTAATAAAATGTTACAAGTATCAAATATGCCATGATAGAAACAATTGAACACAACAAAGCTTCTTCCCATCAGTCATAATTAAAAATAAATATACAGATTATTAAACTTAATAAAAATGAGTCAGGAAGAAAGTTGTACTAGAGATATGAGAAATTGCAGAAAATAATCTAGAAAAACTTTCAAAAAGAATATGCAAAACTTTGAGTTATGGTGCGAGCAGAACAAAGTTCAAAATGTTGAACAAAATAATAAATAATACTATTAAACAATATATTGTGTCGACACGGACAGGAATAACAATTCATGCCCAGGAAATGTCTACAGTAACTGTAAATATGTATATATAAAGTAATATGTATAATACTATATTGAATTAAAAATAAAAATAGTACTTTATTGAATAAAACTTTAGAAATAGAGCATAAACTGGAAGATATTTCTATTATTTTTAGGTTATGTTGTTTTATAGTTGTGACTATAAATTAGTTGACGGACACCATTAGTATGTTATATATTTCCGAGTATGGGTATTTCGGATAAATATCTAGTAAAAATGATCTATTTACAAGGTTAAAGGTTAGTATTTTAAAGTAAAAAAATTTCTGTCGAATCCACAATGCCTAGAAAACTAATTTCAACGAAATCGAAGTAGGCCTAAAATTCGAACCCTACTTGTTGCCAACATGAAAAAAAATAAAATTTCAGTTTCATAAAGTGGCAAGTTATTCAATTTTTTGCATTTCATAATGTAGCCATTATGGAACCCAAATTGAAGAAATAAATTATCTAATAATGTAACTAACATGAAAGTACATGTTCCTTATATTTAAAATCGGTCGTGTATGTTTGAAACCGAAGATACGCCCCCGATTGTAACCGTAAAACCTTTGAAGTGAACGTATCTCCGCCTTCAAAAACTTAAATTAACTAAGTTTTAAGTTAAGTCTTGGGACACGAGAAATGTAATGTATAATTACTGTAATAAAGCCTAGGTTTAAGACTGAGCAAATTTAAAACGGTTACTGTGGCGTGTTCGAAAATGATGAGTTTTTGAAAATTAAAAATAATTTATGCTTCGTTAATATTATTGTAAATAATGTCAAATAAAAAAATATTTTTTAATGCCAACTAGAGTAGAGAACAATATAAACAAAAATATTTTCAATAACTGACGTGCATACAAGAACCTAGTAAGTCGTAAAAGTAAATTTTAAGACATTCCATTTAAAAATTGCACAACTTCTTTAATATTTAATTTATTGTTCTAAAATTTTATACACAGTAAGCTCTTGTTACATAGTTTCATTTTCCAAAAAATCATTGATTTTTATTAACAAATAAACAATTAAATAAATATTAAAAACTTACTACTCTATTTTATAGTAAGTCGACTTGTAAGGTTCTTGTATTGCACGGCAGATAAGGTTATTATTTGCAGAAGAAGTTTTTGAGTCCGAAACGCCAAATAAATATTAAGTTTGATATATTTTATTTTATTTTTTTTATTTTTATTTTATTTATGCTTTATTTCCTTAGACATTACAATTTACAATGTGTGTAAAACGTCAAATTCAAATACATGAGTATATATAAAATGTATGATATACAAATATACAATATATAAAATTAAAGTTATGTTATTGTTCAAAAGAAAGTAAATATAAAAAATGTATAGAGGCATTATTGCACCCTTGTGAGATATTCATTAACTGCATAAAAAGCCTCAGACAACAAATAGTGCTTTAAACGTTTCTTAAACACCATAAGACGATCAACAGCCTTCAAGTTTGGTGGTAGCTTGTTAAAGATTGCCAGCCCCAATGAGTTTTGTGATGTTCTACCCACATTCAGTCGGTTAATAGGAACTCTAAATGTGTGTGTTACAGGTATGAACATCACTGTTAATAGCAAATCGACATTTATTTTTAAAAACATATATACATAGTTCAAATAAGTACACACAGATTACGGTCAAAATCTTGTATTTCTTAAAGAGCCTTAAAGTTCTCAACACACCCACCAAAGTCCACAAACAAACCCATCAGAAGAAGGCACCGTGTGCCGAAACATGTTACGGGTTTTTTCTAAATAAAAATTGTGGAAATTTTATAATTTTTTGTTTCTGTTCAAATTTATAATGGATTTCCATCAAGTATCGGCTAAATCAATCAAGTCCTCAATATTCTCTTCTGACATACAAACAATTCCCCAACCACACCAGACGAGCCCCAGAAGATCACCCCGTAACGCAGACGAGAATCTACTTGTGCGTTATACACCATGAGGAGCTCCCTCATAGAAATCGCAGTCTTGAGCGAACGAACAAGAAAACAACATGAATTTAATTTTGATTTGAGCAGATCACAATGATTTTTCCAATTCAGATGCTCATCAATTTGCACTCCTAGAAATTTTATAGTATTGATTTTTAATATTTCTTCATTATTTATAAGCAGTTGGATTCAGAATATAAAATGGAGTTCATAAAGCATAAAATAAAATCCTACTACTAAACTCCTGGACAAAATTAATGCAACATCATAAATTTGCCATATTTTTTATGCTATTTTTTATCAGAATTTATGATCCGATTTGAATGATTTTTTTTTTCATTGTAGGTTGGTTTGTTCGTTGTAGTTTGTGGTAGTTTTCGCTGATTATGATAAAAATTTAATTTTCGATTTATACTGGGTGTACTAAAAATCATATGTTTTTTTCCGAAAATTTGTATC
The DNA here is from genome assembly GCA_963991005.1 of Barypeithes pellucidus. Classification (NCBI taxonomy): domain Eukaryota; kingdom Metazoa; phylum Arthropoda; class Insecta; order Coleoptera; family Curculionidae; genus Barypeithes; species Barypeithes pellucidus. The sequence goes on from OZ022559.1 coordinate 2,649,786, forward strand.
ACCCTGTGGAGTATATTAGCAACCGAAACATATTGCAGTTGACATTAAACGGTAGATCCATCTTTCCCCAACATTTTCTTTTTTGGTTTACTTCATTATCTCTGTTATTAAAGGAGATACACCGTATTATAGCGTAACATGTTTTTATAGACTTTAATATCTAACACATTCATTGTTAAAAGTTTTCAAGTAGGTTTCAAGATTAAAATACTCGTCGGGCAACTGGGCATACGCGATGAACGTTTAATAAGCAGTTTCCGAACAGTTTTTATCAGTATGGCGAATTTTATTTGACCTTTGTAACTTTAAAACACAACATCTGCTGACACATCGCTTGCAATGTCAGAAAAGTTCCATAGTCTACTTGAAAACATTTAACAATGAATGTGTTGAAAAATTAAAGTCTATAAAAACATGTTACGCTATAAAACGGTGTATCTCCTTTGATAACAGGGATAGTGAAGTAAACCAAAAAAGAAAATGTTGGGGAAAGATGGACCTACCGTTTAATGTCAACTGCAATATGCTTCGGTTGCTAATATACTCCACAGGGTGGTGCGAATTTTCGGAAAAAACAGCACTTTTATTGCACCCAGTATAAATCGAAAATTAAATTTTTATCATAAACAGCGAAAACTATGACATTGTCAAGGAACCAACCTACAATGCAAAAAAAAATCCTCAAATCGTATCATAAATGCAGAAAAAAAAATAGCATCAAAAATATGGCAGATTTATAATGTTGCGTTAATTTTGTCCAGGAGTTTATTTGAAAAAGTTGTTGATGGTAAATTGGTAAGTTATGTTGACGTTAAGGAAGAAATATTTCTTCTAATACTTACCAATAAGATGTCCACTATAAATATGCGACGTATCAAAACGGATGGGTCCTTTGGCGTCGTGCACTTCCAATTGGTCACTGAACGCATCCACGTCGCGTCTCAGCCGCAATCGAAAATGGCGGTCGTGCGTACGGAAGGACACGTGCACATCCTTAACCGTCGATCGCCTGGCACGGAGATGTGCCCTCTGCACATCCGTATTGTCGTAGCTGAGCGGCTCGTAGTGACTGATGTATTCGTTTAAACGGTTTGCTGTAACAAAGAAGAAAAATTAGGGAAATTAGGCGCAGCTGGACATCAACAGCACATCAAAACCTTCTTTACTGGGAAATAAACCATCTATTTTCTCACATAAAAGAAGGCCTTGTGGCCATCACTGAAATGCCACTTTTAGAATTAATTTTGATATCTATTGTCCACGTATCGATAGATTATTAATATCGTTACATCCCAACGACTGATATCGGTTCTGGATGGTCGTCGTTGGTTGGCAACCAAACCAGCACCAATGCCGGCGGGGTTGCCTATATAACGGCGACAACATCGTGCGCAAGACAACCGACAAACAACCTGTCTCTGCAACCAAACATACATGACAGCATTGCCACCTTTAGAAAAGAAAAGTCAATGGATTTCATAAAAAGATTCACTACGATGACCTACTGAAAACGATATCGAAATAGCTTTTAATACGAAACCAAAATACAAAAACGCATTATACCTATGAGATAACTCGATAAAAAACGAGAGGAATACTTATCTAAAAAATAAAAGCGTTCATAAATTTTTAACGCACAGTGGGCAATTTCTAATTAAGTTATTCATAAATCATAATTGCCATCTACAAAAATACGAATCACGAATCACTCCGCTGGAACAGGTGGCACACTTACCTAAAAAGTGATTTTGCAGACACGGTAATAGCGATTTTATTTTCTCTCTTCTTGATTTCGCTTTAACCCTGCATAGTCCGAGAGCAAATTCACCTTGATGGTAGGAAATAACGTGCAAAAGTATAAAAAAAATAGGTGTACCACAATTTTTAAAATTTCATCAGCTTTTTTGGTAAAATTATCAATTAATGGACGCATTCAGCAGAACCCATCGATTTGTAAGCGATTGGTAATCATCTGCTGATTCTTTTTAATGTCAAACACAAGCACTATAGGAAAAATCCTTTAGGACACTCTGCACTGAGCGAAATCTCGAGTTGATGTAACTCAAATATGAGCTGTCCTAGACCGAAGCGTGTTGCTAACAGGGAACAGCCCAGACCTCTGAATTACGGCAACCAAATCGAAGAAATTGCATCAACTCACTATTCATAAGTTATGATAGCACAGAAGATGGGTTATTTTATGCGTTGGAATAGCTCACGCCCCACCGTCTTAAATTATTGATAGGCTACCGTAGCTACCAGTATGTGAATTGTGATGCGTTACTAGTCGGGCTGGATTAAGCCATGATTGGAGCTATCAAAACTTGACATTTAAGTTGTTCTAGCTTACGATGGTGGCTGGAATAACTCACTCTTTGGGCTACCAGACTCCAAATTTTAGACTACCAGTACCTAAATTGTGGACTATCGGAACTTATTTTGTTCTTTGATTTAACGCCTATATATTGTGGACTTCAATTGCCTTTTGTTTTTTCAAGATATGACATTTTTGTTGTATATTAAAAAAAAAATAATCAAATGAATTATAGACAGGAGCATACTACGGCTAAGAAACCATGCGGACGAAGTGATGACGATTGCTTATAAATAACAAGGCTCCATTCCAATAATAACAATTTGTATGCATTTTCTTGCTGTCCCTCCATTTTACGCCAACAACAACAAGAATAAAAAAATAAATACTCTTTATGTATTTTGCTTCTCTCGGAAGTTTTTACTAATTTTGAAAATGTGGACGTGTTTCTATAAAAAAATATCCGTTTGAATAAAAACATTCTGGACTGGATCTGTATCTGGACTATCGCCGTAACAGTAAAAGGAAATCGAATTTTGCGTTTGTTGCTCTATTATCACATGAGTGGATTGTACAGTTTCCTACTTATACATATTATTTTATTAAATAGCATCTGTTTGAAGTGCAAGTGCAATCAATCATGTCGAGCTTCGAAAGCAATACAAGAATACTCGTAATTGCTTTTATTTGATTATCGGATTCCAGCCTGGCATATGGCTTATTGGATGAGATAGTAAAAGTAAAATCATGAGTGTGTCTTTGTTTTGAGTTAAGAGGAATCGACCGTCCGTTTCTAGCCGGTTATTTGACCCAAATTACAAAAAACCATAAAAATATTGTAATATAAGCCTCCATTAACATCAATGCCTTGTTTAGATAAGATTTCCACCCTTAGATTCTTACTTTGTTAACAATATTGTTTTTTAGACTTAGTTACTGCTGAAGATGAGGGTTTATACCTTCGAAACACATACAATTTAACCCTGCATTTGGTTTTAATTAAGCAAGTGGAGGATTGCGAGTTTTATTTTCCCTTTCATAATTTTACAAGCAAACTCTACTTGAATATGACTTACTATAAGAAACTTATATATCCGCCACATGGCCAACAAGCGGAAAACTTCGGCATTTTTCATTAGAAAACTTGTTACACAGGCTTATGCACAAAATAATATGACATCGGGTCTCTGCATATTTGTTTTAAAAACTTTAGCCCGTCGGTTTTTACCAGAAGAGACATCTTTCACATGGCGGGATGAGAATTCCATTTGACATTAACGAGATAAAAGCTTCTTGACGTTTTTCTTTCTGAATTTTATATAAATTCGCAAAACAGTAAAAAAAAATTCAATGTTTAATTTTGGATTTGCAGAGACTGCATTAAAACAGAACTTTCTGCCATCGTTGAAAACTTGAGATTATGCCTGTAATTTGCAGCATTTTCTCTAAATTCTACATTCAGCGTTCTCTTAAAATTTAAATTCTACATTTTTCGAAATTTACTAAAGCGTGCGATTCATATTCGGCGTACTGTGAAAAAGCGATCTTAGGCTATCTCAAGCATGGAAAACTGTTCGTACGTGCTTATACAATTGAACTTTATCCGATATCAATCAAAAATTAACACGCTGAAAAACATATCCGGCAAAGAAAAAGGCAGTGGCGGCGCCCCTGGGATAGAGCCAACCGCTTTAAGGCCGCCTTTATGCAAGCGTTTTCTGTCGATGCGTTTCCTGTCGCGCGTTTTCTAAATACATTGTTCTAAATGGGCGCTTTTGATCCGTTTTATGCACGCGTTTCTTGTCGCGGCGGTTCCGCCCATAAGAACAATGTGTTTAAAAAAGTCGTCAACTCTATAAAAATTATTGTTATTAATTTATATTTAAATACATAATTTGTTCAGACATAGTCAAAACCAACTCTAATTTTTTAAGTAAAAAGGTCCGTAACCAATAACACTGTTTGCAGCCGTGAGGTCTGTTTGCTCTCAGCCCTCATGCAGAAAATAGGAAGCTTATATAGAACGGAAAGGCGCAACAGCAGGAAATATTAGATTATATTAATCACATTTTTAGTTCCTTCAAATGAGCACGAGCTGCCGCCGCTGCAGTGTTTCTTGTTCAAAAATATTAAGGACATGACAGAAGTGATGTATTTACTATGTGTTAAGGCTCACTTTGAAGACGAATGTAAGGAAAGTTGAGTTTACGATTATAAATCACTTGGTGAATCCTCACAGGCATCGTGAAGTATCCCGCCTCAACAAAGACATGGAAGAAATTCCTGAGGTCATTTTTTCCAACGATTCAAAATCACGTGATCGCTCTATTTGCGAACGCACCACGTATTAACGGATTTTTCCTATAGTATTGTTGTTTGATCAAAAAAAAATAGAAATTAGCCATAATTTTGGTTTTTCCAGACGCTCCCTCTTTCCTTCTTTATAATTTTCATAATGTGAATTTATTGTACGTTTTTTCATTAGATTTTTCATCTGACGAAGCTATAGTATAGCGAAACATGTTATGTTCCTTTTTTTATAAGAATAGAAATAAATACACCGAAAAAAACTTTTTCAGAATCAACCAGAAAATCGTATGTTACCAGGAGAGTAGAAAAATGACCGAGAGAGTCCGGTATTCTACAGTTCTTGAATAAGGATCAAAGAACGGCAATAAAATTTTACGTATCTTTATTTTTAATTTTTTACGTATACATAATAAAACCAAAAAATACTTTTCAGACTACGAAAACTAAAGCGAGATGTTTATTTCGTTCTATTTTTTTTTAACAGCAGCGCGTTAAAGCCCTCTCTAATAAATGCCTCATCAGCGAAAATTCATTAAAAAATACACGCTAACGAAGCTCAAAAGCCCTAGAGCAGGTATGCCGGGGAAAAAAGGAAAAATAAAATCATTTAAGCGCTTTTGAACTATCAAGAAAAATATTTTATTCAAGGAGACATGCGGTAAGGCTGCGTTCGGACCTGACGTTTTTGTTTTTATGATCAAACACAAGCACTATTAGGAAAAATCCTTTAAGGGACTCTGAGAGTGGTGAAGACGTGCTCTGAATCGTTGGGAAACACGAACTCAGGAACGTCGTTCCACAAGGATGACGTCCTCCAGATGAAGGAATTCTTAAACAATGAAGTTCGAGGAGCACTAAGCTGAGCCACATATGGATGGGGGGCAGTAGTTCGTCGTGCATCTCTGCTATTCGTCGCTCTAGGTGGTATTTTTGCCATGGAAATATTTGTAAAAGTGAGCTACTAAATCAACAAAACTTTTAAAATAAGGGTTTGTTCGTACTTTCGGTACAGCCAAGTGTACGGGAAATCTATATTTTCCGCCCACCTTAAACGTTTTTGAACAAGAACAATCTTTTATTTAAATCCGCAAACTGAAGACAAAAGACAATAGACGAGTTAAAATAAGTCTTCGTTTCGGCAGAGAAATCTTTGTTTCGGGAACAAGAGAACGAATTTTAATCAGAATCCCGAAAAAGAATAAAATGTTTAATCTGCGCTGTTAATGTTGTCAGCTTGAGGAATAAAACCACTTCGGTAATAACGAGAGATTTATCCGAGATGTACTCTTTTGTTTCAGTTTTTTTTAACTGTGACAGCCCTAAGGTATTTTTCCGACGATTTTCTATAAAATAAAGTTCCGTAAATGAGAAAATATTTGCAATAAGAATACTTAATACTAAAATTGCCTGGGGGGCGGAGGGTTTTGGGGGGCGGTATTTCTGTGTTTTTACGATAAAAGAAAACGGCTAAAAAGAGCTCACAATACGATCGATTCGATTAATATATTTCAATTTCTGTTTCAATTGTCGCTCCGAGCGCAATTTGTCCATCCTCATGTAACCATGTTGGCTAATGTGACCACAATTTAGAAACAACGTTTAGTTGTTGTTTGCAAATATCCCGATGCCAATATCCCATCGCTAATCGATCGATTGGTCGGCCGCAAACATGATTGGGCACTGACAAAGGTCGATTATCAATAAAAGATGGAGGCTTCGTAATCGATTGGTTTGTTAAAGCTTTGTTCGAGTTAAAAGTTTGAGGTACACATGGTTCTGAAACTGTTTTAAACCAGGCTTAGCACGTTGTGCTACGAAAATAAATAAATCCGAACGGGAAGAATTTATATTTCTCGAAAGGAGTATAAAACTCGTCACGACATCTCGCGGTGTGTTTGCCTAGCCCAAAGCAGCATCTTATGGAAGACCAAGGCAGAGGGTCCATTATGCAAAAACAGATAAAAATAGAAAATGTTTCCTTTTTCCCTTTGTCAGGCTCGTGTCAGTCGTGAAAGCCGAAACGTGTCTAAGTAACAAAAGAAAACATTGTCTATTAATTTATTTTTACTTTTAATTCGTTGTGTTAGGCTACGGTGTTATATCCTGAAGCCCAATCGGGTTTTTTAGTACTGTGTAGCATAGGTAGTTCACTGGTTCTGTTAATTAGGTGTAAGAACAAACACAGAAATATTTCACAAATAACTTATCTATTTTCAACGGTTAGATGTATGGATACGGTACAAAAGGGTTTATTTTTGCTGGTAAACCTGCCTGTTTTGACTGTTAACGATTCGGTTCACGAGTACTGATACTTGTTTAAATTAGTTTAATGTATAGTTCATCGTAATATGCATTTTGCTGTAGTCTGTAGGTCAAAGTTCCCGGTTCCGTCGGACTGCCGCGAAGTAGAATGGTAGAAAGTTCGATATAGAAAGTTCAGTTTGGAAAAGTAGAAAGTCCGTTTTAATCCGATTCACTAATCGTGGTTGAAACCCGGTTTATTTATCTGCCGTGGTTTTTAGTTAGAAACGAAGATCGGCCACGAGGTGCCTAGAATACCGTGTCTGAACGACAGTAATGTATAGTATAGATTCACTTTATGTATACTTGTAAGTTACACTTTATTTGTACTTGTACGTTGCACTTTTTAGTTATAAAAGAAGATCGGCCACGAGGTGCCTAGAATAACGTGTCTGAACGACAGTAATGTAATAGTTTCACTTTTTATTCACTGTACTTAAAATAGAAGTAGGTAAAATAGAAGATCGGCAGCTATGGCCTAGAAATGACGTGATTGCACGAGAGTCTAAAGCGGCGACCTGCCTTGAGCGACGTCTCGAACAACAGTAGTGTAATAGTTTCACTTTTTATTTCACTGTACTTAAAATAGAGGTAGGTAAAATAGAAGATCGGCCGCGATGGCCTAGAAATGACGTGTTTGAACGAATCTCTAAATCGGCAACCTGCCTTGGACGAGTCTTCGAGCAACAGTAGTTCTTTGGTGGTAAAACCTCCCTCAACGGAGGGGAGCGTGACGTCGTACGACTCTCTGGCCAATCACCGCCTAGATATTGGCGCTGGGTGCTGGGTGTTTTTTACGTACCATGGGTTGACGAGTATGCATAGCCCGTGTGCAAGGAAAATGTTATAATTGTCGGGTGATTTATGTAATTAGTATGTCGTATGCATGGTACAATTAGGTATTTATGTTATTTATTCAGTTTGATAGTTAGGTGGCACTTGAGTACTCGCCCCGCGGTAGCTTATTGATTACAGAGTTTAATGTGTCTGGGATGACATTCTCATTGTGGTCATGATCTACAAGATAGTTTTCAAGTCTGGAATTTCATGTCAAGGCATTATGGTTTATATGAATAGAGGTGATAATCGCGTGAAATCCAGTTGTAAAGTATTGATTTTTATCATGGTAGTTTTTAACCATGTGATATGGGCTGAAAGTAACCGTCGGAAGCAAGTTTTGACTATTTGAGCAGGACGGAATGCACTGGGAAATAAGTTTTGTCTGATATTTGTCATGTGTTTTTCTGTATGTCGTCGAAACTTGTTGAAACGTGTTTGTTTGTTCTTGATTATAAGTTTATGCAAATTTAAGTATTTTATAATGAATTTATGAGGGAAAAGGGTAGTGTTTCCCCAACACGTTGTTATATGTTTTTCATGGTTCACTTGCACCTTGTTTACAAACTTTTTCGCAGGTATAAATAAATTAAATAACAACAATGGGTTAAGTAGGTTTAAACAATGTTAATGTATGAAACTTTGTTTACGCTATAAATTGAAAACAACTAAAATCGGATAATATAAGGTTTTTAACATTACCCTTACTTGTACAGGGTGAGTCAACGATAGAGTAAAGTTAATTTTCTCCTTTATGTTCAGAATTAGATAAAAACTCGAGTTGTAGAGATCGTTAAGGTGCACATTATAAAATTATATTGGAGTATACAAGGTGGCCCACAAAGAAGTGGCGAATATAACTTACGTTTTTTTAAATGGAACACCCTATATTTCTATCAATTTTTGGATTATGCATAAGATTCTGAATATTTTATTTTTTTATTATTATTTCATAAATCTTATAGTTTTTCCAATATTTCTATTTTTTCAGAAAAATGTCAGTTTTCAGCGTTGGATTTAATTGTTAATACCTACACTACCTTTGCAAATTAAAAGTTCATATTTGGAATGGACATTATATGGAGTTAAGGCAAATAAATCATGGAAACAAATTTACCTTCAAAATAAATTTTCGAATTTCAGTAACTTTAAACAAAAAAATCTCGGTTTTATTTAAATGGTACACCCAGTATATTTTATTTCTTTCTGATAGAATACGTAATTCCCTGTAACTTTTATTTAATATATAATATGTTTATTTTTAATACTTTTCGACATATTTTAATTTTTCTCTATTTTTCATTGTCCGTTTCCTACATTTATGTTTTAACGTCGCAGTTGCCATGAAAAAGAAAAGAAACCTGTGGAGTCCCCAGGACAAAATCAAACGAGCTAAATTTTCAAAACATATCATATAATAAAATGGAAATGGAAATAAGTAACAACAAACTTTATGGAAAAGAATATTTACAATTAATATTTTCCTCATTTTTTAATTGTGTTCAAATATATGCGCCATGTGAAAGGGATGAAATTTATACTTCCTGGTGGTGCGATTGGACGTGGATTGGGTTGTGTCAACTAATATAGCCAGATGGGGATTTTCTTCGACAAGAAGTAAAATCTCCAATTCTTTATCTTCATTCATGGCAACTCGATTTACCAATTTACGTTTGTTGTACTCAACGCAACCATTTTCATCAAACCTTTCCATTGAACACTGAAAAGAATTTTTAGTCGGAAGACGCCTATGAGGTACTTTGTTTTCTGCGTAAAGCCTAACTGCCAAAAGACTCATCAAGTGTGTAAATCATGTCAATCAGATCATTTTTATTGAAATCCATACTTAATTTCTTCCTAAACGCTTCTTACATCGAATAACAATCGAAAATGAACTTTACTCGATCGTTGACTCACCCTGTACAGTACACTCTTGGATCAGTTGACAGATGGTAGTGACAACAATATAATTGGTGTAACCTTTTCCATAAAAATCGCTATTGGTAATAACAAATTGCACAAAGAACCTACTCTTACTCTACCTTTTTATTTAGCCGTTTATAACTGAGGCGTGACAAGTGAAATCCTTTGTATTTTATCTGGAACATGAAAGAGTTGTTTCGCATCTACAAAAAAAAAAAAAAAAATACGGACCAAGGCTGGCTTAAAGGGAAAAACCGAATAAACCGACACTAACGTAATAGAAAAGTGATCGTACAAAGCTTTATGTAGGTTTTTATCGATATCGGGTATTCAGCCGGAACGTGATGAAAAACAAAGAAAACTTTTGAAAATTCAATTCGGCCCAATTAACTTTAAATTCGGTTAGGTTTACCGCTTGTTTAATAAAGCCCTTAAGGCCTCTCCAGGTGGTTGGAAAATGATTTTCCTCATATATTTATATAATTTTTTTCAACTACAGTACTACAGAAAATAAAAATTCCTAATTCTATTCACCCAAATTAATATTTAATTTTCCTTAAACTCTAAAATGCTCCTGCGAACTTTTTAAATCAATTAGACGTTTCTTTGACTGAGGAACTGCCCAACGAAACCGGAATTCCACTAGGATTTCCGGGTTAGGATGCACTTCCTGCGTTTCCTGGTCTATTTGCGACTTGAGACTGGATAAATAAAGTCGCTTTAATTCGGAATTCTGTCTTTTTCCTATAACGTGTTTTCTGAGACATAAAGAATAAGAAAGCAATGTTTATGTTTCTGAATTCTTCGTATTTTATTTCTATTATCGGGTAGGAAGTGATGCGTTTATTTCTAGATCTTATAAAATCAACACTTGTCTTTCCAGAAATCTATAAGCAATAATTACTTACAACTAGTTTTTACCTCTAGATCAGTGGTTCTTAACCTGGGTTCGGTGAGTCAGTCTCAGGGCTTCGGCGGAGGTATGTATGAGGACCTATGTATTATTACATATACTGTACACATACCTGAGGCAGCTCAATATGTTGAAAGGTTCAAACAGGCCTTTGACGAAAGGCACCTTCTCCATAACCTTGAGGAACCCCAGGGAACCAGGGAAACCGCCTAAAATTTAGAAAAAGATTCATGCGCAACACAGGAATAGAACCACCAGAGAGTTTCCCACTCCAACAAGAACCGCTCCGAGGGATGAACCTGGAATGGAAGACATGGAGAAGTATAGACCACGACCACCTAAGAACATGTCGACAATGTCCATCGAAATGCACCCTTGATGACTTATGGTAGGTATGCTAATACTGAAGCCGTAGACGTAGCCCGATACAGGGCAGAAAGATTGTAAAGAAGAATTTTGGATCTGGACTCGAAAAAGTAAAGTTAGTGTACCTACACATACCTATGTTTTGAATTTGAAAAAATCATATTTTATTTTTCCAATTAAGAAGGATTCGGTGAACGCGCATATGAAACTGGTGAGGGGTCAGTACCTCCAACAAGGTTAAGAAGCACTGCTCTAGATAGAACGTGCAAAACTGTAACGTTTTAAAAACCTAAAAATTTTTGTTCGTTTTGTATAGAAGCTGAAAATATTTCCTTTATTACCCTGAATCGGCCACAAAAATCTATAAAAACATTTTTATCTCTGCCTTCGAAACTCCGTAATACACGAACAATGACTTTAATAATGTTGCGAATAAAAGACAGATGTTAAAGTTGATGAAAATAATAAAGAAAATATCAAAGTATATTATAGCCCATTCCCATTGTTCTTATTTGGGCCATTATAAGCACTCCTAAATTTAATTTCGCGTCTTTCTTCCTTTTATTGGGAGATACGAGTCACACATGTGACGTCCCTTTTATTAGAGCCCAGTGGTTTTGTGTCCAAATCAGTCAATCGAAAAATTGTAAGAGATTACTTTTACATTTTCTATACTAAATCTGCCATTAAATTTTTTTTTCGATAATGCTGCATTTGGAATGTTCCCTAAATTAAAGTTGCATTAGATTTTTGGAAAGAAAGTAAATAAAACGCGCTAAAAATTTACTAGGTGAGTGTTTGTGCTACACACTCTAAAGCTCTGTACCCAACCATACTCTTCGGCTACTGGGTTGTATCGCATAATTCAATATCCATCTAAAGCAGAACCATTCGTCCGATCGGAGACCACGAGCTGACAAAGAACCTCTAACACCCTAGAACATCGAAGACGGAATGCTGATTTGACTCCCTTTTACAGATAATTTCATGGGAAATGTTTTTCATGTACTAAATATTAAGAAATTAAACTAGACTATTAAGAATACGAATGTAATACGATCCTGTTCAGTCACAACTTCAGTATCAGCGCGTAGCACAATGCCCATTCTCGCAGGGCAAATATAACAAACAAACATTCTAATTTAATTCGCGGCAAAGCGACGTTTATTGGAAATTACGAGACGACACGTTTACCACGTCCCTATTTATGAACGCGCGTGTTCCTCGTGAATTCGATCCTTTGAACGTAACGACACAAATTGATGTAGTTATTTATATTCATTTATCGAATATTAGAAGCACTTAAAATGTTTCGAAAGATGAGCACCTTGTTTTTGTTAATATTCATATTACTTTCTATAAATTAGACAAAAATGATAATTTAGTTTATAGGGAAATACAGACTTAGAACCTATTTGGACTCTTTCGCGCTGCATGACACTTGCGCCTCGAAAATATTTAATAACTTCCGATCTAAAATGGGTTTTGTAGATAAAAGGATAAAGAACAAAATGATATTTTTGACTGATTTCCATTCTGCTTAGACGATGTTAACTTCAGTTCAATCCGCCCCTGCCCACAAAACAACACAGGTTTGTAGCATTAAAAGCCGAACAGGGGGTACGTTTACAGCGTTATTTCAAAGGAAACAACACTCGGGCGTAATAGCACATTGCGATAACGTCACTCGGTTTAGTTAAGTTAATTATTCGAAGGATTACGGGCTATTATCTGCTCCATTAGCATTAAAAAACTTCGGAGGGAGCTTTGTTGAACTTGTATAAAAACCGTGCTACGAGATAAGTAGCTACAAACGGAGTCTGAAGACAAAGGCGAAGGGATAAGGGCGAACGTCAAAACGTCAACTATCAAGAACTCCCTTTAAAGAGGGATGATTCCGAGATACACACCCTCGAGGCAAACTATCAGAATATAGGATAAGGCGAGGGAGAAACTTGATTTTAATGTCAGGAAGGTAAATTGCTATGTGATTAGGAATGAATAAATTGATTCGAGGCTTTCAGAACCTCAAAACATTATTTAATTTAATATATTAACTGAAATGTTTAATATCACAACGTTATATTTATTTACTTAATTTATTTGCACACATTTATTATGTATTTCTGAATATTCTAAACTAAAGGTTCTTTCTCTCAAAATGTCCTTCTGACGGGTATTATTATTTAATTCCCTCTTCTTTACATTTATTTTGTTTGACTCTACCAATGTTTATTTTTAATTACTGGTAAGTGGTGTGTGTGGCGCTCCGGTATAATAAACAAACATAAAGCACAAATTCTAACGGCATCAGATTCTTTCCGATGTTCAGAAAATGCTGTCCATACAATCATAGAAAATGGGGTTCACTTAGTCTTAACATTGTTATTTTAAAGTTAAAGTCCAAACTCTCTCTCAATTTAGGAGGGAAGTTAAAACCCCTTAGTACTTGAAAATGTAAGCACCTCACAACAATACAATATTGTACGACTCACATTTTCCCATACGCATGATCTGCACAACATATTGATATATGATATACTATTTTTCTTGAAATTTGTACTCTACTAAAATCTACCACTATTCTACAAATGTACAGTATCTATCAGGAGGTTAGACACCTTACCGAGATATTACAATTAAAAAATGTTATGTAAATAATAACTTCTATGGTATTCGGCCATTTGTCATGCGCCTAGCTCAAAAACCGGCCAACAAATTTAGATGATTTGGCAGTCAAAGCTCTGTGCTTAATATTAATTAGCTATATGTTACGGAATGTTTGAAGCTGACCTTTTATTCCAAACAATAATGCTCATTTTCTTTTAAACGGCCGTCGTTTTCATTCCAATTTGGCCCGGCCTCAACATTAACCTCCTTTCATGCTTTGTCCGCTCCAGTTGTTTTTGTGCGTTTTCCTTTGATAATAATAAACTGCGTAAAACCGGAGTTTTGTTCCTGTTACCTTTTCTCAGGGGTAACTATTCCGGCTTTGTAGCGTTTTTATTTGCTTAGGTCAGCATACCATTTATTTCGTACAATAATAACTTGATTTATATATAACTGGATACGAAGCCACTACAACAGAACAGACAAAGAGTTTTTTTTTGTTGATAATTTTATTTGCCAACAAAATGTCCCTATTCTTTTGGGGAAATAAAATTACTTGTTAATTTTCCCCTGAGCTCTCCATTTATAACCCCGTTATACAAATATTTACACATAAAAAGGAACAATGCCCTGTCACGAATTAAAATTAACGATAATTCAGCGAACGAAGTGTTTTTCCAACGCCCGAATTCGCCGGGCCCTTGGGTACGCCAAAACACGGCTTAACTAAACTTTAACAATCAAAACCTATAATTCAATTGTTCCGCCCAAACAGGCATAACGATTATATACTTAATCACATTACATTCTACCCGTTCTTCTCGAGTTCTGTAGGGATTTAATTTATCCACTCAGGCGATCAATTAATATAAAACTGATGTGCCGTCGCGGTAAGATTATATCTTCTAATGAAAGTATATAACATACTCTACCGGTAAATTAATTGTTATTACTGCTTAACATTACAAGGTCTTCATAAATTAGACCCGCTTGGCTTCGTCCTTTATTTCCCCCGATATATTTTAAGTTATGTTTTTAAAGATTTAATTTTAACCGGGCACCGGTTCACATAAATTTCAGAGATATGTCAACTTTATTTTATACTATTATGTTGAATATTGCTGCAAGGCCGGGGAAGGTGAGGCCCATATATGTTTCTCCGCTATATGCTATAATTTAGTTTGATAAAATAAATGAAAACCTTTTTTTGCTTCAATATGCTCTTTAAATAGCAGCAGTAGCTTATTTGCCATTGTGTAAAGTCTATGGACAAACTTTAGTGAAACTTGTTTACGTTACCTCTGACTAACTTTAATCAAATTGGAAACAGTGTCAAACTCTCAAACATATTAAAGTTTCGACGAACAATACATAATGCTTTCCATCACAAATAATCAAATTTATTCCCTATTAACAGGGTGATAATGAAGAATATTATTAGCAATTGCCACCTTCAGTTAGTAGATCATCTTCATGTAGATGTGGCCAAAAATATAGGACAAAAAGGACAAAAGAGTATGGAGCGCCATATATGGATCGAGAGAATAACTTTCCTAACTAAAATATGGGGTTTTTAAATAATAATAACACATTCCAAAATTGAAAATAATATCTAGTAGGTCGATATTGAAAAAATAACGATTTAAAAGAAGCTGTTGCGGAAATATTAGTATTATCTACTAGAATATTCCCAGAACTCCCGCATAATATTCATATAGCAGGAATATCAGCGAATTCTTATAATTTCTTAGTCTCAACGTGAAATTATTAAAATTTTTTAACTGCACTAAAAAAAAAAAGTCAATTAGCAGTGTAAACCGAATGCAAAAATACTTCTCTAACGAACCAATAATTGCCAACATTCCACTTTCAGCAATTTTAGTTTCAAAACGAAAAAGTGAAAAAACGTTTTTCGCTCAGCAAATTGCCTGTGCCGGAAATTCTAGATTTAGAGGTGCATGAAAATGTCTCTCAAAAAATATTTATTGCATGATTTGAGTTGAAATTTCCCTTCAGGCTGGAAACAGGGAAAGGGGGCGATTTGTCCGTCCTCGTCCAAAAATCACTTATATTCATGTATACTTATGAATATATGTAGAAAATTATGGAATCCTGATTTTTCCCCTGCAGCCTTCAATTGTTATGCACTGATGGAACAGCAAGGTAAACAGGCAACGTAAGCAAATGTAACAAACCCAGCCGTACATTCTATCTCGGCCTACTCGAAGATACACAACACAAATGAGATAAATTGTTGTGGAACAACAAAAGAGTAGATAACGACTGCCATTAAATGTCCTGCGACAAAACTTTACGAATAAAAGATTTAAAACACGAATTCCTGCTTTGTCAGGGTTTGTTCGTTCAGGGTATTGACCAAAAATGTCCTGGTTTGCGTCATATAATTACCCTTCTTCTTCAGAACCTATCCTCAGCGAGTGTTACTTTATTGAGCCGGTCTTCTGATTATTCAGAAACTTGAGGAAGCACATTAGGGACATTTTGCAGGAGATAACTAAATGTCTGGTTTGAAGGCCAGCAGGAATAATTTTTTTCTGATGGAATAAAGTCGTTGGCAGCATCGATGGCCGAAGGACGTTGGAGTTGCATTTTAATTATGGTTAATTATATTGCGATGAGTATTATTATAAATTTAATGAAATTAAAAATTTTACCGTATAGTTTAGGTCATTTATGAATAATATCTAGCGTCTACATTTTTCTGCAAATATTCTCGTCACAGACGAGAGCCATACTTTACACGAAAACGTTTCAAAGATGCTGCATCTTTATGAAGTATGCGCTTAAATAATTACAGCCCGATTAATTTAATTAAATTCCGAGAAATTGCATAGGAAAAAGGGACTCGTCTGAAGCTTCAACTAGCTACATTATTCATTTAACAAAAAATAAAGTAATTGGGTTAATTAACGCTAAAATTAAGGCGGCGTGGTTACTGTACAGAATTTCTTTCCTGCAGCGTCGTATTTCTGCCTTTAGTCCCCACCCAAGGTACACATTTAACCACAAATCCCAACAAGAACATAATAAACCTAATTCTTGTTCAAATTATTTATATATTAATTTAAACAGTACAAAGAAAACACTTAATTTCAATATGCTTCTGACATGTTAATTGATTTACGCTTTACATCTTATTTTAGTTTCGTATTGCATATAACGTCTTCGCCTTTCGCAAAATGTAATTCACATGAAAAGGCATGCGCTTACTCATAAATATTTATTTACGGAAACAGTTACCATTGAGGAATCAGCAATGTGGAGAATGCTGAAGCTCACGATCATTATTGATTTGGAAAACGAGTATGTTGTACAGACAAGCTAATCTTTTTTACTTTTCTCGAATCTCGATAAATATTACGCTTCAAGCAGGTACTACTGCAATTTATGTGTAATACATATATGAAGTATACTAGTTCATACAAAAGTATACATAATGAAAATACTGATCTGTTATTCCTCTGTGCATTATAGTTAACTTTTTAGCGGATTTTAATGTTAAATTAGAAAAAAGGCTAGCGGATCAGTGTGTTCGATAAACGTTCATAAATTATGAGGCACAACATTTCATTATATGACACGCATTTCTTTATCAGTCGCACTACTTGTTGGGATACGACAAGCAATCCGTAAAAACTTTTTTATATATTTTTCCATGATATAAAATTCTTCTATTTCTTCCAAATAATATTGTTTTAATTTTTTGTATTATTAGAAAAACAAATCTTTCTGTTGCATGAATTTTTGCTTATTTTGTTCTCTCTTAAAAAGTACATATTTTAATTTATTTCGCATCTTACCATGTCAAATGTAGAATTCACTTTATTACAATATTTCACCTAATATTTAGTACTCGAATGCATTTTAATCAATATCGTTAGAAGGAGAGTAAAAATTACAATCTATTCAACAGGTTTCTATATGTCACAGACGTCATACTATTTTCACAAAATTAATATATATGTTAGCTTATTAATCGGTAACTTACCTACTCGTATATTAAATAATCATACTTTGTTCTACCTGAGAGGCATTCAATATATTTTGTAGCATAGCTAGCAGATACTCACCTGAAAAAAAAAATAAAAAAATATTACATTTAAAATTTATGTTTTGAGTTTTTAAATTTAATTTAATTTTTTGGTAGGACTGTAACCGTTATCAATCCTAAAAAATAAACTTCACTTTTTCAGACATTTAAAGTGTTAATACACTTTCTTCTCACTTAAAATAACTAAAATCATTTTATCCTATTAACTTAATACAAATATTCACTTTCTGTGTTTAAAGTATATGTTGTTTTAGAAATAACTTCTAAGTGTCTAATAACTTCGTCTGTTCGCAGTAATAAAACTTCCATAAGATCACACTGTAGTTAGTAGAAACATTTTATTTCATTAACTGGATTTTTACAAAAGAAGTCCGTTTTACGGAAAAAGAATTATTAAATGTCAGGAAAACTGACCCATTAGTAAAATTTACAAATTTCCATAATTTCTCCAAAGGGGTTGGAAAACGTTTTTCTTGTTTTCAAAAAGGGACACGATTCTAGAGAGCCTATTTAAATTTCAGAACAGAAATATCGTCGAGAACCGAATCACAATTGATTTGATTTTCGGTCAAACACCGTCACTGATGAATTATAATTAAATTTTATTATTTAATAATTAAAAGGGCTTACAATAAATCTTCTAAAAAATACCAATAAAAAAAAACGGAGAACAAATAAATTCATCCAGTTAGATGGTTCGGTATTTTCAATTAATTTTAATACTGTAAATGTAATAAAATTTTCCGTAAAATTTCCTTTGGGAAATGAGAATCGCGGCGATGGATCTTGTAGGAGGTTTATAACTCGATGCGAATATACCGGCGAGAAATACGATGCTATTCGTAATGAAACTTGAGACGAGTTGAGTTGCCTGGTAGAAAATCGTAAATATTCAAGATAAACAAGGTACAACAAGGATTTCGTATTTTATACCTAATTTATTTTTATTATCCAGCTACTATCAATAATTATTAATTCTTTTCAAACATATCTCCCTCCTGTGCTGGAATATTGGTCCTTAAAACAAGCAAATTGACCCTCTTTAATTGGTTTGGATAATGAGCTAAAAATCTAAGGACCACCGTCTTCTGGGATCAAGCAGGA
Source organism: Barypeithes pellucidus (assembly GCA_963991005.1). NCBI lineage: Eukaryota > Metazoa > Arthropoda > Insecta > Coleoptera > Curculionidae > Barypeithes > Barypeithes pellucidus. Next base: position 2,668,536 of record OZ022559.1, read on the forward strand.
GTTACTCTTGTTGAATACAGGTTAGATAGATAACCCATGGAGAAAAGTTTTCAAACCCGAACAAACCCCCATTTTAAATTTCCTGGACTAAAAACGTTTCGAAACTTCCTGTAATAATTTGGCAAAGAAACAACGGAATTGCAGGATCGGCTTATGCCTAGGCGCACTTCGATGCAATGCACTGCTACGTCTAAGCTTTGCAATTAATCGTGGCCCTCACTACTGCGTATCTCCTGAGAGAACGGTACAAAATCCCTTCGGTCGTAACTATTCAGATGCACCACCGTTTCATATATATGGGAGCGATATTAAATTGCTTTAACAAAACCGACTGAAAGTAATATTCCCATAAAATAACAAATAGAAATATTAAATAGTTAATTTTAATATAATTGGATGACAGTTATAAGAAAATATTAAATAATAAGAAACTTCTTCCTTTCTAGGCCTAAAACTCTTAAGTGATGAATTGGAATGGAAGTTGGCAGATCATTCTAACTATACAACATAAATCTTCTCCTTCACAAAAGACGCATAGAAGCTGTAACCTTACGTTGCCATATATTTTATAGCCATAATAGTAAATTGTGCGGTAAATTGGAAAATTGGTTGGAAAATTAGGGACAGTAACTTTAATCAATATGGATTTTGTTTCAAATAGGGTAAGAAAATTGCTATCGGTAATACGTATTAAAACAGAGTGGAAAAGGAAGATTTCATTTCAGTCTTCCATCTTTTCCACGTCAGATCTAAAGAATATATTATGGGCTTTGAACAATAGAAAAATGACTTCTCTTTTATGATTTAAAAATTGTATGTGTTAAAAAAAATTATTATTAGAAACAAATGCTATCGTATTCCTAATCATGCACGTTTCCTCGTACACTCAAGCGACATAAGCAAACACAATCGACTGATTAGGTAGCTTTTTACCTAAAAGTGACGCAGAAACGGTTGGATTATAATATCGGGAGGAGGAGGAGGAGGAGGAAAGGTTTCAGCTAATCTAAAAGATTTGCATACTAGTGCTGGCAAAACATTTAAAGTAAAAAAAATAGAACAATTACCATAGTTTCTAAAGTAAAAAATTAATGATAGAAAGGAACTGTTCAAGGTATAGGTGTGTCAATTATGATTGATTCGAACATCAGATCGAATCAGTAAAAATTATTGAATGTCCGAGTCCTAATATCAACCAATCATTTATTGCAATCATCATATCCGGGCTAGTGGTGATTGACGATGACTACTGAGTATATACCGAGCGCAGCAAACCAATTATTGTTCAACGACAAACGAATTATAGGAAATATAGTATATAATATAGTATAAACATACCATGATGAATGATTGATTGACAAGAATCGATCGTTTTTGAAATTGGTGAGTGACTAATTCGGTCGCCTATAAATGATTGATTTGTACACCATTAGGTCAAGGTGCTTTAATTCCAAAAATACGCGTTGAAACCGTTTAAATCCGTTGATATAGGTGCATTTTCCCCTAGGCTTCCGGCCTGTCGTTTTAAAACCACAAATCATTTGTTACGACTATTGATTCCAGCTTACGAAAATACCTTAAACGATTACACAAAACGACAAAATCCGAGGGTGCATGCGACGTGTTCATGTGTGCGCCCCACTTTTGCAGATATAATACCTCGGAATGTACCATGCGGAGGCAGTTTGTTCTTTAAATATTTACAAACATTTTCAATAATTTAATAATTTTGAACATGCACGTAGAATAAAAAATATTTTGTTGATTGGTGCTGTTATATAGTCTGGAAACGGCTTAAAAATTTTTGAACCTCCTAATGGTTTTTTTTTTTTTAATTTGCATGTGGCTGATAAGGGAAGTAAAGTAAACTACTTTTGACGGAAGAATGTCAAAATGGCCGATGGGTGCCATCTTGGTAAAGAAAATTAAATAGGAAGAGGTGGCTTGCGATAAATAATTTTGAAGGTACTACCAAGTACTTCGCAACAAAAGCAAAATGGCGGGGTTTTAAAAATTGCATTTTTTTTATTATCCTTTATTTCATTTACCGTCTTAGAAAAATAATCGTAACGTACTCTATAGTACCTTCAAAATGACGTATCGCAAGACACCCCTTCCTATTTAATTACCAAGATGGCGCCCATCTGCCATTTTGACAGTTATTACTGTCATTCTTCCGTCAAAAAGTACTTGACCTTCCCCTATATGCCACACCCAAATTTTATATGAAAATAATTAACGGGTCAAAAGTTATTAAGCCGTTTCCACACGCACTGTATAATGTTTTCCTAGATATAAGTCGCAAAATCATTTAATAAAATCGTTTTCTTCATTTTCAGGCGGTAATTCTTAATAAAAGCTTTTAAAAACGGAAAGGTACTTACTCATCTTGATAAGTGAGAGAATAATTTTCCAGTGAGAAACTGGCGATTCCCTTAACAATCCAAATTAAGTCAACCCATAAGGAAATGATTTATATTTTATATAAATCGCTTATAATGCAGAGGCGGGTTGGTGCGTTCGGCTTATAACCAATATACGAGGTTTGAGGTCGAGAAATAAACAAAAGCGCTGTTTTCGAGCAAAAGCTTCGTAGATAACGGAAACATCCTAATTTTCTGAATGGGTTAAACCCCCCCATTTTTAATGAATGCGCTATTACTGCGACATCCCTTTATACAGTTTTAATATACAAAAATTAATAATGTATAAGCGTTGGGAATAGAAATAATCCCAAAGCATTCCTAAATTATACCCTTGTTTTTAAATTAGATATGAAAACATGCCGAGGTTCTATAAATAAAGATCAATTTACCACACGTGCCTCTAAACCAGTGTTTCTCAAAGTGGGCGATAGCGCCCCCCTGTCGGCGCTGGAGGCTTTCAGGGGAGCGGTAGAAGCCTTGTAGAAAATTAGGGGGCGTCAAGGCGGTCTAGGGGGGGCGATGGAAGACTGTTTCGATAATGATTTCATCTTGCCCAAAAACAATTATTTAATTAAATTAAATTAAAAACCATCGATTATCGTAGTGAATTATCGATGTTCGTCAAACATCGATAATTATCGCACACCCCTACTTGTTAATCTAAGGGTTGTTCGTTTGGTCTGCTAGACCTGCTGGAGATATCAACATCCGTATTTAAAAGCATTGCGTTGACGTCATCTCAAGCAGATTCCAGCAGGTCTAGCGGACCAAACGAACAACCCCCTAACTTGCTCACTACCAGCGTTGCCAGGCTGTACAATTGTAACAAATCTGTTACGTTTTCATATACGTTTTTAAAGCATCTGTTACGCTCTTAAACGATCTGTTGCTTTTTATATGAAACCTGAAGGTTAATAAATCTTGTTTTAAAAATGCTTTATGTGTATTTTTATGTATTAAATACAAATAATTGAAATGAAATTATTGGCAACCCTGGTTTTGTTTGTTCGTAATGTCTAGAATGCTGTTATTGTTTTGGTATATCTGTTACGTTTTTTAGGCGCTTGTGTTAAGATTGATAAAAATTGTCCGGCAACACTTCTCAGTACGAATTCGGTCGCACATAAAGGCAGTAATTGTTTATTTTATTTGCTTCTCTGGTGCTCAATCGGTAGCAGGTTTCTTAAGATCAATTTTTTACTCACTTATCTGTGAAGTCAGAGAACTATGTCGGAATCCAAAAAGAAAAGGCGGCAGTACAATGCGGAATATATTAAATATGGATTTATCGAAAATCTGGGGGGCTCTAGAAAAAATTTTATTCGCAAAGTGGGCGGTAGGCCAAATAAGTTTGAGAACCACTGCTCTAAACCATACGCAATTCGGCATCACGCTTGCCCTTTTTGACGTTTGAGCATAATTCTTCTGAATTATGCATATCAGGTTTTAACACTTGAATGTCAAAATAGTAAAATACTAGTTTTCTGCTTAAATTTATGAATTTTTAATATGGAATCTCCAGGCACCTGGCGTGTATAAACACTTGTTTTTGTTGCCTTTTTAATTGTTAATATAATTGGTAAAGATGGTTATTATTTACAAGGGTACTTGTAGGTAACTATCGGGAAAAATTACCCATTATTCACTACCAGCAAATAATGATCTCTATAACTAAAATGTCTGTTTTGTTAAATAGTTATAGAAAAATATGAACAACTTTTCGCCAACACAATATCATAGGCAATGATATGCATTCGCTTTAGTGCACCATATTATAATTACGATATACCGGTTGCTTTCTAGCCTTTAATTTTTCTAAGATAGAGATCGGATATACATATAAGTAAGCACATGGCAGGAACTAAAAAAATAAACAATTAAAAATATTGTTAAATATATAAAATGAAACAAAAGTTTACTTTGTTATTTGTCACTATATTAAAAAGAGATTTGGCGTTACGGCCGTTTCGTAGTAACTACATCTTCAAGACGCTCACACGAGAGTGATCCCAAACTCAGTGTATATAATATAGGCAGTAGTAAAAATTATAGGTAGTAGTAAAAATAAATAATATTAATTTGGTGTAATAAACTTTAATTAGGGACAAACGGGTCAGTATTCAGAGAAACCACATGCCAGATGGGATTTTTAACAATAGTTTTAATAGCGGGGAGGTGCCGAGATCTAATTGCGTGTTTAAAAGGTTAATATTGCTGTCTTTTTTATGTTTATAAATTTCAATGTTTGCTAGTAAATTCAATTTATGGCCTTTTTGTTCAGTGTGTAAGATTTGTAGGTTACTTATATCTGGAAATGTGTGGTTTGTATCTAAGAAGTGATTCGCAAAATTAGATGATCTTTTATTAAGTCTAAAGCATGCATTGTGTTCTTTAAATCTAGTTTCATTGCATTCATTACACTTTAACTTATAAACACCTGATTTTTTAAATTTTCCGAGCTTATCTTTGACGTTAAAAAATAATTTGGATAAACTATTTGAGGGTTTGAATGCTAACCTGTTCAGATGATAAAATATTTGCAATTTTGTCTGAGGTCGGACCTGAATATGTAAGGCTATGAAATTTTTTGAGTTTTCGTTCTTTTTTTATGGGATATATTTGTGTTATAGCTAGTGTATGTTGTTTTTTATTGATAAGAGAGGTTATTTATTTTACTGGGTACCCACTATTGACGTGGTGAGAGTGGTAGAGCTCTATGTACCATTGATCTATATGCTGGCCTGGTATTGTGATATCTGTTAATATTGTTGTAAAAATTGTTTGTTGCTTATGTCTGTTTTAATACGGAAATAATAATAAATACATATTAACTCTAAATAACTATGAAAGAACTTGATATGAACTACATATTTATAGAAATTTGATTGAACTAGCCCCTAGTTGATGAGATTTTTGTTTCCACCCGAAATAAAACTATAAGTTACTGTTATTTAGTTATTTGTTATTAACATGTTGTTAAGATAAATTGCAAAATTTAAATCTTCTTTTAAAAAACAGATAATGACGTGAATCAAAAAAACATTGTTAAGGAAATGTCACACTTAAAAAAATAGTGAAACTATGGCTCAATGTTCCCACAGGGCGTTAAGAGATTAAGTATAAAACAGTAACTTTTGTTTCTACCTGTATGATGAACAAAAGATCGGTATTTTTGAAAACTAAAATGCAGGCTAACATTCCGAGGCATAAGTCTACATTTTGCTAAAATTCACCAAGATAGGTAAACAATCTAAAAAGCTCCAGGACTTTAAACCTAACTAACATTATCTTTGTCCGAACATTATTGCCGGGGAGAGTATAAACATTATTCAAACAAACAATAATAAAAATTTAGTGAATACATATTGTGGCATTATTTAGTTTAGTTTTAATTTTGGCCTCTATAAAAAATAAACATTATCAAATAAATCACATAAACTGCAAATAAATGCTAATTTGTTCCCTGAAACAACCGATTTCAATTGAATTTTAATTACCTACTACATGCCCTAAATTTAGAACTAGTCAATTAAGCACATAAATGATTCCAAATCATTAAAACTAGTAAAATACGGAAGCTAATTATCTAGGTGGATGTATGCTTAATAACACCATTTGGTAACGTTATGAGCTGGAATTATTTTCTTGAACGACGCATTCACATATTATACAGGGTGTGGATAATGCATCAAGATACTTGAAGATGTGAACAAGTAAGTACGGCATTTCTAATAGCCACAAGACTAAATTTAGGTAAGTTCCCATGAAGAACGTATTCTGCTTTTGGTCATATTTTGGGACACCCGGTATCAACTGTGTTATTAGGAGGTAAAGAAACGCACAGTCTGCTCCACTAGTTTAGTAACAGTTAATAAAAACATACATGTTTTTTTTTTTTAAATAATGAAAACATTTAACAATGAATGTGTTGAATATTAAAGTCTATAAAAACATGTTACGCTATAAAACGGTGTATCTCCTTTAATAACAGAGATAATGAAGTAAACCAAAAAAGAAAATTTTGGGGAAAGATGGACCTACCGTTTAATGTCACCTGCAATATGTGTCGGTTGCTAACATACTCCACAGGGTGATGCGAATTTTCTGAAAAAAACATTATTAGTACACCCAGTATAAATCGAAAATTAAATTTTTATGATAAACAGCGAAAACTATGACATTGTCAAGGAACCCACCTACAATGCAAAAAAAATCATTCAAATCGGATCATAAATTCAGAAAAAAAGATAGCATCACAAATATGGCAAAAATATGATGTTGCGTTAATTTTGTCCAGGGGTTTATATTTTTAATTTTATATCCAAACACGTATATCGCTTTTTCCGGCTAAATTACCAAACGACATGCGGTAAAGGTATTATTGGAAACGGCCCGAATTTTCGTCCCACATTTCGGGTCACCAATTTCCCTGAAAATGCAAACAAAGCGTAACAACCATTCCCTTATACATACAAACGACGCGGTTTTACCAATAATGGCACAACAATTTAAGGGCGGACCTCATTACCTTTTTTCCGACGTATAAAAAAGACGTTGTTAGGCTATTTATGTCCTCTTTTGAGTGAGACCCTACTAAAAAAACCGTTATATAGGAGGTAGTCGTTTATGCAAAGTCATTAAAGCGTTCTCCATTAAAATTTAACTTAATCAGAGCTTAATGAAGATTTATTGAACGGCCGAAGAGTACGGTCGTGCATAGGCGATTTTTAATAAGTCTCTGTTGTAGTTTTAATACGGAAAGTTACACATAGGAGACTGGGCGACATATTTCTTTTATGTTGATGTGTTGGCAATATAAAACGTGTCCAAAAAAGTTGTCTTTCTATAAAATGTAGCCACCTCAAAAATTACATGGGATTTTCAATGTCCAAGTTAACGATACATCGCTCGGTATATCAACAAGATGGCATACTAAACTGTTACCGGTCGGTTCGTTTTATGAAGTCCGATATCGGATCATTCAAGGATGTTATCGCATTTTCAACAGTAAGACGGTCAAGTTAACAATACCTTCGCTATACTTGATCGTACCGAACATTCCACTGGTTCACTGTATTCGGCGAAATGTTAGTGGGCGAAATCAGCGGTTCCAAAACAAAATTATCTTAGAATTATGTACCGCGATAAATATTTCTATTTTGTGTATTTTTCGCTCATAGTTTTTTTTTATTTATCAAATGAGAAACATTTTGCGTCAATAAGTTAAATATTTTCTAAGGTACTTTTTCCAAGAATTTAATTATTTTGTGATCATTATAGGTTAAATCCATATAATAATCACTATTTTCCAAGAAATAATTAAAATTTGCTCAATTGCAGGATGGTATGTTCTATTTTAAATAAGTAGTTATGCTTTCTGCTTTTAGTTTGTTTCTCATTATTGTGTGTGAATTAAAAGCAGTTATAAAGCAAAGTTATGGAAAATGTTCAGCAAGGTGACACAACGCCTAGAAGGTGTTTATCTCCAATTGAACGCCGTTTGGTATTACAAGTATTACGTTATTTTACTTTAAGATAACTCGGGCCCGTTAGTGTCCGTTTTAGTGCAAAAACGAACGTCTGATGCTTGCGATATTTCAGATAATGTTTATGATATGTATAAAGCCAAGGAATATGTTACCCTCAAAACTATCCTTGAAAAGATAAAGAAGAAAGCACTTTGCGATATTGGAACTACCATCAGTTGGTCCATCATTTTAAAAGATATGGGCTTCAAATACAAAAAAACGAACAACAGAAAAGCTAAAAAATAATTATTCTTCTTTACCTAAACTAATTTTTTATTTACTTTAAATTATTTTATTTAGAAAATACCTGAAATATAGTTTATTGTTTGAGAGCCACCGACTACCCTGCTCGAGAGGTTTTATTGCTTAGCGGACTTCGTATACCGTACCGACTTTACCAATATTTACATAATCGGTCATAAAGCAAATCAGTAGTGTCACAGAGGAATCATAGGTCAGCGCCTATCGCTATATATATTTCACATGGCAATTCAAAGGCAATAGCTTTAAAATTAAAATAAAATGTCCTCTTAAGCTTTTTGCTATGGGTATAAGAAGGTTGAACAATATTTTCCGCGGCAATCAAGTTGCATGGCTAAGAAAATATTTGTTCAAGTCCGTGCCTTGAGCTCCATGCGCTACGAGCGAGGTTAATGATAACAATATATTAGGGAGGGTTTTTATTTTTATTTACAAAAATTTTTGCATGAAAGATTTTATGCCGAAGTAATGGAGTTCCCTAAGGCATATTGCTTCGAGGAGTCGATTACAAAATGTTAATTTATTTAGAGTTTCGACGATAAAAAGTCGTTTTTATTGTTTAATACAGGTAGAACAGGAAATACTGCAGGAAAGGAAATGTTTGTTACAATTCCGTTACAGTATACGGTGTTGCCAATCCAATAAAGCAAAAAACTCAATGAGATTTATGACATACGCAGAGGTCGCCGCAAAAACTTAAGATATGTAGGAATAAGAAGTTGCAGACTATTGAAGGAATAAGCTTGCGGTTTTTAATTTGGGTCACTGTGTACCGATATCTATCGTAATTACAATTTCCTCTACGTTAAATTAACTATAATCTACTGACGAAATAATCGCGAAGGCACTAACTTGGACAGGCGGCCAATATCGATTGACATGGAATTTCAAACAATAATAATTGGGTACAAATGGAATTTATCAATTTAGTTGGATCGACTTAAACCGATGAGTATTTTAACGTGTCAACATAAATTTGAATTATTTTATAAAAAAAAATACCGTTACAGTTTCGCCATAATTTCCAAAAAATGTAATAATGTAATTATGTAAAACATCGAACAATCCAGTCTATTTTAAAATTTCATCCACTATATTTCATCCCCCAGGGTGGCGGCTCGTGACCTATGATAGAGGCATGGTGAAATTATTTGTCAAATTTTATTTTCGTGTAACGACCAAACAATTATTTTCTAGGCGTTTTAAATGTAGAAAGAAAAAAGTAATAAGAAAATGCGTTAGGTAAAACATATTTTTATTTATTTTTTTAATTTTACACAAGGAAATACAACTTTTGGTAAATAAGAAAGGTTTTCTTAGTGTGTATAGCTGTCGGATCTCCGTACCTCCCTCGTAACAATATTAATACAGTCCACTACTTATGCTACTAAAGCCATCTACGAGCTATCAAGAAAACCGAATGATGTCTAATACCACTACGCCATCTACGGCTACGTCATTAGGCGCAACCAAGACGAGAACAATGGTTTATGACGAGAACGAATCGAGCCACGAGACTGACAAGTTGGCATTCTTCATATTTTCAGTGTTTTTAGTTTAAATCCTTAAATAAAATGGTTTAAAATCATATCGAGTATCATTTATCGAAATACACAACATTTATCGACCCTACACAATAGTGCTTAAACGTAAAGTCCATTCTTCGGTTCTTAATTGTAGAAAATTGATCAATAACAGCTTCATTAAGTTTGGAATACCCTCTATAAATTTTTTTTCATATATTTCATTTTTAAACTTTCTAATAAAGTCCCTAGATTTACCCTTTGTGGTCTGCGTTAAATTAAATTCGGGTTTAGGTGTTCCCGCATTCTTAATTTTTTGCTCCAAACTCAAAGAGCTAAAGTTATTTCTTAAATAGTCCACCGTCAACTATTCAATTTAACTTAATAAATATATAATATTAAAATATTAAAACATACACGCTCGAATTTCTAACTAGATGCACGAACAGACAACCCCCGCTATCCCCCGCTGCCACCCGCCACCTGTTACTACAGAGAAACTGCACTACTTAATCGCACGTGCGAGCAAGTCTCATCATAATCGTCATTTACCTCGACCGAGTCACGGTTGCCGGATCTATACAGTTGGGTTTGGCGGGATGATAAAATATTAGGGAGGGTCGGGCTTTTTTAGTTTGACGGTACGACAAAATATTAGGGAGGGTCGGACTTTATACGATAAATAATATTCAATGAATATAAATTAATATTTTTTATTCGTTTTGTTTTGGGGGTGCACGTGCGCATGTGCTCTTACAAGAGAGGAGGTTTCTCTTCTAAATATTTTCTAAATATTAACGACAAGTTAAAGTTATGTTACAAATATCGGTATTTATTTTTATTACTCACCTCGTATAAGTCTAATATTAAATTCAATTGTTACACTCCATTTCCATTAGATCCCGCGATTTCGTAAATTAAATCCAATATATCTGAAAGTATTCATTTTCCACTCGCTTGTATAGAAAGTTAAATCAAATTGCGAAGATGTTAAGGGTTCCGGCATCCAAAAACCGGAAGTCATTTGGAAGCAGCGAGCGGAGATCACAGCAGAACTCCAGACCTTTTCCAGACCAGGAACGTCTTGCGAAATTGTATTTCGATGTAGCGTTAAAGCCTTTCTGGATACTACTGTCTAAGTTATGACAGTCATAATTTTACACGTTGCCAAGTTTAAAATAAAAACTTTAATTATTATTATTAATTTAAAAGTATATGGACAAGATCGTATTTAATGTGTAATATTTATTATTATACACACTAATTCTTAAAGCCTTGGTAAATGTTGGTATGTTAGAATGATAGACCATCTCGCCAGTTGACAGTCTCACGTAACATTAATGACCTGCCTGCTTATTTCTGGTTATTTAATTTGTATAGGGTGGTATGAAGAATTCCAGGACTGTACTTTAATTGCAAAGTTTATTTTGAAATAAAATGAGTGTATTTATATTTTTAAATGCATTTTTATTATTTAAATTTCCCAGTCAACCAAACTGTCCAAATTCAAGTCGGCACACATTGATATTTAACTGAAATAAATCCCATGTTTTAATTAATATTAAATATAACCTTAGTTTCTCTAACGATGGCATCAGCTGAGATAGAAGCACATTTATATAACCATTATATTGCTAATACCATCTGCAATTATGTCCCCGCTATGGGCAGCGAAGGGGTAATAATGAGTTTGCGCATTTCGGAAATTTCCTTGTGAAAGTAAACATTCGACAGAACCGGATTTCAACTTTTTTAATGTAAATTTCACTGGTTAGTTAGGAAAAATATTGCAATCAAAATTTTTGATTAGTTCGATTTAAGACGGTGTTCCATGCATACGATTTCTAACGATATGATGATCCGACGGTGCCCTAATTGGTGTAAACTTTTGGTGCCAAATTCCGTCCGAATATTTGTAACAATCGACACGTTTTAACTTTCATCCGACGTCGTATGTTTTTTAACCTCACTTTTTTCTAAACCAAAAATTAAGAATGAATGACTATATTGACTATTTTGGGAATTATTATCAGCTACTAATGCGCCAAATTAAAAATACATTAATTTTAAGGTTAGGTAGTGGCCACATATATATTATATTGTATACGAGTGACACTCTCTTCTTTTCTTACAAGCTTTTTAGTGCAATTCGGTTCGGAAGATCGGATAATGTGATAAGCAAAATATTTTCGTATATATGTACATACACATGATACACGACTTTTGCAAAAAAGCACCATGCACTTGTGTCTTGTCATCTTAAACAAAACAAGCCACTAACCTACCAAACAGCGAATCGAATCACCACAAATAAAAAATTCCTTTACAAAAATTGTTGTTAGGTAATGAAAGTTTATAAGCACTAATATACCGAAAACAATGTGGATGAACTTTCTATTCTGTAATTTGAAAAAGCATCCAGAACCAAAGATGGCGACGAATAACAACAAACAAATAATGTCGGGCTGGGTTTGTTCGCCACGCCATCTCCCACAGCGGGGTCAGTTTTTGTATTTTGGAACGTTCGTATTAGCAATATAATGGTTATATATATATGTGAGTAGAAGTCGTAGTAGGCAATTAATAATTATGATCCATAATTTAATTAATTAACGACAATAAAAACACAACACATGGGCTTAGTACAGCTCGCCACTAAACTGGGGAATTTAATTGAATTTCCCAAGCAGCTGATCGATGATTATATTACTGGCGTCAACTGTCGAGAAAACGAGAGAGTTCGCTGCAATTACTATACTGTGCGTCTAACTAAAAAAAGATTTATAGCTCACTAACTCTGCTGTAGCCGGTGTATATGTAAAAGTAGCGGAGGTTGCAACATTGCATGGCCGTAAAATTTATGACTGTAATGTTTTAGACAATAATTTTTAAGATGGGGTCGAAGCCCGGCAGCGAACGCCTAAAATACCAAGGGTTTTGTGGTAAACATAATTTGCGATTTTAATTTTTCTGCTTCGAAAGCTTACGCGCCTAAAATATTATATACTTTTCTTGACAAATTATATCTCCAAATAAATTGTTCGCTTAATAAATTAAAATCGGATCTTAATGATTAGTAACTAGTGAGTTCCTTTACCTTGTCAACACCCCTAACCACCTCGTCAATTATTGAAGAAAATGTATTTACCGAATATTTCCTAAGCACTGGCATTTTGACTTTTAAATGCGCAGTTTCTTCTAAATGCGCTTCCTGCTCGGCTTTTTGCTCACATTGTTGCATAGTAATCTACGCTCAAAGTCATATCGATCAATAATAAAGGACACTGTGGCTCCGACGGGTTACGAGAGAGTCGCAAGTCGACTTCCAGGTTCAGACGAGACACTCGCTTCTTCCAAACTGAATAAATGCGCGATTCTAGTAGAAATTGTTAATATGTAACACAACAAAATTGAAAAATCAATACCATTTACTTACAGTATACTTCCGTTAACCGCAGCTACGAAACACTCATACCCGATAAGTATTAAACTAATATTGATCTAATTATTCCAGTGCCTCGATCACCGATGATCTGGTAAATTTCATCAGCATACAGAATAAACATCGTGAATTAGTTTAGGCCACGATGTAGACAGGGATATTGCTTACGTTACAGTAGTAACTACATTAAATATTGATGCATACATAGATGGATTTATTGGTCCTTGTCTAAAACGTTCACAGTCAGGTATGTAGAAAATAATCTAGTTAAAATACTACTAGCTAAATCCAAGAGAATCATTACTTTGATATAATAATAAAATTAGGATTCATTCAAAAAATCATTCCAACAAAAACAGGTTCACTTAATCAATTTATTTATTTATTTGTTCAAGAGAAAATTTTTTAAAATTATCAGTAGTGATATAGTATTGGCTACCGCTCATGCATGATAAGTACATGCTACATCCATATATCCTATACGGTACAAAGGATTCCCAGGAAAAGACCGGCTCTCAAAGATCAAAAGAAAATCTTGATAGTTCCGTCTCCTTTGAAAAGTTTGACATAGAACCTACAATCCCTTTTATATGTACGTAATAATATGTAGAAACGCTTATTTAGCTTCGTAAGTCAAGGTTTGTGACAAGTTTACAGATTATGTTGATAGAGACCTATATCTATGGATAGCCGAACTCTAAAAGCAAAAGTGGCAAATTTATGGCCTCGCGCGTGTAAACAAAGCTGATCGTCAGATGTCATGCGCAACACCGACTGATAAACTATTTACCTGAACCGGCGAACAGGACCGTACTTCGCCCTTAATGAAAATGATTACACTGCAATATTTTGGCACATCAAGACGTTCTTTGTTGGGGAAATTAACAATCTATTTTCTCGCATAAAAGAAGGCCTGTGGCAGTGGCGGCTCGTGACCTATGAGTACAAGTATGGTGAAATTATTTTTAAAATTTTATTTTTGTGTAACGACCAAACAATTACTTTCTAGGCGTTTTAAATGTAGACAGGAAAGAAGTAATAAGAAAATGCGTTAGGTAAAACATATTTTTATTTATTTTTTAATTTTACACAATGAAATACAACTTTTGGAAAATAAGAAAGGTTTCTTAGTGTGTATAGCTGTCGGATCTTAACGTCGTCGCATGCAACCCTCGTAACAATATTTATACAGTCCACTACTAATACCACTAAAGCCATCTACGAGCTATCAAGAAAACCGAATGATGTCCAATACTACTACCGCCATCTGCGAGTTATCAAGAAAACCGAATGATGTCTAATACCACTACGTCATTAAGCGCAACCAAGACGAGAACAATTGTTAACTGTTTTATGACGAGAACGAATCGAGCCACGAGACTGACAAGTTGGCATTCTTCATATTTTCAGTATTTTTTAGTTTAAATCCTTAAATAAAATCATTTAAAATCATATCGAGTATTATTTATCGAAATACACAACATTTATCGACCCTACACAATAGTGCTTAAACGTAAAGTCCATTCTTCGGTTCTTAATTGTAGAAAATTGATCAATAACAGCCTCATTAAGTTTGGAATACCCTCTATAAATTTTTTTTCATATATATCATTTTTAAACTTTCTAATAAAGTCCCTAGATTTACCCTTTGTGGTATTTATTTATATTTAATATTAAAATATTCAAACATACACGCTCGAATTTCTAACTAGATGCACGAACAGACAAAAACTGTGCGTCTTTTCCATGTTAAATCGCCATAGCCCCGCTATCCCCGCTGCCACCCGCCACCTGTTACTACAGAGAAACTGCATTACTTAATCGCACGTGGGAGCAAGTCTCGTCATAATCGTCATTTATCTCGATCGAGGCACGTTTGCCGGATCTATACAGTTTGGTTTGACGGGATGATAAAATATTAGGGTGGGTCGGACTTTTTTAGTTTGACGGTACGATAAAATATTAGGGAGGGTCAGACTTTATACGATAAATAATATTCAATGAATATAAATTAATATTTTTTATTCGTTTTGTTTTTGGGGTGCACGTGCCGATGTGCTCCTGTGGAAGAACCGCCACTGGCCTGTGGCCATCACTGAAAAGTCACTTTTAGAATTAATTTTGATATCTATTGTCCACGTATCGATAGATTGTTAATACCGTTACATCCCTACGACTGATTTCGGTTCACGTCGTTGGCTGGCAACCAAACAGGCACCAAGAGTACGGCGGGGTTGCCTATATGACGGCGACAATATTGTGCGCAAGACAACCGACCCTTTAAAAATATGACCGGTAAACCGTGCGCACCAATCGATTTTTTCACTCATAAAATTTGTTCGAGTTGGAAAGGGTATCACCCGGAGTGACCACCTAAGGATCCCTAATCATTTTACGAAAGAGGAGTCAATATAATACTCTTTTTTAAACAAATAACCTAAAAACTCTCCGAGCAGGCAAAAAATAATAAATATATGAAAGAGACTTAAATGATCTTTAAGCTGGGATGGTTTAAAATGGTAACATGTGAGGAAGAGTGTGCAAAAGTTATTTTTATTTAAACAAAAATTTGGGGTTTCCACTGGTGATTAATATTCTGCTTAGTTATTGGGTGAAAAGCTGCGGTTGGATCATCTTACATAACTCAGATACTTCAAAGGAAAGTCCGGCCGGCAAATTCGGCACACATCAAAAGTGAAAATGTCTTGATGATTTCGGTCGATTTACTCTCTCCCTCGGTTGGGTTTGACCTGCGACCCCTTTCATATGCATACAGGACGGGTTATTTAACTTTCTAACCGCGAAGTTTGTGCCGGGGTATCTGAGTAGATGATTTTTAATATAATAAACATTTGCTGTGTTCGTGGTGAGTCTATTTTCGTACTTTTCGTTCTATAAATATTTCTGGAATTGGAAATGAACGAAATAAATAGTCTTTCTATCAGCATCATACCCCATTTTAACACTCGACCAGCCGAGTAATCTTCCTGGCCATTAGGTGTCATTGATAATAATCGGTGTTCCAGACCGATTCAGACGTACAATTTTAAAATACGCTGGAGTTCGAGCTTACAAGATTGCAACAAATTATCTCGTGAAGCAATGGCACGACCTTTAACATTTTAATTAAGTTTTAATGAGGAAACTTTGGAATTTTTATTCCCGTGAAGCCTAAATTCATCGGTCTGCTTCTCATAAAATACCGTAAATATGCAAAGAGTGGAAAAATGGCGGGCGTCCATTTGTAATTTTAAATAAACTCTTCGGAAGAGCGAATTTAATGTCTTAAAGCAACATAAAACTTTTGGTAAGATATATGACCAAGCAAACATTTTTACGTAAGAAAATATTAAAAAATTATTGCATTAAGAATTTGATTTAGAATTCATAACTTCGAGAGTTTCTTGTGTACTTTCCAACGAAAGTACTAATTTTTTTTATAGATTTGTGCACTAGATAGTGACAATTCATTGATATGACATCCAATTTAAGGCCAAAAAACATATTTTGCCCATCAAACTAAACAGACTTCCTTTATAAAATTTGATTAAGAGAGATTTATGAATAATTTTATAACAGGTTTATAAAAGCTCCCGGTTTGTTGTATAAAGATCTCCTGTAATACATTTTTGTTATTAGGGTAAAATGTTACACCAAATTATAAAACTGGCTTTTTTTTGTTAAATAGTTGGCTGGTTTTTGTTAAATAGCTATGAGAACATCAATAAAGATCTTACATTATACAGCAAAATGGTTTTGTAAGCTTTTTGCTATATAGCGTGCTTTCTGATGTTTTCTAAATGATGATACACAAGTTTTAGGTAGGATGCACTTTAAAACAAAAAAATATTGATTGGATATGGAATGTTTGAGATGACATTGTCTGGCGATTTAGCCCAAGTAGACAACTTAATTTGGGAAGGGGATTTGGCCTGGTTTGTGGTTAAATATATAATAAAACAGGTTGTTATGGAAATGACGTATTATATTTAAACCGGCAATTCCTGAGATAAAGACAAATTGAAGAAAAATAGCCATAAATGGCGCTTTCAATTCATTCAGCGGTAAAAGTGACCTGACGTCAAACCAGAAAAACACCTGTGTGGCACTGCGATACATGTAAGCAATCAAGGAATTCTGGCCGGTGTTGTCATATGTACACCTTAAACTCTTTAGACAAAATAAAATTATTTAAACACTGTTCCATTCTGTAATACCTTTTTGTACAATTAAATTAATTGAAGAACATTTACGACCGACGGACTATGTTTTAAACAACCCGAAAAACATATGGAATAGTAATAGCCACGTACGTCACTAGGTCAAATGCCAATAACTTCTTGACTCCTTACATCGACGGAGCGAAGTAGTTTCATATAGCGCCGAACGCTTGCGTCTGTTAGTTGAAGACCAATCAGCGGCCCGGATACGTTCTGTCTCGTCGATCACCAACACACTCTCTGTCAGCAATCCGCTCTGTTCTTTCGGTTTACCCGTGTATCTTGCCCGTCCATAAATAATCTTTGAATATTGTTCTTATTGACGCGTTTCTTCTGGACGTCAAATTTCTCGCGTGTAATAAAATTTAATAATCTGTAGTATAATCTGTATTATTGTATTTTTAAAAGCTAACTATCGGTTCTGTTTCACTATTACTGTGAGTACATAAATCCAAGAGTGTTCCCATGAAAAAAAAAAAAACTGATTGTGTTTGTGCCTGGATTTCCTCGCTCTTTAGTCATAAGGATAAATACAAGTAGGTAGAAAATAATTTATTTTTATAATTTTATATGGAATTTCAGTTTTACATTAAGTTTGGCAACATTGCCTTTGGCTCTGGGTGAAATGTTGTACAGTAGCGCGGACTGACCTATGAGTAAGAGTGTTTATCACCCCACAAAACGGTCGATTTAAAAAAAATAAAATATGTAGCGCTTCTCTAGAACACCCAAGGAATCACCCATTTAAATATAATACGTCATTTCCATAACACCCTGTATAGAAGCGTCGCTGGGACTTGTTCTACATGTAATAAAATAGTTTAAGAAATATTTAAGGGTAAATCGACTTCCTTTCTTAGACCAAGCGAATGTAAGTGATTTATCACACGGGATAGTGTTTTCCGATACTATTCCTCTCGAAATTTATTGTGCTTTCTGCACGTCAGTTCTAGTATCGGCCATAAAAATAAAGTGGAGCTGGCATATTAGGTACGCCTTTCCCAATATCAGAAAACTTCAATAAATTTCCTTGTACAGCAGGGAATTTGATAACTTCAGTTCTATACGGTTAGCAAATAATTGTATTCTTCTTCCTACTAACGATATACAGGGTGTCAATCTGAAAACGTCCCACGATTGTCACACGCAAGATTTTAAGTGTAATATCTATCCCTCCCTGGGGGTTAAACCACAAGGGCTGCAAAAAGGTTCTTAAGTATTTCCGATATTAAATTATGTACATACCGAGTGACTAACTGAATACTATAAAAGTAAAACGACAATGCAGTACCGTAACTTCTTTGCACAATGGGATGGCCCTAATAATAATTATTATTCACTAGTAATTCGTGTCCAGGAGTATTAATTACTCACGGACAGGACTGATTAAGAATTATAATTAATCACCGACGATTAGCTCAATCGAATAGCGCCTTTGGCATACAGCATACGGGGTAGTGGTGTATCGTTGAGTTGAACATAAGATATCCAATGTAATTTTTGAGGTGGCTGAATATTGGCTCCCCTGTATATTTTATAAGAAAACTGCATTATAACTTCTTGAATAGGCCGACATGGTAAATCCATTAAATCTTAAGCTATATAATTAAACCGGAAACCCACAGTTCAGGTAATACAGCAAACACCAACAAATTAAATTTTGACATTGACAAAACGAGAATTAGTGTCAGTGACAATAATTTCATTATTCGTTATGTCAATTTTTGGTAATAGCGTCATAGAAATTGTTTGCTGTATTACCTGAACTATGAGAGTTTCGTGGTTTTGCCATCACAATTAATTAAATAGCTTAATATTGGCTCACCACAATGTATTCAAACTCGACACGTGGGTTCAACATGTCGGCCTCTTCAAGAAGTTATATTGCAGCTTTTCTCTAAAATGTACAGGGGAGCCAATATTCAGCGGCGGCGTAAATAATTTAAAGAACAAATTAACAGAAAGGAAGAAAATTTTCCAGTTCCATTTTCAAGTTTAATGAAAACATGCGAAGTTGCATTCTAGAATAGGGATGAGCGCAATATATCGATTTTTATCGACATCAGATACACATCTAGCGAAGCACATCTAGGGTGATCATTTCCATGCCGGAATGATATAAAATTTGCAAATCGAGATCTTTTATAAAACTGTTATAAATCATAAATCTCTCTTAACCAAATCTTATAAGGGCTCTCTGCTGGTTACGCGTATATAGTTCGGAGATGGCTTCGCTCCGTCCGACTTCATTCTATTCAGAATTCGAACACCGGCCGCTGGGAATGTCATTTTGTGAGCGGAAACCTATTTTAAGATGATATTGACGGAATAAAGTCGTTGCAGCAGAGGTGTCGCATATTTTACCAGCGAAGGCTGGAAAGTATTCAAAACAAATTTTTACGGTTCTTATCACGAAAAACAGACATAGCTATAGTCAATATAGCAACTATAAGCCTATAATGGAAAAATTTTCTGTAATGCCACTTACTGAGAGACGAATGGTTTCCGATGTAGTTATGATCTACAAGTTGGTGAACGGTCTTGTTGATTCGCCAACGCTGAGATCAAAGGTAAGCTTTAATGTTCCGGTTAGGGACTTAAAGCTTCAAAATACTTATAATATTCCACTAAAAAATACAAATTCTGGGCAAAATTCTCCTCTCTGTAGAGCGACTAGGGCATGTAATAGGCTTTCTTTAGGGATGCAAATGTTCGATATGTCTATAATTAGATTTAAAAAATGTGTAAAATCAATGCTATAAATGTTCATAAATTTTAGGTCAATATAATTTAATGCATACTTAATTTAAGCATTAATAACTCCCACTAGCCAATACCACAACATGGATACTATATTGGGCTCAGTGCCTGTTGTATCCCTATTTTTGTAACTAAATAAATAAATATTTCCACATTTCATTGTAGGTTATTCGCGAATCCATCAATCCTGACTTTATAAAATCGTGGTTCTTGATTCGAATCGATTAAGTTTCTCATCTCTATTTCCGCCTTTAATTTTAATACCAACCAACATCGCTTCCGGCGTTGAAACGTCATATAAATGAAATGCACATTTTAATGTTCCTGTTCCACTTTATGTATGCTTTTCTAAGTACATAAAGTTAGCTATTACAGAAGATAAATATTTTAAGAAATAAAAGAATACCAGTTCCTCTGCCTTGTTAACATTTTAGTCGTTTTAATACAATTATTGACTCAATTCTTGTAGACGGGGCCCACTTTTGTTCCATTGTGATGGCATTTTATGAGTGGTGACGGGTTTATTTTAAAAATATGTATTCGCAGTCGTTCTAAATAAAGCCTAAATACTTTAAATGGCATATGTTTTCAGTTAACAAGTGTATGTAGGTCAATAGAGCAACAGTGATGCCAGAACAAACGTTCTACAGTCCGTTTTGATGTGCGTATTTCCCTTGAAAAGTGTCGTATAACGTTAAAGTATTTCTGGCTTAATCAATAAGGTGTTAAATTTACCAGATAGCATTACCTTTTTTCAGTCTGTTGTGAAATAATTCATAATAATAAATGTTTTGATGTAACTTCAACGTGATATTATTACTCAAAGTTATGTTGCAAAGCATACATTTTTCGCCGTCATTTCAAATTGTAGGAATGATTCAAGAAGGTACGAAAAAGTCTTAAAATTATAGTGTTTGACGAGTAAATATGACAACACCGGCCGACATTCACCGACATCTTTTGAGACTTGACCTACAACGATCATTGATTGTGTACGTCTCTCGCCAGTCACGACCACGTGGTTTTTAGAGTTTGACATAAGGTGAATATCTCGCTTGTTAATTCAAATTGCCACTTATGGATATTTTTGTCAAATTTGTGTTCATCTTAGCACCCTTTATATACAGGGTGTCCCATAACTAATGGTACACAGGAAAACTGCAGATTCCTTGGGTAAAAATACTGTGATTTGGCCATACTTAGTTTAGTTCAATAGCTGGTAATAACCGATATACAGGGTGTCCAAGTAAAAATTTAATTTTCAATTTTCCTAAATAATTTATTTCTGAATCAATATTTTTGCACAAAATTTTGTGACTAGAGTTTTTCTGAGGAAAGGAATTTGAATTTGTTAATAATTTTGATGTAGATTGTAGGGGGCGCTCTCTGCGGTACTCTGGATACATAAAAAGAAGTGTAACTTTCTTAGGCCTTAGTATAATATAATATAATTATTATATTTTTATTATAAATATCAGTTTTTCCGTCATTTTTAAGTAATAAAGGTATACTTTGTAAATGTCGCTCCGACTAACCGTTTTCGAGATATTTTCATTTACAATTTCTAATGCGAAATTTGTAACAGTAGGCTTTGGTAAAAACAAATACAATGAAAGCACTTTGAAACCTTATTTCTGTCAAAGTTTATTTTCATTTGTCAGCATTGTGGGTGTTTGTTCGGGTTTGTTCGTGGGAGAAACAGGATCCTTGCGTCCAAAACGTAATAGTGTAGGATCCTGTTTCTCCCAGTCTGTCGTATAGGCTTCTAAAAAATTTAAAATCTGGCTGCCTTCTATTTGGATACATTTCCAAATACCGCCGATGTGCCCCACGTCTGTTACATTTTTCTTGTGCGTATACACATACCATATCTCGTATTTCTCCGTTAGAAAACAGTTAGGTCGCGACATTTTTAGTTTAATTTTTGATAACAATATCTTCAAAAACTCCTTAAAAACACCCAAAATGCTGACAAATGAAAATAAATTTTGACAGAAATGAGGTTTCAAAGTGCTTTCATTGTATTTGTTTTGACCAAAGCCTACTGTGACAAATTTCACATTTACAAATCAAAATTTAAACGGGCGCATTAGAAATTGTAATTGAAAATATCTCGAAAACGGTTAGTCGGACCGACATTTACAAAGTATACCTTTATTACTTAAAAATGACGGAAAAACTGTTATTTTTTATAAAAATATAATTATACTAAGGCACAAAAAAGTTACATTTCTGTTTATGTATCTAGAGTACCGCAGAGAGCGCCCTCTATAATCTAGATCAAAATTATTAACAAATTCAAATTCCTTTCCACAAAAAAACCCTAGTCACAATATTTTGTGCAAAAATATTGATTCAGAAATAAGTTATGTAGCAAAATTGAAAATTAAATTTTTACTTGGACACCCTGTATCTCGGTTATTATCAGCTATTGAACTAAACTAAGTATGGCCAATCGCAGTATTTTTACCCAAGGAATCTGCGGTTTTTCTGTGTACCATTAGTTATGGGACACCCTGTATTTAGGGATTATGTGGGGACAAAAAAAGACACAAAGTCTCATTGCGATTCTTTCCTACATAGTAAGACTTCGCCAGGAGCACACAAAGAAGCTGCTCACCGACTCTATTTTATCAAAACAAAAGCTTGCGAGACGTCAACGGGTTTAAGACTAAAATATATCAGATTGCTGCCCGCTATTGTTCCGAAAATTCAAAGAAAATTGGTCTCTGCTACGTGTTCATTAACAATCACGTCAGAGGCATAGGCGGAGATAAACTAGACCAACTATGATATAGTATATTAAGTAACAAATTATTGCTATTGGATTCCTTGTTAGTGTTGCCAGAAATCTTTGTTTAATAGCAATAGGTTGACGGTTTCAAACGTAGTCAAAACGGTGTAACAATAAGAAGAGTACCAAAAAAAAAGGTTCTAACTGTCATATGGGGGCGACTACCTGTTTGAACATAATAAACTTCGTAAGGGGAGCGCCCCCACCACGAGATTGAATATCTAAAAATAAAGGTCGGTTAGTTTCTCACTAGCGGTCGACATAGTGTAATTACTGAAAGGTAAAAGTAGTAATAGATATGGTGAGTAAGGTAATAGGGTAATAGAATTGTTAAAATAGTAATAGATCTATTACAATTGTAATAGATTGACAACGCTGCTGCTTGTCCGCATGAAGACAGTTTATGTGTAATTAGTTTATTTCTACTAAATACGTTTGCTTGCAGAAGGGCCAACCAGTCACTCCACATCAATAAAATGAACGTTTCATTTAAGCGCTGCTGTAGATGTTCAATTTAAAGGACCTACACTGTAGCGTCATCAGAAGATTGTATCAGAATGCAATACTTATTGCATATTATTACATTCATTCAAATATTATCTTCTTACGAAGCTACTGTGTGGGGAAACATGGCATGACGTTTTTGTTACGCCACTGTGTGGTTTAATCTTATGGTGTATATAACACGGGTTATTAACTTATTAACTGCAACTATGTTTCGAAGCCTCAGAAAGCAGCATTATAAATATATAACAACGTTTGCCGTTCCAGCGGCTTTGGCAGTTTCAGTGAACTTCCAAATAGATAAATTGTCATTAATTGAAGGAAGCGGAAGTTCCGCCAGCGGTAAGGCGGGCAACAATGTATTCTTAAATGTAAAAAAAATACATTATAAGCGATCTCTAAGGGTGTTTCTAAAAGCCAATATTTTAGATACCGTCGCGATCGGATAGAATTTCAATAGCCAATTTTTTGTGATACATTTTTTTTTTATCGTTTTCCCGTTAGATCCCGCAACAAACAACAAATTATTTACCTTCCTTTACTCAGTTTTTAATGTTTGTTTGCCCACAATTTCAGCCAAAATTCAACGAATTTGCGGCGGATAAAATCCTCACGTAAGGTCGCGGTTTATCTTGAAGCATATTTTACGAAATTTAATATAATGGAGTTTGGAATTAGATATTCAAGTGACGTGTCTCGATGCTTCAAGGTAATAGTGTGCTTAAGGGTTATCAAGTTTTGAATGGCCGCTTTAGGAAACAAAAAACGTAAGATTAAGGCGCAATTTTCACGAAGAAAATACAGTCGAAAATAACAAAGCCAAGCAATCAGAGCTATTGTGGCGTTTGGTGATATCTATTTATTAATACACGGAAAAAATACTATAGTAAAATTATTATAGTAGATTAAGATTTTATTGTGCGATTTGCTATAAAATATAGTATTACAGTGAAACCTCTCATAACGGACACCTCTAATAAGCGGACATCTCTATTAAGCGCACATTTTTTCATAGTCCGGAACTAGGTATATGAAATTCCATGAAAATCAACCTCTCTTGGGTGGACTCTCCTTTGGGTGGACGCGGACAGGCTATTGCGGTGCAAAAACTCTCTGAAGACAGACCGGCAACCAATCGCGTATGCGTGGCAGCGCGAGAGGACTTCGCCGAATGAAAGTATGTGTGATTCCCCGACAGCAGCCCGCCGTTTATTTGTGAGTGGTAAGGTTAAAATCGTAAACAATGGCACAAAAATGTCGCGTTTTGAGCCTGAAAAAGAATATTGATGTTTTTTCAAGTTTGTAGTTTGATAACAATGATTTAGGCGAGTTCATTAACATTGATAGCAATGCGCTATTAGAAGATGATAGTGACCCCATTCCTACCGATTTTGTAGTCCAAACTGAAACCACATCACTATCTGACGACTCTGATGAAGAAGTTGAATGCAGCAATCGAACAAATGTCACCAATAATCAACAGGCCATTAGTATGGTAAAGGAATTATAAGAGTATGCAAAGAATAGAGGTGACTCTACGTAATGGAATTGTTATCAGACTTGGATTTACATTATCTAGATTGCAAGTATAAAACGCAAACACGTCAAACTACGTTATTAGATTTTTTAGTACTACATCCTAACTAAAACTAGTGTATTTTTGTTATGCTATGTTTATTTGTACATAAGTACATATATATATAACATCGGTTTACAACGTTCTACGTCTTCCGATTCCCAATCTCCATCCTTCTCTATCTCTCCATGCACCTTCTTCCAGTCGGAGCTTTTGGACCTCTTCGTCTACGCCCTCTCTCCAGCTTCTTCTTGGTCTTCCGCGTTTCCTCCTTCCGCCTGGTTTCCACTGCATCACTTGTTTAGGTATTCTTGTCTCTGGCATTCGTTGTGCATGCCCAAACCATATTAGTTGTTTATCCTGAATGTCGTCCACTATTGTATGCTTGACTTTCATTACCTCTCTGATTCTCTCATTTGGTATCCTTTCCATCCTTGACCTGCCCGCCGCTCTCCTCCAGTAGTCCATTTCTGTTGCTTTCAGCATTTTCTTTGTTGTCTCTTTTAGTGGCCATACCTCCGAGGAGTAGGTGGTTATTGCCTTTACGATTGTGTTGTAAATTCTTGTTTTGTTTTCCTTGCTAATATTTTTGTCCCAGAGCACGCTATTAAGTAATGCTATTGTCTTTCTTCCCTGTGTATTTCGGTCTTTGATTGCTTCTGTTAAATCTCCGTTGTTTGTTAGTCTCATACCCAGATATTTATACTCTGTACATTGTTTTATTGTTTTTCCACTGTTTAGTATAAGGTCCCGTTGTTCTCCTCCTATACACATATATTCTGTTTTGGATAAGTTGACTTCCAATCCCCATTTGGTGTACTCCTCTATCAGCTTTCGGGTCATATATTCAAGGTCTTCATAATCTTGTGCGATTACTACTTGGTCATCCGCGAAGCTCAACGTGTATAGTATATAGTCTTCAAGGGGCAGACCCATTCCTCTGCTGTTTCTCTTCCATGTTTTTATTGCCTGCTCTAGGTATATTTTGAACATAAGTACATATACATAGTAATAATTTTGCATTTACATATTTTCCATGGGCGGACTCATCTATTAGGCGGACACATTTAGACGGCCCCCTAGGTGTCTGCCTAAGGGAGGTTTCACAGTAATTACATTTACAGTAATGAGCGATTAAAGATTCGGTGAAAATAATTGTGAAAACTGTCTAATACTGGACGCCCAGTCAACAAATGAAAGTGCAAGAAATTTATTCATTTAAAAATGGAAATCATGCAAAAAACATCGACTTTTACAACTTTATCTCTCACTATAACTTTTGAATGGCCGAGACTCGAGAGTGTTTCTTGCTCGAAAATTTATGGTTAAAGTTTGATGCACGTCGTCGGGGCTGCATCGGGATGCAAATTTTATTCGATTAATTTTGGGTAGACGACGTATAATCAGAGAGACGAAAAACGGATGAAAAAGGTTTCGAATATGCTTTACTGGAGAGAAACGTAAAAAATTACACAATATGGCCATTGGGTTTAAAAGGCGTGTTAGGCGTTTTTTCTTTCAAGCTTTGGTATACAGGGCATTTAGTATTGTATGCCCAGTCGTTTTTGAACGTAAGATATGCGAGCAAAAAAATAGGCCATGCAGCCTTAAGTTGTGTTGTAAAAATCGTTAACGGAAAAGAAGCATGTAATTTCCAACTACAGAAACAACAGAAAAAACAATTGTTTGTGAAAAAAATTGTTGGGTAAAAAAAATTTTTTTGGAAAAAGAAATTTTAACATCAATAATGTTCCGGAGTCAAGTATAATATGCAAAGTATGCGTTGGATGCGATTATCAGGTGTTATAGCGCCAACACAAAAAAAGGTAGAAGGTAAAACCCTCATTACCATAACAAAAGAACGAAACTCATGCAAATAAACACGAAAACGGTCCTGCGAAAACCCCCCCAGAGTGCCCATATTCGAAAGCATTATTAGCACTCTTGATCTACTTACTCATACTTTTCCTCTTCTTAAAAGCTTTTTTCGCCCAGTTTTTTTTTTCAGGCGCCTATACGTATACGGAAAACAAAAGCAAAGAAGCTTAAAACCGAATTAACGGCAATGTGAAAATGTGAAAGATAGCAGACAATATTTGAGCGATATAAAATAAGATTAGGCTTATAAGGGATTATATAATGTACAATGCAGTGTTCTTGCTACTTTGCTACAAAATTGTCTTAAGGTGATAGAGTCTGAACAATGAAACGGCTAGATTTTCGACAGTTGACATCCAGACATGTCAGATCGAACAATTTCCGAAATGTGTAGAGAAACCCACTAGGCGGATTTCAGGCGCCTTTTTTTATGGTTTTCAACTTGGAGGTTTTTAATGCTATGCTAACCTTTAATTTTGAACTTTTATTGAATTGTCTGGTATGGATTATTTATTTTCCCAAAATATTTGAGGCTACAAATTTTTGTTATTCTATTTATTAAACCTTTTCTTATTTATTACGAATAATAATTAGTTTTTGGCCAATATTACAGCTGAAACATATTTTTTTTATGATAAAACAAAAGCACTGTAGGAAAAATCCTTTAGGGCACTCTGGGAGTGGTGCGTGTGCGCAAAAAGCGATTCGCGTTGGTTTTGAATCGTTGGAGATTATATTCGTTGGAAAACGACCTCGGGAAGGTCGTTCCATAAGGCTGAAGTCCTTAAATAATGAAGTTCGAGGAGTACTAAGCTTAACCACATATAGATGGGCGGCAGGGCAAGGTCAGCCGAACACTTTCCATGAAAATATCTGTAAAAGAGAGTCAAATCACCAAGCTGTCTTCGATGTTCTAGGCTGTCAAGGTTCTTCGTCAGCTCGTGATCTCCAATCAAACGAATGGCCCTTCTTTCGATGGAATCCAGTAGCCGAAGAGTATATTTGGGTGCAGAGCTCCAGACATGAGAGCAGTACTCTAGAGACGGTCGAATCTGGGCTTTGTATAGTGTCAAAAGTTGTTGAGGTGTGTACAACTTTCTGGTTCGGAAGTTTCTGAGAAGCTATCTTGGCGATTGCCACAACGTGGTTGTGCCAAGACATATTTCCTCCCAGATTGACGCCCAGCAAATTAATAGATGAAGCCAGGGGGATTGCGTGTCCGTCCATGACTATATCCGGTTCTGTAATGTTAACCTTTTTAGAGAAAACTGCTGCCTGGGTTTTTTTAGCGTTAAATTCGACTTGGTTACTGTCACCCCAAGCCAAAATTTCTTCCAGGTCTTTGTTGAGGCGTGATACTTCATGCTGTCTGCGAAGATGTGCGTCGGCAGCCGATGTTTGTGCATTCAAAGAGAACGATGAGATAAGTGTGCTATCGTCAGCAAAACTAAATAGCGGATTTTTCGTTTTCACTACAGGGTCGTTAATGTAGAGTAAGAAGAGAGTGGGGGACAATATGGACCCTTGAGGAAAACCGGCATTGATGGTGAAGGTGTTCTGAGAGAAATTCGTCAATCGTCACTTGCAGAGAACGGTCCTTAAGAAAGCCAGACAACCACTCATTCTAGTGTGGCAACTGTCCCGGTATCGGCTCACTTAGGTTCACATAATGTTAAATTAAGCCATAGTTTTAATTTTTCTGTAGAAGAAACACCCATTTTATTAGTTTTTCGTTTATTTCTTTAGGTTACTATGTTATATTGTTACTTTACCTTATCCATTATACTTTAATGGGGATGTTTCTATGCCTTAAAGTATATTGTTTAAAATATACGTAATAAAAAATGTGTAATTAGTAAGTCCAGTCCTGGAATTTATGACAAAAGCCCAAATTCGGCCATCACAAAAAAAACTGCTCTCACATCGGAGCTCTGTGGTGAGCTCTGCACCCAAGCATACTCTTCGGCTACTGGATTCCATTGAAAGCAAAGCCATTCGTCTGATCAGAGACAACGAGCTGACCGAGAACCACCATAGACTAGATCACTAGAACATCGAAGACAGGTTGGTAATTTAGCCTTTTCCAAATATTTCCATGGCAAATATTCAAGTGACATGGCCCGCTGAATTCCAACTAGAGCGACATGCTTAGTTCTGGCATTTCCACAATGAAATTTTAATAATATCCCCGATACATTTTGATGTAATTTGCATTCTACATCGTCGGAAAACAACGCACATATTTACTAACCCTCATATTAATTTTAAATAAAAATATACCGAGCACGCTAATCTTTTTCCGTACACCGAACAAACAGCGCCTCGCTTAAAAAAAAATTTTCGCTTGCATAACGACATTTCGTTTCGTAAATGTTTTATGTAAAGGGAAATTGAAAGTTTAGATTAGCTGCAGCTGTAAAAAAATTTTCAGCGTCATAAAATCACAGACAAAAAATTTAAAATTGCAGTATTTAAGGTAAATATTCAGAATTCTATCCGGTTTCGTGCCTTCTACCACTTCAAGTACAAATTTAACTACAAACTCGAACAAAGCCAAAAACAATATAGTCCCTCTCAAGAGTATAGGGATCAGCTTCTTGAGCTGAACAGCCAGCTCGTAGATAATGTCATCTGAAATATTTCCTAATCAAGGGCAAATAATAACACATAAATTTCCTAAAGTTAAAAAAGGAATCGGCGTGTCCCACGTCATGTTTCGAGTAGTTCCGGAGTTCCACAAGGACTGTTTGATTATCCCCAATTTTTCCATAGACACAAAAGACACACAGGAATGAATTATTCTATAAAGTTTTCGGGTTCAATCATCCCTTCCGAACGTATTATTCGAGTCACATAAATAAATCTCGGGAGAGATCGTCAATGACTCGGCTACAATGGCAAGTGATGAATTGCAATAGTTTGTATGGCAAACACATGGAAGTCATAAAAGACCGTTTCTATCCAATTTGACACTTTTTACCTTGAAAGTTTTCCAGGAAACACTGCATAAAGCAGGAAATTGATTTTTGGAGGAATATGTCAACATTAAGACATTTAAGGTATAAATAGTGACAAAATATATACAGGAAGTTTGAATTTTTTTACACCTATAGATCTCTTTTAATAGTTGTAACACTCTCGGAGTAAATTTATACGGCTTGAAGCTCAAAATATTTTACAAGCATTATAAAAAAATAACTGTTGTTTTGGTGTTCATAGTATTTAAACATGGTTTCTAAGAATGATACGATACACACAAATACCAATATGGAAAATTATTATTTCCAGACCACCCGATGATCCTTATACAATAAGTGCGTATTTTTGTCTACACAGTAGCACTTTAAAATACTATTTCAGATTGAATGGTACTACCAAGAAAAGGAAGCCCTCTCCATTGATAGGATGCAACCACCTGTAGTAGACCGGTTTTGAACTTATTTGTTCTCGTCAGGACAGGGTAGGTGTACATACCCATCAGAGAGGACTTAACGCCGTACTATCGACGGTAGTCGACAAAATACAATAATAATAAAAATAATACAACAATAATAATTTTCCATATTGGTATTTGATATTAATACCACCTGACAAGCATAGACTTTTTATTTCTGAGATGGATTTTTAAAATTTAATTTAATCAAATAACGTATGTTCAGATTGTGTGGGACTACTAAGAGGTGGCGCTGCGCGCTGTATTTTGTCGACTACCGTCGATAGTACGGCGTTAAGTTAAAGTCCTCTCTGATGATGGGTATGTACACCTACCCTGTACTGACGAGAACAAATAAGTTCGAAACCGGTCTACAGGTGGTTGCATCCTATCAATGGAGAGGGTTTCCTTTCCTTGGTAGTACCATTCAATCTGAAATAGTATTTTAAAGTGCTACTGTGTAGACAAAAATACGCACTTATTGTATAAGGATCATCGGGTGGTCTGGAAATAATAATTTTCCATATTGGTATTTGATATTAATACCACCTGGCAAGCATAGCCTTTTTATTTCTTAGATGGATTAATAAACACAAGATATGATACCGTGCAGGAGGAAGCGTACAGTACGTTTCACGAAAATTGGATACGACTTAATGATTTTCTGGGTCGGTCCCATTGTGTAGACAAGAGCTTGGCAATAAACAAGTGAAGTATGAAGGGACGGACTAAGGAAAACAAGTAATGATATTATTATATTAATGTAATCAAATGAAATAACATTTTTTTTAAATATTACCTACTAGTCATATTTATTTACATTTATAATGCCATTCTATAGATAGTTCTGTTTCGCTTAAAGAATTTTCGTATTAATTCTACAACACTAGAACTTAAAGTCGGAGAAATATTTTCAGACCTAACCAGTGATTTTAACTGGTGCCACATATGCTCTATGGGGTTAAAAATGCAATAATAGGGTGGGAGCCGTAGCACTGTATGTCCAATTTCTTCTGCCAATGTGTCACAAACATATACTTTTTTTATACAAAATGTCTTTAAAACTTCTAAAAGATCACTTTTTTTATAACTTTCTTCAAAATATATATCATTCGCCGCCATGTAGTTCTGAATCTCCAATTTTGTATTATTTGAGCTTGGAGCTTTATGTAATTGGCGACTGTGATAGCTCGCATTGTCCATTACTATCACGCTATTCTGAAGAATGTTTGGTAAAAGACAATTATTGAACCATTCCTCAAAAACTGACCAATTTTACCACAAAAAGATATTTAAATATAAATTAAGCAACCTAACCTACCTGATGTGCCTATATTTAATTATAATTATTACGGTCCTTTCCACATAATAATAACAAAGGGTCATAAATAATGGGATGACCCAGGTACTTTTACGACAGTCATTAAGTTATATCCATTTTTCTTGAAACAATCTTTACCTTAGCGACGTCATTATGTGCACACTATAGGCTTTCATGCTCAAAATTGGCTCAAGACTAAACAAAAATCGCTTATTTAAAATCGGCCCCGTATTACACAGTGTAAATTCTGTCATACTTTTATTTGTTTAACTAGGTAGTATTTGAGCTTAGATATTATTTTATTTCACCTACTATGGAATGCACCGAACCTTTAAAAATACCTTTAAAAGTGAAATAAAACCCCTAACAACAACGTGAATCTCCATAAGCAATTTAAATATAACTCACGCATGACGTCACTGCGGACGCCAAACAAAATTGAAACGGGTAGATATCATACCTGTGTTTATCGTATCATGGTTTCTAAGCAGTTCCAATGCCTCAACATTGGAGCAAACGTGCCATCACCAATTTGAATGCTTCTTTAGTGAATTTATCATAAAAAAATATAAAAATTATACCCATAATTTCAATTCCAATGTCATCGAACTCTATATCGCCAAACAAAGGACTAATTTTCGTATCCATCGCGCTTCGCTATATTTTTCAAGCGAAGATTTTTATCGTTTCATTTCGTCCATCCCACGTACATTGACACTAGTTCTAAACAGAAACGACTCGTGCAAATTCATACATTATGTAAAGCAATCTAACGTTCTGCGAATGCGACTAAAGGGTTCAACAACAACATTAAGTTGCGTCTTTTTTTTGGTAAGTAAATGCTCTGTGTTTGTGGATAGTTGATATAGACAAAGAATATTTGTTTTTCGAGGCACTTTATGTTTTCGTACATTATAAAGTAATTAGGAAATTTCTAGTATTGATAAATGTGCAATTATATTTCTAGGTGAAACGTGGATCTATTCCGAGGGTAAAGAAACATTTTCTTTGCATGTTTAACCTTTGTCAAGACAATTATTATATTTCGAACAATAACAAATTTGAAACGATATAATTAAATAAAATTTGAAATGAGTATATTACACAGTGTGTCCCAGAATATGTGGGCAATCTCCCGGGTTCAGATAGAACACATAACAGGAGAAGTTCATATAAATTTTTCTTCCTACGGCCTCCCCTACGGAGATATGGGCCCATAACGGACATCTCTGGAAATCGTTGATTTTTAAATAACTTTTTAAGTACTAGGTGTAATTTAATAATTTTTTAGTATAATGTTTACTAGATGAGTCTCCTTGAAATTCGCGCTTTTAAACACATTTGGCTTATTTAGTTTGGCAGAAACGGACTAGACGTAACACAAAAATGCTTTTTATTTTACACCCTGTATGATGAACGACAATAATATTTTTTTTGGATACTCTAAACCTTAAGCTGAAAAAAGGTACTCTTTATTAATGTCGATAAAATGAACTGTTTTCGAAAAAAAAATATTTTTGTTCATACATTAAATGCATGTTGTCGGCATTTAGTCGAAAAATGTATAATATGAACTTCTCCTGTTATTTTTAAGTGTTCTATCTGAACCCGGAAGATTGCCCACATATTCTGGGACACCCTGTATATAATCTATATCTATTAGCGAATTTGGCATTGAACCGACAACATTAAGTTCCAAAATAGCTTAAATTAAATGTTCCTAGTTTCGATTAATTTTTTTTAATTACCAGTTCAGCTTACACAAAAACCGAGCAAGAAAACTAACCTCAAATTTATTTTCTCAACAAATCACAAAACGGGATAACGGAGATGAAGTAAACAAAGATAAATGGTTTTTCTTTTAAATTTCGTTGTAAAACTTTTTATACGGCCCCAGACGGACTGGAAGGAAGGTTAAACAAAAGAAAAGTTCTTTATTTTTAGGTAGGAGAAGGTTATAAATTTTTTTTAAGTGTTCCATACCAGCGTGGAAAAGAACATTGGTAGAAGCAACGAAATAACTGTCTATCGACCTATCAGAGTATGTCATTGGGAGTGAAATTTGGGACAGTTATACAGTGTCACCATTAAAGTTGGAACAAAGTTGGGAACAAATTTATTGTTCGATTTAGATAAAATTTGACTTCACCATAAATTTCTGCTTCAATAAAGACCAACAATTACGTAATTAAATGGGACCAAGCGGCCTTCGTTAACTGTCAAATTTGACTTTCTCCGCACAATGTCGAAAAATGTCATTTATTGATCGAATTAAAAAAAAAATTATTTGGAAAAGTTTTTTGTAGTGCAATTTTATGTACAGGGTCTCCCATTTTCGACACTTTTATAAGGTATCTCCGTAATTGTTAGTACTATCAAAAAAGTAATGTAGGTGTCATGTGCTCTTTTTGGGTTAAACCTAAAATGGTAAAATCAAAATTTGAAAATTTTCGCTCGCTTAAGAGATACGGTGGAAAATAAAAAATTGACAATTTCAAAATTATCCTATATTTTCTTAGTTAAAAGAGATACAGAAAAATATTTTATATAGAAGTTTCTTTATATTGATTGTTGAATAATCTGCCGTTTTCAGAATAAGTACACGGGGTCAGGTAAAAAAGTTATCGGACCTAACCTCATTTTAATCTAAAAAGATACTATTTTAAATTCTCCTTTCAAATATCTAACACACCATGGATGATATTGGTTTCCTACGCGATATATTGAAACTTCTGCAATTTAATGTCTTGAGGAAAGCTACTATTTTGATTGAATTTTTGGTATAAAGAATGAATTTAGACGATGAGTATTGTATAAATAAATATATTTACGGTGGTACGGTCGAGATTCGTTTTCAATGAAAATAATTGGCCAAAAATAGATAGAAAACACTGTGATTCAAATTCGTTATGAGGACATAAAATTACAATGCAAACAATTTTTCGAAATAAATTTTTTTTTAATTCGATCAATAACAATTGTGGAGAAAATGTCAAATTTGGGTTTGTTGCCCCATGGACCCGTTTATATATGTCATTTTTGGTCTTTATTGAAGCAAAAACATGCACATGGTAAATTCAAATTTTACCTAAATGGAAAAATACATTTCTCCCCATATTATAGTTCCAACTTTAATGCTGATACCGCATATAAATAATTTTTATATCTGCCACAATTCTTTTAATCTTATTGAATTATATCATTTTTAGGTGTCCGTAGTAAAATGCCACTTGCCGCACCAGTAACGAAAATATATTTTATTGAAACCAGCAAAAAGGCAGCCCAATCGATTTTTCAACAAACACGACCCCTTTGTTCTCTCATCATTTCTCTATACCTTTATTTTTGCTGGTTACGCGGAACACGTGTATTCGAGGGAACGATTTTTATCAATTTTACGAACATCTCCACTCATTGATACCGAAAGGTGTCATGACGCGAAGTAACAAAGGAGAAATATAGACCCTACAAAGTCAGGTTGATCATTAAAAATGTAAAGGTATGAATATATTGAACAAAATTGTTTTTACGTTATGAAATCCCTCCCCGAAATATAAATAATTCATATTTCTTGCAGATATCATAATTGTTATTAAAAACTACTCAACGATTCGCTGAATAGAACATTATAATAAATTGACCTTAACCTTCGTGCATTTTAAGTTTCCATTAAACGGATGATTCAAAAACCGTTTCCACGAAACAACTTGAACTCATGGAAAATGGAAACATTTTTCGGTGAAAGCAGGTGATTTAATCAGGTCATGTAAAGTCATTTCCGATAAATTGTAGTGTGGAGTCAAACAATCTTGTAATTTTAGATTCATATACAATAGTACCTTTGATGGTAATTACCTTGTATTGTTGTTTGTATAGCTATACTAACCCAAATAATATAATAGGATTTCTAGGAAGGAACGATAACGTTTTCTACGAGAAGCGTGCGGAGTCCGCTTATGGCTATTTCGATGAGTAAAGGGTTTTGTCCATGTTGTGGGACTCTTCAGACAAAGGCCAGATTAAAATAGTAGAACTAATTATACGGTTAAAATTACATCCTGGTAAAAAATACCTGCTAAACACATTAAGGCCACAATTTAGCAAGATCAGAGACATCAGGATGATTGAGATGGCATAGAATTTATGGACTAAGAACATATTTTGCGTCACAAAATAAGGATGCAAAAAATCATATATTTTTTAAAATGTTGTTCAATAAGTTGGACCTTTATTTCATAACATGATAACAAATAGGCTCCTACAGATAGAACAAATTTTAATGGCAAAGTAAAGTGTAGCAACACGAACAAAAACAATCGGGGGACTAAAAGTTTTCGAAACGAAATTTTAAAAGGATTACAGTTTCTAACTTTTGATTCGTCATTTAATAGTACATTACGTATCAAGGGCCGAAAAGAGGCTTTTACGCACGAGTCCGAAAAAGCCTCCGACGGCCCAAGATATGTAACGTATTTTTTTTGCAAGTGCTCCGAAGCTTTGATGCCAAATAAATAAAGAAATTCTTCAGACAGTTTTCCTGTCTAGATGACATGAAATCACTCGCGCATGGAGAATGTAAATATATATTTATTATTTTTGGCAAATAGGCTCGGTGGCCTAGTGGTATAGCGTACGCCTTGTGATCCGAGAGTCGCGGGTTCAAATCCCGCACTCGGCATCTCTGGTTATATTTATTTTTTTACAACTGCCCGAGTCTTTGAGGCCATATAAATAAAGAAATTCTTCAGACATTTTTCTAAAACATCTTTGAAAAATTAACTGCCAATTTAATTTATATATAATCCGCTATGTATTATCGCTTGTGGTATGGCTCGGTGGGTAGAGTGTCCGCCTGGCGATCTGAGGGTCGCGGGTTCAAATCCCGCACCAACAATTCTGGTTTTATTTATTTATGAGCACATGGTGACTCGAAGCGGGCGGGAAAAATCTTTCCCGCCCGCTTCGATACTTTCCCGCCCGCTCTCTTGGAAAACGCCACGTTTGGTGAAGAGAACATGCATGAAAAGAGGCACTTTCGGGGCACATGTAAAAAAAATATTAAAGCGGTCTTTACAACACAAGTAAGTATAATTACGCATTGCGTAGGACTAATTTAAAATTAAATTGCGTGGAAATAAATTAACTAAGGCATATGGAAATGAAATGAACGATGGGTGAGAAAGTTAAAGCAGGGTTAAAGCCCTTTTCCCCAACTTGATTGTTACAATACTAGTTGCTTGCGCGCAGAAAACATTTTACGAAAAGTAATCGCCACATGAAAAAAAAATAAGCGATAACCACAAGTCAATAATTTAAATAAATAATTGAATGTGGGACTTTGGGTAACAGGGCTTCGCAACGACACGTCGCTGGGATGTCTCCTCTTAACAAATTACATGTCGTGAAACGTGACAGCGGCGCGCAAAAGACCGACTCTATCAGTTTCCCCTGATGCCTAGTTGTTAAGGAAAGTAGGGACGTGTAGTCACGGAATATTATTGTATTTTATTTACTCGAATAATTGCGACCGTACAGAAAATTAAGTCCTTGTTATTTTTTGTGTAATTACACCTTTATATGCATAATACAATACCGATTTATGATAAAAACATAAAAATAAAACCGGATGTTAATTAAATGCAGGTACTGTACACCATATTGCCAACTTTATGATATTTATAGGAAACTATTTGCAACAATTGTTCCTTTAAAAACTGAAAATATTTGCAACAATTGTTTCTTTAAAAACTAACACAGTTTGAACTGCCTCTCGGCTCAGAAATTTAAACATTTTCTCAATTGGCGACATTTTGCAATGGCGTATTCTAATTTTTTCTCTTCAAACATCGATATGTATAACAATTAACTAGTATAATTAATTGATATGGAAAATTTCCAGTCCATGCGATTATTCTGAAATAATTATACAAGTTATTCTAATTTCAAATATATTTTCGTTATTATAAAATCGAATTCATTTACCAATACCATGCTTCGACGGTTTTAAGCTAATTAATTTATTTACTTATAAAATCCCTGTTTTAATTGATTAATACAAAATTCATTTCGATACTGATTAATCTAATACCTTTAAAATCAGGTTATAATATAAATAAGTTACTCGCTATCGGCTGGAAAAGTCCAACCATTTATTCTTTCTAAAAAAAATTAGGATGTAGGAAATTTAAAAAATATATATTATTTTTTCAA
The DNA here is from genome assembly GCA_963991005.1 of Barypeithes pellucidus. Taxonomy (NCBI): domain Eukaryota; kingdom Metazoa; phylum Arthropoda; class Insecta; order Coleoptera; family Curculionidae; genus Barypeithes; species Barypeithes pellucidus. The sequence goes on from OZ022559.1 coordinate 2,706,412, forward strand.
ATAAATTTTGACATTCGTTGCTATTTCGCTATAAAAGTGTAGGCTATATATAGTGGCGTCTGTGAGTCGGAAAAAGACCCGGAAATATCTTCAGCCGGAACAAGAATACAACCCCCCCCCCCCCCCGTTTTCGAGGCTGTTGAACACGATGGCGGCGTCCGAATTTCTCATTGGGGTTGCGCAACCACTCAAAACGGCCAAAAACCATCACCCAGAGGGGTTAAACCCACTTCAAGAGGTTTCCATGCAGAGAAACACACTTTCCCCCCATTTTCGAGGATGCTCAGCACGGTGGATATCGCGTCCGACCCCTTCCAAACCCCTCCACCAGCCATACTCGCCCCCGAAAAGGGTGAATTTTTATTTTTAAAGTATCAGCGGCAAATATATCCCCCCCATTTTCGAGGATGCTGAAGACGATGGTGGCGTCAGAATTTCTCTTCGTTAGCCACCCCCCCCAGAGGGGTTAAACGCGCTTCAAGAGGTTTCCCTGCAGAGAAACACACTTTCCCCCCGTTTTCGAGGATCCCAGCACGTTGGTGGTGTTGGATATCGCGTTCGACCCCCTCCAATCCCTCCACCGGCCAATACTCGCCCCCGAAAGGGGTGAATTTTTATTTTTCAAGTATCAACAGCAAATATATATTCCCTCCCCGTTTTCGAGGATGCTGAACACGATGAAGCGCGTTTAACCCCTCTGGGGGATGGTTATTAGCCGTTTTGAGGGGTTGCGCAACCTCAAAGAGAAATTCTGACACCGCCATCGTGTTCAGCATCCTCTAAAACGGGGGATATATTTGCCGCTGATACTTGAAAAATAAAAATTCACCCCTTTTGGGCATAGTATTGGCCAGTTGAGGAGTTGGAAGGGGTCGGACGCGATATCCAACACCACCATCGTGTTCAGCATCCTCGAAAACGGGGGGGAAAGGTACTCTTGTTCCGGCTGAAAATATTTCGATGTTCGTCCGACTCACAGACGCCACTAATAGAAATGATATTTTACATGACGTGATAATGTTTCTTTAACAAATTTAACGACAGTTTTTACCATCATGGCCTAATTCCCTACATACACTATACCAGTCTATCAATTCACAAGTCTACAATAAATAAAAGTGCATATTAGAGAAAAATATGAAAATGCGCTCTGACAGGCTCTAATTTCCAATTTTCCCCCCGGAATTCTTTCTATGGGTTTAAATTTCAGTTTCAATTTGGGAAATGTTAGCACGAAGGTTATTCCTTATTTATTCTGGTAAATATTTCAACTCTTTTAGGAAAATGCATTTTGACGGGCCAGCTGTGAAAAGTCGCTCGTAAAAGGAATTTTTCAAATGTGGAAATTGTCTGGAATCCTCCTAGACGCTTTTGCATGCTCAACGTGTTTGCACGAAATTCAAGCAATTACATTTTTATCTCGTGGTGCATTTTCAGTTATTTTTGGTTAAACTTGGATGGTTCGATTCAACAGGTTGAAAAATATAGGAATTGTAACTTCAATTATACAGCGTGTGTGGTAGAAAGTGTAACAAATGGGAAGCTCTTGCTAAAAAGTGTTGCTTGATTGAAAACCTCCTTAGCCATAGTCGTCGAATATCCGAAATATTGTACAGAAATTAAATTTTATTTCAATGCCGGTGTTCCTCTAGGGTCCATATTGTCTACCACTCTCTTCTTACTCTACATTAACGACCTTAAACTAAAAATCCGATATTTAGTTTTGCTGACGATAGCACACTTATCTCATCTTTCTCTTTGAATGCACAAACATCGGCTGCCGACGCACATATTCGCAGACAGCACGAAGTATCGCGCCTCAACAAAGACCTGGAAGAAATTTTGGCTTGGGGTAACAGTAACAAAGTCGAATTTAACGCTGAAAAAACCCAGGCAGCAGTTTTCTCTAAAAAGGTTAACATTACAGAACCGGATATAGTCATGGACGGACACGCAATCCCACTGGCTTCATCTATTAATTTGCTGGGCGTCAATCTGGGAGGAATTATGTCTTGGCATAACCACGTTGTGGCAATCGCCCAGATAGCTTCTCAGAACCTTGGTGTACTCTTCCGGACAAGAAAGTTGTACACACCTCAACAACTTTTGACACTATACAAAGCCCAGATTCGACCATCACTGGAGCTCTGCACCCAAACATAATCTTCGGCTACTGAATTATATCGAAAGGAGGGCCATTCGTTTGATTGGAGACCACGAGCTGACGAAGAACCGCCACAGCCTTGGGGATTTGACTCTCTTTTCTCTTTTACAGACATTTTCATGGAAAGTGCTCGGCTGACCTTGCCCGCTTAATTCCGCCCAGAGCGGCGAATAGTAGAAATACACGACGAACCACCATATGTGGTTAAGCTTAGTACTGCTCGTACTTCATTATTTAAGAATTATTTCATCTGGAGGACTTCATCCCTATGGAACGACTTTCCCGAGGTCGTTTTTCCCAACGAGTATAACCTCCAACGATTCAAAACCAACGTAAATCGCTTTTTGCAAAGACGCACCACTCCCAGAGTGCCCTAAAGGATTTTTCCTATAGTGCTTGTGTTTGATCATACAAAAAAAAGCTCTGGATAAACAAACATTGATACAATGTTGGCCATGTAACCAAATTATCAGGACTGAGTATGCGCAATGTCGAATGATAAGTGATTAACCTTTCGTAGTCGCCGAACGTATAACAATTTATTCATCCATAAACGTTTTTATTGGCCTAAGCGCTCGAATTATCCAGTGTCGCAAGGCAATTACCATATTACAGTGTAATCAAACTATTACAGGTCACTCGTAAAACCAACACCTAACCTGCTTGCTCCGGTCTTAAAACTTTGTGTTTTTTATAATTTAAAAGTTAAAGCCCGTTATTGTCCACGCGATAGCAGTACATGCATGTCCTAGCATAGCGTGGCGATTTTTTTAATAGGTCTCTTCTGCCGCAATACTTATGTTACCTTATACAGGGTGTGCCTTAATGACGGCTTAAATTTTTTGCTGCAAGGTGTTTATTTAAATCGTTATTTTTAATATCTCCGAAAATACTTTATTTTCAATTATGGTATATTGGATATTGAAATCTGAAATCGAATTACCAGGGAAATAAAAATTCTCTCTGGAATTATTTATTTAATGAATATTATTATTGGCGAGTAGATACAAACGAAGCCGACGTCGCCTCCTGAACTAATTGGACCTATCCGGCCTAGCGGCGTCGATATCGGACTTCAAACAAGCCGTCGCCAGCAAAACATGATATTTTAAATAAATAATTTAAGAGAGAATTTTCATGTCCCTGGGAATTCGATCACAGATTTGAATATCAACTATATATATGTGTTAATATGATGCATCGTTAAGTTGGCATTGGCAAAAGGAAAATACTGTCAGTGACCTTTTTTTTTATGATCATGCACAAGCACTATAGGAAAAATCCTTTTGGGCACTCTGGGAGTGGTGCGTGTGCGTAAAAAGCGATTTACGTTGGTCTTGAATCGTTGGAGGTTATATTCGTTGGGGAAAACGACCTCGGAAAGGTCGTTCCATAAGTCCTCCAGATGAAATAATTCTTAAATAATGAAGTTCGAGGAGTACTAAGCTTAACCACATATGGATGGGCGGCTGTGGTTCGTCGTGTATTTCTATTATTCGCTGCTCTGGGCGGAATGATGAGGGCAAGGTCAGCCGAGCACCTTCCATGAAAATATCTGTAAAAGAGAGTCAAATCCCCAACCTGTCTTCGATGTTCTAGGCTGTCGAGGTCCTTCGTCAGCTCGTGGTCTCCAAAGACGAATGGTCCTCCTTTCGATGGAATCCAGTAGCCGAAGAGTATGTTTGGGTGCAGAGCTCCAGACATGAGAGCAGTACTTTAGTGATGGTCGAATCTGGGCTTTGTATAGGTCAAAAGTTGTTGAAGTGTGTACAACTTTCTGGTCCCGAAGAGTACACCAAGTTTCTGAGAAGCTATCTTGGCGATTGCCACAACGTGGTTATGCCAAGACATATTTCCTCCCAGATTGACGCCCAGCAAATTAATAGATGGAGCCAGTGGGATTGCGTGTCCGTCCATGACTATATCCGGTTCTGTAATGTTAACATTTTTAGAAAAAGAGCGTTAAATTCGACTTGGTTACTGTCACCTCAAGCCAAAATTCCTTCCAGGTCTTTGTTGAGGCGTGATACTTCATGCTGTCTGCGAAGATGTGCGTCGGCAGCCGACGTTTGTGCATTCAAAGAGAAAGATGAGATAAGTGGTGCAATCGTCAGCAAAACTAAATATCGGGGTTTTCGTCTTCACTAGAAGGTCGTTAATGTAGAGTAAGAAGAGAGTGGGAGACAATATGGACCCTTGAGGAACACCGGCATTGATGGTGAAGGTGTCTGAGGGAAATCCGTCAATCGCCACTTGCAGAGAGCGGTCCCGGACAATATTTTCATTAGATTAGCTTTTCGTCAATTTTTGGCAATAGCGCCATAGATATTATTTGCTGGTGTTTGCTGTATTACCTGAACTATGAGAGTTTCCTGGTTTTGCCATCACGTTTAATTGAATAGCTTAGGATTGGACCAAAATGTATGCAAACTCGGCAAATGGGTTAGAACGTAATTTTTCTATAAAATGTACTGGGAAGCCAATATGCTTCCCTCGGTATGTATTTTAGTTAGAAAATTAGTACGCCACTGACATATTTCCATGTGGATATTTTTTTGATAGCCCGGTCACAGTCTCTTGTGACTTTCTCATTCTTGATTAAAACAATTAAAAACTCATTATGATTAACACTGATAATGATAAAGTGTTCCATATAAATTGTTGGTAATTGCTAGCCCTTTTTCGTCCTCATAATATCTGTTTACCACAGCGATGGCGATACTTAAAAAAAAACAATTCAAAACAGAAAAATAACGCTGCTATTGCGGTCGACGATAATTCATAAAACGCGTGGGCCGTTCCCGACACACGACGACGTAATTTTTGTTAAAATGGAATTCTCGGGACAAGTTTATAGGATTATAATAATAGTTTATCGCGTATTTATGGTGGAATGGATGAGGTTTACGCATTGTGCTATACAAGTTAATATAGAGGTCGTATATATCTATGAGCATAAGGGCGCACGTAAAATTTCTAACGTTTAAACATAAAATTTAATTTGCGTACTCTAGTTTTCGTATTTCTCTGCTTGCGTGCAGAAATTGGCTACTTTCTGCAAGCATTCTGATGCAAACGATTAGTCGCATTTGGTCATCTATTACAATTGCATTATTTTTCAAAGGCCCGGTCGACCCTTAATGCAACTCTACACAAACATTCTGACTTTGATAGATCACGTGATATTTGTTTTGACGCTTTCCGTTCTATCGTGGGTAATAGCAATACACAAACACGTATTTTGATCAATAGAGACTCCTGGAGGATCAACCTAGAATCCAACCAAGCCCTACCTAGAGAACTTTTTCCACTAATAACCAAATCAATAAATAAGGATATTGATTGTAAAATATCATAATTACAATACAAGGCCGTCAGCCAAAATTTTACCAAAACAACTATTCCATCTCTAACACGTTCCGATGGTACAATAGCATCTACAGCCGGAGACCAAGCAAACTTACTTGCTGAACTATTTTCTTCGCATTCCACCCAACACTCCTGCAGTTCAATCCGAAATCACCGAAATCGTGTTTAGTCAGCGTCCCGTCAAACGAATCCTGAAAGGTCTCGACGTCAAGAAAGCTTCTGGTCCAGACGAAATTCCTGTTATAGTTCTTAAGAGATGCGCCGATGAACTAACACCAGTATTTTGTAGACTTTTTAACTCATCCTACAAACAAGGAATATTTCCATCGTGCTGGAAGGCGGCGCGAGTCCAGCCTATACCAAAGAAAGGTAAGAGAACCCTGCCTAGCAACTATCGACCAGTCGCATTGCTTTCAGTTATATCAAAAGTAATGGAGAAAGCTATTAACCAACATCTTCTAAAGTACCTGGAAGGCTTCAACATTATCAGCGATCATCGATATGGTTTTCGGAAGTCCAGATCAACTGGAGATCTTCTAGCCTATGTCACCCATATTTGGAACAACGCGATCGGACATTATGGGGAGTCTCGGGGTGTTGCACTGGATATTTCTAAAGCCTTTGATCGTGTTTGGCATCAGGGACTTCAGTAAACAGCGATCCTATGGTATGCCCAGTCGATTCTGTGCATGGTTGTCTAGCTTTCTTAAGGATCGCTCTCTGCAAGTGGCGATTGACGGATTTCTCTCAGACACATTCACCATCAATGCCGGTGTTCCTCAAGGGTCCATATTGTCTCCCACTCTCTTCTTACTCTACATTCTAGTGAAAACGAAAAATCCTATATTTAGTTTTGCTGGTGATAGCACACTTATCTCATCTTTCTCATTGAATGCACAAACGTCGGCTGCCGACGCACATCTTCGCAGACAGCATGAAGTATCACGCCTCAACAAAGACCTGGAAGAAATTTTGGCTTGGGGTGACAGTAACCAAGTCGAATTTAACGCTAAAAACCCCAGGCAGAATATGTGGTTAAGCTTAGTACTCCTCGAACTTCACTATTTAAGAATTATTTCATCTGAAGGACTACACCTTTGTGGACGACCTTTCCGAGGTCGTTTTTCCCAACGAATATAGCCTCCAACGATTCAAAACCAACGTGAATGACTTTTTGCGCACACGCACCACTCCCAGAGTGCCCTAAAGGATTTTTCCTATAGTGCTTGTGTTTGATCATAAAAAAACCAATACATATGAATAATTCATGAAAATAAAAATGGATGTATCGATCTACCCCACTCCCGCGACCGATGCCGCCCTTGCGGTGTCGGATGTGATCGGTCTCTCAAGAAACAGTAGCCGGTTCATCGAATAAACATAAAACCTTCTCTAAATTTTTATTTCTATCGGGAATTCGATCAGAGAATAAAATATCACCCATGGTAAAGTAAAACCGCGTTCGCCGCAAGGCCAGTGACACCGGGCGGCAGTTCCTGTGTGTATTAGTCACATAACCTTGATCCGTGACGACGTCGCGCGCGATTTTATGACAGCAAGATCATACTTTATCAGCTTGTCCTTTTTTAGCTTGTACGAGTAGAGAAGGAATGAGACAGCGGGTCTTAGCGCCGAGAGATTTCCCACAAGCTGATAATATGAGATCGTGTTTCGTGCTTTATACAATACAAATTACAAACAAAAGGATAATGCAATATACATGGCAATCTTGATTATTACATTGTTGTCGTTAAATAAAAGAAAAATTACTCCATTTTAATCTATTAAGTAGGCATGTCTATTGTACCTATTAAAATCGATTTGTTCTGCAGGAAAGCCGGCGTTACAGGTTTTGTAAAGTCTTATCTGCAGGGCAGAAAGCTCTGCCCGTGTCCTGCATTATACTATTTTCCCACGGGGTTGGGTTTTTTGCGACATGTCTGATGGGTCTAAACAGTAGCGGAATAAGGATAAGGGCACTGGGTCTTGAAATAGGCCCTACTGTTTTAGGTTAAGATCAGCGCCCCTAATGAGCAAGTAGCCCCTACCTTTATCCCCGAAATTATTTTAAAATAGTAGGTATATCACTGATAATCAGGTTAAAAAGAGAATTTATAATGGTTTTTTAGATCCATGGCTATTTTAAAATGATTGCCATTTTTTGCTATTTGAAAGAGAACATTATAGCACATTTAGGTACAGTGGAAAACATTTAAGAATTCTGCAAGTCATGGTCAAGGTTTCAGGTGGTCGAGGTCACGGTAAGTCGATTAAGACGCCGATTCATATTTAATATTTTAAAATATTACATTTAAGTAATATTAGTATTAGCTCTACCTACCGTTTTAATCTATTTCTTATATTAATACACCTTGAGTTCAAACTCTTCCGATTCCGTCAGGTTTTTTTGCAAACATGGCAGTACCTGACAGGGCATAATATGTGAAACTTCGAATAAAAACCGCGCATCTTTGTCCATGGGCTTCTGTCCTCCTCAAACAACCACCTGTCTTACCTAAGTTCAAGGTAGTCACTGACCTGATCTAAGTTGTTTGTTCGTACGCGTCATACGTGATTTATTTTGAAATTAACTTTTAATCACCCATTTTACTAAGTACCTATTATATTTTTAAAAATCCAAGAATCAAAAGTAAACAAAGCAATTTATGAAACTATGACATTGAAAATGACGAATTGTAAAATTTTGCTCAGTCGAAAATCCGGGGCAAGGGGGCAGTTAGGGTCTGACTTAGGGTGACAAATCGTAGGTGCAACCAAGTTACTTTTCTTGAAGTTAGGTCAGAATGTATGCTCTTCATAAGCAGCAGCTTTTGTCTCGACTCTTTTCATGTCATGATTCAGTTAATGTCAAACAAAAATTCTAATAATAACAAGAGGCATTAGTACCTACACTTTCTGATAAATATAGGGGGTTCACTCGGGGGGGTTAAAATATACGGTACTATCGTCGATACGCCATTGGAATTTACTTAATAATTTATTCTTTGTTTTTAATTTAATTGTACATAAAGTAAAGTGTAGTAACATAATTTTATGGTCTGAATAAACAACTAAAACGTGGTAGGTAATCTTAATTATATTTGGATATTGCATTTTGTTGGGGCATAAATAAACATCATTATCCACGCTTTCAAGTGCAGCATTGAAACAGTTTAAAAATGGAAATTTAATAGAATATTATCATAATCACTGGGTACTAATTATTCAATTTGTTATTATTTTTCTACAAGCCTTTTTAAACTAAGCACATTAAATCGCAAATTAAAGTAACTTAGCTCCACAACAAAATGACTGATTTCAGTCAAAAATAATGTGACCTAAAAGGCTTGTTCTTGCAAAAGGTTGAAACCCAGTAGGCCCCCTGGGTGGGACAGTGCATGGGGTTATTCAAAGGCGATTTTCCTGTTTGAATAAACAACATACTAATTAACTCTAATTGTAGGTTAACAAAATTGTGGTTTCTTAATCATTATTTCTTGTTTGTCATATTTCCCAGAATTTCATCAAGTAAAGCAGCTTAATATGATTAAGTCTCATCAAAAAATCCTTCAAAATTCTTGCTAATTATAAATAGGCAAGCCAGAGCCTAAGCCATCTCCACATCAGTGGTTTACCATTACCAATTTATTTTTAAAATGAAATAAATACCAGGATATTATTAACAATTTGCACACCAAGATAATACTTTCAATTGCATCAATTTAAACCAGTTAAGCTTGTGTATATTATATATTTAATCTGGGCCACAAAGATAAAAATCACTTGGTTAGTCTGAATCATTTTTCCAGTGCTCGATATAAACAAATATATTTTTTGAAGTAGGATACAAATTTTTATCTTTCTAATTTACCTACCTATTTCTTAAAAGTAAGACAGTAAATCGAATCGATATACTATTAACTAGGTATATCAATAAAATATGCATGTGATCTGCAGTTTATGAAGAATTAGAGTTTGATGGATTAATTACCTATAATTTAATTAATTTTGAGTTCCAAATGACTGTTTGATGATTTTTTTGCAGAGCGAAGAAACATAAAGTACTATTAGACTCAATTTATTTCCATATCTATGCCTGTGTCTCAGCCATTCCAGTACCGAGGACGTCCAAACTATATATTATTATTTAGTATTACAAGTTTATTAAAAAATCATAATTCTTAAAAATTCATATGATTATGTCTATGTAAGTTTGTTAATTATTGAAATTGAAAACATTTACAACAATAAACCAGATAAAAAAAAATGATTAGTGAAGAGGATTATTATTCCTTGAAAAAAATCATTAGTTCCAATGACTTACCACTTTGAATGGGGTGTAAAACCAAAAGCAATGGTATCATAAAAACACAATCACTGAACATTGTCCCACACAAAAATGAAGCACAACACTAAAAAACACACCCAAATAAACGTCTCTATGCCATATTTCCGAATTTACAGCTGACTACCGACTGACAATCCGAATCCGATTGAAACTAGGAACCTTTGTGTTGTCCATGGAAGTGCGCATGCTATATTTGCTAAATTTTATGTCTCGACACCCATCACAAACACACTTGTATTCTGAGAAAATACCCTTTAGTTTTTAGTTCTTGGATTTCTGGGAATAAACGGAGTTTCCCTCAGAAAAAGAGCTTCGACGAAGTTTCGGGCATGCACACTCCCGTTTCACGTTTGTAAATATTTTCAGAATGAATAATGACGTTTCTGTGACGTTTCACTGCTTGCGCGACATTTGTGGAAAGTTTGATTCGACCCAAAATAATTCTATAGCATCTCACTAGATGGCGCACGACACACGTTCCGAACAGAAACCTGTATTATGTCCAATTCTTGATGAGAACCTTTTATATAAAGTTCACAAAATGAATGTCACATTGTTAACACTTCGCGTATTTCCGCAAAAAGTCGAACAAAACTCAACTTTTGCATAGCGTAAACGGAACTGTCAATTCTATCAGTCAGCTCACTTTGGACCAATCACATCGATAGTTTAGCTTCCGTTTTTTTGATTTTTCGCCATTTCGCCCTTGCTGATGTACCATTAGTCAAGAATATGGAGTCTAGATGGCGCCACGTGTGTCGCTTTACCTTAGTCTATTTACCTATAGTGATGGTAATATATTTTCTTTGGTAATATAGTTCTTTGTTGTCATTTATGAACATTTTTTTAGCAACGATAATGGTGCCTGTTCTAGTGGATGTAAACAAATTGACTTTTCAGTTATATTATATTATTAAAAATAATTACAAAGAGTCGCAATTATATATATCACAATATTAGCATAGTACATTTTAATGTGTATCTAAATTAATAAGGTTTAAACAAAAAAGCGTTTATTAATAGCTATTAAACCTTCTTTTTAGCAGGTTGAGGCACCCGAACGTCCATCAATTGACAGAGTTTGTTCCTTACTGGTCTGACCTCCTCAATAGGGTTCTCCCAGTTGATATCGCTTAAAAGTTGCATCACTTCGTCCAAGTTGGGAATGGCAACACTTTCCCCATTCACCAGAAGCGATTCATACAGCTTTGCTGATGTCGACCGCCTTACGTAAGGTTGACGGTGGCACAGCAGAATGCCAAGTTGAACCAAGGCTGTTTGACAAACTTCTCCAGGCACCTACAAAATACAATTGTGAAATTAGAATGTTGGAGATCATATTTTTGAAGAAAATCAAAATTATATTTCGAACCATTTTTAAAATTATACCAAAATAACATCGCATATTTGATATATCAAAATATGTAATTAAGAAACTTATATTTTCTCTTTCTACAATGTAAAATGACTTGGTGATTATGTAAAAAATTACATAGAAACAGAGCTGGGCAAATACTTTTTAAAAGTATTTAAATACTAAATACTTAATTAAATTCAAAAGTATTTAAATATTAAATACTTTTTGAAGTAATGAAGTATTTAAATCTTAATTACAAAAAGTATTTAAATACTTTTTAGGTTTAAATACTATATTTAAATACTTTCTAAGTATTTAATTACTTTTAAGTATTTATAAATACTTTCTGAGTATTTAATTACTTTTTTTTAAATATTTATAAATACTTTTAAGAATGAAACACAAAATTTAAATACTTTATAAACAATTACAGTCGAACCTTTATAACTCGAACCTCTCTTTAACTCGGACTTTTTAGTGGTTTTTGTACATTTTCCAAGATTTCTATGTACATACTTTAATGGTACATAGACATAATGTATGTAATAAAAAAAATGTTTTGGAATATTCATGTGGTTTTCACTTCTCTCTTCCAACTCTGTAACTCGATCTTTTTTGGTTGTCCCTTCAAGTTCGAGTTATAGAGGTTCGACTGTAATTACTTTTAAAAATATTTAAATAGTATAGTAGTATTTTTGTCTCCTCTAAGTAGGCAGTTGAATAGGTAGGTACCTCAATCCTCAAAATATTTTAGAATCAAATTAAGATTCAACCGCAATAAAAAGTGTGTTTTGTAATATTTTATTGGTATTGACAGTAAATTTTAATTAAAAAACCACGACAACATAAACTTAAGGGTACAGGAATAAAACAGGAATTGTAAATATTTATCGAAATCGAGATTACTAGCGCAACCTGTTGGCACATTTTGTTACTTTCCATGGTCAAAATATTAGCCGAATAAAACTAGGAACGTCTGTAGAAATTAGAGTCAAAGTTTTACTGTACTGAAATAAAACTAGGGATGTCCATACTAAAAAATGCATTTTATCTCAAAACTCTGATTTTCTGACAATCCTTATTTTATCCCTGTATTCTTCAACTGATAAAATAACAAAAAACTTTCTACCTAAACCTAATTACTCAAAATTTGTAATGCAAGAATAATAATTTATAATGTAATGTTTTAAATGTTCGATGCGTTAGCTTTCATAAGAACAAGATTTTCGAAATTATCGTCTGATAAAGCATGTCGTCTTGGCGTATTAATGAATGTTGCAAATGAAAAGATTCTTTCAACTGGGGCAGATGAGGGAAGAGTAGTGTTATATTTCAAAAATAATTTGTTGATAATGGGATATTTTCTCAGCATTTCTATGTCTGTTTGTGAGTCTTGCATATATTGTGAATGCTTTCAAAGTGGGGACGATTTGCTTCCGTGAGAGAAAATGCAATGTAGTTAGTCTTTTGTACATTAAGTACATTCTTTTGTGATATGATAAAATTAAGCTGCAAACTTGAAGCTGAATTATATTTTTAAAAAACACACTTTAATAAATACAAAATACATTAATAACTCCGTATATTACGTAACATGTGCTAAGATTATCGTATTTTTTTTAATTACTTTTGCCTGATTTCTCCAGTTTTTTTTCTGTTTCATCGTATATAGGGGGTAATTACAACCAAGGGCCCCCCTCCTTTTATACGCGCCTGCATGACCTATTTTCGAGATTCCTACGCCATTGATCAGGATGAACAGCTATGATTTTCGGTCCAGAATCATTTGATTTCTGACCATCAAAGCTACCATTTCGTTCCTTCCACTTGTGTCGGCATCGTACGGAAACTATCTTTCGCTTCCTGACACGCGTGACAAGTGCAAACTCAGAATTTTGCACATGAACCATATTTAAATAGAAAACAGTACTTGAATAGTAAAAAGTATTTAAATACCCCAAAAAAGTATTTAAATACTCCAAAAAATATTTAAATACTAAAAAAGTATTTAAATACTCCAAAAAGTATTTAAATACTGAAAGGAAAATAAAAAAACTATTTAAATACTAAATACTTTTGCAAAGTATTTGTGAAATAAATACAAATACCTATTATAAAAAAGTATTTAAATACTCCAAAAAGTATTTAAATACTGAAAGGAAAATAAAAAAAGTATTTAAATACTAAATACTTTTGCAAAGTATTTGTGAAATAAATACAAATACCTATTATAAAAAAGTATTTAAATACTCCAAAAAGTATTTAAATACTGAAAGGAAAATAAAAAAAGTATTTAAATACTAAATACTTTTGCAAAGTATTTGTGAAATAAATACAAATACCTATTATAAAAAAGTATTTAAATACAAAAAAGTATTTAAATAAAAAAAGTATTTGTGAGTACAAATACTGCCCAGCTCTGCATAGAAATAACAAACCTGTATAAATTGACATAGCACGTTGATACCATCGATCAGCTTGTAAATATCCTTGCAATTAGCTATTTCCATTTGGACAAGTTTTAAAATTCTCTTAGCATAATCGGAATCGGGCTTCTCTAAAATAACTGCAAGGCATCCAGAGTCGAAGAGTTTGTCTAGAAACCTAATATAAAACGATTAGTTGGAATTAAGGATATCGACGACTTGAAAATCCACACTTGTGATTCCTCTGAAATACTTTGGCGTCTTCTAGCATTGGCCGATAGAACTTTCAAGGTATAGTATGCCAAACACACTTTGAAAAATATGTCCGTTTATGTTGGAGCGGCGATAAAAGATAAGGGCGGCGATATTAGCGAAGCGGAAAGAAGATCTTATAGTTTGTCGCAGCTCCAACATAAAAGCGCCATTAGGCGACCAATACAGTATAAAAACTTACCTAAATAGTGGAACGGTAATCCTATCTTGTTTCTGGTGATCAACAAAAATTTTAAACACCGATTCACAAATCCTACTTATTTCATCCGGGCCCTTGGACTTCTGTTCTTCCTTGAGATAAGCAAATAACGAGGAACCTGATTTTTTTACCTAAAAACCCGTATTTTTTTTCTAAGCAATATTCAAAAAAAATCTGGACAAATTTAAAGACCTGTTATTATGCAACTTACCAGCGATTCGGTCAATCCTCCGACGCTACAGATCATACCGATTAAAACATTACGAGTGTACGGTTCAAACTGTAAAAGTTGCACGAACTTCGGGAACGTCGACGAGGCCGAATTCCAGTTCAGAAAGTCGCACTCCTTTTTCGGAAATATCAGTGATATATCGTCATAGTATTCTATGTTTGGTACTCTGGGATTACTAAAAATATAAAAATATCCCAACTAGCAGACTTGCCTTATAGAATCTTTATAATTTATAGCAGTTTTATAAAAGCTCCGGATTTGCCGAAATTCTCATTTCTTACTCATAAAAGCATCATACTTTCAATTCGATACATTATTGAACCGTTGTCAAATTATGGCTTATTTTCGAAAATAAACATTCACTTTCAACACTCTGTATGGCTAGGACGGGAAATATTTCGAAAAAACTTATGACTAATCGGTTTAATTTGATGAATAGCATCTCCAGTAGCTCTTAAATTGCCGATAAATTATGGGACACCCTGTATAAAGTTAAAGGAAAACTTACTTGTATATAAAACTGTAGAAAACTTTTCCAGACAGGGCCCTGGTCCTGTCAATTTTCTCAACAGCTTGTTGAGATATATTTGACAGAATTTTGTTCATTAAACTCGACGTCAAAACATTTGGGTAATGTTCAGTTAGCAGCAGAGTAAGTACCTATGAAGAATATTATTTTTCTTGAATTGTCACAATGTCACGTCTGTAAGTTATACCTTGACCTGTGCGCCATCACGCGCCATCACTTACAGGTCATTAAATTAATATCATAGGAATCATACAAAATTTCAAAACAAAGACTGATTTCATAAACATTATAATAGCGCACCTAGGAGCAAATAGCTCTGAAAAAGAGCTGTTTTTGAAGTTAACTACAACTTGAAGGCACAATAACTTCCCAAAACCAATTAAAACTTACATTTAATTGACACATTAAAATAGCAACTGTGAATTAACAGCTGGCAAATATTTAATGGCTACAAATCAATATTCAACTACGATTGTAACTTTTGTCTTTGTCTAACACGTTACTGAATTGGAAACGTATTGCGGAATACCGCAGAGGCTCTATTATGTTTTTATTCAACTTTTAATTATGTAATAAATAAAGATGGGGAGCTGTAAGTCACGATGTCCCTTGACCTCTATATCTGTGACGCACGGGTAGATATAACGTGGAGACTTTATCTTACCTGAAGACCAGAAACGCACGCTTCCCTAACCCAAGCACCGATGTCACCTCTCTTATCTTGAGTATAGTCCTTTAAACCTTCAAACAGTGTCTCATAGATTTGTGTTATGTGATTCTCAGTAAAGTCTGGAAAAAAACCCATTGACAATGTTAGGAAAGCAGTAAAATAATAGCGCTGACTCTCAATCAGCCAACCAGGCATTTACCTTTTCCAATTTCATCGATCATTGTCGATACGATCGATGTCAACGCTTTGACAGCATCCCTCCTCGCTTCAGCCCACTTTAACGTTGCCAATTTCATCCTCGTCGATTCGATTAGAGCGTTCAATATCGACTCGAAATGAGGTTGAAGAATGGGTTTGGGCAACGATCCCAATGCCAACGCGTGTCCCATTCTAGACGCCTGTTTACTTTCCAACGATAATTCCGCAACGTAATTTTTTATGATCAGTTCGTTGGTGGCCGATTTTTCTGGTAAGGCATAGTACTGGTTCAGTAGGATCGGTAGTGCTGATACTGCTGCCAAACGTACGTTGGCGACTTCGTATGAAAGGCAATCGTTCAGGAGAGCTAACCAAACATCTGTAAGATAATTTAAAAAAATTAATAGATTTATTTCCTGCAACATATTGTCGACCGCCGATATTTGCTTACCTAAAACGGCATCTTGATGGAAAGGCAACTTGGCCAAAGAACATTTTTCAATAAATTCGGAACTGGCTTGCTTCATAAGTTCACCCCCCAGTCCTCTAAAATACAACTTCTCCTGGAACTGAGGTATCAAGTCTTTGACCTTTCGCACTAAACTTTCGGTCAATTTCCCTGTTTCATAACCAATTACTTTCGATAAGCCGTAAATAATTTGACCAATAGCGAGAACTGCACCATGCCGACTGTTCAGATCTATACTTTCAGTTTGTTCAAAGAGAGTAGGAAGTACTTTGTTTATCATGTATTCCGGTGCCTAAAAAATGTACCAAGTACACTAAGTAAGAAAAAGACATATTTTTTTAAATGATGAAAAATTAGGCTCCAGGTAGCCTTGGGGTACTCCCGAGGTAGAGACAAAAGAAAGAGAGTCTGTGCAACAATCCTGAACACAAACCTGCTGTAATGTACCCTTTAAGGGATTTTTTGAGGATCCTGCTCAAAATGTCGACTACAACACCGATCTCGGCAAGGCGATAGAGTAATGTATGATTGACTTATATATTTTCTTTTTTTTTTTTTTTTTATTTATTTATTTATTTACGTATACAACATTTACAAGTATGATAAAATTATACAGCTTAAACTAACCTAAGATTATTTTTTTAGCAGAGATTTTAAATTTATAAAGAGATATATTAAAAAAGTTCAGTCTCTTATAATAATGGTTAACATTAGTAGCGATTCTATTTATTGGGCTGCTTAATAGATAATTGGTAGGACAGTATGGCACGTGCAAAAGGGCGTGAGTACGGGTCTGATAACCAGGTACATGAATAGAAAAAGCCTGAAGACATTCAGGACTTCTAATAAAGTTATTAAATATTTTAAACAGAAAGCAGACATCATAGTACTCCCTCCTACAGGCAAGCGTAGTCAAGTTTAGGTAGGACATGGTCTGGTTGTTAGTAAAATTTATCCCTGACTTATAAATTATATGACGGGCAAACCTTACAAATCTAGTTTGCACACTCTCAAGTCTATTTGTGTGGATTTGGTAGTATGGTGACCAAACTATAATCGAACATTCCAACACAGATCTCACAAGTGAAACGTACAGAGACTTTAAGGCATTAAGATTTTTGAAGTCCTTACACGACCTCTTAATGAATCCCAGCATCTTATTTGCTTTGCACACCACCTTCTCAAGGTGTTCTGCAAATGTTAACTGGATGTCGAGGTATATACCGAGATCTTTAACCAACGAAACCTCCTTCAAGGGAATATTGTTAATAGAATATTGACAAGGAAAGGAGCTTTTTAACCTGCTGAATCTCATAAAGCAACATTTGTCAATATTGAGGGACATATCGTTAGATTGACACCAGGAAAAAATAGTATTAATATCTTGTTGCATAGTAATAATGTCTTGGAAGGAGGCTATGAGTTTAAACAGTTTCAGATCATCAGCAAACAATAAATGATATGATAACAATAAGTTAGCCAGATCATTGATAAATAGACAAAACAGAAGGGGTCCCAGATGGGACCCTTGGGTTTGTTCGGGTTTGTTCGGGTTTGGATGGGACCCTTGGGGAACCCCAGAGGTAACTTTAAATGGCTGAGATAAATACCCATTGATTTTAACTTGCTGCTCCCTATTGTCAAACGCCTTACTAAAGTCGGCGTAAATAGCATCCACTCCACCTGCAAACTATTGTCCTTTTGACCATGGAAGGTAAAATATTTGTTTCCCAGGAACACAAATTTTAAGAAGTTAAATCAATTTTGTTCAGTTGTGTAAGGAAATTTTTGGAATCGTTTTATTCTCTAGCCTTAGTGATTAGATTTTAAAAATATACATTATCAGCTTATCCAATTAATCAAAATTAGCAATCTATTTAAAAGTGTATGAATAAAAAAAAATGTATTATTTACCTGTGGAGTCAAATTATACAAAGCCTTAGAAGTTAGTTCCCTTATGGAACTATCCCAATGGTTCACTTTTCTGGCAACTAGATGTTCAATCAGGGGCACGGTATATTCATCAAACTGCGCTATGAAAACGCTGATATTGAGATAGGCGTTAGTTCGTACGCTGACGGCGTAAAAATCGGCGGCGGTAAGGATTTCTATGCCATGGGGAAAGGTGCCCTGTCTACCCACATTTTCTTGAAACGATGCGGAGGCGGCCCTTCTACAGTTAATCTGAAATATTTTACCAATATATACAAATTACGTTTATGTACAGAGGATAGTGCACTATTTACCTCTTTATCAAAACAGGTGACAACCAGCAGAGTACTAGCAATATCCTGGACATAGGGGGCTAAATCGTGGGGCTCATAGGCCCTGGCAAAAGACCAACATACATAGCAAGCGGCGTCACGTATGTGGGACCCCACAGACGAATACCCCCTTGGTTCATCGTACACCAGGGCTTTAAGAACTAATGGAACAACTTGCTGAAGCCTGTCAGGTAGGAGCAGACCTCTTCTTCCTGTTAAGTTTGTCAAAAATTTATCGGCTATTGAGAATTTACAAGCATAGCAATAAGATGAAAAACCAAACATTTTTTACCCAGTTCAGCTAAAGCTATGCATCCTCCATGCCAAGCCCCATCATTTTCACGGGGTCCCAATAGTTCCAAAACAGAACCCACAACTTCATCTGCTAAGTCCTTTGGCAGTCTCGCCGTAACTCTTCCAACACCTTTGGCAGCGGACCATCTAAATATTCATTTAAGAAGAGTAATCAGTACATTCTATCCACATTTTTTTATTTGCGTGTGTTGTGAGGAAAAACTAAAGGCTTCATATAGTCACGAATGAAACATACTGACAAGAATATTTCTATTAATTAATTAATCTATTAAAGTCAATTAAATTATTACTATACTATACTATATATATGTTATGGAAATGACGTATTATATTTAAACCGGCAATTCCTGAGATCAAAAGCAAATTGAAGAAAAATATCCAAAAATGGCGCTTTAATTTATTATGCCCTGTACATGACCTTATGTCAAACAACCAAAAATTACCACATGGTGCCCCTGTTCAGAAGGCAGTGAATCTTGAACAGTGTTGTCATATCTTCAGGGTAAACTCTTTAGAAAGTCAATAACCGTTTGACAGATTTCAAGTTGTTTATTTTTCAGAGTACATTATTATAAACTCTTACGTTCAGTTCGCTGGGAAACAATCTCTGATTTATAAACTTGAACTGACTCAAACGAACCGCAGCGGAGTTTATAAATGGTAAGGTATGTTCTCATTTGTTCAATTCGAATGACACCTGTCAGATCTGGACAACTTAAAAGTTTATAAATGTCACTTACCCTTTAGAAAAAATGCAATTTTATTTACCTTTTCAGACTTATTTAAAACCAACTTAATTTATAAAAAACACCAAGTACTCACATCACAAAATCACATTAGTTTTCGCGTCACAACACATCAAAGTACCGTTCAATCTGAATTAGTATTTTAAAGTGCTACTGTGTAGACAAAAATACACCCTTATTGTCTGAGAAATAATGTATTTAACATCTAAAAATTTTAAAAATAAATAACACGTTGGTTCTCTCGATCGATATCGGCCTGCTTCTTTAAACAGCTGATTGTGGACAATCGGGCTAATATTTAAAAATACAGCGTTGCCACTTTCGATATTTTATAAGCGACTATCATAAATTGACGAATTTCCTTCTATAATATTACTTTCCTGTATAATTGTCTCGGAAATGGAAACCGCGCTGGCTCTAGAGCGGAGATTTCTCGGAAAAAAAGTTCGACGACTGGTCCGAAGACGTACTAGACCATTATTTCAAAGGGTAGTTCCTGTCAATTGTTAACATAATTGTTTCATTTTATCTTTAGTAAAGGGTTAATGGCCCATAGAAATTAGCGTTTTTATTATTTCTATTGCGAAATGTATAGCGCTTCTCTAGGACACCCCAGGAGTCGCCCATTTAAATATAATACGTCATTTCCATAACACCCTGTATGTATGTGTACAAGTATGTGTTAAAAAAAGAATAACAACACAAACCTAACAACACTATCCGGACATCTGAGACCTTGAATCAGCTGATCAATCACTTCTTCAACTTCGTCGGGAACTTCTATTTGTTCATCAGGTTCTTTGGCTATGTCATTCGTCGGCACTGATGATAAGTCACCACCAGCGCTCAAATTGGCTGCCAAAGACCGATTGCCCCGTTGGTAGCGCCAAGTAGCGACGCGTGGTGGTATGAATGTAAGTCCTGAAATGGAAAATTAATATTATATAAATCCTAATTGATTTAAAATTGTTGTTTAAAAAAATTAATCAAAGTGGGTTTGTTCGTGGTGATGTTTTTTTAAGGACCTGACAAATAAAAATAATAAATCCATAAACATAACTAACAATAGTCTATGCGCCTTGTAATTTTAAGCATATAAGGAAAAATTAGTAATATTTTGTCTGTAAAAAAGAAATGCGCATTAAAATAAAAAAAAAACAAGCTCTATTTTCTTGTGGATTGTGTGCAAAAAATAAGAAATAGTAAATACTTAGCTTTAGGCGCTTTGAACCTAAATTGTTCCTTAAACTCCAAATATTCTGGTGTTACAATTTCAGCCACAGCCATAACTATTATCAATTAGATAATACTTTATAATTAAAAGCCCGGACAACAAATGCAAAATGTACAATATTGTTTTATGTTACCTACACCAGAAAGATAATAAAAAGCACTTAAATTTATTACGAGTCACAATGTAAATAACAAAATAACCACGACAAGTGTTTACAGAATAATCAATTACAATTTAATAAGAGGTATGCACCAGTAAGGGAATAATTGTATATTATACTGTGTACCTCAAACCTTTTTTTGTAAAACTACAATATATAAACCCCCGTTGTGACTTAAATTATTCTTTCTTTAAATATTTCTTATCAGAGTTATAAATGGTATTTATTCTAGCTGATACTTTTCGAGGTTTTATGTATTCTCTAGACATTTACCCCGATCTCAAGGAAGAAAATTAAAATGTTTACTAGAACAAAGCAAAGAACTCTAAAAAATCTAGATGTTATTGATACAGGAAATGCTATTTATCATAAGGTTCTGTCTCATCTCTGTCAACCTCTCTTAACCTATGTAAGGTAAATAAAAGATAAAAAGAAAGTAACAAAAATAAATAACGAATGAATAAACAAATATATAATATACAATAACCTGAAAAAGTAGTGATTGAATAAATTTATGCTTGAAACAAAAATAGAGCAGAAGCTATATTTGACCTTTGAATAACAGCAATTTATATCTACTTGTACAAATATTTGGGCTTAAGAGTTTAAGCTCATTCAACAGAGGGTTATAGGTATGGGCTGCCTGACATGAAAGCATTTTCGAAACATGGCAGTCAAGTGCTTAGAAATTGTAAAAAGGTTATTAAATTGGGCATCTCTATTAAGCAGTGTACTGCTGGGAGTCAATTGGTCCTTCAGGGAGGAAAGGATACCTGTATACACAATTTTATGAACGAATACAGCAAATTTAAATAATATAGTTTAATTGTATATGATTTAAAATATTTAAAAAAATTACCTATTCTTTGCACAATTTTGTAAACCAACTTTTGAACGTTGGATCCAGAATTGTCCTTAAATTCAGAGTTAATAATCCATTCTAACAATTTTCTAGCATGGGGCAAAATATCATCTCTTTTGCCATGTTTGATTATCGTGGCGATACATGCCAATGTTCCATATTTCACAAAGATATTGCTGTCTATGGCCAAACTCTGTTCCATTATCCAATCAAAAAAGGATTTTAGATGTAGTTCTTTTACATCATCTCTGAAATTAAAATAAATAAAAAAATCAATCAAAAGTTTAACATATTACAGGCTACAGATAGAGGGCAATAATAGATAGAGGAATCAAGTTATTACTAATTCGTGGTAATTCTGACTAATCTGTGCAGTAAGTATATTTTAATTTAGGTTTTTTGTTTATTTTTTATTTTATTCTACGTTTATCAATTAATAAGTTCAAAGGCGAACAAACTCCATTAAAAGAAAGCCTGAGAGGAACATACCCAAGGGCATTCCAGAAACATTTAGTGTTAATACCTTAAATAGTTAAACCTAACTTACCTGGTAATGAACTTATAAGACAGAAAAGCAGCTGCATCTCTACATTTATCTGGCACAATCGCATACACTTTGATAATATTCAACACTCTATCCATAACAGTTCTTTTTCCAGACTCACTTTCATCAAACCCATCAAAACGAGAAAGATGAAATGGTATCATTACTATTATAGACAACCACAGAAGTAATATGTATCTCGTTGTCCATGTATCAGGATCATTGGAGTCTTGAGCTTCCAATAATTGTAAAACAGGCTCGAAATCCGCCACTTCATGAGGAAGGTGTCTGACGATATCTTTATAACCACGTACGTTTACAACTATAGACATGTAACTGAATGTAACATGTTTAAGTTTCATAGGGCTCTCGTTACCCCTTATAATTAATATAAATTTCTCTAAAATAGAGTCTATATGCGAATCTAGAAGGTGCGGTTGTTCAATATACTGGCCAAGAATAAAGGAAAACTTTTCATATGCGTTTTCTTGAACCGATTTGTCCGCATCGATCAAGTTTTTGAGGTTATCTATCATTTGTAGAACTTCTTGGTATTCGGAGAAGTAATCCAACGCACAACCTAATCCAAATGGTTCCTCCTCTACAGAGGTTTCTTCTGCTTGGAGATTTACCATTGTTTAATTTTAAATTACGCTGCAACTTTATTTATTCTGCTGGCTTTTTATTTGACAACTTTACAT
Organism: Barypeithes pellucidus; assembly: GCA_963991005.1. NCBI lineage: Eukaryota > Metazoa > Arthropoda > Insecta > Coleoptera > Curculionidae > Barypeithes > Barypeithes pellucidus. The sequence goes on from OZ022559.1 coordinate 2,729,472, forward strand.
GACAACGAAAAAATATAAGGGGAGAGGAGCCGAGAGACGGGACTGGCACTGACACTGACAATTAAATACCTACACGGAACCAGAGGGTATACGGAAACGAACTATAAAAAAATATCTTGCAACGAACGTCACTGGTTTTGAAAGAAAATTACTTGATACTTAATAGTGAAGACATCTTTGTCCGAATCAGCAGAGCTTCCTAATCAAAGCATGAGAGGTTATCAGTAGTGCCATCTATGTTCCTGATATTAAATTGAAAGATATATCACCGAAATGGTTAACTGTTTTATGATCACTGATTAGTAGGTTAAAAAGAGAATATAAAACGAACATTAACTGTTTTATGAGTCATCCCTTGATTAGTGTCTTTTTAAACTACTTTGAAATTTAATAAGGTAGGTTTTTAAATTAAATTCTATGATGCTTTTTATAGAGATTACAAGTCATGTTTTCAGTCAAATATTTTTGATATTCGCTTGCTAACCTTGCTAAATCCCTCTTGTAATGCTGTTTAGACAGCCAAATATACACAATTCTAATATTCGGTTGCATAAACATAAATTTAGTTACAAAATTGATTTTCCCATCAAAATTACTGATTAGATTATTCTGTATATTAACTGGACACAAAGAAAATTTATAAAAGAGTTAGAAAACAAACTTTCTATATTTCGGCAATTATAAAATTACAAATAATTATCACTAAACCTATTTAGCCGAAGTAGTTATAAAACTTGCTAAAGAATTTAAACCTTCTAATTTAAAACTGAGATATCGTACTCCTCATAGGGAAAAATTTTATCGAGTCCATTCTTTAGCAGTTTTAAACAACTTAGGCTTATTTAAATAACATTACAGTAGAAATAAAATTGTGAGAAAAATATAACTGAACAACCCGTGTACACAAACTGCTTATATATACAGAAATTTTAACAATAATGTGGAAACCTGAATATAGTGTGAGGTATAAAAATTGAGGCATTAATCGAAAAGATCAATGCTTGGGTAATGGTGATTACACTGCAAAAAATTAATTAGTCTGGAAAATTTGTAAACACAGTGATAATTGTGTTCAGTACAATCAATTTTCTAAAAGTTAATTAGTAACTATTACGGGATATGAATGGTTTATTCCTCGTACTGGTCATTCTAAACTGATCATTGCCGAACAGCCGACTGTTGTCAAATTTAAATCTTTAAATAATCGTCTACTACAGAATAATTATAGCAAATTGACTGCATAAGAGAATAACGAACATAATAATTGTTTGAAACAATGATTTCATTATAGATACCTTATGTTATAGATCTTATAGATAGTTGTACCCGTTTGTATGTTTCCTTTCTGCAGCATAAACCCAGAATTGAGGTAAGTAGTGGTTGTTCAAATTACAAACATGATCACCCACGAACTTATTAGGCTACAAAGTCCAGAGGTCTGTTAAAACCACCTTTTCTGTTCATGTATTGTCGATACTTTCTTTTTAATATAACGTGCACTGTACCTGCATCATTACCATCAACTTTTTTGCCTTTTGTTGTGTCAAAATTACAGAAACCCATGATTTTCATCATTTCTTGTTCTTCCTGGGATTTACCTTCCAAGTCGGCAGAAGTAACGGCAGGCCTTTCAGGGAGAAGTGCACTTCTTCTTTCTATTGAACGGGACCTGCTCCTTGTTCTTGAACGGGAAAACCTCCGTCTTTCGTGAGAGTGACGTCTCCTGTCCCTTTCTCTCGACCTATTCCTTCGATGTCGTTCCCTGTCTCTGTCTCTTTCTCGATCTCTGTCCCCTTCTTTATCCCGTCTTCTCCCAGGTCTATAGGGCGATTTCGACCTACTTCTTCGTCCCATTAACAAAACCTGTAAAAAAAAGGAATTTTTATGGTCCAATTTTTTTAAAAATGCGAAAAAAAATTAAAAAATTGCGTTTTTTACCTAATTTTTTTGCTTTTTAATACACCCTTCAACACCCTTGACCAGGGTTGCCAATGCTTCTCGGAAGAAATACCCACAACAAGGTTCGCGATTACCCACAATACCCCACATTAGAATTTATTCGGCTTTATATAGTATTTTGAAATTTGGGGAATAGGAATTTATCATAAACAAAACGATTATTTATTCATCTTTGTAAAAAAACTTATACTTTAATATAAATATTGTATTACAATACAAATAAACATAATATATAACAAATGGTTATTTTAATATTATTAAATTAACAAATAAACATAATATTTAACAAATGGTTATTTTAATATTATTAAATTAATAAATAATAATTAACTGGATTCTGCTTAACCTGCATATTATATAAAAAAATAAAATATACTCACCTAGATACCTATAGTACTAAATACGATAGCCGATATAGATACCTGTTGATCAACTATTCAAAGTTATCAATCACAAATCCGATATATTATACACAAACACACAATAATTATCGTCAAGTTAAATTCGAAAACTAGGATGGAAAGAAAGCTGCTGCTATAAAGAAAGCCAACGGTTCTTTATACCATGCGCCGGAGTCGGGCCGAGCTAGGCCGAACGCAGTCGAAAATAAGACCAACCACCCCGAGTGAGTCAACGTAAAGCGTTTAGTCAAGGACGGTCAAGGCCTTTAAAGAAATGAGAGCCTCCCCCAATAACTAAAACTGCACATATCAGCGGTGACCGTCAAATATGATATTTAGTTACCTAGATAATTTAAATTAAATCGGGAAATCTCAGGTTCAGTAAAATTCCCCACAAATAACAATTCCCCACAGAATCCCCACATTCAACAAAATTCCCCACATTTTGGGGAATTACCCACATATTGGCAACCCTGCCCTTGACATAACAACTTAGAAAAACGTCAGAAAACGTCGATTTTAGTTGTTATTTTTTACGCTTAGCGCTAGTGTTTCCAACCTGTAAAAATTCATAAACGATCCTTCTGGAGAAGGTTCATAAGGTTCAAAATGCATCCGTTTGGTTCATAAATGGATTCCCTGTGCTCGTGCGCCGTCGTGTTTTGGGTTATTTGAAGGCGTGTGGAAGCCGAATTGCCGAAACGAAAGCCGAAGCGGAAGGAGAGAGTCCGAATCCGAGAGTGTGGATGAAACTATCGATGGTACGCGTTTCGTAAAGTTCTTGTTAATTTATTCCAATTTATTGACCAGGTATATTTTCATTTTACTCTGACGAAAACCGACAAACTTTATTTCTTCAAGCTCTTGTAACGCGCTTCCGAAAATCTGTCTAATGGGGCGTATCTAATCTCTCGCATCGGTGACATTAGTGTAACTTTTTCGACAGTGCCGCGCCGCGTTTTATCGGCGCCCCAGTGATATTTGTCTGGTTGTTAATTTGGATTAGAAGGATTTAAACGGTAAGCCCATTAGCTTTACAAAGTACTTATGTTTCTGAACCATTAATGTGAAATCAAAATTAACGAAATTTTTTGAACAATGACTGTTCAACTGCAACAGTGTCAAATTTGACGTCAGGGTGTGTCGTCAAGTGTTCATCTTCATTTGAATGTTCCGACGATTTTATGTTTGTACTTAAAGAAAAACACGAAAATTACTAACATTTTTTAAAAGCGGTAATTTTTGTAAAAATGTTTCCATCTTTGTTATTAAAAATACCAGAATTTAGAATTAGGAGCCCCTTGACCAATTAAATGCGCCCATATCGTCACATGACGGCCTCTATCAAATGAAACTTTCAAATGGTTTTTTACGCACGTCGTAGGGGTTGAATTTATAAGGGAGTTCGAAAACGTAATAGAGTTCTGGTAAAAGACGAATCCCGTGGTTATTTTAACATTATTTCGACGTTAAGGGCAATGTATTCAATTTAAAAACCTGCGTGGTATTGGAATATATTAGAAGCATTTCATAATTAATCGAACCAATTTTAAAATCCATTTGAATCGATTTTTTTCGCTATAATCTACCTATCGGACCGTTCAATGCGGAACCAATCCTGAAAAACAATGTGCAACAAATATCATATCACCAGAAAGCTATAAAACGGCCAACGACCGTACTGTCGTATGACTAAAACGAAGTACGAAGTATAGCTGTAAATTTCTTTTTGCAGGAAATTCTGCAAAATCCTATTCCATCTCTTAGCGTCAAATGTCGGCAACGGTTTTTTTTCTGTCCCTATGATTTATTCTTGAACGACTAAGTTAAGGTATAATATAATAATAAAAACCACGCCAGAACAATAAAAATAAGAGAAATGTTCACATCCTTTGTTATTCAATCGCCGAAATTGCTATATAAAATATTGTGTTACTTAACATCTGTATTGTTTGACTCTACTCTGCCTTTTTATTTAAAAATAGCTGAAGAGAAATAAGACAGTTATTTTATTTACTCTGATACCGAAAAATAAAAATTATACAGTTTTAACGCCCATTCTCCGGTGCTTTGTTATCAAACTCGTATTATGGAAGATGATCTCATCTTGCTTGGAGCTTAAAAGTTGTTGTTTATTACTACACATTTACAACATAACAGTGACTGCATTTGTCTCGCGGTTTATGGTCGAGATACCACCATACACTAAAAATGGTACCACTTAGAATTAAATAGACTCTTAGTAAAATACATAAATATGTACTCGTTTAAATTTAGTCATTGGTTTGTTAATTAATTTGGTAATTATACAACTTTATACCTGATGCATCATTTAGAGGTATTTAGGAGCTTCTATAATGTAAACGTAGTTACCCTAAGGCGAGTTTACAGCACAACATTGACCCAACCAAAAGGTGCAGTGAGTGCTTTGTTGCGGCCTTCGGCGGTTTTATTATTAATTTTTTAAATTATCTGGTTATTTAAATTAAGTGGGTAGTGTTATTTAGTGCTAGCTGAGCCTACTAAAAAGGTTATTTCAAATTTCTAATCGACAGGATGGTAATCATTAGATACTAACCAATAGGGAGTTTTGATGGTGAATGGCGTGTTTTGAAAACGTTTAAGATTCACTCACAACACATACAATTCTGTAACACTTTGAATTGCGCAAAGTATTTGCCTGCTTTATAATAATTCAACCAAGGGCGGTTCTAATTCAAAGGGGCCCCAATAATCTCACATTAGAGATTTTCTTGGAGGTTTTAATATTTCTTGAAATTGTAACATCTAATTAGCAAGCAGGTTCGCATTTTATCTTTAAACTTATCATCAAACAAGAATAATATATATTTTTATCAGTCCAATTTATTGTTTGCTTGCTCTCCTGATAACACAGTGACGTGTACCTAAAGGCAAATAAACTGTGCCCCAATTAACTGGTGAAGTAATAGAGCTATTTAAGATTTATTCAGCAATTAAAACAATGAAGATTGGCGAGAAAGTTGCCATGATAATTTTGCATGAAGGTTATAATTTCATATAGGTAACCAGGTGTGAATAAGTAAATCCTCATAAATGTTTAAGAATTATCCCCAGTGCCGTTCACTACGTGCTACTTTAGAGTTAGAGTTAGTAGATAAATTGTATCATTTAAGTACCTAGATTTCAAGATAAAAATGAAGTTTATGAACTCGGATTTGTATTATTCATCCAGGATTTCCTAAAATAAGTTAAAATAAAGAACTAGACAACTAACCTTACGTTTATAAGCTGTAGCTTAGTAACATGCTAATCCAAACCAATGTACAGCCGATTTATTGTCTTAGTTCATCTTTTTAGGTTTGCGCTGAGCCCCACGGACGGAAGATCGCCGAACAATCACGAACAAACCTAAAAGAATGAACCTAAGACGCTTTTTCGAATAAAAGACCATCATCACCACAACAACACCCCGAACTCTCCATTAATCTGCGTGGTACTTTTTTTGCCATCGATACGTCGTTATTTAAAAATGTCTGCCAACAACTTGAAAATGCTCAGTGAGGAGAGTCTTACAAGACAACCGGAAGAAGTATTCGACATTATTTGTAAATTAGGCGAGGGCGCGTATGGAAGCGTATTCAAGGCCTTACATAAGGAATCTGATAATGTAGTAGCTATCAAGCAAGTACCCCTGGACACAGATCTTCATGAAATTATTAAAGAAATATCGATTATGCAACAGTGTGATAGCCCTTACGTTGTCCGGTATTACGGAAGCTACTTTAAAAATACAGATCTTTGGATAATCATGGAATATTGTGGCGCTGGGAGTGTATCGGATATAATACGCCTCAGAAAGAAAACTCTTTCCGAATGCGAGATCGCTACGATTCTTTCTGACGCTTTGAAAGGTCTTGAATATCTCCATTCGAATAGGAAGATTCATAGGGATATTAAAGCCGGAAACATATTACTTAATACGGACGGACATGCGAAGCTTGCTGATTTTGGCGTCGCTGGACAACTGACTGAGACTATTTCAAAAAGAAACACTGTCATAGGATCGCCCTTTTGGATGGCACCGGAAATTATTTTGGAAATAGGTTATGACTGTGTAGCGGATATATGGAGTATTGGTATCACAGCTCTAGAAATGGCGGAGGGGAAACCCCCTTACGCAGACATCCATCCTATGAGGGCAGTGTTTATGATCCCCACCAAACCACCACCATCGTTTAGAGATCCTGACAGATGGAGTGCAGAATTTATCGATTTTGTTAGCGTATGCTTAGTAAAAAATCCTTGCGATAGAGCATCGGCCACTGATTTGATCCAACATGTGTTTCTGCAGAAATCCGGAGGCGCTCAGGCCTTAACTCAAATGATATCTGAGGCTTGTGAGATCAGGAAAAATCAAACTTATAGCAGGATTCCTGGGCAAAATAAACAAGCTGACGGTGAAGCAACGTTAGTGCCAAGCAAGACCCAGAGTCAAAGCGCTACTATGGTTACTATCCAGTCTGATCTAGGCACCATGGTGGTAATAAATAGTGATGATGAAGACAATGAAAGAACCATGAAATCTGAAGAATCCAAGAAATATAAACCTTTGTTCTTGGAACATTTTGATCAAGCCCAGTCTGAAGAAGAAGCTAAGCAAGAAACTGCTGCTGCTACCAGTACTTTTCCTCTTGGTCCAGGCGATATACCTGTTCGGGAACCTCAGGACTTCTCGGAACCACTGGACGTTAAGCTACAAAAGATCAAACCTGTGAATACAGACTTTAGTTTTTTGAAAGATCTTTCTTATGAGGAACTAAAGGAAAGGTTTGAGCTCTTGGACACTGCCATGGAGAAAGAAATAGAGGAGCTACAAACTCATTACATTTTGAAGCGGCAGCCTCTTGAAAATGCTATTCATAATAAGAGGGAGAGGAATAGAAATTTCTAAAGTGTTATGTTTCCTAGTTTAGTAAATACCTATTTATTCTTTAAGATTGGTTGTGAGTAGAAAAGTTTTTTTATTTTATTCATTCAGACCCTTGTCGTCTGAGATTAAGACTTTTTCAAATTTTGATGTTGTTGAAATTATTCAGTCAACGAGAAGGTATTTTCCTTGGAAATGTATTGATTTATCTATCGAGCAAAACGAACAGATACAGTTTCATGATTGAGTGAACATGAGTATTACAAATTCCCAAATGTTTAATCATTGGTAAAAATTAATTATTATTTATTAGATATTTATTGTGTTCCTCTTTTTTATTCTGCTAAGTTAATAGACCATGCTGTTAGAATGAACCTAAATAATTGAGGTTTGTTAATGGTTGGTTAGTATTTTAACGGTTTGTGTTTTTTCATGATTTCTTAAAAGCTAAAAATTTTCTCTTAAGAAAAAAAACAAAATAGTAATTAATGAGATGAAGAGATAAGCGTGACATAACAATGATATTTTAAATTGGGGCTATTTTGACGAAATGTTACATTTTTAATCAAGGAAGATTTCATTCAACTATGGCGGGATTTTTATCTGTTAAAAATATCGAAGACCTTAAGAACCTATGAGTGTATAGTTAAGTAACGGATAACAACTCAAACCAACGGTATAAAAATAAGATAAACCCATTTTTAATCGAAACAATTCACGACAACAAAAACTGTCAAAGCCGGCACTGATTACAATTCGAATTTCAAGATTCAATTAGCATGTTTTCAGAAACTGTCTATTGTTTCGATAATGGATCCCGCCCATAGTGTAAAAGTTATAAATTTTTTAAGCGACGATAAAACTTTTGTACTGCTTTATTAAATGTACTTTCCTACCAATACATTACCCTTTTTAATACCTGCAATTTTTATTTTTAATTGGCAAAACTATGTATGCTGTTTATTTCCCCTTTATACAGAGTGTTCAGAGGTGATTCTACATGTTAAAATAAAGGTATTATCAAAAAGTCGAGAATTCAATACTTTGTTTTTCTTCCATTAGAACAACTCTCGGAAAAACTGATTTTACTACTAGCAAAAACGTTAATTTCAATTTTCAACAAATAGAATTGCGCCGAAAACTGGGATTTGTATTTTATTCTAGGCCGAAATGTATTTAATTTTAATATATGCCATATGACCTTTAATTCGGCTTTTCTTCAATATATATTTTTTTAAATAGTCCATCTCAAAGTGAAGTTAAATGATGAATGGGGAAAGAAACTCAAAATATGCTCCACTAGTTTAATAACAATATTTAAGAAACAAGCGAAAAAGCCCCCGAGATTATTGCAATAAAGAATTAATATTGAGTAATTTGACATTATTTTTCACAAATATATACAAACTAAATATAATATCACCAAATAACATGCCCGAATCTTTTTTATTTTCTATAAATAAAATAATATCTGCCACAGATGTTTGTGTGGTTAGTAGATAATGTCGAAAAAAATCATTTGTCAACTGATTGAGATAAAAAGAATAGTATTATCCGTAGCATTTTCTGTAAGTCTAGTCAACATGTATCTTAACCAACTTGTGATTAATTCTTGGTTTTCCCCAAGGTTTTAAAAATCTCTTTACTTTAAACCCTATGATATGGTATTACTAATAAAAATAAATTCCATAAAGAACATAAAAGAAAATAGTAGGTATGTATGTTTTGTATTGAGTCATGTAATTTTCCTTCTTTACTACATTTTCAAGTTGAAAATATGCTGTTATTTGCTTTGTTTCGACGGGCATGGTTTATTTTTAAAACGAGAATGGAAAAAAAATGTACATTTAGCTAATAAAATAATATTTTTGGCTAGTATCCAATTTAAATACACTAAAATGTTCATTACCATAAAGCATTAGGTTGAATAACCTACGACCTATACTCAGAAGCTCTGCTGATAAATTCATACGTCATATAGTATGTATCTTTCCTGAGATTTTCGTCCCACTTTCTACAATTACCAATCATACTTAGGTGCAAAATAAGACACATAAATTATTTATAGGTAGTTTGTTCCTGGGTCTCGGCCACTTTTGAAATGAAAATCCAATTTTCAGTCAACGTTTCGGTTCATTTTATTTAAAACATCGTCAGAACTATTTAAACATAAATAAAAAAGGCGTATAAACAAAATTATAAAGAAGCAACATTTTTTGATGGTGTTAAAAGCAAAATTCCTATTTTATGTTAGAGTTAGTCATGTTTAGAATGAAAACAAGAAAATATATAAATGACAGAATGGACATAAGTACCTTGTACACTTCTCACCTACTTACACTAAGATAGCATTGAAATTAGAAACATTTTGTCACGTTGTTTAATGGATGTGAACTAAAATAGTTTAGTTTACACCATCAAAAAATGTTGCTTCTTTCTAATTTTGTTTATACGCCTTTTTTATTTATGTTGAAACAGTTCTGATGATGGTTTAAATAAAATGAACCGAAACGTTGACGGAAAATTGGATTTTCATTTCAAAAATGACCCAGACCTGGGAACAAACTACCTATAATTTGTTAAAAAAACGGTCAAGAAAACAAAACTATAATCACATAAATCGTTCGTAAAACTACATAAAGCTACCAACAAATTTCGAAAATACATAAACATCAAAATTGAAGCAAATTTTTGGTTGTGTGTCCAAATGTGTTTTTATCGAATTTTTGTGGGACTAAAATCAACATTTCAATAGATTCCAAAAGTTGACTAAAATGTTATAGGAAAGTTTGCAAAAAAATCACACAGAAGTTTTAAAAACTTTGATTATCCTACTTGTTTTTATAGCCAGCCAGTAACGTGCAACCTTGAGTTCAATAAACCGTTGCGTGTCCGTCTAAAAAATTTGAGTGCCCCTAAAATGAGGAAGTTTATCATGTTGTATATCATACAAACGAAACGATAAAACTGTCGATAAATTATATTATTATGGGTCCCTTGTGAATCTAATAGAAATCACCCCTTTGTATAATTTAATTGTTTAGTTGACAGAGTCGTGACTGGCTATATGACACAAGAATAATTGTCTTGAGGTTATGGACATGGGACCATAGAAATAATGGATTTGCTTCCGTTTTCTAACTAAAAACCCTGTTAAATCCCACCATAATTTATGCTATGCCTACTCTTATTATGTAATTGGTGTGTACAATTTTTTTAAACTATATATTGCCTTCATACATCAGTGTTAGTCCCGTTTTTTTCTCAACATATTTACATAATTTTGTCAACAATTTACTGTATAATGACAGAGATGTTAAAAATAGACTTTCCATAAACCGTGTATAATTAAATGGATTCAATGTGTGTTTTAAATTTTAACCTTCATGTTTTTTATCGCGTTTATTAAAAATACCAATATCTTTAGTATGCAATTTATAAAAATTTGCTTGTAATTGGATATCGCGTTATATTAACTAATTTAAACTGTGGAATGCTTGGAAAGTGGTCATGCTCATCATCCTATTACCATCTATCATTGGGTCTGAATTCATGAATTCTATACCGATAGGAATATCTATGTTGATATAATATTATATCATGCATTTATCCTGTCGTGTCGATCATACAGTAAATAAATATACGATAAATAAAATTACTGTTTCTGTATGAAACTGCTACTGATCACATGCGGTAGTAATTAAAATATATGTAGCTATCTTTAACACCTACCAATTAACTTTTATCGTAATTGCATCGACTTCGGCAGTGCTAAAAAGTAGAAAAAGTGTTTTTGTCGCCGTTTTAGCACTTCCAATAAGTGTTTTATGGTAGGAAGCAGTATTAAATTAGAATTAGAACTAGTGTATAACGGATTTTTTCTACTACCAATAAAATTATAAAAATGATGACGTTTGGAATCTATAAAGGGCCAAAAATCATTGTTTCTTTCCTCGCAATCTATAGAAAAATATATTAAAAAATTTCTGAAATCCTACCGATTATTCGGAGGATTACTTACGTACTGTAAAGCCGCATTTACACTATGCAATCTCTGTTGTACAACACAGTTTTGAAACAAGTTTAAGAATATATGAAAAAAAGTTGTACAACAAACATGTTTTACAACATAAAATCGTGTTTTGCAACAGATTTCAGTGTTCCCGGCCCGAGTCCCTAGATCAAAGGGAATTTGTGTATTAAACTTTTGTTTATAAACATGTTTAAACGTATTTGGACCTGCACTTTGTTCATAAACTCCTGGTCAGTGTGATTTTCGCCACATATAGGAGCAGACGTCGTGGATTGCATTGCGTATTGTTTAATTGCTGTGCGTATAGTTTGTTTTTGGTGGAGTGATGGAGTGGCGAGCTACCATCAGTTCGCAATTCTCCTGCCAACAAATCAACCTTTGTAAATCTTGTAATAAATCGCTACCACTGTATTTCTTCCTAGCTTCCAAAGAAGGACGCACCCAAAACCGTCTTTTCGCCCTTTTCTTTTTTGCCCAACATATAATCACCCACGCAGCAGCAGCCACTATTGCGTCGTCTCTGCTTGACGCCATCATATTAACTACCAATGACTTGTTAACTACACAAGCAATGTTGTACATACAACAACTATTTTAAAAAAGTTTAAACACAAATTTCGAATTAGGCAACATGTTTACCAAACAAGAGTTAATAAAACAAAAGTTTGTGGTTTAAGTTTTAGGCAACATGTTTACCAAACAAAAGTTAATAAAACAAAAGTTTGAGGTTTAAGTTTTAGGCAACATGTTTACCAAACAAAAGTTAATAAAACAAAAGTTTGAGGTTTAAGTTTTAGGCAACATGTTTACCAAACAAAAGTTAATGAAACAAAAGTTTGAGGTTTAAGTTTTAGGCAACATGTTTACCAAACAAAAGTTAATAAAACAAAAGTTTGAGGTTTAAGTTTTAGGAAACATGTTTACCAAACAACAGTTAATAAAACAAAAGTTTGAGGTTTAAGTTTTAGGCAACATGTTTACCAAACAAAAGTTTACAAAACATGTTGCATAGTATAAATGCGGCTTAAGCTGCGTAGGTCATCGCGTTGTGTTATATTTTTTAAATAAATTAAAA